>OW964571.2:26744096-27379407 GCA_943138885.2 Tholera decimalis | reverse complement strand
GGCGTGCCTGCCTTTTGTTTCTAGTTTTAATTTGAAATCCACCATTTTAACCGGCTTCAAAAGTGAAAGACGTTTTTCAACTGTATTTTTAACGTAAGTTCATAATTTTCTCAATCAATTGATTTCTTTTAATATTATAAAAAATATGACTCCTAAGCTGGTCTCACTGTGTAGAGGGCCGAAGCCTGCCGAGGTCGTGGGACTTATCTCATTACCGTGACCCCGGAACGTAAAGGGCTATTGAAGGAATACCGTGGATTTTAGTCAGTACAAGTCTGACAGTCCCTCCGGCCTGCCCGGGGTGGGAGGACACATCAGATGATTTTACCACGTTAAAAAAAAAAAACAACTAGTCTCACTGTAATTTTCCGTTAATCTGTTGACTTTGGAGATAAAAGAAAATAAAATATAAACAACTGATGTTTCATTACTAAAAATTGTCTTTATATAGTTGACACTTTGTGTGACCCGAAGGCTGGTTTTAACCTTGGAGAAAGGTTATGGATTGCTATAAAACGAGGCAATACTTTCCTCTGCCCGAATCGTTTCAGAAAGCCCTGGTCCAAAATTATAATGTTCAGTATCTGATATACCTACAAGCAGAAAAAACTTCAAAAACGACCAAATAGATGCATTCAGATAACTTTTCAAGAAAACAAGATATAGAACTTAAATAAATAAGTGTCTTCATCTGCTTCTGACTGTAGACGTGATATAGAATTGATAAAAAGAACATCACTATTTTATCGACTCTAAAACACAACAGAATCGTTACCCCGGATGCGATTATATTATGTAATAGATTTTTTACTGTCACATCACTTACAAAAGTTTTACAACTAGTTGCAACAATACCATACAATTGGAGGGCAGTCGTAAAAAATAAATGTCTGAGATTGAATCATATTGGAAAAAGTACATCGTTGACCGAAATGGCGTAAATATCTCTTGAATTTGTGGTGAAATTGCTAACGAGGATTTATTTGAAGGTTAAAACACTTTGTAAGGAGAAGAGAGAGATAGAAGGCTTAAACACTTATTATCTCGAGGCAGAAATTCTCATGGATTTTATCTGCCCTGGGGCGGGCGAAGCTGATTAAAACCACGCCGTATTTCCTCACTCATTTGCTCAACCACTGCGCCAATCGTGTCGTGTATCATAATGGTGTCACAGTGGGAGGCATAGGGCCTCCCTCGCTAACGAGATTTCGAACTTGATGTGTGATTGATAAAAAAACTAGAGTTAGTTTACGAAAAATACTGAAGAATTCTTTCTATACATACATGTCTACCACCATACACATAAAAAAAAAACACTACTCACTAAAGTTACTTATTTCAGCTACGTATACTACCAGTAGCACTCCATTTCGGCCATAAGCCACTCACCATTATTTCCATAGAAATAGAATAGAATTTCCATTGGGTTAGTCCCATAAAAACGGACAAGTTACCTGCACCGTTAATAGGTATGACTCGTGAGCTCTTGAATGGACCAAGGAATGGGATTGAAGTAACTCTTTCTGAAAGTCGAGTAGCCAGTTTTTTATAGCAATTTGATGTAAGTATTTTATCAACATACTAACATTTGCCCTGAAAAAAATTTTTTGCATTTCTCACTCACACACAAAATCATGTCAATCCGCTGCGCTGCTCCGTTTTGACATGAAAAAAGGTCAAACAAACTAATACAATTTCGCATTTACATGGATTTTTTCCTAGCTTTTTAGTTCCCGACGAAATTTTTGTGGAGACTTTCATATCCTTTTATTTAAGCCTCTTAGCAGTTGTTAATGACTAAATAAGTACTAAAACAAGATGGTTAATCTCATCGGGCAATAAATGTTTTTCTTCTCAATATTAGTTTTATTTGGTTAATTTGTATGTGTGATAAAAATGTTTTAACTAATGCAATTTGACATCCCATTGTGCCATTACAAAGGCTTAAAAACATAAAAGTTTAAATATTTAGTACTTTCAAAATAAGGAAGCTTTGTAAGAGAAAATATGCTTTTCTAAAAATATGAAACGGTCCTCGTTATAACGGATAGAAAAAAGAGTATTAATTTATAACAAACCTCCCCAAAAGGGTCTAATATTTGTCAATGCTGTTGACAGTCAAATATTGACCGATTAATGAATAAATGAATTAGGTACCTATAGGTACTTTTCCTATCTCAATGAAATGAATTCACGAACGATCGGTTAATTGAATGGGTTCCTTTATTTGTTTATTGTTGCGACAGCTCGATTGAGAGGAATAAACTTTGTGAATAAAAGTAAAATATTATTGTTCAGTCGTTAATTGTTGTTTTTTCATTGACTTCATGTAATAAGCTATTTTTGTGTCGAATGAACTGAGACTAATGACACTCGAAAATTGGTGGCGGATTGCTTACTGCTTGGAAAAATAAAACGTATGTACTACTACTACTAATAATATTTATTTGAGTTGGTGTAGAAAAACATGACTAGGACCAAAAAATCGATGACGTGACTTTCACCGTCCTGATCTGTTTCTGCATTGGTGCTGATTGCTCTTTTAGGTGCGCATGGTTGATCCATGACGCGCCGTCAAATCGGGATATGAAATTAAAACAAACTTGGAGGTCGAAGTTTGTAATATTGACGAGGGCCGTTGGATGGGGGATGCGGGAATGTAGTATCTAGATACCGCAATCCTACAATGCAAAGGAAAAACTGAAGCAACAAATTGGTTTTTTATCTCTACCTCCTTTCTCTCATACATAAAAGAGCGCACTGATTTCGTCAAGCAGATGTATTCGTGTAACTAGGTCGTTCTTGACATTTTCGTGTATGTATGTGTCCTTTGAAGTGGGTCCAACGAATAGGAATTCTCTCTACTATATTAGTATTATTAATTTTTAACATAAATTTTTTACACTTTATAGACTTAAATAAAAAACCCTAAACTACATATATACATCTAAAAATAAACTAAAATATGGCATCCAGAAATTCGTGCGCATCGCTGTCCACTGGTAATGTGCCCAAAAGACTGGCGGCATTGCCACGTTGTATGGCAATGCTTAACCTCTGTCCAAGGTAAAAGCCAGCCCTTGGGTCACGCGAAGTGTCAACTAGGCGTTTGGATAGATCTTTAAATAATCTGTGAGCACTCGGACCCCACGACCCCAAGGTTTCAACCCCAAACGGCTCGAAAATATAACTACCAACAAGGTTATTATATTTCCGCCGCTTGAGGTTTTCAGCAGCCGCAGCGGCAGCGCCAGCACAGCAAGACGAGCTAGGAAGATGGGATGGCGCAAGAGTATCGACACAAGTTGCGTCCCACACTAAAGGCCTACCCATCTTCCAAGGAAATAAAGACATGCCGTCCGGTCTTTTGCCATCGTCGCGTGCCAGGCCATTGGGTTCTAATACAGCTGGAACGCCGACAGTGACAAGAGCTCGTCGGATAATGTCGTTAATATTCGCGTGCCGTGCTATGCGACCCGCACTGCGGCCGCATGAAAGGCCGTGGTGACCGAGGCTGTTGACAACTTCGCCGCAATGGCAGCGATGAGCAGAACAGAAGAATAGCTTGTTTTTTGTTTTATTTATTTATCAACCAGTTGCGTCCCGATCCTGAAGGGATTCCGATATTAAAAGTATCTATATATTCTTGTGAAAGTCACATTTAAATTGGTTCAGTCGTATCAAATTATTTCTCACTAGCAGAAAAACAGACAGACAGATCGATAGAACGACAGAATTAAAAATAAGTTGGTTTGTGTTTTGTATGTAAATAGTATCGTGTCCGGCATTTGAGTAAACATACATAGTTATTTCGAAATCATCAGAAGAAGATAGACCGAGGATGTATAGAGCAGATATATAGATAAAGTTAGTCTTCATACACAACATAACAAATTTATCAACTAGTGTTTTCGATATCGGTTTGTATATTGTAATCTACGGGGTGGATTTGTGTGTTTATTATACATCTACGCGGTATGAGCTATCTTGTGCAGTCCTGATGACATAAATAGGAAGAAATGAACTGCACAGAATTAAATGTAGCACACAGTTCTGTGATGGAACTTCGTGTTGAATGATATCTCCAAAGCGGTAACGAGAAGTGACCCTTGTATTGTGTACTTACACGTTAAACTTGGGATACTTGTGAACACCACATAGAATTTTAATTTGTAAGTATTGTATTTATGGTGTTCCAAACAGTGGTGATAGTTTCTACAGGCTCGCCTTATGAGGTGTGCATCGTGGGTTCAAACCTTAGCAATCAAAATACTTTGTGTAATTTTCATCATAACCACTACTTTCATAACGGTGAACGGTTAATATCTCGAAGAAACCGTCATGTTCTTAACCGAAAATCACACCGACCCACACTAGTATTTAAAGTATTATTAAAAGGTTTATATTTCACTCTTTTTAGTTGGTCGATTATAAATTTACCTAGTTACAAAAGCCTAAATGTCAACTACTTACAAAATATTACAAAAACTTTTACAAAATATTGCTTTTCCCAAAGCTGGGCCGTTAATTGTTGAGGAGTTCTCCTGGTACTTCACCATCAGCTTCAGTTCATCATATGCCTTGTGACGAGCATATTGTGATTAACAACCATATTCAAGTAATCGAAGCGGAACCCATGAAATACTTATTATTCCTACCTACTTATATGTATATTGAGTAGTTCCAGTGGCCATCTGTTGTCTTCATCATCAGGTCACTATAAAAATACTCAAAAGACTATAGGTTTGCTTATAATATTTGAACAGTTTCCTCGATTTCTCCAGGATCCCATCATCAGATCTTAAATTGGTGACAATGGGACAAATTTCGAAGTATACTCTTTCAAACAAAAAAAATAAATTTCCAAATTGGTTCAGCCGTCTTCGAGTAATCAGTGATCATACATTAAAAAAAAATATACATGTCGACTTGATAACTTCCTCCGTTCTTTTTCGTCGGTGAAAAATAAAACATACTCATCAGCTTAATTTCAGTATTTTGTATTAGGGAATGTCTAGATTATATTTCTATTTCTAGAACAACAGCTAGACACAATTCCTCTGTGTGAGACTCCATATCCATAACGAAAAATATACGCAACCATTATTAAACTCTAAATAGTAATCGGTAATCGCTTTGACAAACCTAGCCTTCTAACTTCTAATAAATTAACGACACGATTATCAAAACCCACTACAATGTATCAATCTGTCTAAACTCAGATAAATAATGTCAACTTGATCACGTTGTTGGGATCTTGATTGAAAACCGGTTGTGACAGATAAGACAGGATGGCGAATGCAATGAATGGCATTCAGAAGAGTAAATAAAATTGAATAAACTGAGTTGGAATCCTTTTAGCTTGAGTTGCATTGCATTATCGTTTACGTCAGATTTTAACTACATAATTCTTACAAGATGCGGGTTTGCCGTAATGTTCTGACGACATACCGCGGCCCCGAAACGCAAGAACAACTGAAGGAACAGTATGGGTTTTAAGTCAGTAGAAGTCCAACACGCCCTTCCGCTTCGACTGGAGCGGAAGAAGTCATTAATTTGATGACATATTCATCGTTTCATGGGCGACATCACCCATACGCGTAAAACGTTTTGAGAAAACTTTAATTTTGCGTGAAACGAGTGGAATTCTCTGCTGGGGTCTATGTCCTGATAGCTATAACCTGGGGGCCTTTAAGTCAAGAGTGAATAGGTTACTTCTTGGTAAGCGTGCTTCATCGTCGACCACATCATCGCTTACCATAATTATCTTCTCATCAATAAAAAAAAACTTCAGGACGGTTAGGTCAGGCGACTTTTCCGTTTTAATAATGACAACTTTTTAGGACTTTCTTAACTCAAACTACGCCCAATGCATACATCGCAATAAACCTCATTTTATTTTAATTATAGTTTTTTACACGTCTGTTTACGCAGCTGTGAGAAAAAACAACGAAAAACTTTACAAGACATTTTTATTGCAGTTTCTTTGAGGTAATTTCCTCCATCGCAAGTATGCGAGTATCTCCGAGTTTTTATGAAGAACAATTGCGGCTTACGCAAAACAAGAAGTATATTATTAAGTTTATTGTAAAGATGCTCATACAACTTCTTGTTATACTGTCTCACATATATTTTTATCAGGACATGAGTTATTATCCTCATAAACGATATACGGTAAGAAAAGTGGTTCGGACTACTGGAAAGCTGATTTACTCATAGGATGCCTGGTGTGTTTGACCCGGTTTATGGAGGCTAGAATGGCTAACGACATATGTGAACCATGGAAGAAAAGTCACCCTAATTCTCCAGAGTTCATCACTCCAGCAAATCAGCTTGGGAGTGGAATTTTCTTTAGTAGTTTTTGTTTCATGATATATGGACCTGGATCAAACCCAAACCAAGAGTGATTTTTTTTATAATGTATTATTTCTAGTAATTATAATAATTCCACCGCAACCGCAAGCAAGCCTTTCATCGATAAAAAATATCTGCTTCCGGGATATTAATGAAGTACGGGGGCCTAACTGGAGACCGCTTAATCGAGTGCAAGCTCAGATTGGTATTGGTAGAGAAAATCGGACCAACTTGAATACTTAGGCAGTAGAAACTTGGTAAGACATAGCATTAAACGCATAGCGTTCCCACTGATGGGACCCAGACCTTCTCTGTATGAGAGGCAATGAGCCGTAATCCACCATGCGCGCCCAGTGCGGGTGTATGAGTGGCACACTTCGCATATTTCCTAGAACATTTCGGTTGCCTAACGATGTTTGCCATCACCGTTTTAAGTGTAGTAGTAATGATGAAAGTAATGCGCCTGCACGACCTACATACAGCTCGTAAGTTGTGCGTGTAAGTGCTTGGCTAGCACCTCATTGCAAGATACTTTATTTATTAGTTTAGTCTTTATTTCGACCAAGAAACCATAGCGTTAGTACTATTTATTTTGCATATTTTGACGCACAAATGTATTTTCCTTTAAATATTTTGTACCATGAATTCTCCACCTGATTTTCTGCTACTATTTCACTATGATGAGTTCAATTACTCCCTTTTACGTATTTCGTTAAAAATAATTTCCAAGGCTTTGATAAAACATTTGTCGGGTAATGAACTCCGAAACCTAAAACAAAATCTGTCTTTTGTATTTCAAAATATACGAGTACAATGGACTCGTTTAAACATTTGATGTTTGTGAATTAAATTGAGGCATGTGGTTTTTCAACAGAAGCCAGATTCATTGACGAGGATACTGTGGATTCAACAGCGGTAAAGGGGTGCTCTCACTTGCGGAGACGACTTTATGGTATGGTATTGTGTGATGAAGGTTGACTTTAAGAATGTTGTTGAAAGTTATTAATATACTAATTTCGTTTATTTAATTTGAACAGTTGTCAGGTAAAATCGGCACCTCCATCCACGGCCATTTTAATGAGATTCTGCAGGCTCGGAACGCACCCCACCCTGTTCTTTCAGGAACAGGGTGGGGTTTTAGTCAGCAGAAGTTTAACACTCCTTTTCAATCTACCTGGGGAGGGCGGAACTCTTCATTTGATAATTTTCTTCCCAAAAAATGGTAAAACAGTTTAAAAACTACTTATCTGTTGCCCGCGACTTCTTACCTACCAGTATTAGTACTTATGTTGTAATTGCTTCAAATATTGCATATATGACATAAGTGGACTGTTGAGCTTATAGAATACCTTTATCTTTGTATTCCAAATTAATTCAGATCTGTTCCTTTTATCCATACATTTAAACTTATGAAATTATAATATTTCTCTCATTTCTTCATTGTTTTTCTCTATTATTACAAGTAATAAATCTCCGGATATAATGTATGCAGCTGTCTGTAGAACAAACTAAAATCTCTATGAAGACATTGCCGCGGCGCGCGGCGCGCCTATCCGGAGACATCTTAAGAGGAGGCTCCCTAAATTGTATGTAACTTTGCATTAATATTCTGAAACAATCACGCATACAATCAAAATGGAACTTTAGTATATGATTTATTGGATCTTTTTCTTTCCATGTCTATACCAGTTACGTAATTGGAACATTTTCGCTCGATTCATTTTTTAATCGAACATCATGTCTTTTTTAAAGATTATTCAAAATTTAATCAAGATTACTCGGCTTTTATGTCTAAAATTAGTATTGACAATAAGAAAATATAGTTTATTATCTAAATGTAGGTTTTCTCTAGAAAAGAAATAAGAATTGAGACTTACGACATTTAGTTTCGAACCAGAATATGGTAAAAGAGCGCACGCGATATTCCACTTTATTACTGCTGCGTTAGCGTTTAGTACACAACGGCAGTTTCGAACCCGACCATGGTGAAAGAGCGCACGCGATATTCAACTTTATTACTGCTGCGTTAGCGTTTAGCATACAACAGCCTAACCGGGGTGCATGGGGGCGGAGCTTGCGTGAAAATTATTTTAGACTGCCTGGCCTTAAAAGCAAAAGAAAATGTATGACATTCCAAATATAACACAATTAGGTTGTTTGTTCAATCTCATTCCTATCCATTCCATTTGAAGAATTACTTATAATAGCTACATGACATTTACCGAAATGAATATACATTTTGCAATTTGAGCTAAATATTTTCTAACTTTTAGTGTACCATGGCTAGATTATTTTTTCTTAAAAGTCAGTAGTGTCATGAATTGACTTGCTGTGTTAATGAATTGTTATTTAGAAAAAAAAAACTTGAGAGGTGTCAAGGGACACCCGGATGGAACGAAGTTCCTTTCGATTAATTAGTGAAGGAATTGTAAAAAAAAAACATGTGTGCAATTCACACGTGGTAGAAGTGAAACCTTCAAAAATTTACGAAATTTCAAAGGTATACCATTGCCCTCTCTCTCTTTGCCTCAACTCCCCACAAGACGCCCCTCAACTCATCCCGCAACTCGACCCGCAACTCGACTCGCAACTCGACCCGCAACTCGACCCGCAACTCGACCCGCAACTCGACCCGCAACTCGACCCGCAACTCCCCCCGCAACTCCCCCCTCAACTCCCCCCTCAACTCTCACCTCAACTCCCCTAAAGAAGTTTTCACTTCAAAAGTTCAAGACGAATTGAGAACCTCCTTTCTATTGAAGTCGGTAAAAAAGTGTCCTTACAACTTTTCGTATGAATTTTTTCCGTCTAGCCCCCTTTCGTAACGCGCGATAAGGAACTTCGTTCCAACAATGAATATAATTATAAATAAAATAATGAATTTACAAACGAAACTTTATAATAACTACAAACAATTCTGAGACGAAATAAATCGGCGAGAAGAGCGACACGTCCATATAGCAACAGGCATTGGCCGGCACTGTCGGTACACAGGCGTTGGCCGGCACTGTCGGTACACAGGCGTTGGCCGGCACTGTCGGTACACAGGCGTTTACGCCCACATGCGTACGTATTATATTGCGAAATAAGTATGCGCGATTTACTGAAAATATATTGATTGGATTAAAAAAAATAAAACAGTATTACGTTAGTATATTTCTTGTTGAATAATTTGTCAAAAAATCAGAAAGATCGTATGTATTTTAATATGGTTTTTATTCGTTAAAAGATTTTTTTAGAGGTTACTTTGTGATTTTTTTCTATCAATTAAAATTTGTTGTATTATGTTTTCAACACACTACTTAACTAAATTATATCCTGAAGAATATCATATATTTTTCCGATTGTGTTAACTGCAGTGAATCATATACTTTAAAGCATTATAAAACTCGCGTTTAGCTCTTGTAGTCCCCTTAAGAGCGCGCTAGACGCCATTGACCTTGGTCATGTGGGCGTTACCAAGACAAAGCCCTCCGCGTGCGCCTCCCACCCCTCATAATAATTTCGTGCAACGCGAACTCTAACTTTGTGTTGCATCGTAGTGCCGGGCGCTCGCCGCATGCTATCTAGGTACTTATCGGAAGCGATCCACCTCACCACCTCCTCCTCACCTCTGCATTTAGATACAGCTACTGGAAGCAGTAGCTGTATCTAAATGCAGAGGTGTAAAACCTTTTGAATGTCCAAGATAGAAAGCAAGGGAAAATAGAATTATGTATAATTGATAGTTTTTTTTTGTATAAATATTAATTTTAGTTTTTCTGTAAATGAATGAGCTTTAGTAGTATATATTTTCGTTTCTATATTCGTATATTGTATGATTAATATCTATGAATCTATTACGCGTTTTAGGTTTAACTATGATGTTTGAGTTCGATTGTTTTAGGTTTGAATTTTACATGTTACCTATTTATATCTTGATTTATTTGATAAAATTTACCACTTACTTAAAAAAATCTGGAACATTATGAACCTGGAAGGATCGGTCAGTATTACCAAAACTATCAATCTGACTCTATTCTTCCGAGACTGGATTACCTATAACATTGCCAATTTGCGTGATTTTGAAGGGTTCTATTATATCCTTACAAAATGTATATGATGTTGCTGTTGTGTTACCATGACAACAAAATTATACCATTGTCAGACTACTAAAACTGTTAGTTGAAAAAATCTATTAATTATAATTAAATTGGTAAAACTTATTGCAGAAGAATAAAAGGAAAATAAAAAATCACGGAACATAATATGTATATACTAAAATTCAGAAAAGTTAAACTGCCTTAAACATACTCGCTTTGGTTCTGGTTCATCATATATCTACAAAAAAGATATGTCTATAGATCTTAATGTAATCTTTCAACCAAGACTCGGTTTGAACGAGATCGAGTCAGCAGTTTTTGAGATACAGCATATTTCCTAAAACCGCAAATATAACTTTGTAATTCATAGAAACACTATGAAAAACAAAGTTATTGGGCGTAGTTGTAAAAAAATTTAAATAAGCTAGTTTTAAGAAATTTGTAAGATTTTTTTTGTCACATTAATATACATATTATATTATATTATTATAGTTACTGCGGAACCCTTCATGGGCGAGTCTGACTCGCACTTGGCCATTTTTTTTCATTACCTAACAAGTACATAAAATATTAAGTAGGTACTTACAGTTTTATTCTTTGGAATTTCCTCTTGTATGCTATTTTCAAATTACGCTTCTTGCGTCTTTTTTTGTCACCCATTTTAATATTATAATAAGAACTAGTATTTGCGTGTTGCGCGAGGTGCAAGAACCTCGCGTACTTGTGAAAAAAAAAAAAAAAGGGGGGGGGGAGATGGGGGGGTTTAGTATTTGCGTGTTGCACGAGGTGCAAGCACCTCACGTGCTTGTGAAAAAAAAAATGGGGGGGGGTGATGGGGGGAGATGGGGGGGGGTTTAGTATTTGCGTGTTGCGCGAGGTGAAAGCACCTCGCGTGCTTGTGAAAAAAAAAAAAAAAAAAAGGGGGGGGTGATGGGGGGGGGGTTGCAGAAGTATTTTGACTAAAGCATTGCCCCTCTAAATGAATCTGAAAAATAAAATGTTTCAAGTCTCTTAATTTCCGAGATCCGCCTAAAGGGGGTGAGAAGGGGGGGTGGGGGGGGGCGACTTTGATAAATGGTTTTTACTTTACCGAGCCTCCTCTATAGGAATCCGTAAAAAAAAATACGGGTCTCGTAGTTTCCGAGATACGATAGGGAGGGGGGAAAAGGGGAGGTTTGGCACTTTTCTCGTAGGTTTGAGAATTACTTGTTTACGAATCTGTCAAAATATACCCACCTCCCCATCCACCATCTGGGAGAACAATTTATGTCAATGAGTGAGTGAGTGAGTCAGTCAGTCAGTGGTAATCTAGCTTTATATAGTATAATTTACGACAAGTAGTTATTATTATTTACAACGTTATACCTAATTACACACTAAAATAACCTAATATTTACACACACTATACATAAAACAAAGAAAAATCTAATTGGTTGGGTTATCGACAATAATTTTGTTTGCGGAGAAAAGTGTCACAGGTCCGTCCAGCACTGCGTCTCATCCCGCACTGATTTACTGGGCGCCCGGAGGGGTGGATACGCGATTTGCGAGTAGCGATTACGTAAAAAAATCCTTATAAATAATTAAGAAAGTTATTGGCAAAAATAAGCACATGGTCCCATCGGCATTACTTAATATAATATATTGGTGGCAATTAAAAGATCCTGTGATTGATAGTTTAGGAGAAAAATGGTAGTAAGTCACAAAAACAGAGGCCACTTTGCGTATTTATTTATGATATTTCAAATATATTTTTATTTTTTCTGAAGCCAAGAGGACACGCTTTACATTGTGTAGATTAATACATATAATTTTGAAAAAAAAATCTTGTAAGGGTTACGGAAAAAAAAGGTTCTAATGTATCCTAAATGAAGCCTGATTCACGAATATCCACACCTTAAAAAGTGTCGTTACAACTTTTCGTATGTTTTTTTTCCGGCTAGCCCCCTTTCGTAACGCGCGATAAGGAACTTCGTTCCAAAAACATATATTATGTTATGAACAAAACATAGTTTAGTACCTATCGCTCCATTTTATCTATAAACAAATAATATCAATACGGGTCAATCTAATCTGTGATTGAAGTAATTTAAATGCCACCACATGACTACACACAACACACATTTAACTGCTTGAAAAAATATTTGTTGGGAACGTAAAGACCATTTTATGTTAAACTTATACTTACTGTCAGGGCGTCACAAGATTTCCATTTCAGTTGTGGTGCTCTCATCCTAAAACTTTGTGACTATGAATCCAAAAAGTGGGGAGTAGTGTATAATTGGGGTTCCTGGATCAGAGATCCAGGAACCCCAATTACACTTGTGTCAAGTAAACAATCAGTCAATCAATCAATATTTTTGTGAACTAGACAATCAGTCAATCAATCAATATTTTTTGAACTAGACAATCAGTCAATCACAATTTCTATCATTCATTACATCAACATTCAAATATTATTTTCATACTTTCTATTCTAATTGATTATTTTTATATTCATTAAACTCAATCTTGATCCAGGAACCCGCAATTCTACACTTGAAAATGGCTATCTATCAATCAATCAATTCAGAGATCCAGAAACACCCAAACTTCAACCATCATTCATTACATTCAAAAAATGAAATAATAGTGTGGTCTATGAGACTGTACTAAGAGATAAAATTTTCATTTAGTATGTATGATGGTGTGTATTTATTACGGAGTAATGTGACCTTCGAGTAAAATACCAATTACCTACATCGTTTAAAAAATCGTATTCTTAATCAGTTTTACTAGACGATAGATAGTTATTATTACTTAATGAATAAGTGACTAAGTAGTGATAGCGTATACTACCCGCAAACGACTAGGAACTGAATGATTTGAATAATCAATTTACACTATTTTTACTTTTTGTGGGTGGGTTGTGGCTGGTATCGAGATAAAAGAAACAAAGTTTGCTGTCAATTAAGTAACACAATTTATTATTATTTTATAAAAAGCATGAGAAGAATAAATAATCGATTACAAAACATTTGATTTGATCCAGAGTTGACATTTAATTATAGACATTTTCTGTAATCGCATATAGATATAGTTACTTAGACTCCATTGCTTTTTAGTAGGTTATTCAGCAGACAATCAATCTCATCAATCTATACTGCTCCACTTTAGAATAAAATTATATTTTTGTTTCTTTAAAAAATAGACGTTTTGATTCGTCGACATAATCTGTTCCTTTTACAGCATT
Organism: Tholera decimalis; assembly: GCA_943138885.2. Lineage (NCBI taxonomy): Eukaryota > Metazoa > Arthropoda > Insecta > Lepidoptera > Noctuidae > Tholera > Tholera decimalis. The sequence continues at coordinate 27,365,739 of OW964571.2, read as the reverse complement.
TAAATAAAAGCAATCAGGAAAAAATATAGCATGCTGCATCCATGGATCATCGTAATACTCCCAATCTTCAATGCCACCTCCGCACGAAAAGCACATAACTTTGTCGTTTAAACCACTTCCACAGTAAAAAAAACCTGCATCAGCCATTTCCATAACCAATCGTCGCTTTGAATCTACTGTAGCCCAATAATGTTGGAATGAACATAATCGAATTTTATGTACATTATATATTTCATATCTAGGGCTGAAATAATTTTGAATCATTTTTAAGAACGTCTAATATGGGTATGTATAAAAGAATAATGAAGTCTTGTATCTGATGCTCTTAATTTATAAAGATATGGTGCTCCAAATGGAACAGTAATGACCTAGATAGCACATTTCTTTGTGGCATTCTATGTCTAATGCATTTATAATAAAATAAAACAAAACATTTACTCATGGAAAAAACATTAATTATATTGATAAGATATACAAAGCTAAAAAATTACTTAACTTATATTTTTCAGGACAGCCCTTATCTTCTAAATTATAAACAATTAAAAATACTTTTATCATCAATCCACTTTTTCAAACATGTTACATTTTTTAAAGCACATGCATTCGAATGATACACACAGCTAAAAATATTGTTATTACTAGACATTCCATAATCATCAAATAATTTTTGTAAACTAGGACAGTTCTTATCTTCTAAATTATATACATTATCATGTTTTACAATGTTTCTTAGCCATAACACTTTTTCACATCCTTTAACATAAATGTTTTTATCTTTCAGATGAGGTTTAATATAATGCGGCAATTTTAAGTATGGTATAAAACCCTCTTCCCAGAAAAATTGTCTGTTTCTCTCTATCCAATTTACTTGGAATTTTTCTTTTTTTGTAAGTTTGTAAAATGGGAATGGTGGTTTGATTAATAACACAATAATTTGATTTCTGAGTGCTATTGCTATTTCTTTAACGATAAACTCATTACTTTCGGTCTTAAACCCTTGCACATCGACTATGGCGTTCATAACAATTTCCTTACAATACTGCTTAAGGGTTTATATTCAATCAGACGATCGTTAATGATTAGACAATAGGCAGATGTATTTTCTGGTATATCTTCAGAACTTTCTATTTCCAGTCTCACATCTACAGCCCCAGTTTTCAAGGCTTCGTTCTGTCTTGAGCAATCAATTACAAATAAAGGCGCCTTTTCTTTAAATTCTTGCAAATCAAGCATCGGCTCACACCGGGTGTTATAATAAGACTGACGGAATTGGGTGAACATTTCATATAATATACAATATTTGTCTTCAGAAAATTTTGCACTAACCGATTCGTATGGATAATATTGAGAATTTAAAAAAAGAGTAACATTAGTTATTTTACCATGGTCAAATATTGAACAGTCTTTAGTCTTCATATTTTTTCTATTTGTCTGCAAACCAAAGACCACATACCTTGGTTTTTCGAGCTGTGACGCAGTCTTCACAACCCAGGAATGTTTTGTAGTTCTAGGCAATAAAGGGTATTCATACAAGTCCCAATTTCTAAAAGCTATTTGAATCGGGCGATCCTTTTCTAAATATTTAAGCAAACTTAATCTTTCCCGGTCTGAAACTTTTATATGAGGCACACGCCATTGCACTCTCTCTATAATTACTTGAATGGAGTCATTATTATCATCAAGTTTAACACTGTTGAAATTCGAACTGCTTCTATTGAGTATAAGTTCATGTTTACAGTTAATCATGATTTTATTATAATCTTCCGCAAATCCTAAAACTTTATTCAGCGGTATAAGGGCACTAAAAATACCATCGTGATCTTTAACTCCTTTCAAATTCCAACCCCAAATAGCAGCAGCCTTACTTTCCCCCTCGCTCATAGACAGATATGATTTTAGAGTGGTAGTAATACCTGCATTTTTTATGCGGTCTATCTCAACACCGTTAATTTCATATCGAATGTCTTGAAATAGGAATGATATATGATTATTAGTAAAATTAACAATCTTTCGTGTTAGTTTTCCTGCTGCATCTTTCGAAGCCACGGTGGCTCGGCCTTCAATGTAAATGTAGCTGGCTGAAGGTAATACGTACAAATCTTGCTGATGTATGGGTATACGTATTTCATCATTTTCATTAAAGCTGTTGCTATATGGATTATAAGTATGAATTTCATAACTCACTATGGAGTTATCGAATTGTGGTAAATCATTCACCTGAAGAATACTCATAATTTAAATCCCAAAGCTCGAAGAAATAATTTGTTATCTTTCGTTAATTTTTTTATACTTCGTATATGTCTTCGTCTTCTGACGGTACGAGAACGAGTAAAGCTATTAACTTTGCCAGATGATTTTATATTATGAACTATCATTATTTTTATTTTTAAATCTCTCTAATAAATCTGACATTCGTCTCTTGTAACAGATAATGTTAAAGTGTTCTCATATGAGTACGACACGTAACATTTAAACCTTTTTTAAGTTTTGATAAAACCATGCTTTTTCCAAAACTCGTTAAGAAATTTAATGCATAAATGCCCACAATTGAATAAGTTATTATTTTGCAAATTATTGTAATTATAATTGATATTGTCTGAACCTACATAGCGAACAAATTCTATTGGCGGTTTCAAGTTACCGTAACTATCAAAGTATTCAATATATTCATTTAAAATTACATAGGCTACCCAATGTGTACCAGAATTTTTAGAATTATCTAAATTTATGATTCCACACTCTTTTAAAAACGGGGAATTCGGTAAGGTATCCCTCATATACACTCCCCGAAAATATGGAACGTCTCTAGTAAAATAAACTATATCTATATTAGTAAGAGCACGATTAGGTAGCCTATGATTTAGTTTTTTCTCTTTAAATTTGTGTATATTCCAAGTCCATCTTTGTACCGGTTTAGCAGCAATCCATTTCCAATAGATACACCGCCTGCATTCTTATTATGACTTTTCATTTCTTCTAAACGCTTTTTTGCAACTCTATATTCATTTATAGTTTTGACGATTCCAGCAATTCCACTTGCAATACTGCCAGCAGCAGACAAACCAGCAAATATAGGTATTAAGGGCAGAACACCGCCAGATTTAGGAATTGGTATGATGCGTGGAACCCTGGCAGATGCATCCCGATTCAACTCTCTAGCAGCAGCATAGGCCAATTCTATTAGTTTTTTCCTACACTTTGGTTTAATTTTTTTAATGCACTTTTTGGTATGGATTACTAAACTTTTAAAGTTTTTTTTGAGTCCAGCTCCAGAACTTACTTTCGTTAGCATTATATTATTAACTAAATTGGCGGCAAGTTGTTCTCCTGTGCTTGTATCGGAAGATAAAGCACGCTTTTTTGCCATTTTTAATAAAATTATATCTGCTTTGTGACGATCTTTCAAACTCTTGGAATTATGATATGCTATATCGTGATGTTTACAATATTCGTCTAATTTGTTTACACCCCTATCACCTCGAGCCAATCTTTCACGTAATCTAGTTCCGGGGCCGCAATAATTATATCCCGGTAAATGGAGCTCAAATGGTAAATTATTAATTAAATTATTGACAAGTCCTTCTCCTTTCATGTATACAAACAGAATGGAGCCATTATTATAGAGCATGGTGTTATATTTATAAACCACTCATAAAACATTTGTATCGCCAATCCAACTATTTTCAGAGGAGGATAACCCCAACCATTTCACGAAAACTTTTCTGCCTTTTCGTTTCAAAACTTTTTCAACAAGGTAAATGTTAGGATGTTTAGTTTTTTGTAATTCTTGATCATAAAATGCTCCTAAAATTGGTTGCTCTTTAACATCTTGTAATAAATATGTAACAGGATTTGTGTTTTGAACTTTACTGATCTTAAATATCTCTGTAGACCAATTTGGAGTGTAACCTTTTTCAAAACAACCTTTATGTTTACTTATTCGTACAAAATCGCCTGTTTTAAACTTACAACATATTTTTTTCATTCCATTTTGATTGAAATATCTCCGTAGTAATTTAATTTTATTGCTATGATTCACTTGAACGGGGGGTAAACCAATTGTTCTGTGTTTGGTATGATTATATCTATTAATGATATTTGCAAGTGTCCCGTCCGTCCATTTATAATTCCCTTTGATACTAAATTCCTTGAAAAGCTTACTTTTGATCGTCCTTATTAACCGTTCTACAATTGAAGCCTTTTTCGTTGAATACGTGCAGTAGTGGTTGATAGAATAATTTAATAATATTTTTTTTAAACTTTTATTGTAAAATTCTTTTCCTAGATCTGTTTGCAAGTTTCTAGGGATACGTTTTTCTCTACTCAATAAAGTATTGAAAGCCTCAGATACAGTTTGTTTATTTTTTTGTTTAAGTGGAATAGCCCAAGCATACTTAGAGAATCCATCAATGATGAGTAAAATATATTTGCAGTTGTTGTTAAATTGGGAGAAACTTTGCAAATCCATTAAATCTGCTTGCCAAAGATCATCGATATCTTTTAATATTACATGTCTTCGTGGGAAATTTATTCTTGCACTTCTATGAATTTCGTTTATAATTTCTCTTTTCACTTTGCTCATTCTTTCGACTATCACTTCTGAATTACAAAATTAGACTAAGTAAAAGTTTATATGATAAACCCTTTTATTCTTCTATTACACCCGCTTCCTTTAGCTCTTCAATAATTGATAAAATTTCGTTATCGAGATTAGTATTACCTGCCGTTTTTGAAGCAATCAAAAGTTTAAGCCTGTCCACTAATTCATTAGGATCATCCCAATAAACAAGTTCAGTATTTTTTTTATATTTTTTAAGATATGGTAGACCAGCACCTCTTTTTTGCCTAGATTTTACATCTGTAGGTTCTTGTAAGCATTCTGAAAATAACGGTTTGATCACCTGAGAATAATTTTAAACCTTTATCACCTTTAATCTGACCTGCAGGGTTAAAGTCTCTTTTATGAGCATTAGTTGTGAGGAGTATTTCTTTGTACACCAATTTATCTTTTAAATTGACCAAACTTAAATCAGGTTTTTTGCGAAGCAATAGTTCTTTTAGACCAGGTGTTATTTTATACTGTTTATTAGCTATACGAATGTTATACACTTTACCAGAGTTCTCATGAGTGGTAGATAAATTAACTATTGTATTTCCGATCATATGTTTGTTATTTTCACTACGTATACCAAATGGTATATTCATATCTTCGTATATTTCAATGATATCTTCTTTTTTCAACGACGCGTTATTATCTTTTTCTGATTCATTATCTCCTTCATCTTCCGAATAAAATTTTTCTACTGAGCTTGACTCATTAGATGATTCATGTTTGTACATATCATGATATTTATCACATAAAAATATTTTTGAACTTATATCAGTGTGTTTAATTTGGTCATCATAAGTATCTTCATTTTTAATTGTAGAAACTTGCTTGTTATCTACGATAGCATTAAGAGGGTCTGCAAGAGGCTTAAAAAAATACTTCAAATGAGTGTCGGTGTTAAACTCATAATCTTTCATTTGTTTCACTTTTTTCTTTATAGCGTTCGCAGACTTTATTAATTGATCTGTAATTTTGTGGTCCATTATACGACTTATACTGTGAAGCATTTATGCTCAAATGATATATGTTTTTCTGCACTCATAATTTATATAACTATTAATCACAATAAATAAAGTTGTCAAATGAGTGTCTATATCTGCCTTTGTTTAAGTCACAATCCTTATTAATTGTCAAAAAATCATAAGGATGTATCCAGATTTTAGAACACAGATCTTTGAACTTCGACCACTCTATGTCAGAACTAACATGTTCATTGTATATATGTTTCATGTTAACTTCATCTTGCTTGAAAATCATCAAAAAGTTAACATTGTCACGTAATAACTGCTTTGGTATTTTTGAATACGTTTGAGATAAATAAAAACAATCTATACCTCTGTGTCTGCCCATTGTAAAATAATTTCGTATATTAATTTGCTTTTCACAAACCACATCATCAAAAATAATAACAGAATTTGGTAATGCATCGTTAGGATGAATAACTTCGTCATCAGAATTAAATTTAAAAAGTCTTACTTCTGGCACTCTTTCTAAAATTTGTTTTAGAAAAATATATTTTGGCTGAAAGCTAGTCTTGGAATACAGGTAAACATTTTTAAACTTTAAACCATTTTCATGGATTAACAGACTAATCATGACGTTCGTTTTCCCACAATTTGAAGGGCCACATATTATACATCTTATATTATTCGGAAAAAGAACACTATGCTTTGCATGTAACTTATTTTCCTCTACATCAATATTTTTAACTTCTAATGACACTGGTTGCTTGACCCACTTCATGTTTGTATCTGTCAGAAAAATTAATATATTCTAGTATATATAATGCTTATCAGTGATAAAGAACGGTAAGTAATTATAACCCCAATAATCAGATCATAGTTCTTTTAGGTTTCGTCAAATAAGTTGACAAATAAATAAAATGGTAGTATATACGTATATAATATCTATACAGGTAATGTTGATCAAGAGTTACTAATAAAACAGCAAATTATAGAGTACAAGTAAATATGTATGTATTAAATAACAACATAATAATTTATTCTATTTATAATTATAATTATTGACAATTCTCATATTTAAATTTATCATATAATAAGTTTACAATTAATGTATAAAAATACTCGATTAACATATGTAATCACAATGACCCCAAGGTACAGTGTCTATTTGATTTCCCAGAACATGCCTTTTATCGTCTATCCTGTTTAAAACTACTTTATTTACTTCTTGCGAGAACAGCACATGCTTCATTGATTTTATCATATTCATCTTACGCTTTAATGTTAAATTTTTAAATAAAACATCTTTATAATTTGATGATTTTAAACGTCTTGTTACAGGCTTTGATATGCCTTTAGCCTTGTTTATTTGTGTATTTAATGATTTAATGCAATATAGCTTTGCTCTTAAGCCTGTAAATTCAGTAATTGGGTCACCTCCTAACTCATCTTTAAATAAACCAGGAATTTTTTCGTTCACCTTAGGAATAAAGTAATGATTATTAGTTCCAAAATTACTTGTATCAAATTCTGATATATTATCATACATGTCTTTATAAAAGTCTTCGGTCTGTATTAAATACAACAAACTATCAGTATCAGTGTAGCATAATTTAGCTTTGTCACCATATTTATTCTTTATGAAATTATAATGATAATTATATAGATGACACTTAGAGAATTCTAGCACCGCAAATCCAATATATATCGGTCTGTCTAAAACAAGTTTCATGGGACTCAATTGTACGGCTATAAAGTTTTCATTAAAGATAGAAACACTTTTTAAATTAGGTTTTGTAATTAATTTCTGTGCACCTACTATTTTATTCGTTGTATTCAAATCATCACTCCATTTAGTGACTAATTTAACCTCCACTTGCTTACGTTTATTTTCAATAGTTTTGCCAAATATTGAGTTATTTAAAAGCTTAAAAAAATCTCTTTCGAATGATGTTGAAGCTGCTTGTCGTAAGCTAGTATTTAAGTCTATATACTTTTTCAAAAAATATTCTTGTTTAAAATAAAGGATTCTATGAATTTTTTTTAAAACTAGACCATTTTTAAGACATGATTTTAAATGAACATAGTGAATAACGTAGTTATATTTATCATACAAATTTGCAATTAATTTTGGTGTTTTCCCTCCAATAGGTATGAATTTCTCGGGAGCAAAAGGCAAGTCGCTATGTAAATTATGTAAATGATCTGGATACGCTAAATCTACTTCTAAAATGTAACCGTACTCGCCATTATCCGGAACATCAAACAAATTAAAATTTTTGATATCATTATTTTTCATAAATTTAAACTCTGATATTGGTAATTTTTTAGTCATAGCATATCCATAAAGATTATTACAGTCTAAATATATCAAATATGTTGATGGTTTAGAACTATCGAAATAAGGTAAATAAATGTTATTGGCTTCAGCATATCGATGAGAGCACTGCGCTAATCCTCCACGTATTCCTTTTTCCAGCATTTTATAAATGTCTAAATCATTAATCAATTCCAACTGAACACCTGTGTAAAGGAGCATAGCATCCCAACTTAATCCAGGTGAAGTCACATAATACGCTGGATCGAGTTTGTAGTGCTGCAGACAAATATTTCTAAAATTTTCAAATATGTCACATAATAATAGTACGTCACACTTTAAATACAAGTCAGTATATTCACCAAGAGAACTAATTTCAAAACATTTCCACACAGTTTGGGCACGTTGATATTCAGTATCTGTTATATGTTTCATCTGTAAAGTGTTATAAAAATGATTCTTTGCTGGAAGTTGTGTTTCATCATATGTTTGCCATGAACAAATGCACTCATACGGATATACGCCTTTGCTTCGCAGTAAATTTAATTGGCTTTTATCTGGGAAATGTAATGATAAATGAATAAAATCGTTCTCCGTTAAACTTTTACTCAAATTGTCAATACTTGAACTAAGAAATTGAAATGAATCTATAAATTTAATCTGTATAGGTTTACATCCTGTACCGGTTTTGATTATTTTAGTTATGCTTATATATTTTTCTTTCGTTTTTGGTATAATTTTTATCTCGCCATCATATTTCGATAATTCTGTTATAAATATATGAGAATCATAACCAGATAAGTTATGAAAGATAACAGGTATAAATGAACACACTCTATAAATTAAATTGCAATGTGAATGCGCCGCGCCTCTATACTCGGATGTAATATGATCATGATCACAAACTTTATCATCAAATAATAAATGATTACAGATATGGCATGAAGTTGCTTTGTTATAATTATCAGTTTGCTCTCTCGTCATAGATCTCATGGGTTTCTTAGTCATTAAAATTTTGTGAATTAACTTAGCTTCTTTAATTAATCTCTCAACAAACACTTTTACACAGTCAGGTCCTCTATATGTCACGAATTTGTTCAAGCTCCTATCATGTGAGCAACATACATAATATGCAAAACAAGACGGTTGATGTAGTTTATTTTTTATCGTACTTTTATCATTATTGTTTTCTTTATAATTTAATAGTATACTTTCAAAGTCAGCATAAATCACAAAGTTAATTTTTTGCTTTCGCTCATAATTTTTGAATTGTAATGTATTGTTTTTATCAGGCAGTATGGTTAAAATTTTGGAACAACTATGAGAATGATACTTTTTTTCAGTAGTAAAAAATTGCAAACATGTTTCACATAAATGTATTTGACCTTTGTGACATGTAACTTGTCGTCGCACTAAACGCAAAAGGTTTTTTATCAAGCAATAATGACCTTTGTTTTGTTTTTCAAAATACAGTAAGTTAATATGTTTATCTTTCTTACAATTCGTTACATAAAGAGGGCCAGTTACAGTACAACGTTCATCTAATCCATAAATATTAATACTCAACTCACAATTATTCTTTTCAAACAATTTGATATCTTTAGGTAAAGGTGGAAATGAAATTCCTTGTATATTAAATATTGAACTTAAGTGTGGATAGGAGTTTGTTCTACAGACATTACTTTTTGCTGGAAATAATGCTGCAGCAATACTCCATAAAAAACAGTATTCATCATTATTGTGTATATTCAAACAACTCTTTGTGTTTTTAATAACTTTTGGTAGCTCTAAATAAGTACCACCTCGCATGGGGGAATATTTATTAATATTTATTTCTAAATGACTTATACAGACAAATGACCATCCAGATTCACAATGCTCAAATTCAGTAAGTTTTCTTTTAAATATTTCTATTTTATTTGAGAATAAATCATTAAAGTCAGTACTGCTGTATACAGTTTCATATTTCGTATTAAATGACTTGAGCTGCTGCTCATTTAATTGTGGTAGTAAAAAGTAAGCAAACAGTTCGAAGTTAACTTTAATGCACGTATGTTCCAGTAATGATAACTCAATGATTTTCAAAACATCTTTTCGCTTATCACCCAAGAACGCCTCCAGTATGAGGTACTCGTCTTCTATTGATGGGTTTAAGCGGTAAGTCATAATTCTATTTTTAAATGCTGTAGCTACAATATCAACATTTTCAAACTCTGACTTTATTAAGGAATTCGATTTATGAATATTCGTTCTCTTATGATATCTGTATTTATGTTCTGGGATCTTAATTCTGCATTTATCACAATGAATATACTTTGATAAAGAATTTGGCTCATAAACATTCGTATCGTATTCATTTTCTGGGATATCAATCTGGTATTTATAATTATTATTATCAGAATTTGCTGATGCCCCATCACTGGGGTGTGTAACTGGAAAAAGAACAATATTTTTATTGTATAGTTTAATTATTCGAATTAAATGCGGTTACAAAATAATATCTTAAAATAAACTCATTCTCTAAGTGTATAATGATCATAATTATATGGTATAGCATAGATCTCATAATGTAAACGATTTTTAAGACTATTGATAAGAGCTTATAAAAGTAGGAGCACATTTTTTAAACTCCTTCCTAGCGCTTGTTATATAAGCATTTAGGTGATGCCAGGACTCTGAATCCTCATCGCATTTGTTTTTAATGGTGATTACTGAGTGCCGCCACCTATTTACTGGTTGGACCCGCTCTATTTCATCGCATTTGTATACTTTGAGTTCTATATAGAACTCACCTCTTTTTTGCTCGTTAATTTGTCGTGAAAATCCGTTCGCTAGTCTCCTCGTGATGTATGAGTATATCGGGGGAGTATTTTTGTCCGCAACAACATCAATTTTATCATCGTCACTGTCGCTCCCAAACAACTCGCGAGCCGTTGACTTGGTGACAGGAGTGATTGGGTGAATGGTTGGCTTAGTTTTCTTACCCGTAGATGGGTGGGAGCTGCTCGCCGACGAATGCTTGCGCTTTTTGTTCTCCTTTGGCTTGGTTTTCACAGGTGCATGCTCCCCGTCTGCCGATTCGTCCTCCGAAGGGAAAATATGGTCAGCCGTGTTCTTGGACCTGTAGTAAATAAAAACAATGAATTAGTACATTAACAATTAAATTGGTTTTAATTATGTAGACAACACTAAGTGCATGAATTTATTACTTGAATGAATGAATATTAAAAATTATGAATCACTGAACACCTTTAATATTTATAGATGATAGACTCGCTAACTTAACTGAATTATTGAAGAGGTTAATACATGAATGATCGAATAGTGACAGGTGGATAACAAATTTACTACATTTCTTATCCACTCTAATTATTCTTTCTTGTTACTAATAAGAAACTTTAACAGATAACACGAAGTATATTGAAAGGTGAGTAGATACTTACATTTTAGAAGATTGACGTTCTTTGGTAGTGTAAAAACTGTAAGATGTCACTCCTCCTAGCTGAAGTGTTGATGTGATCCAGCTTCTGCAGGATGCACTCTTAAATAGTGGTAAATCTACGTCACGATATCCCATATATGGAATAGGGACACGCGTTACTAAAATGCTTTATCAGCCCTAACACCAAATATGTAATCGTTTACGTTGTAGAAAAATATCTTGCTAAAATATAAACATCAAGATAATGCAATTTGAACTAATCTTCATCATATAAGATACCTACCTACCTATGTAAATTCGCTAAGTTGGTGGGTGGTCCGGTTCATATGTCTATAAGGCCCCTTCTTAACTAGACGGCTTTCCGCTTGGTCTAGGCACGGTTTAAAACCGTGTCTACGTCCGGTTGTTAGTTAGGTATGAGATACTATAGAGGTTTGTTAACGACACCGGTTCGTGAAGAACCCGGCACGGCGCCGGCCCGGTTAGAAATTTTCTCGTTAACAGGGGCCTTAGGTTGCGCTCTGGGTGATGCCACTTTCTGTGTGTTGACTTTTAAGTCACCAGTTCATAGATAGCGATGCAGTGTGGTAGCGTTGCGGTGACGTTTGTATTGTTCAAATCTGTATTAGCGCGGTCATACATGATGTGGACACAGAATAATAATAGCGTTTTTAGGCGGATTTCTATGAAGTTAAACTAGTGTATCGTATCTATCCAGGCACTCCCTAACATTTAAACGTCACAGCGACGCTATCGCACCGCACCGCTGTCTATTTACCAGTGGCTTTATATTATGGAATGCATTCAATTGTAATCTGAAACTGTAGAGCATCGTATTGTCTCGAATATATAAAGTACACTTACATGTGTGTACTAATTTTTTCACAGCAATTTTGAACTTTATAGTCATTCAAAATTATTTATTAGAATCCTATAAAAAGGATAAATTATCTTGAAAATTCAAATATTATTTAGTTTCCTACCATCAAGCGCCAGTAATCAACGAGTAATAACTATGTCGGTGAGTATTAATTTAATTATTTTATTTTATATTTAATTTTATTGCAAAGTTTAACTTGATTTAATGACAGAGCCAAGCATTAGATTATTGACTTGAATAGTGGAATGCTTGCAATAAATAATTATAATGTATTTTACGCTCAATTCCATCACTCCTCCATCACACGAATTTAAAATATTATGTAGACCTTTTATGAGATATAGGGTAGCTTTTTTATTTTTTAAACTAAGTTATTATTAAAGTTTTAGTTTAAACAAACCACGAGAATAGTTACGTTGGTAGAGTGGTTGATAAGTGGTGCTATTTGTCAAAGGGCTTGGGTTCCGTTTTCTAGCCAAGTTAGAAGCCAGCAATTAGGTACACACGGCTACATATCAAGCTATACATTTTCCGTACAGTGAGAGGTCTGCTTATACTATATGCAGTCGTGTGTGGAAATATATTATTTGATAATAGGTACTATTGTTTGAACGCTTTGTTAAACTTTATTCATGAAGTGCAAAGAAAATAAAAAATAATGTATTCTGTTTCAGATACCGAGTTGGGTTTATTCACCGACTTCACCTCAGTTAATGATAGAACATGATGTGATTGATAAAGTCGTAAATTATTTGGATGAGGAAGAACAACAACGAAACCCATTTGCTTCAAATACAAATACAAATAATAATAAGGAGTTGATAAGTTTTTACAAAACGGTTTCGACCGGTGGCACAAAAGTTATACGGATCGAAATTTACGATGCAAACCAATTCGAAAGTAATTCTATGTGCCAGTGCAGTGCCGAAATATGTGTTCAGCATATTGTGAAGAGCATTGACACTGATAACATCTACCTACGTGTCAAAGACATGCTACCGTATTTAAACAATACTTTTTATCAATCCTTGTAAAAGAAAAAACGGATCACCTAGAAGCACCTGGATCCTTAATTCCTACTTATTTTGTTTAATTAATTGTAATTATTTTATTTCTTTTATTTGTAATTATATGAAGTAATAAATACTTGTTTATTCATTGCAATAACGTAGTTTCATTACAGAAGCTGTAAAACTAAATCACCTGTAAGACTCTAAGTATATTTTCATTACTTTAACGTAATTCACCAAATAATATTCATTTGAAAAAATCTGCTAGTCATTAAAGCAAACATTGTGGTATAAATATCACGTAGCAACAATGCTCGTCCATTTGTGAGATCACAGCTGCATTGAGCAGATCAAGTATCTAATTTTTGCTAAGTAATAAAATAATATCAGATACTCGAAACCAAACACACATGTAAAAGACCGAGTTTAATGAATATAAAAATAATCAATTAGAAAGTATGAAATAATATTTGAATGTTGATGTAATGAATGATAGAAATTGTGATTGACTGATTGTCTAGTTCACAAAATATTGATCGATTGACTGATTGTTTACTTGACACAAGTGTAATTGGGGTTCCTGGATCTCTGATCCAGGAACCCCAATTATACACTACTGTGGGGAAAATAAAACGTGTTGTAAAATTTCTAAATTTACGGCTAGAGTTGACAACTTTAAAATTTTCTACACTAGCTGACCCATGGATTTATAATGAACTAACTTTTACCACTAGCTTTATTCGCTTAAAGTTTGGATGGTAGAATTTTTCATGCATTTTTTAATGTTCTAAGTTAGTAAATGTGACGAAACAATGTATTTTAAATATTGCTATAATTTATTATGTTCTTCTATTAAGTCAACACCCAAAAAAAAACAAGGTACACACGCTTATACAGCAATACGCACGGCGGCTTTATTGATAAATGTATTTAAAATCAAATTTGATTAATTTAGTATACCTAGCAACAGAAACAAACCATACAGTAGTCATAAAAAAAGTTTGCCACCCGCCTTGCTAACCGTACCGTGATACCCAGTCGTAGAGGTCAAATACTGTGGTAATATTATATACATTGTTGTCCCAGAATGCACACGGGATCGGGAAACTCCCACGTGAACGAACTCGCGATCACAGTTAATTGATGAAATTAATAACACCAAATGCATCGGTCTACTTAAAAAGTGATTTTGGAAACATTGATTCTTTTCTGCATTCAACGTTTTTGCAAGAATAATCGTCTTTCACTATACTATACCTACCTAAATTGTTAGAAAATATTCGAAACTACCGCAAATTTAAACCCCAACCACAGGGCTATTAATATTTAAATAAATATCCCCGTTTATTGACCTTATCCATCTCTTAACCTATCCCCTGAACTATAATTAAGGCTCGGAATAATTTAATAAATATGCCTTGAAAACAGATGTAAGAAGGTAATAATTAATGATTGGGTATTTCGAAGGTTCCACCTAAATAAAGGTTAAAGTTGGGATATAACAGATTTGTGTTACATATATACTGACGTGTAATTTAGTTTTCTAATAAGGTTTCATTTTTTCATTGTTTTAGGGGCACACATAGGTGGTCAGGTGTTCCTGCTGGGAATGCAAGAATGTTTTTTAACGAGATACCACGGCCCCGGAATGCAAGGGTAACTGAGTGAGCAGGGTGAGTTTTAAGTATTCCGTTTTACCTCACCCGTAGCGGGTGATGACTTTTTTCTCCGATTTAATCATCCATTCCTCGCTCCGCCGCGGGTGATGCAGAAGGGAGTGTCAAACATAAAACCCACCCTGTTCTTTCGATAGCCCTTACGTTCCGGAGCCACGGTATCTCACTAGAACATTCCCGCACCTCCGACAAGCAAGAACACGACGCCCCGTCGACCCGGGCACCACTGCTTTCTCTGGTATCTATTTTTGGTCGAGCAGCATCTCCACTTTGATCAACCGTGAATCCAAACTTTCAACTTCTAAATGATAAATGGCTTACTCACCTCTCCAAAGCAATGTAAGTATTATGCAAACGACTATTTGTAACTTTGTTAGTAGTTGTATTGTGTGTCTGTATTTGATTAAATGTTTTTCCATTTGACTTTTGTTATATCATTCATCCCTGCCGCACGAGCAACCAGACAATATGTTTAATATTGTTGCATCATGTTGTCCAGCTAAGATGTTCGCTAGCTTTTTTTCTGCTTATTAAGGATGCAGTCTTCCTCCTCATGATGGCATAAAAGTCGTCAGTTCGTGCTACAGCAAAAATTTTAGACGCGCAGCAGAATTGGGCAACCGTAACCGCACCCTGAAATCTTTATTATATTGCACACAAGAGCATCTTTTAGTGTTGTTATTATGTGTATAATATAATATCTCTGTACTTAATACTTACTTACACTATGGACTCATGTCTAAACTCAATATTTGAATTTATTTCGTACGTGAATCAAACAGACACCTTAGCAGCCAACCGCTCCATCACTGTGCCAGCCGTTTCGTTAAATGAACATTCTGTGAATCGGACAATGGTCAATTACTTTGCTATCGCGCTTGGCTGCATTCGGGTGTAACTGGTAGAATAGACTTACATCAATATGCAAAGGGTATTAATAATACCATTATATTAGTGTTTATGCTACTCTCTTGTCGTAGATTTGCTGGCAACTTATGAAATAAGCAGCATCTTGGTGCTCTTTTGTCTGTGGACACATACAGACAAAAGAGCACCAAGATGATTTTCTCTTTTAAAGTGTTATATGTGTACATAAATAAATAAATATTTAATCGAGAATCCGTATTCGGGTGCTCCATAACCTATGCACGAATTTAGAAACCCAATGCATTAATTACACTGGATTGGCCAGGACCGATCGATCAATCGACAGATTTTTGGAAACAATCAACGATGCGTCGATTGAAAGATCAGTCTCGATAGTGTTGGCTGGTGCCCCGATATGCAAGGGAATTCTCGATTCGCATGGTATGACCCGTCCCGAATGGGCCTTTGACCGGGTTGCCGAATGTCCTGACTTTCACTAAGATATTTTTTTAGACTGCATTTTAATTGATATTATATTGGATCCGGTTTTACATCGGGTCCGATATCTAGGTTGTAGACTTTTTAAGTTTGTAGTAGGAACTGGTAGAGCTGGGAGACTGCTCGCTGTGGCAACTTATATTCATTCCCTGCTCAGACGATTATACAATAGTTTGTTGTTCTCTGAATAAGCCTTATTAATATTAAAAATCCGAAAGCAAATCTACATTGTGTTCACCTCTTAACTACTTAACCTATTTTAGTGAAATTAGGTACTTACAGATATTAAACTTTGGGGAAGGAAAGGCTACATTTTTCTTTGAAAAAAAAAAGTAGTCATTTCATACAAACGCAGACACGCGCAGAAGCTACTATACTACACTAGCTCCCTCTTTTTCAGATTGTATGTTCAATTCATTCGGAAAATCTATTGGTGTTTAGCGACTTTAAAGCTGTACCGATTTAAAAGCGAATTCTTGATTATTTTAACCTTTCATCCCGCACCTGATAACACTAGTCCTGAGTCTGCCACAGAGTTTTATCCCTACTTCCTGTAAACCTGTGTTCCCTATAAACCCGTCCCACTCCGTCACGTACGGTAATCTATTTCTCTCTCACTCATACATCAGCTCCATGTAGAGCAATCTGCAGGATGCATAGTGAAATATTAGGGGTATTCTTCAACAGCTATCTAATTATGAGCAAACTAGGTTTGGTTAAGTGGATGGTTATAAGTGGGATGTGGTTACTACTGTCCAGGAAAGACTGGGGTTCGAGTCTAAGCGAGCAAATTTTTTTTTTTTTTTTTTAAAAGATGACTAGCAATGTGGGTAGAATTCACATTACTAGCAATCTTGTTAACCCCTCCAACTAAGCTAAATATGCTTGTGTCTGGAGTGGGTTCACGGCAATAGTGTAATGGGTGGGATTCGAACTCGCGACCTGTCGATCACAAGTCTGACACCTTATCCATTAGGCTATTGACGCTTATATTATTTATTGAATTAGATGTATACAATGTTATTTATGGATAAGAAGACGGCTGTAGAAGCTTTTTTCCCCCATTCATGCCCTTAAAGAGTAGATAAAAAAGTAAAACGTAATAGTCGGGAAACATAGACTTTTCCCGACTCTTCAACTATCTCCAAACCAAATTTGATTAAAATTGGTGTAGCAGCTTAGTCACTATAGCATAGCAGATAAAAAGTCGGTGAAGGTGATGAAGCTCGACGAATCCTGGGAAAACGATGAACTATTACCTACTCAGAGAGAGAGAGATTGTATTCGGAAATAAAGCATCCCAAAAATATTAAAAGTGTGATATAATAGTGTAGGTATTAACATTAATTAATTTTTTGTTCGACAGACTTTCAATATAAAAGGAATTTTTTTAATTAAAAATCTACTACTACTACGAGTACTGTGTGCATAAATGTGCTTACAATTTTCTATGCGAAGTGCACCAACGAAAACGGAACAAATTAAATATATTAAATTAAACATTTGCGGTAATACTAATATAATGTTATTGAGCAATTTCAAAAAAAATTGTACCCCCGGATTTTGCCTTGTCTGTCTTGTGTGCTTTTCGACTTTAATAATTTATTTTGTTGAGATGAATGACTTCTAGGAGATTGTATTGATATAATTGAAATAAACATATATTAAAATATACAAATAAACTGTAGTTTTGTCGTTACTTTAATAAATAGTAGTAGTAGTAGTTTAATAAATAATGACAGGCCCGTTGGTATAGTGGTCAGTGGCCCTGACTGCTGTGCGCAAGGTCGTGGGTTCGATTCCCACCTAGGACAAATGTTTGTGTGATGAGCACGGTCATTTGTTCTTTGTCTGGGTGTAATTTATCTATAATATGTATGTATTTAGAAATATATATGTATGTTTATCAGTTGTCTAGTACCCATATCACAAGCTCTGCTTAGTTTGGGACTAGATGGCGTTGTGTGAAAAAAAAAAAAAGTTGTGGAATATTATTATTATTATTATATTATATAAAACTTACGAAGATTTTAATATACTGAAGAACATCGAAATTACCTGTCCCCTTCCCAACTAGCGTCAGACAACCTTTAAAGACGAAATTGAATACGAGCGATGAGATACGGTGAGTCCGACCTCTGAATATTATAAAAAAAAAACTTTTTATGGGGCTAAGCAAAATTTTACATTAAATTACGAACAACGGTTCGCTTGTTGTCGTTGTTGTGTGTTAAAGCATCAATAGCCTAATGGGGTTCGAACCCCACCAATTACACTATTGCCGTAAAGCTACTCCAGACACAAGCTTATTTAGCTTAGTTAGACCCCTCCAACTAAGCTGAATATGCTTAACAAGATTGTTAGTAATGTGAGTTCTAACCGCATTGCTAGTTCTCTTAAAAAAAGTCAGTACTTATTCTTCTTTTACGACGTTGTCGCTTTTACTTATTTCGGCTCTCCTTATCCTGTTTTTCTACTGGGCATGGACTTGAACTGAAGTGAACAGACAAAAACACGGAGATATACATATATGTTTTTAGTAAGAATGAATTAGACTTTGATACTTAAAATCTAATAAACGTACGGAGGTAGGTATAATATTATAGTAGCACAAAAGCTTTTGTTTTATTTTTTTGTTTGTATCTTGTGGTGTATTGTAACCGATAGCAGAGCTAGCAATAATTAATTATTCACAAAATAATGACATAAATGCGTGGTTTACTTCCGTGGCCCGTAAATATTGTACAATATCCATTTCATCCATACATCCATTTGTTCTGTGGTTATTGTGGGGAGACGAGGAAATATAGAGATATTTTTTATCAGGTGTAAAATGTTTAATATTTTTTGTTAACATAAATAAACAGAAAGCATATAATATACAACGTGTAACGGAAACCCCATATCTATCCAAAAGGGTTGAAGACAACATCTGGTATGGAGCTCTATGCAAAGTTTCAGCTCAAAATAAGTGACTCACAGAATTAAAATTATTGGTTTCATATATGTTTCTTGAATACCAGTAATAACAAACGTGTCACGGCACTATGATGGTCACCACTTTCCACGTCACTTGCCAATAAAACGATAATTCTCTTCGTTCTTCTTAATTTGAAAAATTAGGTCTCTGGTATCAATGTATTGAAATTTCTAATATGCTCCACACACGTAGACATAGGATTACAAAATCCTTGCTATATCGTTTGTTATCAATTATCATCCAAAGAAATCGTGCACTTGGTACGTATATACCCTTTAAATTACACGATGTATAAGATAGTCGCCACAAAATCCTGAGAACGGTGGGGAGAGCTACTGCTCCTACCGATTATGCTGCAGTATGTGCGAAGGGTAACGGGTAGTAAGACTAGATAATAAGCTATTAAGTATAAGTTATTAACTACTATAATAATAATAAAACTTTTATTTTAGACCATAAAAGATTTTGGAGACATTTTTCCGAGCTTTACCACATCCTTCAAATCGAAAAAAAAAACGTTTCGTATAGAAAATTCCCTTGGAATAAATAGTGTGTACGTATTGTTAAAATATTTTTTAAGTCTTTTTAATTTAATTGATCAAAAGTAAGGACCCCAGTTTTTATCAACAGAACAGAACGTGAACAGCGCGGTTATTTAATTTCAAAACCAATTAAGGGATACTGTTTACACAAAATGATTCATTGCATAATTTAAAAAAAAACTATATAGTTATTTATTTATTTATTAAAACTTTATGCAACACAAAATGTACAAAGGCGGACTTAATGCCATAGGCATTCTCTATCAGTCAACCATGGGTGGTGAAGAGATAACATGGCAGGTGCATAAAAAAAAAAAACTAAGTAGATAATATTTTCAACGTAAAAGTTTTATTACAAGTGTATATATACATATACTTCTAACTAGAATAAACTTACATACATATTTATCATAATACATACCAAAAATATATTATATATATATATATATAATAATAAAACGTTATAGAAAGTGGGTTCTGAAAACTCTGCTTCCACTATTTGTTAAGAAAATAATCCCGCAACTTTCTCTTAAATACTAAAATATCAGCGCTATAAACTCACCTAAAAGCAGATACATATCGAAGCATATATACCTAGTGAGTTCACCATTCCACTCTCTCGTGATCGCTTTCAAACCTATCAAGTAACTTTAATCAATTCAAAATCCTATCATATATGCAAAATATATTTATTCAATATCTACTGAATGTTTTCTACTGAAAATTTAATTAAAATATCTTGGGAAGGTTTTGAAATGGATGTATGTCTGAACAGGGCTTTACTCAACTGCAAACGCTGACAAAATGTTACTCTATAGAGACCTAAACTGTGATTTTAATATAAACTGCTAATTTCTCATGTAACTGATTCATAAACATAAAAGTTAAGCCAATGAACCATTGTTCACTACAACCACAGTTAGTTTATACACCCCCAGAACATGAAAACTCGTTAAAATTAATGGCCGACTCAAATGAAAGTTGGTCACCTTATTCAGGAAAATGTATTTACATTAAACAGTTTGTAAGTCTATTTGTATAATATTGTATGTTACGGTTCAGCACACAGCTCTGCCGGGCTTTGAAGCTTGTAATATTATCCTTATGTAAATAAGATTTATTTGTTTCTTTATATTTTCTTTCCTCAGATGATTATATAGTGTTGTGTGCTTTTATAGGTTCCCACAAATAGACAACTACACATTTTGACGGTATTCAGTTTATATATTATCTGTATGTAAAGAAATAGACAGCCGACCGAGTCTCAGAAGTCAAAACAAAAGGTTTTACAATGAACTATTTATGTAAAAGGTAATGTCGTATAAATTACGAATGGTTAGTTACTCAAAATTAGGGTTAGGTGTATTGAAGTATAGAAATCTTATGCATTACCCATCGCCCTCGTCGAGTAGCTCATGGTTATAATTATTATAACAGTCACACGGGTATTAGGTATATTATAACGGTCGATCTTCAAGATTAAGCCTGCGCCGAGTAAAATAACTCAAAACGGTCTTCACAACTAAAGGAATATAACCTATAATAGTACTTTAATTACCATACAAAAATATGTAATGAATACTAGAATAAATGTGTTAGCAAACATAGTTGGCAAAATTTAAAAATATTTTATAGTTTATTAAACAAAAATACATAAAGTTGGACAAAAATCCTTACAAAACATGCTCGTTCGTCGCTGAATTTTGATAGTAAACTGTTGAATTTTTTCATAAACTTCAATTCATATTATTCTCTAATTATCATACTATCATTTACAGCTTTAACATTTCAAAAATGTCGCCTGGTTGTTTTAATTTTAATTTTTTCTTCTAATTTGCGCGCTATCTTGAACCATACGCAACGTACACCGGTCGAAAATTCAGTCGTCCACGGGAGCTCAGAGAGGGGTCACGTCTCATCGTGGAGCGTTTCGCCGGTAACGATAATTCGCGATCTATTGTGTACGTATGTATTGCAGCAATCCGTTGAATAACCTAAGTCATATTTTTTGTTTTTTTGAGTACGATTTATTATGCATACCCAACAATTACTTTTTATTGTTCAATATATATTTCTTTAACATTTTTTTTTAAATATTTGTTTTATTATGGGAAAATGTAAAAAAAAATATTATTAGAAGAAAGTTGGCGCAAATTTTCGAAAAAAAAGCCATTCTCATAAAAAGTACGTATTTCTATTTCGTGATGTTATTATTGCTTTTTAACCGACTTCAAAAAAAAGGAGAAGGTTCTCAGTTCGTATTAAACTTTTTTTTATGTATGTAACCTCAAACTCGAAGACAGCTGGACCAATTTGGAATTTTTTTTCGTTTGAAAGAGTATACTTTCTAGTTGGTTCCATTGTTATGAAATCAGGATCTGATGATGGGATCCTGGAGAAAGCGAGGGAACTCTTTAAATATTATAGGCACACCTATAGCGTTTTGGGTATTTCTAATAGTACCTTGTGCAGTTGCTCCCGAAAAGCACCATTTGAGGAAGTGAAAATGATGATGAAGACTTTTTTCAAACATTCGATATGGGTATCGTGTAATGGGTTTTTGGGGGTGATGATTGCAAATCTGGAATTTATTTTTAAATTCAAGATGGCGTATGCAACTTTTTCTCACAAATTCGATATGAGTACCGTGTAATGGGTTTTTGGGGGTGGTGATTGCAAATCTGACATTCATTTTAAAATCCAAGATGGCGGATGCAACTTTTTCTCAAACATTCGATATGGGTATCGTGTAATGGGTTCTTGGGGGTGGTGATTGCAAATCTGGCATTCATTTTAAAATCCAAGATGGCGGATGCAACTTTTTCTCAAACATTCGATATAGGTACCGTGTAATGGGTTTTTGGGGGTGGTGATTGCAAATCTGGCATTCATTTTAAAATCCAAGATGGCGGATGCAACTTTTTCTCAAACATTCGATATGGGTATCGTGTAATGGGTTTTTGGGGGTGGTGATTGCAAATCTGGCATTCATTTTAAAATCCAAGATGGCGGATGCAACTTTTTCTCAAACATTTGATATGGGTACCGTGTAATGGGTTTTTGGGGGTGGTGATTGCAAATCTGGCATTCATTTTAAAATCCAAGATGGCGGATGCAACTTTTTCTCTAACATTCGATATGGGTATCGTGTAATGGGTTTTTGGGGGTGGTGATTGCAAATCTGGCATTCATTTTAAAATCCAAGATGGCGGATGCAACTTTTTCTCAAACATTTGATATGGGTACCGTGTAATGGGTTTTTGGGGGTGGTGATTGCAAATCTGGCATTCATTTTAAAATCCAAGATGGCGGATGCAACTTTTTCTCAAACATTCGATATGGGTATCGTGTAATGGGTTTTTGGGGGTGGTGATTGCAAATCTGGCATTCATTTTAAAATCCAAGATGGCGGATGCAACTTTTTCTCAAACATTCGATATAGGTATCGTGTAATGGGTTTTTGGGGGTGGTGATTGCAAATCTGGCATTAATTTTAAAATCCAAGATAGCGGATGCAACTTTGCAACGGGAACCCGTGTGAAATTAGTACTTCCCACAATATGATTATAAATTAAAGCCTGTCTGAATTCTGATGGATAACCTATATTATTGTATAGTTGTAAGATATGTTTCCAGTTTTAAGATATGCTTAATTATATTGAAAACTTTGGTCATTACAAGATATTTTCTAAATTTAAACCCACGACCTACGTCATTTAAATTTAAAAGTCAATTATCTGAAATTAAGTATTTCAAATGGCGGGAGACTTTGTTAAACATAAAAAACACAGTGATACGACGTCAATGTGGAGCTATTTTTTAGTTGCGATGGATAGGAATAGTGCCAAATGTAACCGATGCTCAGCCATTCTCAAGACTTTGGATGGATCGACTAAGGGATTACATACACATTTGTCATCAAAACATAACATCAAGCTTATATCAGCTTCAACAAGTCTAGATTCTGATAATCTGAACACAGCACCGCCGCCAGCCAAGCGAAAGTTAAATGATTATTTTACTAAAAGTTCCGACGATAGCTTCGATGATGTTTTGGCAAGAATGATTGCATTAGATGGATTTCCATTCAGTATATTCATAACTTCAGATGATTCGAGAAAATTTGTCTTTGCAAAATACACGGATTTACCAAAGTCAGCCGTCACCATTCAATTACAGTGAAAAAATCAGAAAGCAAGTAACTGCAGAATTGAAACATTTGAAAAGTGCAGGTGAAAGATTTAGTCTTTCTTTCGACAAGTGGACTTCAACATCCAATAAACCATACATAGCTGTCAACGTTCATTCATATAAAAAATATTGGAATTTAGGACTTGTTCCTATTTATGGAAGTATGAAAGTATGGCTGAAAATTGTCTTCGTATATTGAAAGAGCGTCTAAGTATATTTGATATTTCCCTGGATACTGGCTTTATGAAAAACATAATTATTTGCAAGACAGCTCTACCTCAGATGATACTATAAATGAACCACCTGTGGCTGTTGATCATATGGACGACATCCATGATGATGAACATTTAGAAGACTTAGACAGTCCAGAATCAGACTTAATCTTAATGTCACAAAATGACCTTGCGCTATAACACATACCAGAGTTAACACAAGATGAAAACATTAATGAGCTGATAAAGAAAATCCGCAAAGTTGTAGAGTGTATTTCAAAAGATCACAATTGAAAAATGAAACAGTACTTCAAAAATAAATGAAAATTGAACATGGAAAAGAGCTGTCACTTCTTTTGGACTGTAAAACCAGGTGGAATAGTCTTTTAACAATGCTGGAGCGATTTTATCTTTTAAAAACCTTCATTCAAAAAGCTCTTATATATCTCAATCATCCAATTCGTTTGGAAGAAGTTGATTTTGAATTGGTAAATAAAATTGTTGATGTGCTGACCCCAATTAAATTGACAGTAGAAGCAATCTGTCGGCGAGATGCTAATTTATGCACAGCTGATTCCGCTTTGAAATTTCTTATAAAACAGCTATCTAGCATAAACTCAGCACTTGCCAAAAAATGAAAACATCCTTAGTGGAACGTATGAAGCAACGACGAAGTGATGATTTGACTGGTGTGTTGAATTAATTACAAAATCCATGAAAAGATGATGAAAATCAGTTATTATTGGATTTGGAATGGCATGACTTATTTCCAGTTTCTACACAGGCTTTAGTTTGGAAACAAATAAAGTGTATAGTTAAAAAACTTAAAAGTCGGGATGACACGGAAGAAGAAGAAGGAAGATCAGGATCACAAACAGATGATGAGTTAAGGCCACAAACCTCCCAATCCCAACCCCAATTGACACTAAAGGAAAAGTTATAGCTGGAAATTGATAAGAGTATGAAATTCCCAGATCATGAAGTACAAATACAAAATTAATCGGGGTTGGCAAAATATAGTATTAGACGTGAAATAAGCCTGTTTGAAAATGGAGGAATTAGTGGATATCACTTAGAAACAGCATATAAGTATCTATTGTCTATTCCTCCAACCAGTTTAAAACCTAAACGAGCGTTTTCAGCTGCTGCTTATGTTGGTAATAAACGAAGCAGGCTTGGAAGTCAAACCTTGGATGCATTGATATTTCTACGATTGTATTTTCAAAATTCGAAATAAGTTTTATTGTCTTTTTATTTCTTACAAAGTATAGTATCTTTTTGTCATTTTTTCTTTCCTTACTATACTGTGATATGTGTAGTGTACCAAAATTATAAATATATATTTTAAGAAATTACTCGTTTTTTAGAGTTCAGTTGCCGAATGGCAAAAAACGGAACCCTTATAGTTTCGTCATGTCTGTCCGTCTGTCTGTCTGTCTGTCTGTCCGTCCGTCCGTATGTCACAGCTATTTTATTCCAAAACTATTAAGACTATACATGTGAAACTTGGTAAGTAGATGTATTCTATGAAACGCTTTCCGATATTGAGAAAAAAATTAAAAATCATTTAAAATAAAGGAACATACATGGAACTAAAACTGATTTTTTTTTTTCTTGATACCTATGCGTGTGTGGTATTTATAGACAGGTCTTTAAAAATGACATGGGGGTTTCTGAAACCACTTTTTCATAAAGTCAATCGTTTAAAAGATATAAGCTTCCAAAGTGGTCAAATGTGTATCCCTCCCTCTAACTTCTATAATAGTGGAGTGAAAAATCTAAAAAAAATATGTATCTATAGATCTTAATGTAAACTTTCAATAAAAATTGGTTTGAATGATATCGAGATAACAGTTTTTGAGATACGGCATATTTTCTAAAACCGCAAATATAACTTTGTAATTCATACAAACACTATGAAAAACAAAGTTATCTAGCGTAGTTGTAAAAAATGTAAATAAGCTAGTTTTAAGAAATTTGCAAGGTTTTTTTCGTCAAATAAATATAAATATTATATTATATTATTATAGTTACACACGGAACCCTTCATGCGCGTGTCTGACTCGCACTTGGCCAATTTTTTACATTTGAGATCAATTAGAAACCACATAGTCTAATCTGGGGATAGCCCCAGGGTCCCAGGATTCAGCATCAAGAATCACGTAATCCCGGGATTGAAAAACATGCTCGGGATTGTATTCTCTAGTTGCAACTAAGAAAGGATTTCTATCGAAATTCTATTTTAGTTGCCAAATGTGTCGAAAAAAAATTGAATTAATAAATTGTAAAGAATCAGATAGATAGCCCTACAGACCTCAATCTGAACGATAATTCTGTAAGCAGTTTTATGTCGATAGGAGCCGGGTTTTCTGGTTTAGAACAAGTTTCAGCTTCCTTTGACATTCCCTCTATGTCCGACAAATTATACGCCAAGTGCCATAACAAGGTCTGTCTACTACGGGAATTAGCCAAAGAAAAATTGGCCACGTGCGAGTTAGACTTGCCCATGAAGGGTTCCGTAGTAACTATAATAATATAATATGTATAACTACTACAACTACTAGTCTGTCTGTCTGTCCATCCGTCGGTCCGTATGTTACAGCCATTTTATTCCGAAACTATTAGGACTATACATATAAAACTTGGTAGATTGATGTATTCTGTGAACCGCTTTCCGATTTTAAGAAAAAATTAAAATATCTTTTTTTTTTCATGAAACCTATGCATGTGTGGTATCTATATACAGGTCTTTAAAATGAGATTGAGGTTACTAAAACCACTTTTTCATAAAATTAATCGTTTAAAAGATATACGCTTCCAAAGTGCTAAAATGTGTGCCCCCTCTAATTTCTATAATAATGGAGTGAAAAATATAAATACACACATCAAAAGTGTCTAGGGATCAAGCATTTTTATGCGGATTTCTTGAGATTGAGATGTGGCTTTGTAATAAATTTATGATTTTATAAATTTATATGGATCCTTTTTGGTGCATTTCATAATTTGAAACAGGAACTGTTAATCAAATTCGAGTAAAAGATGAAAATCAGCTGTCAATATTTTCCCTATAAAAACATACAACGCATTGAAGACATTATTAGTGCTACTGTTTCCCTACTACTGATTGAAACCAACGTTATTATGGAGCGGCGACGTCATTTAAGCAGGGAAGAAATGTTCAGAGCCGTGGGAATGATAGAAGCTGGTTCCCGGCAACGTACTGTGGCTTTAGCTCTGAATACAAGTCAGAGTGTTATCAGTCGACTTTGGACACGTTACCGAAGCACTGGTACCGTGGCTGAGCGCCATGGAGGACGGTATCGCTGCACCACACGGAGACAAGACCGATACATTCAAATCTTAACTCGAAGAGCTCCAACAATAACCGCCATGATGTTAGCCGTGAGGCTTCATCACTCTTCAGGGAACTTAATTAGCGACCAAACAGTCAGAAACCGCTTGCATGAAGTGAACCGTCATTCCCGAAGACCGCTACGGGTACCATCTATAGCAATGCACAATCGTAGGATTCGATATCAATGGGCTCTTGAACACAGAAATTGGGCAGAAGAACAATGGCGTTTCGTGTGCTTTTCTGATGAGTCTCGTTTTGGTATGAGACCGGATACAAGACGTATACGACAATGGAGAACCCCTGGACACCAACAGCGATTAAAATCCTGCCAGGAAGTCCATCCTTATAGTGGTGGAACCATCATTGTATGGGCGGGTATTTGGATCGGCGGAAGAACTGAGTTGATTTGGATCAGAGGCAACGTCAACGCTCAAATTTATGCTGAGACGATTGTATCTGACGTCATCGTTCCTCTACAAGTGCAAATCGGTCCCTTATTTCAGTTAATGCATGATAATGCACGACCGCACACCGCAAGAGTTGTAAGACAGACTCTCGCCGCAGCTAACATCAATGTCCTGCTCTGGCCTGCTCAGTCGCCAGACTTGAACCCGATTGAGCATGCATGGGATATGCTACAGAGAAGAGCTCTGCCGAATATGGAGGGTATCCAGTCGCAAGAAGACCTTTTTTTGTTGTTGCAACGAACATGGGCGGCCATTCCACAGCGTGATTTGGATGAACTCATTTTGAGTATGCCAAACCGATGTTCTTGTGTTGTTAGTGTTCGCGGTAGAAACACGGATTATTAATTGTTTAAGCTACCCAATAAAATTTTAAAGAAAACTGTTATTTCAGTCTTTTTTTCGAACTTTAATGTTAGTGGTTCAAATGTCAAAAATCCCTTTATTAGGAAAATAGCATTTTTTTTTATTAATGCAAAGGTGACTTGGTTTATCGTTACTGTGACAAACGAAAACACTTTATTTGATGAATCCTTAAAGAAATTTTTAATTAATATCAATCAGGAGAAAAGTTATTGCAAAAATATATGTTGATCCCTAGACACTTTTGATGTGTGTATATATATACAACGTGTAACGTTGTATACATATATATATATATTATATATGTATACAACGTGTAATTTAAAGGGTATATACATACCAAGTGCATGGCTTCTTTGGATGATAACAAACGATATGGCAAGGGTTTTGTAATCCTAAGTCTACATGTGTAGAACTTATTACAAATTCCAGTACACTGATACCAGAGACCAAATTTTTCAAATTAAGAAGAACGAAAAGAATTATTGTGTTATTAGCAAGTGACGTGGAAAGTTATTGACCCTCGTAGTGCTGTGACACGTTTGTTATGATTGGTATTCAAAAAATATGTGAAACCAATAATTTGGTATCAATTCTTTAAGTCAGTTATTTTGTGCTGAAACTGTGCATAGAGACTCCATACCAAATGTTGTCTTCAGCCCTTTTGGTTAGATATGGGGTTTCCGTTACATATATATATATATATATATCTATAGATCTTAATGTAAACTTTCAATCAAAATTGGTTTTAAAGAGATTGAGTCAGCAGTTTTTGAGATACAGCATATTTTCTAAAACCGCAAATATAACTTTGTAATTCATACAAATACTATGAAAAACAAAGTTATTTGGCGTAGTTGCAAAAAATGTAAATAAGCTAGTTTTAAGAAATTTGTAAGTTTTCGTTTTTTGTCAAGTAAATATACATATTATATTATATTATTATAGTTACTACGGAACCCTTCATGGGCGAGTCTGACTCGCACTTGGCCAATTTTTGTAAAATGTTATAATAAGCAATATAACATTAGATTTATAGATTTATTTTATTATTTTTTTCTTTTAAATTAAGTTACACTTGATACATATATTGTTATGAAATAAATTACGCTTATATTTTCTGCGAAATAAGTTCGCTAGACAGCATTAATGAAAAAAATGTATTTTTGGTATGGCCCCACGTATATATAATAAAGTACCGAATGTTATTAAAAATATGACAGTACATCAGAATTTAAACGAGCACTAAATGAAATTTTAATAAACAAAACTTATTTCAGTCTGGTTTTATTATGACATTACATAATTATATTTTTTTTATTTCATACTGGTTTTATTATTCAAATAAGTACTGCATACCCATCTACCCTAACTTGCTACTTACCCAGTTTCGAAGCGTCAATAGCCTAATGGATAAGGTGTCGGACTTGATCGAGAGGTCGCAGGTTCGAACCCCACCCATTACACTATTGACGTGAACCCACTCCAGACACAAGCATATTTAGCTTAGTTGGAGGGGTTAACAAGATTGCTAGTAATGTGAAATGTACCCACATTGCTAGTATTCTTTAAAAAAAATCTGAGGAGTTTAATATATAAAATCAAAGTTTTATTGCAATAGGATGAATAGTGAGGAAACGGATAATGTATTACTACAGTAAAAACAAACGTTAATTTTTATATAATAGGTATAATTTATTAAATTTATTTTTGTGATTTATTTACGTACCTACTTGCTTCATTTAGATCCATCCAGCCGTTTGAGCGTGAAGAAGTAACAAACATGCAAACAGACACATTCATTCACAAACTTTCGCCTTTATAATATTAGTGTGATAAATAAAACCATCTAAATAATTAATATTCGTTTTTCAAGTTTATTCAACATAACGACAAAAAATTGAAAAATGCAAAGTTAGCAAACTTCGTCGTGCAACGGCAAGCGGGCCTCGAGCGAACTTGTCATTGTGTGTGTGACAACGCACACGACTAGCCCGCTGCAGTAAATACCTATTTTCCGCGCGTCTCGTAGGCTCGACACCCTCTTAAGCAGCATTAATTGTGGCAGGCCTGCGAATGGGTGATTAGGTCATCATAGCAAATCGAGATTCTCCGTGCCTCGGAAAACACGCTAAGCCCTAGAAGCCAGTCTTCCTCAACCCTGAGTTACCCGGTATCCCGCGGGAATACCGATGAGAATACCAAATAAGAGTTCTGGGCTTCTAACAATCTAAAACTTAAGTCATAAATCTACAAATGAAATCCGGAATAAAGAGCTCAACGTTCGCTCCAAGAATCTTGGTATGAGCACCCATCTACGGACCAACCTCGGCAAGCATTATCAGCAGTGGTTCTCCTTAGTCCACCCTAATACCAAACTTTATATGTTTTTTCAAGCTATTAAAAATACTGTGTAAACCAGAAAAAATGTACATAAATATGTTATCAAATGATTGCAATATTTTTTTTTTTTTATGAAAAATGGTTTAGTTTGATTAATACTAAACTAAGCCAGTACATTAATTTACCTCTGCTGATATGACTTGTGTGTGTGATATGTTATTGTGAGCATTTTTCTCATATACCTTTGAACATAGTATTCCGAATACCTAATTGCAATTTATTTTATTTCAAATAAATAAATACGGAGTTCTCGTCCAGTCTTCTTCATGAGAATCTAGTTTTGCAAATTATTGCATGAGTCACTGACTAAGAACCCACCCTGTTTCTTCAGTTGCCCTTGCGTTCCGGGGCCGCAGTATCTCGGTACATCATTTCCGGAACCCCGGCAGGCAATGGCTCTGTCAGGACACGTCCTAGCGCTGCATATACGATGACTAGCTGTGCCCGCGACTTCGTCCGCGCGGAATAGTGACTTTCAGCAGCCTTTTTAATTTTTTAGGCTAATTATTTTGAAAATAAAACTCACAAGTACATAATTTGAATCTAAAGCTAATTAAAAGTCTAAAAAATAAGTTTCAAGCTTCCAGCTTTAAAAATGACGCAATTTTCATACAAACTTTTATTTCCTATTTCAACCCCTTACAGCCCTTTTTCGCATTAAAAAGCAGCCTATGTCCTTTCTCAGGCTCTAGACTATCGAATTTCATTAAAATCGGTTCAGTAGTTTAGGCGTGATTGCGTAACACACAGACAGACAGAGTTACATTCGCATTTATAATATTAGTAAGAATTGAATACAGTGATAGTCCAGTGGTTACAGACACGACTTTAGTTAGTGGGTTAGAAGGTTAGAACCCAGGCAGGCTCATTACTTTGTGTAATTTCTATCACCATCGGTGCTCTCAAAATGGTGAAGGAAAACATCGTGGGGAAACCGGCGCACAGTGGTCAGGATTTTCAAAATGATGGACTTTCGATCGAAGATGGTTATTTCATTAAACAAAAAATGGTATCGAATAGTATATATAACGCTGATCAATATTTATTCCTACAATTTTTCGATAAAATTGCTCCTTCAAGTGAAAAAAAATATTGAAAAAAATAATGTATGGGAGAAATTGTTTTTTTTTTTTCTCCGGCTTGTATCAAAGTATAGCAACCAAACCTTATATTCTAGTAAGTACTTGTTGCCCTTAATACGACTACATATAATTTGCTTGCGTATCCCTGCGGCCTTGGCGCCTACGATGATTCAAAGTTACAATTTTTTATGTTGTATTTTCTAATGGCTATTAACGAGTTTTACAATTAAGAAGAACTAAAAATATTTTGTTTTCAATAAAATAAGAATTAAAAAATATAAATTTAGGCATTTGGTAGGTATTTCATTTATAAGACAATAATAAAATTACATATTTTTTTAATAAAATTTTAACTTGATGCATGTAATTGAAGACAGTCATGTGCTGACGTTGACTATCTATACCTAAATGACTAAAACTATTACTTTGATAAAATAATAATTAACCCCCACCACAAAAGGGTGGTAGGGGTAATATCGACGACGCTGATTGGTTGTTGAACGCAGCGGTACGGTAGCGGCGGTTGTTATGTCAGTCACTACTTGCGAACTTGTGTTTGTTGTAAATATGTGTGCAGGTAACAATTAAAGGTCACTTGTTTCTCAACCCTTGAGGAAGTAACATCATTATCCGTGCTGTGTGAAAGTTTTGTGAGTTTCGTTATGGCTGCATTTGTTACGAATTTAGATATTTTTATGTTCCTTCGTGTTGAAGGAGACATGAAAAATTGGACACGACTCTATGAAGCTATTATTGTGCGCATCCCAATTGAAATATGTTCAGAAGATTCAGAAATAATTTAACCTTTTAAAAAAATTATATTAATAATATGAGAAGCAGATGGGCAAGTGTTTCCAGAAATCAGAAGACATTCATGAACAGACATGCTGAGTGGTTACAATCAAATATTAGTTGGCCAAATTGCACTACAGTGAATTTATCAGAATTTTTTCTAGCTCAAGATGAAGTTATCGAAAACATATCGTCAGACATTACAAATATTTCAGTTGATATCGATACTGTAGCAGCTGTGATTCCGTCCACATCAACTGTGGGCACATCATCACGCATGATAGATAGATAGATAGATATACTCTTTATTGTACACCATAACAGAATTAAATAAGGAATTAGGTTAGTTCAGATTAGGAAACCGTTTGTTGACCTCGGCAACAAACAGAAGAAAAGACGTTCAGGGTCTCTTCTGGAATACTTACCGAAAGAACTCACTTTCGCATTAGTCACAAGACTTAAGACAGAAAAGAAAAATGACTTAGCTAATATTATTGATCACATAACAAAAAACCCTGATAGTGTTGCGATTGTTCAAACCACTTTGTTTAAAAAGAAAGTAAGTGAAAAATCGTTAGATGAAGATCACGCTCTAGGTCTTTATACATCTTTGAACCTATCAAAGTGGAAATATTTATGTTTAAGGAAAGTGCTGATAGATTGTGAAGTTCCAATTTTACCATCGTATCACAAACTCCTTGAAGCTAAGAAAAGATGCTATCCAAGCGATATAGAAATTACTGAGAGAGGAGCTAAAGTGAAGATTCAAGCCCTACTGGATCTGAGAGTCTAGAAAATTCTTCAGATTACTGGTACCCAAGTTGATTCGTGAAATGAAGGATTGAAATTAATCAGTAAATGGGGTTTCGATGGAGCTTCTTCACAAAGCACCTACAAGCAAAGAAGCGAAGATGTAAACTTCAGTGATTCATCGGTATTTATGTCAAGTCTTGTCCCTCTTAAATTAGTTTCTAATAATATCACCATATGGGAATACCCAACACCTTCAACCTATTATTGTAGGCCTATTAACTTTGAATTTTGTAAAGAGACAGCAGAATATATCAAGCAAGAAGAAGCTTCATTGAAAGAAGAAATAGATAATATTGGTCCTACAAAGTGTCTGGAGAAAGTGTGGCTGGAGATTAATCACGACCTTCGTATGACAATGATCGACGGAAAAGTGGCCACTATTATAACTGATACTTCATCTGCATCTGTCTGCAATATTTGCCTTGCTAAGCTGACTGAGATGAACAAGCTCTCAGAAGTATTTTCAAGACCTGTACGAGAAAATGTTTATACATATGGACTTTCTACTCTTCATATGTGGATCCGTTGTATGGAGTGTATTCTACATATATCATACAACATGGACTTTAAAATGTGAGCTGCACGAGGTGCTAACAAGGAACTAAAAGCTGCGAAAAAACAACTGACACAAGAAGAATTCAAGCAGCAAATGGGAATTCTTGCAGATTTTGTTAAGCAAGGCTTTGGAACCACAAACGACGGAAATACAGCCAGGAGGTTTTTTAGAGATTATGAGAAATCTGCCCAAATTACCAATATTGATAAAGACCTACTAAAGCATTTCGAGGTTATTCTTCAAACAATTTCATCTGGATGTGCCATAGATATTGAAAAATTTCGAAGCTGAGATGTTTGTTCATCTATACCTACCCGTGGTTTTATATGGCCGCAAGTGTGCACAAGCTGCTCATACATGGTGCAGACATTAGCGAACACTTTGGCTTCCTACCAATTGGTATTCTTTCCGAAGAATTTGAAACTGCCTGAGGTAACAACAGAAGAAACTGAAAATATGGAACTACAGGAGCTGCAGACGATCCATTAGCGTAATAGCGTGACAGATTTAATGATATTATTATTGTTTGAATTGAGTTAGTAAGATAAGTCGTTGCATTAAAATACTCCTTATCAGGACTGCATAAAATAGTCCTTTTCAGGACTACCTGAAATAGTCCTTTTCAGGACTTCTAAAAACAGCCCTTTTCAGGGCTTTATCCATTTCTAACCGTTTGTTTTAAGATGAATCGTCAAAAACATTAAGAAAAATCGACTTAAAACATTTGAAACTTTGAATCATCGTAGGCGCCAAGGCCGCAGGGATACGCAAGCAAATTATATGTCGTCGTATTAAGGGCAACAATTACTTACTAGAATATAAGGTTTGGTTGCTATACTTTGATACTAGCCGGAGAAAAAAAAAAAATACATTTTCTCCCATACATTATTTTTTTCAATATTTTTTTTTTCACTTGAAGGAGCAATTTTATCGAAAAATTGTAGTAATAAATATTGATCAACGTTATATATACTATTCGATACCATTTTTTGTTTAGTGAAATAACCATCTTCGATCGAAAGTCCATCATTTTGAAAATCCGGACCACTGTGCGGCGTGTCCTAGGACCGATAATCCGAAGATATACGACATTCACCCCGCACTGAGCCCGCGTGGTGGATTACAGTCCATTCCCTTTCCTAGGGAAGAGAACTGTGTCCCAGCAGTGGGAAGTAGGTATAGGCTGATTATGTTGTGTTGTTCAACAGTAGGCACACACGGACTCAGTGCCTTATTTATTGAAATATGATCATACCCATGGCGATTCAAGTGTACGGATTCTACATGTTAGTAAACAGAACATGTTCTTCATCTCATCTTCATTACATTAGGGATGTTTCAGGTTGCGAAAATGGAAGACGTGGGCTAAAGGTGTCTTACATTATCATAAAAAATACATAATTAACTAAATACCAGCATTTCATTTAATAAGAAACAGGTTTTATAAACGTTCTCTTTCACACGATTCCGTAATTATATATTTAATTGAACAGAAGCAACGATTATTATCATACAGGAGTCCAATGGTTCTTAATTCTATCTTTGTAAAAGCGTTAACACCCAACAAGAGAGACGTAAATAACAATAAAAAGTTACAAGCTAAATGAGCCCCTGTTGCAAATAAAATATTCAAAAAAAGAGCGAAAATTGAATGGTTTCTTTTGTAACTACAAGAATTCTTGACGTTTGCGTCGGTGCAGCCATGTTTTTTTCTTTGTCTTAAGGCGACAGAATTGAGCTCGGTTATGTAGAACTTTATTACTGGTCAGTAGAGGGTATTTTTGCTTGTTTTAAGCATGTTTAAAGGATATGTTGGATGGCTAGCATGTTTTATTTATTGTTTCTTTGGGTCATAATACCACCCATTTTCTCGTCAATGAAGAGTCGCCAGTAACCAGTTTGACCTGTAGTTCGCATTTTACTTTGATTTGGAAATGCTGGAAGCGTAGTTATCATGCAATAACTTAATAAATTGGAGGATTGGTTTAAGTTGAAAACTGACCCACAAGTCTGACTGAATAAAAAAGACGCCTTTTCTGTGGTTAAATCAGAGGGATAATGTGTTGAGTTGCCTCTCAATGTACATTTTCCCCCAAACATCATTTCCATGTAAACACAGTTAACAGGAATCAGAACATAAACACGTACAGACGCCAGCACATCAAGCTACAACAATCTGTCTTTCTTTAATAGATTTTCAACTTTATTGTTAAACAAATTAGGTTCAAGGTATATTGGGAAAATTTGCAGTTTCGGGTAGCTTCATGTGCTAGCGTCTGTACAACGAACAATAATAAACAGACAAATTAAAAGAGAAATCATAATGTCAAAACCACAAATCAACTATCATGGCACAAAGTTGTGAAATATTCCAAATATCCATGCTCTTTATAGAAAGGTTCCAATCTTTTATCATTTTCCCACATTTCCGGGATATAGGATCGCTCTATGATATTTATGTAAAAGCTGAATGTCGCACGATGATTGATAAAAATATGTTTTCACGAAATTCCTTGGCTATCTTGTGTTAAAATACGGATTAAAAGCTAATAGGGAACGTGCATGTAAAAATCCCATTTCGCGAAATCTGTATTTTTATGGTAGTTGTAGAGCTAATTATCAATTAAAAATATTTATAATTTCACTGTTAAAATTATTAATAAAATGTTTTCATAATTGTTTACCTCAGTATATTATTTGGTTAATAAAAATACATTCAGAAATCTAGTTAATTCTAGTCAATAGAGTATTTCCCACAGTTAAGAAATATTGCTATTCGGTTTTTTGACTAGGCTTTTTGGGGAACTACGATATTTATGATAGAATTACCTGCGACTTATAGAAGCTTATAAACAACCCTGATATATACTTTTTCGGTGTTCGCATTATACCTCGAGCTAGGAGAGCGTACACATACCTATTGGTGCAAATGCAAAATAAACTTTAAGAAGAACGTCATAACGGTTTTCGTTTTGTTTTTAAGTTTATAAAAAGCATTTGTTGTGTTTCTTTTTCTGCAATGAAAATTACTTTAAATAATCTCATTAGGAGAGATAAGCCAAAAAGATTATTGTGCCGACATAATCCCTTTGTGATTCCACTGTTTAAAACTTTTGTACATCCTAATACTCTGTTTCAAATTTTTATGTACTGGATGTTTCAATGATAATAGAGAAGCCTGTGGCTAAATAAAAAAATACGACCAGGTCAATTTTCAAGGGTAAGCAAAGCTTACCGATGTCAGTCCGTAGATGGGTAACCACCTTACAATATTGGGAGCCCTCCGTGCCTCGGGGACGTTAAGTCGTTGGTCCCGGTTGTCATTTGACGTCTTGTACAGTCGTTAAGGGAATCAAAAGCCAGAAAATCTGCCACCACTGTTTTGTTAAGGAATATTTTATTACCCAACTACTAAGTTAGTATTTAAGAATATATTTAAAAAATATAAAATGTTATTTATGCCATTTTGCCTGAATGCCCATTTGCTTGAAGTCGGTGCAACACAATTTCATCTTCCATTCTCTGCTATCAGACAGAATTCGTCAGTGACGACCAAAATTATCAGCAACTAAAAAAGATACGAATAAGATGTAGGTACTTATAGTTACAAAACTAGTCCTTGTATGTATTAAATCATGTTTCAATCTACGTTAAAAATACGTCAATATACATAGACAGAGATGTCTTTGGCCGTTTCAAAGTTTGATTAAAACGCGAATATTGTTTACAAGTAACAAACAAGAATGGCATATGTTTAAAAATGGACCAATTTAAGCTTCACTTCTTATCCACGATAACAAATCCTTGAAAGTTCTGTCCTCCGAGCATGTCGTCGGCTTACTTCAACGTCGAGGTAATGGTATCAGTGTGATCGTATCAACACATCTGCCTTGCCTCAGTAATTAACGTATTAATAAAGAAGACCGGTCCGATCGATCGATCGAAGATCGGTCGAATAGTCTGTGAAAAATCTTGGTTGGGGAAGATTTATTGCTACAAGCGTAGGTATTGTTCAAGTAAAGACGTACCTAATTTCTTCAAGGTGGTATCCGTTATTGGTTTTGTAACAGGGGTTTAAAGGAGTATTTTATCAGTTGTATTGAAATAAGTTTTACGAGTCGCTATAGCACAAAAATGCTACTTAGCATAACTACTGAAGTTTTTTTTTTAATTTTGGTTTATTTGTTATGTTTTAATTTGATCATCATCTGCTTAGACTTTTCCCAACTATGTTGTGGTCGGCTTCCAGTCTAACCGGATAAAGCTGAGTAATAGTGTTTTACACGAAGCGACTGCCTATCTGCCCAACAACCCAGTAGCTGGATGACACAATACGCCTTGAAATAAATTCAAAAACTTTCAATAAAAATCGCAGAACACCACCAAATTCTGCCTACGAGATTTATTAAGCATTACTTCCAATATAAATGCGAACCTTTTACGCATTTGGATATGGAAATATACAAAAGAAAAGTCGGTCAATGGTAAAGGAATCCTACTAATCCTATCCTACTATCCTTCCTACTAATATTATAAATGTGAAAGTTTGTGAGGATGGATGGATGTTTGTTACTCTTTCACGCAAAAACTACTGAACGGATCTGAATGAAATTTGGTAAGTAGATAGTTGACATTTTGAAATAACACATAGGCTACTTTTTATCCCGAAATTCCCACGGGATCGGGATTTGTGTGGGAAAACCTTCTCACGCGTACGAAGTCGCGGGCAGAAGCTAGTCCAATATAAATGCGAACCTTTTACGCATTTGGATATTGAAATATACAAAAGAAAAGTCGGTCAATGGTAAAGGAAAAAACTAATATAAAATGGATGTTAGGCTACTCAAAGGGAGTCAAGTTCAGTAAATCTTGGAATGAATGATTTATACACACCTTTAGTAATATACGGGGAAGGTAAATCAAAGCTGATGTAGACAGGATGCTGTTTAAATGGACTATTATAAGGTAAAAGGATGAATTTTTTGAAAAGACCGTGTATTGGTGGTTGTGAAGTTCTTGATCTTTTACTCCCAACTATTTCAACATGATATTATTATAAATAAACTTTGAGACAACAAGATCCACAATAATAAATACTTACAACACTAATTGTAAGTAACAGATTTAATATACCTACATACTATGTTAGTAATTATATTATATTACCGGAATAACTTACAATTCTAGAAGTATAGAAATTCAGTTACACTTTGGTATGAGGGAGGGAGAGCTAGAACTATTCAGAACTAATAGCAATGTACCTTTCATCCACACACCTACTGATAAACGCTGTCGAAATATTTCGTAACCAAATTTTTATATTTTGGTATTTTCTACAATCTTAATTACTGATAGAAATACACTTTACTTTTGCATCGGTTGCTACATAACTGCGCAACCAACAACCATTTCCCTGTTCCGTTTACTTCATGATAGGTTTCCATAAACTAGCCAGAATAATACATTACTCTGGTCCATACATATTAATTATCAGGCATTTGGAGAACCAGTCACAATTATCCTTATAAGCGTGTTATAATTGACTCTTGTTTAGCGCACATTGTTTGACCGGCTATTATTTGGATTGACCGGTGGTGGCAGGAATTGGTCGCTCATCAAATATTTTAGGGAAGGGCTTTTGTTCTATTCAAAACGTTTTGCATACAACACAATACGAATAAATACTCTAAACTCATAGGTTTAGAGTATTTTTTCGTATTGTTGTACATTGTGTTTTATGTTTTTAGTTTTGGTACGTTTATTTTGAAACATAAAAAATCTGTACATTTAGAGCTTTAATGGTAGGTAAGCAGTTTGATAACCAATAATATAATTATACTATTTTTCTTTTTTGAAGTAACTAAAAATTACGTGATAATGAGACGATGCGGTGAGTTGAAACTTGGCTTTATTTACACAATTTAAACTCAAGTGACGTCACCAGCAACTTTGATGGTTTTTTTTATCTTTTTAAATTATTGTTGATTTAGAATGGCAAAACAGTTGCAAGTCTATCGGTTTTTTATCGGTTACATTTCGGGGAGTGTGCGATGGAATTACACAATTTAATTCCAACAAGCCCGTTCCATCATCGGACTACGAGACAAACGGCGAAGCGCCATCGTTACATGGTGGACATCCCACCCATACGCACCAAACGTTTTGGGAATACCTTCATTGTGCGTACGGCTAAGGAGTGGAATTCCCTGCCGGAGTCTGTGTTTCCCGATAGCTATAACCTAGGAGTCTTTAAGTCAAGAGTGAATAGGTTACTTTTAGGTAAGCGTGCTCCATCTTCGACCACATCATCACTTACCATCAGGTGAGATGGTGGTCAAACGCGAACCTATTCTAAATAAAAAAAAAAAAAAAAAAAAAAAAACAATGTTTTTTTCAAACAACAAAAATTTTTTTTCAGACATTACGCTTCATACTCCTCGTATTAAGTAAGGTACAAAAAGTTTATATGGAGCAGGAGTGAAAAAAACGAATATTTTTGAATTATGGTTAAATTTCAACCGCTTTTAATAGCAATTTACTATCGCAAGATTCCTAGGTCTAAAAAGCTAAACAGAACAAAATCGTTAAACCCCAACGCAAAAACATAAATTAATGTAACACCACCACGGATTTCGTCTTTAATATTTAACTATTATTTTTATATTATTTTTTAACTACATTTATGTCGTTGTTCACGCCTTCTACCAAATACTCGTATGTTGAAGTTTGCTTCCTGTACAGCTGCTGAGTATTTTACATGGAGTGTCTGCCTATCTGTCGTCCACTACACAGTTATTATATTTTTAATTCATCCTCACAAAATCTAATATCAAACATATCGTCGTCATTTTTTTTTTGTTTTTCAGAAAGAAACCTTTAAAAGACTTTCTGACTTTTGGGGAAAAGCACAAAGAGTGTGGAATTTGTATCATTAAAACCACCCCGGTGATCATCATCAGCTCATAGAAAGAGCCGCAAAAGGTAACCCTTGAAATACCACTCTAGATCCCCTGTGTGCATCGAGGCAAATTTCTCGGGAGACTATAAAGGGACAGTGAGTGTATCGTAACCTAATAGTTCAGTATTAGTAATCTTATTGGAATTTAATAATTGTATTATCTTACCCAGTCACATGAAAACTATTAAGGAACTACTGTTACAATATAATTGTTAATTCCCACTTAAAAGATATTTCAAGCCCTTGTTTAAAAACCCTTTATTATTGTCACAAATATCAACACATTTAAGAAATTTATATGCAGTCAGCTTATTTACTTCATTTTACTTCATTACTTCATACTTCGTCTCAGGAGGTGACCCTCCTGAGACGTTTCGTCAATTCCTAAAAACCTTTTTGTAAGTGCTCGCCAAATCACAAAAAGGTAGCCTTATAAAAAAATTCAGGTCTATCCCATAGAAATAAACATTTTCCTATGGGATTAGAGACCTAAATTTTTGAAGATGTCAGTCAGGTAGTTTCTTTTTAAAAAAATATAGAACAGTAGATTAATTAAATTATGTTTTATTTAATTGCCATATATTTTATCAGCAACTGACTGTCTTTCTGGAACATTGACATTATGATGAGATTGAATCGCAAAAAAAACCTGTGGCAGACTTTAAAATGTATGGAGATTATAATGTCAACATAAAGCTTCATAAAATTTCTTATCATACGCTAATTTTACAAAGTTGTAAAATTAGCGTATGAAAAGATTTTTTTTTAATTGAGAATTTGATTTTAGAATTTGACGATTATTATTTAAACTTATCAGAATGGTTTTAATTTAGCCCGTGGGTGACGAATCCATTCTCGTCGTGACTGTAGATACCTATCTTTTTCAATTGCGCATAATATATTAAAGCCATATACAATAGTAACTATTTAATACACACGGGAACAAATAATGTGTCAGCTGCTAATTTATAAATGAAAAATACGGCAATTGGGTTACTGTGAGTCAATAGTTACTTTCATATTGTTACAATTACGATAAATTATTCATATTAATGGTGGAATTACATTGTGAATTTATGGTGGACTTACCTTCGAAAAACGATTAATATTAATCAATATTGTTTATTGATCTTTTTGAGTTACCAACAGCGTAATAATCATGTCAAAAGAAAATTTTAGCTAATAACTAGAGAAAGTTCTAAAAGATATCGTTTAGTTTTGAACAAACTATTACACTTGTACAGACTCAGAGAATGTAATATGTTTTAATAGCTTTCATTTGCGGCGTTGCTCGCGTGAAAAGTTATTTTTCATCAGAAAAAAAGTAACCTATCGTCCACCAGCCCTTCTACTATCTTCACACTACAAAATCAGTCAATCTGTTGGTCAGTTTTCTAGCAATCAATCAATCTCCTGAATCATTCCCTATTCGGGGTCGGCCCTCTTGATACTTTCACGCCATTTCTGGCGATTTTGTGTAATATCTGCAGTTAAATCTAGGGTTTTAAGGTAGTTAAGTATGCTCCTCATTCAGGTGGTTGTAGGGCGGCTCTCTCGCATTTTGTGATCAATCTTTGCAACTTTGAAGGACCCGCGTATATACTCTTTCTTGTATTTTTTGTATGTTGGTCAGTTTTGTCATGAAAGAAGGAAAAACAAACACACTTTCTCATCCATACTAATGTAATCGTTTGATTTTTTTATCGATAACCTATTTTTAGAGGCTGGATTTCACGTAAATATACAAGAATAATGAATGACAATATTGTTGAAGAACTAATTTTATACCAAAAATATTCTTCCTCGTCGCTGTCTGTGGCAAAAGTACCCAAAACAATCAATCGATCAAGTTAAAACGCAGTGCATTGTTCGGAAAATTGGGTCAGCATTTTGGTCACGTAAAGAGTCGACTAACTGCTTACTGATGACACGAAAGGCTCGGTAAACTTGGCCACAAGACCTTATGTATTTCGACCCCAAACAATACTAAAATACCTATTTACTTACTCTGTGCATCAAGTTAGACTACCTCCGTGGTCGAGTGGTTGGGCGTTTGCCTTGTGACCCGGTGGTCGTGGGTTCGATTCCAAGTTCCAGGTTCGAAGCATAAGCAGCTGTAAAGTATAAAGCATAGCATTTGTAAAGTTGTTTCCAGTTTGCCTAGGACATTGCAGGCCTGCATCACCTGATTGTCTGATAAAAAGATGATTCCGTGCTTCGGAAGGCACGTATAAGCCGGTGGTCCTGTTTGCCAAAAGGCGGTCGTCAAAATAGACCACGTCAGAGGCCCTTGAAGCGGTCTAGAAACTCTGACTAGTACAGACTAGACTAGGGTGTATGAGGTCGTTAGACCTTACTACCCACACGATAAGAAGAAGAAGAAGGTTAGACTGGAAGCCGATCCCAACATAGTTGGGAAAAGGCTAAGCTGATGACGATCTAAGTAATAATTAAGTCATTATGCAATCTCTAACCAGTTTACTAGTTACATCTGAGAGTTAAAAAACAAACACAGACAAAACAAATTAAAAAAAACCTTGGTAGCCTTATTATAAAAAAAAACGTTCCCGATAAAGTTGCTGTAGCAACCGGTCGTTATCAACAACTACTCGTTACAAAGTATATCGATGTAATTAATTAATTGAACATCACTTAATTATTTTTAATGTCTCATATTATGTGGAATAAGTTTATTAAGCTTTTTATTACGGAGGTAGAATAATAATGGAGGATAGTTGATTTTAGAGTTCAGAAGAAAGGACACAAAATGTTTGCAAACTAACTTCTGCTCGCGGCTACACTTGAGTGAAAACGTTTCTTTCAACAAAAAAAAAAAAAAAAACAAACAAAAATTTCATCAAAATCGGTTGAATGGGTTTGACGTGTTATGGTCATTAATTTATTTAACTATTCTTATTGCGTTTGAATTATGTAGTACATTAATTTCAATATTTTGTGTTAATATTGTGTGTTTTTGCTAACTATGTGGTAATAGATAGACATGTATTTCCTTATTTATCGATAATATTAGTAGGGATAGATTTTTAGTCCAAACGAATTAAACTCGCCTACCTTACTGTTGATGTCTTGATATAAAAAATTTGAATCATCGTGTGTGGCCTTCTTACAATAAACTGAATCCGCGAGTTGACAGTATGTATAAAAATTTAAAATAACTATTTAATTATGTAAATCTATTCATATGAACCACAAAATAGTACAAATGAAGAAAAGATTATTATTAATTTATTTTATTTTCCCTTGTGATAAATGAGATTTTTTATCAGTGAGTCACGTGATTAGAAACACCAATCAGAAAACGAGACGTCATCGTTCAATATTTTGACAGCTGACTGGTTATCTTTGGTTGGTGCGTAAGACAAAATAAGAAAAGAATAACAAATAGCTTGCTACTAATATAGTAATCTGTGTAACTAACTAACTGCTTGCA
This sequence comes from Tholera decimalis, assembly GCA_943138885.2. Classification (NCBI taxonomy): domain Eukaryota; kingdom Metazoa; phylum Arthropoda; class Insecta; order Lepidoptera; family Noctuidae; genus Tholera; species Tholera decimalis. The sequence goes on along the minus strand of OW964571.2, from coordinate 27,321,316 downwards.
CTGTCTGGACAGGTCCGCTCAAATTTGCGTGGTTATTTCCTCAAAAGAATACCAAAGACCATTGGCGTATGTAGAGATATTTCCCAGGGGGGGCCTGGCCCCCAGTAGTAGAAGCGATGATCGCTTATCAAAGTTGCGTCAACTCTTAACGTACGAAATGAAAATTTTCACATAAATTAATTGAACATGTAACGCATAACGGAGCCTTGCATAAGTGAGTGTGACTCGCACTTGGCCAGATTTTTTAATTTTTCAGCCATAATTGTTTGTTAGTCAAAATTCTCGGGTGGGCACCAGACCATTCTGGGGTGGGCACGGCCCAGCCGGCTCCCCGCCATCCTACGCCTATGCCAAAGACATGAACCTACATGCCTCTCATATACAAATACAAATTGTCTGGAATTTAAAAGAGACGTTGACGACAAACTCAGAAGCAGTTTGTTTTGGTGTTTCTTCTCAGAGTAGTCAGTTAGGAAATACCGGCCTCATCTAGCTAAACTAAACACGCAAAAAAAACATGACGTGTAAACGTGTTTTTTATAACCAATTTACAAATAAATATTTCATTTCATTTCATAACTAACTCTCTCTCTTCTGGTACATTTGTCTTATCGTCCTGTAATAGTTGTTCGATGAGTTCCTTTTATTGTCTTTTTAAAAAAGCAGATTGATAGATATATTCTTTATTGTACACCATAACAGTAAAACAAATATGGACTTAACAACTAAAAAGGGTAATACAATGGGCGGTCTTATCGCTAAAAGCGATCTTTTACAGACAACCTTTGGATGGATTTGACTCAGAAGTTCTAACCACTTCTTGCGAATATCTCTTTTTAAAGGGACATGAATAAATAGTTTCGCTGGTGTTTTTATAGTAGTATTCCCACAACAAGGTACTGCACAGCACTAATAATAATTTTTCACGTTCATAATAGAGTAAGCTATCATAAAATACCCGAAGTACATTTATGTGCCAAATGCCAGGAAAGTTGTTTTTTGAACGATGACGTCATACGTAGTCACGTGACCACAATGCCACGATTTGGGCCATAGTTTTTTAATAAATTTTAAAATTACTTATATTTTAATTGAAAGGTTAAGTGATGAATAAAATATTATTTTACGAGTACACATGAAGCGTTTCGAAGCGTTTCAAACCATTTTTACATAGTTGTCAACTCGCGGATTAAACTTGTTACCATTATTAATTACAAACAGAAGGCTTTATAAAAAGCTATCGGTAAACAACAAAGTTTTAAACCAAAAAGTATTCATATAAAAATGAATCATAAACAAAATTCTAAACATGCATGACGCTATAAATACAATCAAATTACAGCATCGATTGAAACCGTTAATCGATTATGTTGATTAATCTCTTGAAATTAATCTATACTATGCGTGTGGTCGGATGTTTGACTGTAAGTATAGTTAAGTAAAGACTTACTAAGATTAGTAATGATTAAAGGATTAAGGTAATCTCTCTTACTATTGATTCAATGTCAAAGATTTGGTAGACAACAGTTTTATGGAATCTACGTGTCATTTAGACACTATTTTATCGCGTTACCCAGCTTAGTAGCTGAATAACACGATACCCCTTAGCAAGGCCAGTGTCAAATTTTCTATCTGACCTCCACAACTCAGTGCTTGTTGAGGTCAGATAGGCATCCGCTGCATTTAAAATACTATAGGAACCAGCTAAATCCGGTTAGACTAAAACTCGACCCCAACATAGTTAGACGTGGCTCAGACTTCTAGGCAAGCTTTGTTTGTGTGGACCAATACCACACAAAAACTTGGTGGGCTACAAGCGGCCCGATAACATCGATAAAGACACTACGATAAGACATACTCGTAGCAAAACAAATCCCTTAAACCAGCTCAAAATTCAAAACAAAACGTATCTGATCATCTTGATAAGATATTTTACAGTACGCTATAAAATAATGTAGAAGGCAGTAAATGAGTAATATATTCGTAAGGACCCATCAATAATGATAGGAAACTGAAAAGGTTGGTTGAGTCTCAAAAAGAAGTATTCACAATCAGTGAATAAACAAAATAATGTCTATTAAATGGATAAGTGGCAAAAGTTTGTCTGCAATTTCATTTTAACTAGCGATCTGTTATAAAATATTATAGAAAAACGTACAGTCGATACTCAAAGAAGACTAAGAACCCAATGAATATGTCTTTAAGTCGAGAGTGAATTAGGCGCCTTCTAGGTAAGCGTGCTCAATTTTCGCCCACATTTTCGCTACCAGCCACCTCCACCACCAGTAGTAAAGAAAAACTATCAGATACTGAAGTGAGTTTAAATATAGGTAATTAATTATTTACATTATAAGAGCTGAGGTTGGAAGTTCTCTGCCTTCCGCCATACTCACCAGCCTTTTTGCCTACAGTAATTGCGCCTAATACTGGAATAAAGTAGAAGACTTTTTTCCAGCATTTGGATAATTTCATGGCGGGAAATAATTCAATACTTGACAGGCAGTACAAAATCACTTTGAAGAATATTTTGCCTATCGTCCAGTTGATTTCTTCAAGAAGGGCTTCTTGAAGAAATCAACTGGATGAGAGGCAATGCTGCGTCAGCGAAGATGCATCGATTCAAACAATACGTTAACTTATTCATGAAAAACAGCAATTTCATATGTAAAGAAAATTTTATATAGCACATTTCTGACTTAAGTATAAAATTTTATGGTAAGAATGCCCCTCATCAATATTTTACGACATAAAATCAAAATCTGGCCTATATTGCAGTATTAAAATATTTTAATCGACTGTAAACGTCTCAATTTCTTCTTTATAATCTTGGAAATGCACTTAAACTTACGTTAAAAGTTTATCATCTCGTAATTTACCTCAGTAATTTCGTACAGATATCGCTTCCCAAACCAAACGAAACGCTTTATTAGATAAACCATAATACGAAGACCCTATTATTCAACTAATACCTACAACATGATATCTCATCTTAAACTGGTCAAAGAAAATAAGAACCAGTAAGCCATGACGTCTGGTTTTCTTCTATTTATTAGCAAAGTTAGGCTATGTTAGAGCTCAAAGATACAGCGGGAGGACACGCCCGGGTGTCGTCATTGTGAGGACCACCTGGAGGACACGGTGGAGCATACGGTTGAGGTGTGCCCTGCTTGGGCGGAGCACCGCCGTGTCCTCGTAGAGGCGGTCGGCGGCGGCGACCTCTCGCGCCCTTCTCTGGTTCAGAGGTGCGGAGCGAGAGGGAATTTGGATGCGGTCGCCTCCTTCTGTGAAGCAGGAGGCCGAACGCGCGAGGGGGAGGCAACTTTATTCCTCGCGCCCCAGCCGCCGCGGGAGACGCCCCGGGCGTCGGGGATCGCGAGCCGATTTCCGGCCACCATAGGCGCGAGCCTGTGGACGGCGAGCAGGGGTCGCTCACCGTCCGGTAAGGACCAGGCCCGGGTCGGCGGCACGTCGTGTTCCACGCGCGCCTCAAAGAGCTGTCAACACCAGTGATGGGGCCTCATAGGGCCATTTCCTGCCGGGGTTTGCGGGAAAGTTCTATCGAGATACCGCGGCCCCGGAACTTTAGGGCCAATTAATTTTATCAAAATTTTATCCAAAGAAACAGGGTGGGTTTTTATCCATGACCGAGCGTTTAATTTATATCCGTTGTAAAACACGAATAACATTGCTTTGGTATTGACAAGAAGTATGACTTTTGGTAACCCTTGTTTTATTAGAGGACACTGTGTAGAAATGTAAATAAAACTTCAGTACAAAAATCCAGTAGGACAATATTTTGCACTCCGTGTTTGAGTTAGGCTGTGATATTTCATAGGGTTGAGAATCATTTTATCTAAAAATATATCAATACCGTGTCGATTCTAGTCGAACCTAACATAACGGATGGAAGAAATGATTGGACTGCACGTATCGTAAATAATAGTGAAATATGGCTTTGTTTTACAATGGGAAAACGTGTGCATGCGATGGTAATTATCAAATTTATCTTTGCTATTATTGTGATTACTATTCTACAATAACATAAAACTACACTTTAGAGCTTTATGCCTGGGAGAATACAGTTATTGTTTTTAGCTCGGTAAATATAAGTTTACTTACAATGTTCTAGAAAGCAAAAAAGTAGATAGGAACTAATAAAGTATTGATAGGTCTAATCATGTTATTGTACATACCCTTTATTTTCCATTAGCTGTGCCCGCGACTCCGTTCGCGCGGAATTTGTTTTTTCATTAGGCTACAGAATTGTCAACCGAAATGTTATAATTTACATATATTACCTATATTGAATAGTGTAGATGTAGATATAATAAAACATACATGTCTACGATGATTTGGGAGAACAATCCTCGAAATCATTGTAAATACTTAATTTAAGCAATTTTGCTTATTTGCATCCGGTAAGAATAAAATTGTAGGGCTGTTAGTTTTTTGTTTCACATGCACAAACGCACACACAAACAGACAAAAATTCTAAAAATATTTTTTTGGGTTCTCTTCTTTAATAAAGACCCCTAGAAATAGTTTTCTCCTAAATGTCTTTAATGTACAGACAGCGAACACTTATAGATTTATTATATGTATAGATTAGATCCATTTATATGAAGCTAATATACTGTAGTGATACATACAGTTGAAATCGTAAAGCAACAAAGCATTCACTACCAGGCAATATTTGAGTTAAAGACACTAGACTGTGGGAGGTGTACATTAGTTCACAAGATATCATCATCACTGCTTAGCCCTTTCCCAACTGTGTTGAGGCCGGCCTTCAGTCCCAGCCACCAGATGCAGCTGATTCATTAATTATTTGTGTTTTACATGGAGGGACTGCCTATCTCACATCCATAACTCAGTAGCCGGGTAATATGATAGGTAAAGCAATTGTAATGTTTTTATTTAATTAATTTGTTAAATAATGTCATAATTACTATACAACGTGTAACAGAATAAACGCAATTCCTGAAAGTAGTTGGTTCAGAATCGGCTTCTGAATCGATTTCCGTCATAAAAAATAGGTGTTAAATTTTGACGGAAAAAACTTTCATTTAACTTAAAATGGAAACACAGTATCATGACAAATGAATACAATTCTTAATTCAAGTAAATGCTCTCGTGTGCGTGTCGGCCGCTAACATTGCATGAGTGTATGCGTCTGTGTAGGGATATTGTATGACGCACATACGTTTTGCGTTTAGTAAGGATAACTATTTTATTTTATTACATATACCGAATTTTTGTCCAGCCGCTTTCTTTTCTAGAAATACTAAGAGAGGGGGCACAGGTATCTTCGTAAGAGTGGGACTACAGTGTAAAGAATTATCCAACATAGCCAAACAGTCTATTTCAGGCATCTTTGAATGCTGTGCTGTTGAAATAATAGCATATAAAATTGTTATTATTTGTATTTACAGAATCCCAAAACATAATTATAAAGTATTTTACGATAAATTGGATAACATTTTAAACAAGGTTTGTCTATCTTCGAATAAGAAAATAATTCTGTGTGGAGATTTCAATATTGATATTTTGAAAAGAAACAAAACTACCCTAGAACTAGAATGTTTCCTTATGAGGTATAATTTAAAACTAGCGCTTTATACTCCCACTAGATTAAAAAGTAACACCTGTATTGATAACTTTGCTCACAATTATCGGAAAGAATGCCAAGCGGAAGTTGTGGATCTAGTCCTTTCAGACCACACTTCTCAAATACTTAAAGTACCTATAAAAAAAACTTGCAAACTTAAATACTGGAAAACGAAAAAGCAGGACCTATCCATGACAAACTTAATTATCTTTAAACGACATCTTAGCTCTCTATCTTTTAGGCAAGTATATGATGCTAAGGACGCAAATTGTAAGACGATGTTTTCCAGAAAAAATCATAACCATTAAAACTAGCCAGAAAACAAAATGGATATCTCACGGAATAAAAATATGCAGTAACAAGCAAAGGCAGTTACTCTGGGATTATAGATTAAACAAAGACTCAAAACGTAAATCATTTTTTAAAAATTACACCAAACTATACAAAAGAATACTTAATCTGACACAAAAAGCGCAAAACAATCATTTCATTAATACGGCTCAAAATAAATCAAAAGCAACCTGGCAAATAATAAATAAATCCAAATTTTTTCTGCCACCGGAGCCTATAATGTGCTTGAATAGAGATAATTTGACATTTACAGACCCAATGGACATTGCAAATGAATTTAATGATTATTTTATTGACATGATTGAGAATAATATAAAAACTGATATAACATTGAAAAATACCAATTTAAACAACCAAACATAAAATTCATTATTTATGCAACCGGTAACTGCGGAAGATATAATTAAAATAATCCGTAGTCTTAAAAATACTAATACTGTGGGATATGATGGAGTTTCGACAAAAGTATTAAAATTTACCAAAGATTTTGTAGCATCTCCATTAGCTCATATAATAAATTTATGCATAGCTGATGGCATATTTCCAAAGGCGCTCAAAAAAGTTATAATAAAACCCCTTTATAAAAAAGATGACAAAACAAATAAAAAAAATTACAGGCCTATCGCAAAAATTCCAATAATGTCAAAGGTTGTTGAGAAAGTAATATATAACTCTTTATATACCTATTTCGAAAAGTTTAACTTGTTCTGCAAATAACAATAGGGTTTCAGAAAGAAGAGTACAATTAACATGGCACTATTTGACTTACTAGCCAGCATTATGTCATCTGTAGATAAAACAAATCCAGTCTGTGCAATCTACACTGACATGACCAAGGCTTTTGATTATGTGGACCATAAGATTCTGTAACATAAACTACAGAGTTATGGCATAAGAGGAAACATTTTAAAATTAATAGAAACGTACCTAAGCAATAGGCTTCAATGCACAGAAGTTTCTAGGATTTGTCCAAAGACTAAATTAGAAACTATATATGTATCTAAACCAAGGTATGTCAAATATGGCGTCCCACAGGGTAGCGTACTGAGTCCACCACTATTTTTGATTTATATAAATGATCTCCCGAAAACAACATCTAAAAAAATGGTTCTTTTTGCAGATGACAGTACAGCTATAATAAAATGTATTGATCCAAATAATTATAACAATGACATAAATGCTTGCTTAAATGACATTATAAATTGGCTCAATAATAATTATTTGGTTATAAACCTAAGTAAAACAAAAGTCATGCATTTTTATCAACGATCCCAAAAACCGCAGGTTAATATTTCTTACGAGGGTTGTAATATTGAAAAAGTACTTAGGGCTAAGTTTTTAGGTATCACAATTGCTAATCAACTAACATGGAAACCTGATGTTGAAGAACTAAGTAAAAGACTTCGCATATGCTCTTTTTCAACTTTCTAAGAAAGTCAACAGACATGCGCTTTTAATAGCCTACCATGGACTGGTAGCCTCTACTTTACGATATGGCATTATTTTTTGGGGACACTCTACTGATAGGGAACTGGTATTTAGGTTGCAGAAGCGTTGCATCAGGTCTATGTGCGGTCTAAGGGTGACTGATAGCTGTGTTCCCTACTTTAAATCATTAAAAATATTAACTTTTCCTTCTTTATATACTTTGGAAACGGCTTTGTTTGTAAAATGTAACCCACATCTATTTCAAAAATTGTCAGAAGTCAGGAAAAATCCAATACGGACTCAATATAGCAATCAACTTTGTCAAGTAAAATGTAAGACAGCACTAATGAGAAAATGTTTTTCTTGGTATGGCCCCACGAATATATAATAAAGTACCGAATGTTATTAAAAATATGACAGAATCAAAATTCAAACGGGCACTAAACGAATTTTTAATAAACAAAACTTATTACAGTATTGATGATTTTCTTAATGATGATTCACTGACTGATCGATACGCTGACCTATATGACATTGTGATTGACAATTTTAATGCATTTCTTATGATATTTTTTTTTTCAAATATACTGACCTTAATTCATTTGACATTACTGATATGATTATTATTTCTCTATTTGTGACTTGGCTAACATTTTTAATTACGTTACTTTTATTTTAATGTAACTCTAATTTCAATTGTGTTTGGAAAAATATCTTCATACCCAAATGAGGATAAAATATGGAGGTCTGTATTGTCTGTGGTGACGATTTCTTAAATGGTGAATTAATTTAGAATGACAACTAATGATATAGATATTTAGTAATATTGGCAATTTAAATATTTTTACTTACTGTGATACAGAGGATTGTCAAACATTACTACCAGGCTCAAATAAAGGTTTTAAATTAATCCAACCAAATATTAGGAGCTTAAAACGTAACATGCCTGGTCTACACCCACTGATTGCTAGGAGTGGCGTAAATTGGGATTGCATTGTGTTGTTGGAGTGCTGGTTACCATCCAATCCTAATATACCATGCATAAATGGCTACCATTATACAGCTACAACTAATAATTATACACAAAATGAAGGCGTGGTTGTGTACTTTAGAAATGAATTGATTATATCAATTGACGAGCCCCAACTTCTAGATGCAAATTGCCTGGCAATCAGACCGGATAACAATATGGTGGCGTTGGCAATATATCGTCCTCCAGGATATAAAAATGTTAACAACTTCATCCAATCTTTAAATAACCTACTGATGAGTTACTCTAATCTGCAGAATATTATAGTGCTGGGAGACATAAATATCGATATATGTGAAAATAGCTCAGATCCAAATTCTATCCCCTACTTAGACATGTTGGCCTACCATGGTCTCCTACCAGCACATTCACTCCCGACTCACGGAAAAACGTGTCTTGATCATGTTATGTTAAAAAGAAAGCTATCGGCACGTAGTCTAATACTCCAAACAACGCTAACAGACCACTATACTGTTGCCCTTTGTATTGAAGCTAGTCATAAGCGTAAACCTGCTCAAATATTTAATCGCATAAACTATTTAAGTCTTACAGAAGACTTAAAAGCTGTTGACTTCTCCCATATTTATCTATTAAGCGACGCTAATGAGGCTACAAATCACTTTATACAAATACTCCAAACAATTGTAATTCAAAATACTAAAGAAATCAAGCATTGCACAAGAAATAAATTATTAAAACCATGGGTAACATCTGGTATACTTAAATGTCTAAAAAATAGAGTTAATCTTCATAAAAAATATAAAAAGGATCCCACTAATGTCACTTTAGAAACTACCTACAAAAGATACAGAAAGTTTTGCTCTGCACTATTAAAAAAATTGAAACGTGAACATAAAAAGCAACAGTTACAAAGTGCAAATAAAAATAATAAACAACTATGGAAAGCCATTAAAGAAATTACTCATACCCTAAAACCAAACGATACCCCATTCGAACTTATAAATACAGAAAATCCACAAACATCTATAAATGACGTCAATAAATACTTTGCAAATGTTGGTAAATCGTTAGCAGAAAAAATTAAAAATAATCAAGTCTATCCGAACACGTACAATTCAAGCCCAAACTCATTTGTACTTCTACCTACAGACGAACATGAAGTTGGAGCACTAATTAGCAATCTTAAGAGTGATAGCGCGATTGGTCTAGATCAGATTTCCGCAATTATTTTTAAAGAAAATAAGGAAATCCTTACTCAACCCGTAACGTACATCTGCAATCTGTCTTTTAATACTGGGGTGTTTCCCACAGCACTCAAAAAGTCGAGAATAAGCCCTATTCACAAGAGTGGTGACAGAGACTGTGTCGGTAACTACAGACCTATTTCTATACTCCCAACACTATCAAAAATACTGGAGCGACTTATTAATAAAAGGTTAGTTAAATATCTTGAATATAATAAACTTTTATCTCCAGCACAGTATGGTTTCAGGTATAAGAAATCGACTTCAGATGCAGTCCAAGAACTGATAAATTTTGTAGTCAGTAACTTAGATACTAAAACGAAAACTATAGCTATATTTCTAGACCTTGCGAAAGCTTTCGACACAGTCTCTGTTCCCCTCTTGCTAAAAAAACTTGAATGTTTAGGAATAAGGGACATCCAGTTGAAATTATTTGAAAGCTACTTAACAGAAAGAACCCAGTGTGTTAAAATTGGAAACTTCATGAGTCACGACTTGCCAGTACATTTCGGAGTTCCGCAGGGTAGCATCCTTGGCCCGACGTTGTTTCTTGTTTATATCAATGATTTATGTCAACTGGATCTACCGAGGGCCAAAATTATTACTTTCGCTGACGACACAGTACTGCTCTTTAGTGGAAAAACCTGGAGTGAAGTTTTTTCAAACTCCCAAAATGGCTTTAACATTGTCACAAACTGGTTAAATAAAAATATCCTGACCTTAAATGTAGGAAAGACAAAGTACATAACCTTTTCCTTAAGAAATACAAACCTTGACAGTACCAAATTTGAAATAATATCTCATAAATGTAATGATTCCAACGGCCGTATCGATCAATGCTCCAGTGTTGAAAGAACTGATACGATCAAATACTTAGGTGTTATGATTGACAGTAAGTTAAGTTTCCAGGAACACATAGACCTAATAACTGCAAGGACTCGGAAACTAATTTATATATTTAAAAATCTAAGAAATGTGGCAAACGAAGAACTGATTAAAACGGTATATCTTGCTCTCGCGCAGTCACTCATTAGTTACTGTATTACTACTTGGGGAGGAGCAGCAAAAACCCTGATGCTAAAACTTGAGAGGGCTCAAAGAGCTGTACTAAAAGTTAGCCACTTTTTATCTTATTTATATCCCACCGTTGACTTATATAAAAAATGCAAGGTACTGACGGTTCGTCAACTTTATATTCTGCAAATTGTTACAAAGCAACACTCATTGTTATTATATGATCCAAAGTTGTTAGACAAACGGCGTAGAAAAGATATTGTATGCAATAACCCCTCATTCAAAACACGTTTTGCCCATCGTTTTTTTAGCTATCAAAGCTGTAAATTATATAATAAAATAAACAAAGTTTTGACTATATATCCCCTCCCTAAAAGTAAATGTAAGTTGATAGTGAGAGATTGGCTGCAAAATCTAGACTACACAACTACAGAAAATCTTCTACACTAATAGTATCCAATCACAAAATGCACATCAAAACATACAAAAACAAAATTCCCACGTACACAGACTACTCACTCATGCATCCAAACTTACAAACACACATTACATCCTCACACACACACACATCACATCCACAATTTAAAGAGGCACTATGATTTTTACAAAAATATTTTTTTTGTTCTTTTTTTTTCTCTTCATAAAAATGTTTATATTATTTTGTATATACACGCTATGTCTTAAACATTGTCTACACCTATTTTTGTGGGGTAGGGGCCTGGTGATCTGTACTACAGGTTTACACCTATAACAGACACCAGCTCCCCACAATTTTTTGACTGTAAGTGTTACTTTAAAATATCTTCGTTATAAATATGTAAGTCCTTATTTTGTGAGGAGAAATAAAGTTTATTTATTTATTTATTTAAGTCTGACATCAGTTATTATTCAATTTAATTTATTTTTTATTTAATACCAAAATTATGCATGATTTTACAAATATTTTATCAATTTTTTTGTGTAATGTATTTTTTCAGTAGATTAGCACACCATATTTGTACGCCTCCTGGCATAACATAGCGCTCTTTTTATTAATATAACACCTATAAATAATTATACCTAATTTACCTATGTTAACAAATAAATAAATTTTATTTGATTTTGATTTGATTTGATTTATTTTATAAAAAATGTCTAGGTTTTGTTTATTTAGTTACGGATGTTGTTTTAGACTTATAATTTAATATTCTAACTGGGGTGTCTGAGGTATTGCGCTTAATCGGTTACACCTTGTATTTTAGTCTACTAAAAATAAGTTAGTATACATTTTTATATGGTTTTAAATATAGACACTTAGGTTAATTTGCTAATCTTATACAGCATATATTTTTCATACTCAATATACTTACTATCGTAATCAAGAACACACGAAGTGTGTTTATATATTTTAGTATTTCTTAAATGAATTCCTAAATATTCACCATACATAAGGGTACGGTACGGTAAAGTTTGTGGGTTGGTGTATATTAGTTCGATCGACGCTTAGTCGCCATCAACTGATGATTGTTTCGTTTTAATGATATTTGTAGTCAGGCATTAAAAATAAATGGCATTATTTTTCTGTGACTTATTAGATATTGTTATATTATGTTATATATGATAACATTACCCTCAGTTATGCCTGATGGATTGTGTGTTTCCTGATAGCTACAACACAAAATAAGAATAACGCTTACCTAGAAGTAAGCTATTCATCTTGATTTAAAAACCCCCAGTCAACTTCTAAGTAAGCGTTATTCTTATCTTATTCTTCTTATATCTTCGAACTTATCATTGCTTATGATCTGGTGAGATGGTGGCCAAAAGCGACCCGAATAATATCCATACTTAATATTATAAATGCGAAAGTAACTCTGTCTGTCTGTCTGTCTATTACCTTTTCACGCCTAACCGCTGAACCGATTGAGCTGAAATTTGGCATGGGAATAGTTTAGGACCCTGGGAAGGACATATGATAGTTTTTATCCCGAAATTCCCACGGGATCGGGATTTACGCGGGAAAACCATCCACGCGAACGAAGTCGCGGGCAAAAGCTAGTTTTAAAATAAATGTCCGAAGACCGATCTCTTCTGAAACAGTCTATCTGTATGTTGGTGTATTTAATTAACAATCTAAGTGAAGTTATTTTTATTATTATTGCGCCTGCATACGACCCTTGACTGATTAGTAGATAATGAAAAAAGCACATCATTCCAATTCATAAATAGGAACAAAGGCGACCTTAACCCTTGTACATATTTATGTAACCTCTCCCAGACGAACTGCAAACCAATCCAATTCAATGATCCAGTATTGGTTTCCCCATTCTACTCGTAACTGTCGTAACTTGTATCGCATAATTCGGCAGTAAGCTATCATCCACTCACGACATAACTGCCTCAATGACATAGTACTATCGATTCTCCTTGGTACTTATTGGGACTAACTTGCAACAAGTATTTTGGAAATGAATATCGTAGGGAATTGTATTGGGATTAGTCATTATTGTACAATTATTAGTGTGGTGGTAATCTTATCATAGGAAGGTAAATTTAGAACATTGTGCCCGCGAGTTTGTTTGCGTGGGGATTTTTTCTCGCGTAAATCCTAATACCGTGGGAAATCTGGAGTAAAAAGCATAGCCTAGCCTAGCTCATAAACAGCCCTATTACTTATATTTACCTTGAAAGACCTTTGAAAATCGATTTAAAAAAATCCAGAGATTAGCTCCTACCAACAGAACCTCCTTTTCTGTTTCCTCCATGCCTTGGAAAACATGGAAGCCACATCAACGTAGTTGGGAAAAGGCTTAGGAGCATCCACGAGCTTCTACAGCTAAAATAAGCAGCAGAATCATTTTGACACCAACGCAACTAAACTATCTCTAATCTTTTCTCCCCTAATTTTTTCTCATCACAAGACTCTCATCCAATGTTTGTTGCATAATTCGGTACTAAGCTATTTACTACCGAATACAGTTTCTCGTATCGATTCCCGGCATCGAGATAAGTGCCGATGTTAGGTTATCTTTATCAAAGTATTCCTTTGAGGACGCCAAGTAATAAGGATAGAAGAAGCTATCATTTTCCTTTATACTGATGGGTATAGCGATGGTTCTGATGCTGTTTTAGATTTTTTTTATCAATTTGATCGTTATTATAATTATGGATGGTTTGTTAGGTAAAGTCATTTTTAACCGACTTCTAAAAAAGGAGGAGGTTCTCAATTCGGATGTTTGTTTGTTTTTTTTATGTTTGTTCGGGCATAGCTCCATCTCTAGCCAACCGAATTGAAAAATTCTTTTTTTGTTGAAAAGGGTATACTTTCCAAATGATCCCATAAAATTTTTATCGAAATCGGACAAGCCGTTTCTGAAAAATCAACAAAAGTCTAAAAAAAATGTTTACGTTGATGATCTTTTCGTTTCCTCTGCATTGCGTTTTTTGTTCGCGCATAACTCCGTCATTTACGAACCGATTTGGAAAATTCACTGACCCACTAAAAAGCGCGAAAATAAAAACTTTTTTGCAAAAAAATAAAACCGACTTCCATATCAAAACACTACAAAGCCAAAAATAATTTTAATTTCGGAAGGCGGTGTGAAAAAAAAAGAAAATACAAACCCAATAACACCGACTACCGAAATTAAAATTATTTTTGGCTTTGTAGTGTTTTGATATGGAAGTCGGTTTTATTTTTTTGCAAAAAAGTTTTTATAAAGATAACCACAGTATTCAGCGCGGTTTTAATCGTAAAGGAAACATATAAATACTTTTCATTGAGGCAGAGACGGACAGAACAAGAGAAGACGGCAGTGATTTTTATTTTATTTATTAGAGACAAATTAGTTACATCTTAATATTCTTATTTCTTAAAATGTATAAGTAAACATTATATATTTAATTATACATTTTAAGAAAAAATAAATTTTTCAACACACTTGCTCATAAAATGGCTCCAATTTCACCGCAATTAGGCACATAATGACACCTGTAATCAAACTGTGACTTTTTCTTTCCTATTATTCACAAGTGAGTTATAGGTTTTTTTTTAATTGGTTGAGTTGCTTTGTTTTCAAAAAAGTTTCGAAACAAAAAAGATCGTGTTCAATAGTACAAATAAATCAATGTACCTACCTATTGCTTGCTAGTTTCATGCAACTTCGTATTTAAATAGATAAATTTCAACTGGTACGTTTTTAATAAATACAACTTTCATTAAAATATATCTTTTGTTTTTTCTGTGATAAAGAAAACTTTAAATTACCCATTTTGTACGTGGCTAAAACGCTATCCGAGAAAAGCCTCAAAAAAAGAAACCTCATTCTTTTAGTCTAGGGCCGATCTGTTAGATGCGCGCGCATAGGAAAACTGATTAATTTTTCCCGCCATTGCAAAAAAAAATTCACAACTCGTTTTCACTGTTGAAATTATAGTTATTTATTAATTAAAATGTCTACAAGTACTAGCTATGAAGAAAATGATTTATGTTGTACACCACCCTATATAAGATGTGAAGCCCTTAACGTTATGGTAAGTTTACTACCTGGGAACTCCAAGGCCAAATATCTATTAGCGTACCAAAATTTCATACAATGTAAAAATAACAAGAGTACGCAGTCTTTTTCAGAAAATGTGTTCATGGCGTACTTTAAAGAATTATCTTCTAAATACAAACCTAGCTCTTTGTGGTGTATAATGCTCAATGTTAAAAAGCACAGTCCGAACAAAGAATGGAGTGGACTTAAAAACATACTCTAATTTGTCAGCTTATCTAAAGAGACTATCAGATGGATTTAGAAGCAAGAAATCAAAGGTTTTATCGTCTAACGATGTTGAAAAATGTATAAAAGTAGCTCTAGATAACCAATATCTGGCTACTAAGGTTAGTTAAATTATCTAATTTTATATGTCTATATCTACAGTCTGAAGTCGCAGACTGTGTTGTGTGTTGAACTTAATTATTGTTTCTTTTTTTCAGGTTGCTTTAATATTTGGTGTAACCGGTGCATGTAGGATGTAAGAATTAACAAATATAACTGTAAAAGACATAGAGAACCATGGCCAGATGCTTTTAGTGAATTCACCTATCATAAAAATAAAAAACCTAGGTCATTCACCATACACGGTCCATTCTATGAAATTGTTAAGAAGTATGAAAGTTTGCGTTCACCAAAAGCGAAAAATGACCGTTTCTTTCTAAATTACCAGAATGGTAAATGTCAGCCAATAGATATAAACAAATTTGGTTCTATGCCTAAAGAAATCGCTAAGTTTTTAGATTTAGCAGATGCTGAGAGCTACACTGGACATAGTTTCAGAAGAACTTCAGCTACATTGCTGGCTAATTCAGGACCCGATATAATGACTTTGAAACGTCATGGTGGATGGCGATCTAATAATGTAGCGAAATCATACGTAGAAGAAAGAAAACATACAAAACAAGAAAGAAATTTGTGCAAAAATCATAAAAAGAATTAGACTTGATTCTGAGGCGCGTCCTACTGGCGAAACACCAAGTACATCCAATGATTGGATTTCACCTACCTACACGAATAATGAACCATCTCAAATAACAATACAACATGAAAGTATTTCAGTAAATAATCTGTCTCATGTAACCGCTATGCCATCAAAAACAGTTAATTATAATTTTACCAACTGCACATTTACTAATTGTTTCTCTAAATAAACTTTTTACTCACTAAATAAAATGCCTTTTTAGTATTATTTTCTTCACAAGTGTGTTGCAAAACGTCTTATGATACACGTGTGTATTGATGATTACCGTCCTCGGCTCTCTTAAGACTCTCACCTAACGGCTCGGGTTTCAATGGCGCCTCAGCGGTAATCACCAACATTACACACTTGTACCATAATATACTATTACAATATTGTCCACGGATTAATCAATAGCATATTATATGAGTGGAAAACCGAAACGGATTTATAAAATTTATAGTTTGATACATATTTATTGGAATTTAGATGTCAATACACTGACAGCGAGGGCTGTAGTTTTTTTTTTATTAGAAGGGGAGAAAATATCAATGTCTATTACGTGTGAGACGACGCGATGACGGCCACGTAGAGGCATTCATGCCCTGGCGTTAGTTTTGCATGCGTCCACATGGAACAAGCGTGGCACGCAAGCCCCCCGTCTGTAGTAATCGTTCTCTCTTTTTTGTCTTTACTTGTTATCTGTAAGCTTTTCTAGCAAGTCACCTCATCCTCGTTATCAGGTCAGTGCAAATTAAACGCGTTGGAACCACTATCTTACTGTTAAGAGATTTTGAAGAAATTTTCTAATGATTTGTGATCAGTAATGAAATGTCTGTCTATTTTTTTTTTTATAATTATACAGCTGTGTATTTAGTGATAAAAAAAGTTAAACAGTGACTAACTCGGTACTGAACCAGCAGCGGCTTTAAAAATACTCTTTAATTATTATTCTTATTAGTAATCTGTTGAAAAGTTACATAGGCGTATACAGAGATACGATTCTGTACAAAAATTAAGCTTTTACGGATGCGGAAACTTATCATCATCTGCTGCCTTTTCCCACCTTGTTGGGTTGTCTTCCAGTCTCACCCGATTCATCTGAGTACTTGTATTTTACGAGGATATTTGACTTTAACAGCTCAGTAGCTGGGTAAAACGATATCCTTTGGCAAGATCACTGTCAGTTTTCCTGGCTTCTGATTACTCAAAACGTCTATCAAAGATGTAATGACAGTATGGACCAACGACTTTCCGAGGCATGGAGATATCTCGATATGTTAAGGTGGTCACCCATCCACAAACCAATCTCGGTAAGTATTGCTTAACCTTGAAAATCTAACCGTGCGTCTGTTATTATTTAGCCATGAGATTCAATAACAACCCTTATCCTACTTCCTACTAATATTTTAAATGCGAGAGTTTGTGTGAGGATGTATGTATGTTTGTTGCTCTTTCACGCAAAAACTACTGAACGGATCTCAATGAAATTTGGGAAGTAGATAGTTAACATCCTGGAATAACACATAAGTTACGTTTTACTCCAGAATTCCCTCGTTGTCGGGATTTACGCGGGAAAAACCTCCTACGAAGTCGAGGGCAAAAGCTAGTAATTATATATACAAATGAACGTTTTCTGTATTAAGGAACAGTGTACTTAAGAGTCCTTCCGAAAATAATAATCTCAATAATTATTTTTCTCGTGATCAATGCCTTATCTTTCCCTTTTAGCTAGTAGGGTATATGTAAGCCTTCTTATCTGATACGTTCAACCGGTACAAAGAACTATTTTTGACCAAAATTTTCTGTTTAATACACAAAATCAAATAAACCATCAAATATCCAACTGCAACTAACCCAATGGTTTTAAGCTTTGCATATAGACGTGACCACATTGTGAATTTTAAACCCAATATTACCGAATGTGTGACTTGGACTACCGCCAGAGTTCTAATTCTAACACTGCTTTTAAAGAAAAACTAGTGTAAGAAGTGTAGAGGTTATTATAACATCGGCCGGGTTTTAGATGCGGTAATTAGACATCTTATTTTAACAAGAGATTAGATTCAATGATTCATGAGAAAGCAAGTTGTCGACAGGATGGCGCGGAAGCAACCCATCAGGTTTTCCTCCAAAGCTTTCCAGAGGGACAAGGCCTTTAGTAATGAAGCCAACGACGAAAATATTCATTTCCACTAAATATTTATTTTACTTTCATTTAGCATCACTTTACAATGACAACGGTCATTTAATAACATCAACAACAATATTATAGTAAATAATGACCCGATATCCAAGTCTCTCTAATTACATAGTTAATCACAAAAAAAAAACATGAAACATGTATATTCGTCGTTTTTATAGCTAAAAGCCTACCGGAAGTCAGCTAGGGTTGCTTTCATCGCCGGCGAATCGGCCAACCTCCTTGCCGGATTGCTGCCCTGGGATCTGGAGGCGACTGCCCTCCAGCGCGTCTATGAATGGCCCGTGGAGGCGCAGCGCCGGGGCGTATCCCCGCTGCCTCGAGAAGTCGAGGCGCGGCGGGAAGAGCTCCGGCGTGATCTCAGGGCAGTATGGAGGGAACGACTGTCGCAACCGACGGCCGGGCACGCCGCAATTGCGGCGGTAAGACCCCTCTTTGAGGAGTGGCTAGATCGGCGTCACGGCGTCCTGACCTACCGCATGACGCAGGTCCTCACCGGACACGGAAGTTTCGGGAGGTACCTGTGTCTGATGGGTAAGGAAGAGACGCCTGGGTGTCACCACTGCGAGGGTCGCCCTGAGGACACAGTCGAGCACACGGTGCAGGACTGCCCAGCTTGGGCAGAGCACCGACGTGTCCTCACGGCGACAATAGGCGGAGACCTCTCGCGCCCGGCCTTGGTCGAGGCCATGCTGCGGGGCGAGAGGGAGTGGGAAGCGGTCGCCTCCTTCTGCGAAGCAGTCATGCTTCCGAAGGAGGAGGCGGGCCGCGTGAGGGAGAGGATGGCGTCCTCCCTCCAGCCCAGCCGCAGTGGTAGACGCCCACGGCGTCGGACGTCGGCCGACGATCTCCGGCCACCGTAGGCGCGGGCATGCGGACAGCGAGTAAAGGGCAACTCGCTGTCCGACCATGGACCATGCCCGGGTCGACGGCGCGTCGTGTTCCACGCGCGCCTCAAAGAGCGTCAGCAACATGACGAGGCCCCCTCTGCAGAGGGCCGAAGCCCGCCGGGGTCGTGGGACTCATCCCGTTACCGTGGCCCCGGTATGTAAAGGGTTATTGAAGGAACACCGTGGATTTTAGTCAGTAAAAGTCTGACAGTCCCTCCCACCCTGCCCGGAGTGGGAGGACTTATTTGATAATTTTACCACGCTAAAAAAAAAAAAAAAAAAGGGTTGCTTTCATAGAGCATCCGGCACGAAACCAGAAGTACATATCTACACATGACTAAGAGACGGGAAGTGACAAAGGCTTGTCGTCACCATATGTTATGAATAAAAATACTGTCAAGTGTGAGCCGAAGTACAACAGTGAATTAAACATAAATAGGAAGGTTTGCGATATTTTACACGGGCCTAATGAATATGTTTACGTAGTTTTGTTTTGTGGATGAATCTCGTTAGATAGGTCGCCGATCTCTTCATAATTGTGACAAGGCTGCATAAGAAATATAATAGTCTTCAAATTGCAAAGCATTTTAATTAATGCCAATATCAAGGAAGATAATGTCCCTAAAAATGGTTTTATTAATAAAACAAAGTAATTGTCAATTTCTTGTAAAATATAAAAGACTTTTATCTTTTATATTTTGCAAGAAATTGATAAAAAAAAAATACTAATATTTTACTGCTTAAAATTAATTCAGTTAGAACTTATTGACAAATTGTTAAGTAACGGGAGGCTAAAGAATTTCAGTCGCACGGGTCGATGTTCAAGCAGCGCTTGCGCAGCTCGGCAACATATCGAGATTCTTCCGTGGTTCGTAGAGCACGGTCGGCGGTTGGAAAACTATCATGTTTTGCGGTGCATTTGTATTTGAAATTTGATTATAATCTAAGCCAATAGGTTTGTTTTGTGTAAAGCAAGACCTACTCCTCATACTTCAGTCTGATATAGAGATTTGCAAATATAGACAGTTTACCAAAATACACATCTAAACATATAGAACCTGAAGTACCTTCTGTATATCTTTATCTCTTTTAAATCAATCCATATATTTTCGTTAAAAAATTATCATTATGGGCGGTTTTTGTGCTATATTATTTTTCCGATATTAATAAGAAATGAATGTCTTCATAAAATTTAAACTCTTAATAAATCAACCAAAGCTGAAGGTGAAAAATGGCACTTGTACATAATTATCACGGCACCATAGATACAAAAAAGCCGAGGCCGGAAAACACAACCTGACACTCAAGAAATATGAGAGGGCTGAAGACTTTTACGTTCAAATAAAAGTCCTCAGCCCTCTCATAAGTCCCTCTTACAGTAACAACGCTCTCGAGGCCTCACACTCGGAAACTTGTCGGCCATTTCGATACAAAATTAGTATGGACTCTCAACCCCTCGATGCTGAGTAGTTACATGCAAGGCGTTACACGACATACGAAGGTCTCATCAAAATGGATGTGAAGTTGGTCGGTACCATTGGAGAATTGGTGAGTGAGAAGTGAGTTTCCAATCTGTGAGAAACCAGCTATGTGCAAGTCGGACGCGTTTATGAGATTCCATGTTGTTTTCTTAAATCAAAATATGTGTATGTATCATAGCAATGGTGGCCTTTTAATTATAGTCACGACTTACGAGACGTGGGTAGGGACACGGTATCGATAAGAAAGTATCGATATTGTACTCATAAATGTATCGAAACAAAAGTATCGATACTTCAAAGTATCGAGTACTTTTCTTAGGGCCTAATGCGCATACGTCAAGCCGTAAATGTCAGTCAGTAATGTCAATTTAGCTTCAGTACAGTAGGACAAAAGAACAGAACATCAACACTAATGGTATTGGTACACTAGTGTAGTAATAGTACTATAAAAAAGACAACTGACTTTACAAATTATTTAAGCAATATTATATTATTTAATCCTTTAGAAACATATTATAGTACCATTTCATCCTCCGTACAATTGCTAATAGATACTGTATATCTATAAACACTGAACAATAGGTTCTTTTAGATGGCACACATTCACATTTAATAAGTCAAATAATAGTCAAGCACAATAACGATCAACCGGAGAAAAGCAAATCGCGAGACGAACACGAAGAATAATACAAATAATACGGTTTTGTGGGATATCGTTGTATATTATAAGAACTACATTATACCTTATAAACAATAAATAAATAATAATAACAAAACAATTTTCTAACGGCGAACGGTTGAATGATTGATTAGTGAAGGAAAGGATCTGAACTGTGAACAGAAAGACTGAAGAAGCGATTACGAGCTCAATGTAATGATTTAGAAGGTTCAGTTTAATTGAACCTGATGGCGTTGCCATCCAAGATTTATTCGATATGATACCTGTCAAAATGTACTCATTGAGTAAAAGTATCAAATACAAAGTATCGAGTACAAAAGTATCGGTATCGAAACGAAACGTACTCGATACCAGAAAGTATCGATACTTTTTACGTGTCCCTAGATGTGGGTCAGGAGTTCGAAAACAAAGTTTTTTTACACAAACTTAAGACAGACACAAACTTTAAAAAGTAATGTTTGTCTTTCTGCTTATACGGACCAATCTCTGGAACGGCTGTCCGGATTCTCACGGAATCCGGGTTCGAGTGGAATATTTACAAAAACTAACCACGCGAACGAAGTCACAGGCACATCTAGTTGCAAATAAAACACAAAAGTATTTTCCATAGGTTGACCTACGGAAAATACTTTTGTGTTTAATTATTTAAATTCTTATGGCAATGCGTGAAATACAATGTAATCAGAATATTGTGACTTGGTAACAAATGTATGGCCCGCCCTTGGGTTAAATGTGACCAAACTGATGTGAAGGACTCACGGACCGCGGATCATCTTATGTAACACATATATACACGTAGCAGCTAAGCTTATACGTGAGTTACACTCTGTAGGATTATGAAACTTCTTGTTGTTCGGGTGTTTGGAGATATTTGTCACGATACACTTGGTTCTTTTATTGATGCATTAAAAAGATTGCGTAGTTGCTTCTAAGGTAATTGACTTATATTTTCACTATTTCGTTTAGTTTTTATATATTACTATACGAGTAGCTACCTACTTAAAAACGGCAGTGAAAAAAAATGTGGAAAACCAAAAATTTTGGAGTTCTGTATACTAATGGTGATGGTTTTGAGTTGTTTTTAGAACAACGGTGAATGGAGAGCTCGTGGTTTAATAATAACAGCCACCCGGGTCAATGTTCAAGGTAAACAAATCTTGCTGAGGTTGATTTATGGATGGATGACCATCATAACATCACAAAAGTAATTGGACCCAGCTGTTATTTGTTGGGTGTAATTTTTCATAGTTGTTACGATTAGTTAGGAGCCAGAAAATGTTCGATCGTGTTACCCAGCTACAGAGTTGTGAAGGTCAGACAGGCATTCGCTCCTTGTAAAACACTAGTACTCAGGTTCATCCGAGTAGACTGGAAGCCGACACAATAGTTGGAGAAAAACTAAGCAGACAAAAATGATAAGCCATATTCCTGTAAAACTTCATCGAAATCTGTGCAGTACATTTTGTGTGAAACAGTAACAAACATCTAACGCTATCAACTACACGTGCTTTCATAATAGTTGAATAAGATGAAAAAAGTAAAAAGAAAAATATTCTGCACAGAAAAAGGCACGTTGTACCGTTGGTAGTGTTTATATGATCTGTGTTCCTCCCTCACGGAATACAATAAAACACGTGCCTGTTGCATGTTGTTGGAAAGTAACAAAATTTATGATTGACAGTATTGTCTATTTGACGAAAAGGTAGTAGTTTTCTTAGGTTGTATTAAAATTTAATGTATAGAAGAATAGAATCTTTGTTACAGTTACAGTGAATAAATACATTGAAGTTTGTGATTCCAAAATTATGTAACTGTGTTTTTTCAAGTGCTTATATGTAGTTATTTAAAGATACTAAAACCTAAACAAACTTTATTAAATAATTTGTCTGCTCGTCTGTCTGTCGCACAGAAATCTTAATAATAAGGCAATAGAAATGCTATCTACTCTCATTTAATACTGGGACGCGTGTCGCCGGTTCGCAGCTACCACCACATAAACAAACAATAGATACACACTTTCGCCTACACATGCAATTTGTATTATTACAACAAAATTAAACTTTAAGCGATGATATTACGAAATATTTTCTAAAAACGCATAATCTCAGGTGGCCTAATGTGTGCGAAAAGCAGAGAAAGATATCGCTCGCTCACTCTCATTTAGGAATAGTGCAGTGCAAAGCTCGTAATGCTCATATTATTATCGATAATTTTCTGTTGAGCGTTAATAGCCAAGAGACTCGTAACAATAGATAACTAATTTATTGAAAGTTTTTCATTCCTCGACGCGCTTTTAGACGATTTATTTAGGAGAAAAGGGAATACAATAAAACGTTAAGTGTAAGTATATTTTTTATTATTTAGTTATACAAATCTTAAAGGCTCTCCAAATACTTCACCTTATGGGAAAAAAAACAATGACCAAATCAAATAGAGCAATAATGGCACAACTTAATACCGAACAATGAAGAATATACTTTATTGTTCATCAAAATTGATTGTTACACAACTGTTTTACGTAAATTCTATGGTTACGATGGCGGTCTTATCGCTTACAGCGATATATTTTAGACTATCTTAGGATGGATTGATGATATCCGGATCTTTCGGAAACCTGTAATAATAGCATTGGATAAAGTAAAACATATGCATAAATAATATGAAAACGTATCGATCCGATCCCAATTAATCCATTATACTTACAATATACATAATAATATGTATCCTTAATTATTTTGTCATAAAAAAAGATTAATATTGAACACTTCAATGATACAAGGATACCCAACGCAGACTGTTATTTAACTTACCTACGTACATAACAATAATAAGCCTACCTCCTATTAATTTTATGAATGAAAAATTAGTTAAAAAGTACGAATTAACAGATATATAATCGTTCAAAAACGATTTTTTATAAACTATTTAAACAGGAAAAAACATGCGTAATGAAAATACGTATTGAAATATTTAACGAAAAATTATATTTCATTCCAATTTCGGTAAAACTACGTATTAACTATTAAGCTAAAGGTAATAAATTACCGATACGAAATAGTAGTGGCACGTCACTAATTCGCGGCCAACTCGTGCGGCGTGTTCCTGGAATGTACATAAACGACGATATTGTTTATTGCGCATGACTATAATATTTCATTGCTGCTTTTAGTAGTTGTAATAGTAGGCATGAACAAGCTTAAGTATTAATGGTAATTGAATTGAGAAAAAAAAACGTTTTCTGTGATAATCGTAGTAATGGTGGCGAAAATATTTGATTTGATTATATTTTTTAAAAACAACATTATTTCAAAAATTAAGTACTTATATATGAATTGTTATCCCTTTATTTGTAAAGTTACAAATTTTGGAAGAGTATCCGCAGTTGGATATGCTACAAAACACCATGTTTACCTCTCCGCGTCCCAAAAAACACAAGTAACCGCAATAAACGCTCCACGTGCACTTGTGGCCTACTTGTCACATGCGCGGCGACAAGGTCACGCGTCTATGCGACTTCTATTGCCTTATTATTAAGAATTCTGTGGTCTGTCGTTATGTTTGTCAGGGCAGATTTTTGTAATAGCTGAATTTGATTTTAATTTGACTTTTACTCGAAGATATAGGAATTAAATACACACACATTCATATAAAATAGTAGCGATTAAGTTAGTGATTTTTTACAACGGTTTTTAAAGTGTACAGAGATTGAGCACACCTTACTAACATTAGACACAGGAATCTGAAAAGTTCCGTCGTCATATGTAAAGTGTTGGCATTCTGATTCTTGCGGTTAGACTGGATGCCCACCTCAACTAGTATATTTTTTGTAAATTTAAAGTTGGTTAATCAATCCTCGGTATTTAACAAAAATGTTGCCACTGATTACACAAAAACAGCAAAATCAACTACAATAACCATTACCAAACATGGAATATTTGAAAGTAGGCACTCCACAAATATTCCAACGAGCGCCGCGCCTCAACACTTGCACCGCGACACGTGTGCGCGAAGGACAAAATAAAGAAAGACGCAAACGTCCTACGCCCCGAGATAACGTCAATTAGTGAGATGTATGGCTGTTTCGTAAAGTGTGGCCTAACTACATGAAAAGTAGGAAAGAAGTGTAATACTTATAATAAAAAGTTGGTTAATCAATCCTCGGTATTTAACAAAAATGTTGCCACTGATTACACAAAAGCAGCAAAATCAACTACAATAACCATTATCAAACACGGAATATTTGAAAGTAGGCACTCCACAAATATTCCAACGAGCGCCGCGGCTCACACTTGCACCGCGACACGTGTGCGCGGAGGACAAAATAAAGAAAGACGCAAACGTCCTACGCCCCGAGATAACGTCAATTAGTGAGATGTATGGCAGTTTCGTAAAGTGTGGCCTAACTACATGAAAAGTAGGAAAGAAGTGTAATGCTTATAATAAAACAAGACAGTCAGTTTTCGGGGCAGTACAAAGTTTCCAGGTTCCACTTCTATATCGTAAATAGATGAATATGCCTGACATAGCCTTCACCCAAGTATTTTGAAGTCGTTTCCAGTTTAACCAGATTCCGGATACATGAAGCGCCTTCCAATTTGGCTTCTACTAACCAAAACTAGAGAACAGCTTGACTAATGACGTAATTTTCGTTAACGTTCGTGTCAGATTCTAATGGAGAGACATAACGAAACAGTACTTATAGAGATTCTACTACAAAACCAATTTGTGTAAAGCCGCGGACGGAAAACTAGTGGTGACCAAAAATCCTTCTGTCTGACTAGATACCACAGCAGATATGATAATGTATGAGATGATTATACGATCACATTGTGGAGCAGTGACCACTCGAATTAGTGTCGCTATGTCTCACCGACTGCTAGCACGTGGATGAAGATTTTAGGCTTTGTTTAAACCTCCAACACTTGGAAGTGAAGAAAATCTTCAGTGTTTGGTGTACAGGAAAAATAAACAAATAAAAACATAATATATCGTGCGAGGTTGCAGAGATGTATGTGTTTCCAAGCATTTCTTTATACAACAAAGCTAAAAAAAATAACGAACGATTCATCAGCGATTGGAGTTTTTTTTTTTCGCAGAAGCTTTTCCTTTTCTAGTATGGAGAAAAATTACTAGAAATAATAGTGTTCTAGTATAGAACTTGATGAGTATTTTACCAATATCCTGGATTCAGTGTCGATGATGGTAACTGTTTATGATTTTGCTTTACCTTGGCCTGGAATCATGCAACGAAGAACTAATATGCTTTTATGATTGATGTAAAAGGATGAGAGCTATACATCCTACATATCTGCGTTTCTCTTTTACACTGAAATATCGATGGCAGTGTACCACTGACGTCGTATTGTGAATTTTTTTCTGCTACTAACATGCTCTATTTGTGATAAAGAGATGAAGATAGAAGAATGCTCTGTATATCTTATTTTTCTCAGACTAAAACATTGACAACTATAATACGTCACAGTAAGGCCCTTGATTGTGACAACAATTTCACTTCTATATGTCTGACTGGTTATTTTCAAACACATGAAATATTGTAACATAGATTTTTACTGGCATAAAAGAAAAATATTGAAAGATGTTCCAAAATAAATATATAAAACCAACCTCGCTATCTCATCCACAAATAAAATAAATATGTCTCCCAAACCGTCTCAATCACATTAGGGGTAAGCACAGAGCAAGAAGTCACCTTCTCGGCCATTGTTAGACACAAAATTAAATAGTAATGATTAATTCAAAAAAATATGTTACGGAGGCAGACTCGAACCCGCGTCAGCAGGAGTACCAGTCTAGAGCGTTACCACTACGCCATCGCACGCTCAGCCGGAATTTTATATAACTACTTGAGGAACTTTAGTTCAATTTTTCTCCATTATTTTTGAGAGTTGCGCTTTAATATTTTAGAGGTAATACATATATCTATCTATCTATACTATCACTACGCTAAAAATAATTAAAATCCGTTTCCCCTAACCCGTGCACTCTCCTTGTCAGTCAACCTATGAATACTAAATCAAATCCGTTTTAATTAAAGTTTCAGAGATATGTGATAGGAAAGAAACACAAAAGCAGACAGACAGCAAACCACTCTTCTTTATTCACCCCCTTACATCATACACTACTCATACACTACATTTTCATTACTGTTTACTATTGTAATTTATTTCAATTCTATGTTCATACACATCAGGATCTACTGTTAAATTTTATGCGAAGATAATAGATATGTTTAGATGATTTCTCAATTTGATGCCAGCTGGCTGGTCTATGCTCTGTGGCAGAAGCCATTGATCATTTTACTTAGATATATCTGATTTTACATAATTTATATTCATAGATTCAACACGGCGAAGATTATATTAGCAAAATATACTCTGAAAAATTTATTTAGCTTTTATGATATTAAACTATTTTACTTGTATTTTCATGTCGATTTTAAGTATGTGTTATTTGGCAGAGCTTAAAGTTTGCATCACAAACACATAAATATGTATTGCGCTAAGCGTATACTAAGTAAATTATGTGTATTATGTTATATACCAGGGACAGAATTGAGTTTTCAATTAAACTAACAGTTCTTAAGCATATTCAATGACTACTGATTTAATGATATTTAATTGTTCCTAGTGTAGGCGTTAATTAGTCCTTAGTCAGAAGGTTCTGAATTTAGAAAATAAGTAGACACCTTGAAAATAGATAAACATGTATTTTATATATCACTTAATTTAATACAATGACACGGTCTATGACGTGAGTCTATATACGGTATATACGCGGGTCTATAATGTGGCCTATGGGTAGCGACTGCATTCAATAGGAGCGGTTGGCCGTGAGAGCTCTGATGGAGCTAGCTCAGCAAAATACAATGTGTCGCCAAACTGATTACTAGAAACGTTTATTTTTAAATTTAACACTTACATTTTTTCATAATGTTAAAGTTATTTAAACTGATATTAGCAAATACAATAGATACAGAAAAAATAACTTCCATCTTATATTTGAAACAACGTTATCTTAATTTTTTTAAAAGAAGCGAAAGTAGTTTTAATTTTAATAATGGGAAAACTTTTCAAAAAGTTAGGCCTTTTTGTTGAGGAAACTATGTTAATCTATCTATCTATCTACCTCTGATATTCAACGTAAAAAAGGAATGAATGCGTTAAAGGCGTACCTAATTTATATGCATGTATGGTTACCTACATTTATGTACATTTATGTAGGAGATACTTTGAAGTTCAAACATTTTCAGGTCAGAGGGGAATTTGTATTAGTAAGTTTGGTACTAGAGTGAGCATGTAATGTTTACGTTGATAAAAACTTTAGACCAAAAAATTAAACCGACTCCCAAAAAACACTGCAAAGTGAAAAATAACTTTCATTTCGGTAGTCGGTGTCTTTAGTTTTGTATTTTCGTTTTTGGCACCGACTTCCGAAATTAAAGTTATTTTTCACTTTGCGGTGTTTTTTGGGAGTCGGTTTAATTTTTTGGTAAAAAGTTTTTATTTCACTCTTTTTAGTTGGTCTATTTTTAATTTACCTAGTTACAAGAGCCTAAATGTCAACTACTTATAACCTTTTACAAAATATTGCTTTTCCCAATGCTGGGCCGTTAATTGTTGAGGAGTTCTCCTGTTACTTCACCATCAGCTCTACATCACCATATGCATTGTGACGAGCATAAAGTGCTTAACATCCATATTCAAGTAATCGAATCGCAATCCACTCAATACTTATTATTGAGTAGTTTCGGCGGCCATCTGTGGTCTTCATCATCAGTTCCACTTCCTCAAATAGTACTTTTAGAGAGCAACTGCTTCTGACTACCTGTAACTGTCAAATAAGTATTAATGACAACTGGGATCTTCCTATAACTATCGACATATCAAGACTCCTTCGTGTCTTATAAGAGATTTTTGTAAGCATACATGCTTACAATAATACCTACCTACAGGACTTACAGGACGATTATAATCCCATTGTGCTATTACTATTAATATGTTATAATAATAAAAAAACAAAAGCAAATACAATGTGGTTTAAATTCTTAATCAGCTCATAAGAAAGAATGCAACGTTTCGCGTCTTAATTTAGTTCCAATACTATAAAAAGAATTTATTACTGTTCTATTTTACGTTAAGCGAATTGAGACAAGAGTAAATTAATGTAAGTTATGTTAAGCATTGTTATTTATATCACCATTTAGGTAATGAGAAACTACATGCACCCTTCACCATAACCACTACCTAGTACTTAGATCACGTACGTAGATTATGGATTATTGGCAGCTTAAAATTCATAGAACTTCAAAAAAATAGCTATCTCCATTCGGTACCAGGGCACCAGAACTCGTTAAGAACTCTTGTTGATTAACAAGAGTACCACAATTTTTGTAACACGTTTGCATGCGCTCACCAGACGGGAAGCACTGGTGCTATTTCTTAGAACTAGGATTTGATCGTCGCCTAATTATCACTTAATTTTCGTTGCAGTTTTGCTAGTTTCATGCGTGATCTCACGCTTTTAATACATTCGCGAGTGCTTTCAATAATTACCGAACGTTCTGTATCTGTGTACCAGTTAATGTAAAACTATTTTTTATAATCAAAGAGCTATGTGATAAGATAATAAATACTGAAATGTCACATGTGCATTTATACTGACACATTTTGAACTTTCGATAATAAAAATATAGATATGTCGGGCATGTGACCGCAAATCCACAACCAAGAGGTTATTTTGTGTACAGGTAGGACAAATAATTCGGAAAGATTTAGAAAGGTGAACAACGCCCTGGTTTTATTAACCATTTCATGGAGGGTACCTGGGTTTCCGAATTATTTGGCCCCGTAATCCGCGACGTGATCCGTGTGCCGTATCATCTTCATCCATGCAGGCTCTGCAGAGCGAGCTGACTATAACTCCTATGACATTGAGACGTTTAGGTTTTAAAGGACTCGTAATAGTGCTGTAACCAACCGTAATTGCGGTTGAAATAATATTACGACCTGTTTCGCAAAGCGGCCATTTTTGGAGGGAAGAGTCTCCTTGGCCTGCGCACATTCACCATGGTTTTCAACCGACGACCAAAAGAGGAGGTTATCAATTCGACGCGTATATATATATATATATTTTTTTTTTTTATGTATGATCATCGAGTACTCGAAGACGGCTGAGCCGATTTGGAAAATTCTTTTTTTGTTCGAATGGGTATACTTCGAAATTGGTACCATTATCACCAAAGTCAGGATCTGATGATGGGATCCTGGAGAAATCGAGGGAACTCTTCAAATATTATAGGCACACCTATGGCGTTTTGGGTATTTCTTATAGTAACTTGTGCAGTTGCTCTCAAAAAGTACCATTTGGGGAAGTGGAATTGATGATGAAGACCACAGATGGCCGCCGAAACTACTCAATAATAAGTATTAAGTGGATTGCGATTCGATTACTTCAATATGGATGTTAAGCACTTTATGCTCGTCACAATGCATATGGTGATGTAGAGCTGATGGTGAAGTACCAGGAGAACTCCTCAACAATTAACGGCCCAGCATTGGGAAAAGCAATATTTTGTAAAAGGTTATAAGTAGTTGACATTTAGGCTCTTGTAACTAGGTAAATTAAAAATCATCCAACTAAAAAGAGGTAAAAAAAAACTTTTTAACAAAAAATTAAACCGACTCCCAAAAAACACTGCAAAGTGAAAAATAACTTTAATTTCGGAAGTCGGTGCCAAAAACGAAAAAACAAAACTAAAGACACCGACTACCGAAATTAAAGTTATTTTTCACTGCAGTGTTTTTTGGGAGTCGGTTTAATTTTTTGTTAAAAAGTTTTTTTTCTCATAGTTTGTAGTGATGGCCCCTGGTGCGTTTCGTTTCCAGGTTCGTTAGAAAATTGATATTAAAGATATTATCGTTGTCGCTAATGGGATTTTGCCTTGTTCAGCTGTGGTGCCGCGCGGCCTAGTGTATAATAACAGCGTAAATGGAAAAAAATACGTAACACATGAAATCGAAGTGGAAAACACAAACAACAGTTAATCACTTTATTAAGTCCATTATTTAATTAACGTATCCATTTGCCAGTCCCATTTCCCATTCCCATCCCATTAAACTGATTAATTTTCGTTCAATCATTCATTTCATTAACCAGATGTTACGTAATTTGGTAGCGTGCGTAAAGTAATAATATACTGAAAATAAAAACGATATATGTAGTGTTGCCCAAACGAGAGTCTCGCAAGAGTCTTGCAATTAGCGATTATCCTATTTATTAAACGGTAGTTGAGATCTCAGAACAATGTAACAGACTCTGTTACATTGTTCTGAGATCTCAACTACCGTTTAATAAATAGCAATAGGATAATCGCTAATTGCAAGACTCTTGCGAGACTCTCGTTTGGGCAACACTAGAAATATGTATAAACAGATGAATTCAGAACCTGCTCCTTTATTGGAAGTCGGTTATAAATGTGTTACTTCTGGCCCTGGCGTTATAGACAGGGCTGACATATTGCAGTATATAGTAAAAATTATTAGTTTCTCTGCAAGAATTTCTCTGCTTTCTCTATAAACGTTCATTTATTATTTACAAATATTTCTCAAAAAACTTTAGGAATCAAATAAAAATTTAAAAATAGTAGTACGTATGCCTGTCTTTCTGTTCGTCCGGGCTAATCGGACTTTCAGATTTTCGAGATTTTTACCTACCCGTAACCTTGTTAGAGCTGATGTACAAAACGTATTTTCCGTGATACGGAGGACTCTCAGTATGTTAAGATAGCTAGCTATCCACGTACCAACCTCAGCAAGGCTTCACTTTGAAAGGACCATTGAGGTATCACAAAACCTAAAAAGAACTTGCCAAGAAATTTGGCAAGATGCAAGGTTTCTCAGTACAGGAACTGTTTCTTTTTCTCATTATTAAGTTTCAGTTGCAGTAGAAGAAACCGTGACCTACAGCGATGTATTGGAAATACATTTTATCAAATATTAAGTTGTTTTTATCCTTACCCCTTACTTACCTATATCATCTTCAGAGTAATATTCGTGAAGTATCTACTACTCGTACCTTCATACTATATGGACGTCTAAAAACCAATAATTTTGCGTGGGTCAAGTTACAGGGCAACATACAGATTTTTAGCCCCAAAGTTCCCACAGATTCGGGATTTACGCGAGATAAACCTTCCACGCGAACGGAGTCGTGGGTACAGCTAGTAATCTATATAAATGGCAAGAGAATGATGATCCAACCTTCAAAAATATTTAAATTAAAACGATTTTAATTTAAAAAATAAATGTAAAAAAGCTAATTATTTCCATTCACTCTATAATTTTTAAGACGCCCCTGATTAAAACCTGATTCTATTTTCGAAGACATATTGCCTTTATTTCATCCTTTTTCATTATTTCACCCCCTCAAAAACATCTGTTTGACTTTTATTGCAAAAAAAAAAAAAAAACTTGAACCTTTCTTTTATGTTGTGTTAAGGCTTTCGGCGAACGAACGGAATTAACGAAAAGTGAATGGCTGAGATCAACGCGCTGAAAGATAGAATGGTTTGTAAACGGTAGTGTGAGCTGTTTTGGCCGTTGCTCTTGCTACATATTACTTTTGGTGAATGTGGTGAAAATAGAAAATCTTAACTTTCAGACGTCTTAAGAGTGCTGCAGTGCCAACTTTATGTTACGGAAACTTGGAATTGTTAAAAGTATGTTTATTGCATTTTGGGTATATGGGTACATACCCACAAACAAAAAGTTGTGCAAATACTTTAATTTGCGTACAACTAAGGAGAGGAATTCTGGACCGTAGTTTGTGATTTGAAATAAATATATAAAATCTGGAGATCTTTAAGTCAAGAGTGAAATTCAGGTTACTTCTTGACAAGCGTCGTTTTGTATCTCCATGGTCGACCAAGTTTGTATTTTTATTACTTTGTATCTGGTAAAATGTGAGTGAAACACGAGGCTTTCTATACAGTTTTTTTATAATTGTGCAGCCATCTTGTACTTGCTGAAGTGCATTTTCCTACACTCACTATTTTCAGAGCAGTGGCAGCCCAGTGATTATAGGCACTAAGTACTTACAAGTTGTCGGTTGTGGTTTCAAACCAAGATACGCACATTAAATTGTGTCATTTTCAAACGACAAAATCGTGAGGAAATCGACATGTCCTAGGACTGTATGCGACATCCACATAACCATACTTGTTCCGTGTGGTGGAATATGGATGCGTAAGCAAAATCACTGTCCTATTATTTCTTCTTTTTTTTGCTTATTTAAGAATCCTTATTTATACTAAGTCCTCCTCACATCACACATCATTCCTTTTTCTACCGCAGAACATGACTAAAGAACCTCAATCACATTCTATTTATAAAACAATTTGTATCTGGTATACTGAACGAGTCTCTCATTACAAACAGGTACCTAAGAAATTGTAAATTCCACGTTGCAATGTTTTTTTTTTAATTGAAACTCAGTGAGCGCCAAATTTCGAGTTGTTCAACGTTTTTTTGTGTCTCTTGTTCAATTAATTATTCAGATTTGAACACACAAAACTTTCTTTGCGAATTTACAAACAATAGGAGCATAGATGATGATAAAAGTTTTCAAGCATAAATAAATTGAATTTTTCTTTTATAAAGTTTTGATCGACAGATGTTTCTAAAATATAAGATTAAGTACAATTTGTTCAAAGAAACCTTCCAAACTTTAAACAAGTTTTAAAATATTTGCTAGTTTTTAACAAAAGACTGTTTTATTATTAACTTATTTAAAACTGAGATTGTGTTAGCTTTATTAAAACCGTTCAGTTCATTAGACTTTAAGAATAATTTGGACGAGTTGCTGAGATATCGAGAAGCAGGCTCAGTTAGTCTGAAACGAAATAAGTTTATGATATTACACTGAAGCTATTATATAAGAAGAAGAAGTTAATATAATATTAAATAAAAGTTTGGTCAGCGTATGTACTGGCAAGATGCTCATAATTATCTTACAACGTTCCCATAGCTAGGACACAGGCCTCCTGGCTCCTATCTATGAAAATTCCACCACACGAGCACAGTGCGGGTTGGTAGATGTCACATTTCTTCGAAGTTTTTTGGTTCTTCTTCTTTCACCGTTTTGATAGCAGAGGTTATGATGAAAATAAGCTACCTACACAAAATATACTGTATGGAATACTGCTCTCATCTTTGGGATGAATCTGCGAAATAATAACTGGACGTGCTTGAGTCTATCGAGAAGCGGGTCAAGATACTCATTGGCAACGATGCACTGGTCGAGTCAAAGCTCCAGAGCCTTGAACACCGACGACGAGTTGCAAGTCTATCGGTTTTCTATCGGATACATTTCGGGGAGTGTGTGATGGAATTACACAATCTAATTCCGCCAAGCCTATTCCATCATCGGACTACGAGATAAACGGCGAGGTGCAAACGTTACATGGTGGACATCCCACCCATACGCATAAAATGTTTTGGGAATACCTTCATTGTGCGTACGGCTAAGGAATGGAATTCCCTGCCGGAGTCTGTGTTTCCCGATAGCTACAACCTAGTAGTCTTTAAGTCAAGAGTGAATAGGTTACTTTTAGGTAAGCGTGCTCTATCTTCGACCACATCATGACTTACCATCAGGTGAGATAGTGGTCAAACGTGACCATATTTTCAATTAAAAAAAAATGTATTTATTTAATTACACGTCCTGCACATAGGTACAAAGGCAGACATAATGTCGTAGATATTCTCTACCAGTCGACCAAGTGTGGTGAAGAGATAGCGTGGTAGGTGCAATAATTGAAAGTGATAAACAAAAATAAATGTGTCCTACACTCTAGCTCCTCGAGCTTGTAACCACATGGCCACCACTGTCACTGACTGACCCACTGCTGGCTGTCAAGTCATAACTGGCAATATGTGCTGATGATATACCGAGTATGGTGGGGTCCAGTGACTTGAATATATCACTCGCCACAGTTGCTTTATTTTGTGTTACAATTTTTCCAATACCAGGATCATCAGCCTATTTACCAAACTATCAAAAACAAACAATTTCTGAAAAAACCCAATTTCAAAGTCAACTGCGATTAATTAATCTTGCACCGCGACCCATCCAATTACTGTCCTCGCTTATCACCGCCTAACATCAAGACAAGATATTGTATGACGCACATATGTTTTGCGTTTAGTAAGGATAACTATTTTATAAAAAAAGTCTAGGTTTGGTTTCAATTTATTTAGTTACGGACGTTGTTCTTTTATTTAGACTTATATTTTAATATTCTAATTGGGATGTCTGAGGTTTCAACGAAACTCGGCACATTCACAATCTGGCAACTTGGCAGCTAACAACCTGAAATTTTAACAATTTAAACACAGGCAAGTTTTTATCCCAGGAAAATGTGCAAAATTTTCTAGCGAAAGAAGTCAAAGATAACAAGTAAATCCCGAATCGACGGCGCGTCTTGTTCCACTCGCACCTCAAAAAGCTTATGACGGGGCCCGATAGGGAAAATGCTTGCCAGGGTTGCGGTAATGTTTTAAAGAGATACCGCGACCCCGAAACAACAGGAAAGGAACGAGCAGGTTAGGATTTAGTCAGTAAGAGCCTTTAGCGAGCCGAGTCATTCAATGATTTTTCCCCCGAAATAAAATGTCCTTATAGGTATGCAATATGAACAATCATCAAAAAATAGCATAGGTAATTCCAGATAAATGAATAAAAGAAATAAGTTATTTATAGAGTACTATAAAAATTATAACGAACTAATTAAATAACTGCCAAACGTAACTCATTAAATATAAAATTATTTTAATTAATAATAAATGACACTTTCAAAGTCCGATACTGACCAGCCATGCTATAAAATACCTTTAAATTAACTATTGAATATTTATCAAACTGACTTGTGTGAGAATTCATTTTAATCAGTGCCATTTGGTAGGATCATGAATTGGCGAATTCAACTATTTCTGATAAAAATGATCGTAAAGTAGATTCAGGTTTAACTTTCTGGTTATCGGTTCGTTTGTTTTAGTGTCATAATTTAATCAGCACTTAGGTATCTATCAATTTATAACATATATATGTAAATAATGCAGCTATATCGAGTCTCCCCCGAGCCAGAAAGCACGTTAATTCGTTGGTCCCGGCTGTCCATCTTCGACAATTGTTAATGATAGTCAGAAGCTAAAAAATCCGACACTGGTCTTCCAAGGGATATAGTGTTATCCAGTTTCTGAGTTGTGGAGGTCAGACGCTTCATGTAAAACATAGTATTCAGCTGCATCCAGTTAGACTGGAAACCTTCCCCAATATAATTGGGTAAAGGCTGAGCTCCGTGTCGCGGGTTAGGTTCCCGCATGCTTTCAATATTTGTATTGTCTACAGATAATACAAAACAGTTACAGTTTCGGAGCTGTAAGATTAATGCTTGTGAACGCACCTATAACACAGAAAACGTTCTATTGTGGGTCAAAATTGTATAAAAAAAGCACGCATATATATATATATATATAACCATAAAAACCAATATAGAAACCTGTATACTATAGCACATAAGCCACTTTTTACCCCAGAAAAATGTAGGTACGATTTGCGTGATATAATAGATTTATCATAATTTCGATGCGATCGAGGTCGCGGGCAACAGCTATGTAGCCTTTTATTTACTGAATCAAATTATAGCTGTATTCCATGCATTTTTCAAATTCCATCCAAGTACAGTCACCATCGAGAAGTTAGTCACTAAGAAACACACATACAACAAACAGTTTCGCACATATACGATTTATACATACAGGGTGTGGCGGAAATAATGGATAACCCTGTAACTGCCAGTAGGTCATATAATGGTCTATCATATATCCCAATTTCAAACTCAGTTGGTCAGGCATTTCAAAGTTATTTTTATTTGTTTATTTTTTTTTGAAAATATTGTACCTATTTTATAAAATCAGCTGCCGTTTCAACATTTAACGGAGTTTTTTTATTCTGTTTTTTGCGGTCTGCTTCTGAATGTTTGTGTAATCACACGCGTATGAAGATTTTTTGTTACACTCTAAGATGATTTCAGAAAAAAACACATAATACTTACTTTTTAGTTTTTTTAATTGAATCCTGTAACTTTGACTCCATACCCTGAAAAAAAAATGTATCGCACAGTTATGGCCCATTACTTTAAAAAGTTGTCCATATCATGCGAATTCTAAAATGGTATCATAGTGGCCAGTATCGTACGAATGTGCAAAACTATTTCAGTTTGAATTCAAAAGGTCCATAATTTCAAAAAAATATTAAATTCAAAAAAATGTGATTCTGTATTTTGCTAATCTTCTGTATCATGTAAATTGTTGTAAAAACGTTTCTAACTCACTTTGACATTGCTAAAACATCACTCAGGTAAAAAAAGACCGGTCCTTTCTTTGTTTGGGGCTACCTGGAATTCTGGCTCGATGGAAACAATATAGCTATTGTGCAAAATAGAAAAAGGCAAGCTGTATTTTTTTTAGAATCACCACATCAATAGTTCCTCATAACATCATTCAGTGTGATCCCGTTCGTTGTCGTACGTAGTCGCACGCGCCTTTGCTCCCTGTTTTTCGTTCGTTAAATCTAACTCGTGACTTACTGCATTTCTTTTCGGACTCTGATTTGCCTGTGATTTGGACTTGCGTTGTTTAGTGATCCCGACGACATTGCTTACTGTAACCGGACTGTTGTGGCAAGTGCGCTGTTGACAATGCCTCAACGTTACACATCGGTAGAATATGCCAACATGCACTACATTTATGGTGAATGTAGAGGCAACGCCAATGAAGCGGCAAGACTTTACCGAGAAAGGTACCCGAATAGTCGACACCCTGATTACCGAATTTTTATTCGCGTACACAATGCCTACTGTGAGGGAAGAATACCTGGTACAGGTGCGGGCGGCGCGAGTGAAGGACGACCACGAGTCTACAATAACGAAGAAGAAGTTATGGAGTTAGCAGAAGCAGATCCTACCATATCCATTCGAGTTTTATCTCGGTTTACTGGAATGTCAACCAGAACAGTACATCGCATATTAAAACGTCACGAATTGTACCCTTACCACTATCAAAGGGTGCAAACATTACTTCCAAGGGACTACCGAGCACGAAAAGAATTTTGTCGTATAATGTTGAGAAGAATTAGAGAACAACCACATTTCTTTGAAAATATCCTCTGGAGTGACGAGTCTACATGCAGGAAGGACGGGTATTTGAATATACACAATTTACACAGTTGGCAGCTTGAAAATCCACATTTAATTAGACAAGACCGATCGCAGTACCAAGTGAAAATCAATTTATGGACAGGAATAATTAACGGCCAAATTATTGGTCCGTTTGAGCTGCCACCGACTCTTAATGCTGAAAGCTATTTGAACTTCCTGCAAAATAATTTACCCGAGCTGTTAGAAGACGTTCCTAATGAAACACGTGAGAACATGTGGCTGCAAAACGACGGCTGCCCTGCACATTATGCGGCAAGAGTGAGAGAGCACCTGAATGAGACATATCCAGAACGTTGGATAGGGCGCTTAGGGCCAATATTGTGGCCACCCCGTTCGCCGGACCTGAACCCATTAGACTTCTTTTACTGGGGCTGTTTAAAAGAAAAAGTTTACAAAGAAGAGATTACGTCTGTGGAGCAATTGCGGCAACGTGTGCAGTCTGCTGCTCAGGAAATAAGTTTGGCAGGCTTTGCACGTCGCATCAAACGTTCATTTATTAGAAGGTGCAGAGCTTGCATCGCAGCCGATGGGGCTCATTTCGAACATCTTGTATGATTTTTAAATACATTTGTGTCATGAACATTGCTTTTTATTGTATCAATTGACCTGTAAAATAATTACCTAATTAAGTAAGGAGTCTTAAACTCGTTATTATCTACCTCTTTAAAGTAAATCAATAAAAAGCCACAGCCTGGAAGCACAATAGCTCTGTCATCCCAAAGAAAGTGAGACTGGGTTTTTTATTACCTGAGTGGTGTTTTAGCAATGTCAAAGTGAGTTAGAAACGTTTTTACAACAATTTACATGATACAGAAGATTAGCAAAATACAGAATCACATTTTTTTGAATTTAATATTTTTTTGAAATTATGAACCTTTTGAATTCAAACTGAAATAGTTTTGCACATTCGTACGATACTGGCCACTATGATACCATTTTAGAATCCGCATGATATGGACAACTTTTTAAAGTAATGGGCCATAACTGTGTGATACATTTTTTTTTCAGGGTATGGAGTCAAAGTTACAGGATTCAATTAAAAAAACTAAAAAGTAAGTATTATGTGTTTTTTTCTGAAATCATCTTAGAGTGTAACAAAAAATCTTCATACGCGTGTGATTACACAAACATTCAGAAGCAGACCGCAAAAAACAGAATAAAAAAACTCCGTTAAATGTTGAAACGGCAGCTGATTTTATAAAATAGGTACAATATTTTCAAAAAAAATAAACAAATAAAAATAACTTTGAAATGCCTGACCACCTGAGTTTGAAATTGGGATATATGATAGACCATTATATGACCTACTGGCAGTTACAGGGTTATCCATTATTTCCGCCACACCCTGTATAATAGTTTCGCAATCTACGGGCAGTTAAAAAATAACCTTTCACTGAAACTAAGGGCAACTTAACGATGAAACTTTTCCTTTTGAAGTTTCAGTTGACTTACTATTGCAGCGAAAACTTTTTCTTGACGAATTTTTCATATTACAGTATTAATAAGTAAGAGCGGACAGTGCAGACATTTCATTTAACACAGTATAAAGTAAATAAGTGAAATATAATTTTGAAATTTTTCGACTCACTCACTAAGGGTACTTAGTTCTTATAAATAATCCAAATATTTTAGACCAATGTAAAAAAAAAACTGTCGTGACTAAACAGGATTCAACATCAGATCAGAATCAGGAGCAACTTTGAAATTCGACCTATTAGTCCGTTCCTCTGTTCTGTTGTAATAATTGGATCATTGAATGATCAACTAATTAGATCGCTATAAATCTTTCACTCGACAAGAAACAATTCCGAGTATCTCTTCAAGAACTTTCAACAAATGGATTATGTCCGCGCGTGAACTAAATCTGAATTTCTCTTTTCCAACTCGCAAATTTAACAAAGGCCTGAAGACTGAATTCAGTAACTTCTAAAAAAGATTCCCTTTAATTGGTCCAGAAGTTTCGAGACTTGGGGGCGCAGAAAAGCTGTACTTAAGAGTAAGCTCTCTTTGTAGCGACATTTTGAGGCCGTAATCTATTGAGTTTATTTGCTACCAAGCCTGAAGCAAACACGTTTGAATTGAAATCTGCCCTTCTTATTTTTTTTTTTTACCTAATCAGGATATTAATAACAGCCTTAAACATCGCTCTTCAAAGATAACATCAGTATTATCGAGATTCCCCCGTGCCTCGAAAAGCACGTTAAGCTGTTGGTCCCAGCTATCGTTTGTAGATATTTGACAGTGGTTACGGGTAATCAGAAGCCAGAAAATGTACCACCAGTCTTGCCAAGGAGCACCGTGTCACCCAGACACTCAGAGATCAGGCAGGCAGTCGCTCTCTGTAACATACTGGTAGTCAGCTGCATTCGGTAAGACTGGAGGCTGGCACCAACATACGGACACCCACCTGTCCTAATCCATTCTTCAAATATGTCATAAGAAATGTGTAGGCCTAGTTAACACTTCGCATGACACAAGGACTGTCTTTTGCTTTACAACTTGGAAATGCCGCCAGTCTTTTACAATTCTTTATTTTATTTTAAGTTTTATTTGTATAGATAAGTTAAAGGTTTTTATTTAAATGCATTTTACTAGTTAGAATAGTTCAATGACAATTAAAAATAAACCATGTGACTAAAGACCCAAAGTCTTTAGTCACATTGTTTATTATCTTATTTTGTGTATTCATGATGCTCGCTATCTTTTCCGACCATGTGTGTCAGGGG
This sequence comes from Tholera decimalis, assembly GCA_943138885.2. NCBI lineage: Eukaryota > Metazoa > Arthropoda > Insecta > Lepidoptera > Noctuidae > Tholera > Tholera decimalis. The sequence goes on along the minus strand of OW964571.2, from coordinate 27,279,927 downwards.
TTCAACAGTGCACTCCCAACCATTGCAAGCACGCAGACGGTGCAAGGGAGAGACCATTAAATTTTATTGTGCTGCATAATCGCGGTATTTGTTAACGTGATTCTAAGCTTGGTTGATGTTGCCAAGATTTTTTTGTTTTGTAAAATTATCTTGGTAAAGCGCGAGCTACATTTTTTTATTAAATTTACGAACGTATATATGGAGCACGCTCTCATTGAATATCATACAAACTCACATGATATTGGTAATTATTTACTAATTATAAATCTTATATAATATAAATAAATCTTGTATACTTATTCAAAATGTAATATTATAGGGAGAAAGAGATTACAGGTAAGACGATTATTTACTGTTCATCCATTTAGGCAGTCAAACCTCTTAATTTTCTTACAGAGTCGAAGGAGTCTTCTTAGTTCAATCAAAGCATTACAAGAAAAGCAATAAAACCGAATATAATTAATTATTTATATAAATTTAAACTGGCTGAGCAATAGGCTTGACTTCCGGAACCCTAAAACAGCTAAATTAAAATCCGGCTTATCCTAATATTTTCAGCTGAAACATAAGTTTTCCAGTGGAAAAGCTTCAGTGCACCTTAAGCCGGCAGGTTCTTGTTTTTTTATTTTTTTTTCTTCTTTGTTGTCGTCAAGGAATTTCATGTTTATGTAAAGTTACAACTTCCTTCATCAAAGTTGGTAAAACAGGTATATTTTTTCATTAGCCTAGACTTGTATCGAACTAGTGTGTTCCCAGTTACCGGGATGTGGAAGTCGGGTAAGTTGACACTTCATTTAAAATTCAAGAAAAAGACCTCAAGATAATGCACAATATTGGATTGACTAGTGAGCCCCATGCAAAAGGCGAACATTTCTTTATTTTTTGAATATAGAGTAGCAGTGAAACGCGTGCACTCCAGCGCGATGCCGAAGTGAAGAGTGATTAGTAATATTTAGGGAATTGCATTTAGTGTTGTTGTGGGCATAGAACCAGAGCATTGTATTTCACTAATCGTTAGTAACACTGAGTTTTAATAAAATCCTAATTTTATATTACTTTGGTTTTGTCAGATTTGAATTTTTAATTATCTGACTACTTTTGAACGCTTTTGAATCTTCTAATATTTAAATAATAATAGCTTTAATCACTTATTTTTATCTTGTTGAGACTTTACATGTCATGTGAGTTCGTGTGTTTGGGACTCACGCGTTACTGTGTGAGTGCTACACAAACGGCTTTTCTTTTTTTTTTCTGAACCGGATGGACAAACTTGAAAAAATAAAAACATCAACTAACCTAATGAATAATTTCTTAATTATTCTTTAGGTAGGTTGATACAGTGAAATTCTGGGAATATTGTATATTACATTATTCCAGCATTTTGCTGTCATCTTTTCAATTTTTCGTTTATTTAATATAGCAATATTGTAGTCACTATACAGAAATGCAGCACAAATTGTATCAGGTGCGTATAAATATGCTTACAAACGCCTGATACCTGGACACAAAAATTTCAGGACAGTTAGCTCAATATAGAGAAGCATAAAAGCTTTCTTTTTCACCACACGATACAATGGAGGCCTATAAATCCAAGATGATGTCTGGATTTACCACTTGAGTCAACGGCGAGTCGGGTGTCACGCGCGCCTCAAAGATCAGTCACCAGTAATGGCCTGACTGAGCCATTGCATATCAGGGTTAGAGGAATGATCTTACGAAATATCCCAGCCCCGGAACGCAAAAGCAATTGAAGAATAAGGGTGGCTTTTTAATTAGTAAAAGTCTGACGCTCCTTTTCGCTCCCTCCAGAGCGGGAGGAATCACTTGATGATTTTCTCCTAAAAAGGTTTAATATCCAACTTTCGGTCATATAAAATATTGTTACGAGCTGGGGTTCGGGATAGAAATAATTAACGCCAATTAAACCAAAATTAACAATTTAATTAAATAAACACAAAATAAAAATTAACACAGTTATCCGCACTACAATACTTGTCACTTAACACTTAAATCGCACTGAAATTCTCTTGTATAGTTTCGATGATATCGCCTCGTATCTTGGGATAAGACTGACTTTCTGCATCCCTTGCGATCTATTCACACCCCGCTCTGCGTTCTAGAACATTCTTGTACAATTGACTCACTACCTATACTCTCAAGAATATTCCAGAAGCTACCTGCTACTCGCCGCTAAATGGCGTTAGTGTCTCGAACGTATTAGAAGTCAGTTGAACTTTCTCGATATACTCAGTACTACTACTCGCCGCCAAGTGGCGTTAGTGTCTCGAACATTCTAGATTTTTGTCGAAATTTCTCGACGTAGGTACTTCGCTAAGCGACTGGCGTAACAATATGCTAAACTCGAAAACAAAAACGATCAGGCGACCTTCGATTTTTAACAACAAATGGATAACGTAACCCGCATCTCGAAAATACATGTGGACATTGACGCTGAGGGACCCGTCAACAATCCTCAAGTTACCCTAGTCATTTCAAGTGACGCCATCGCATATCTTGATGCAAAAATATACATGACTAGTTTTGCTCCGCGGTTTTATTTACCACGTCCGCGATATTATATAATCTTAGCTGTTTCAGTTGGAAGCCAGTATCAGGTGCTAGTTGGTGGTCAAACATACATCTGATGAACAGGGCCTATTTTGCGCAGCTGTAAAACAATTATTATGGTAATTTAAAAGAGAGTTGGTATAAGTTATGTTTTTTTTTTAAATGTACTTGTATTCTTACCATTTTGTTTGTGTTTTGCCGTAGCATGATGTAACATTATCTCATAACTTCCTTAAGGAACTTAAATGAAAGTATTTTTTCCAAGAAATTATATTTCTCAAGCTCTAAAATGATTGATAACAAAACAAACAAACTCTTTAGCGTATACAGTATATCTGTGTGGAATACATGATTTAGTATCCTTGGCGATTACAGTTGAGGTTGCGGGTGAATTGCAAATGTGGGTTGGATAAGTTATGGTTCGACTGAGATTGTGTCCTGGCTGGCATATTATGTCAGTTGGATTATTGTCCAGTGGAATCTTTCTTTCTTACTAATATTATTAATGCGAAAGTTTGTGAGGGTGGATGTATAGATGTATGGATGTTTGTTACTCTTTCACGCAAAAACTACTAAACGGAACTGAATGAAATTTGGTAAGTAGATAGTTAACATTCTGAAATAACACATAGGCTACTTTTTATCCTGGAATTCCCACGGAATCGGGATTTACTCGGGAAACCACCTGAAAGCCACGCACCATATATATGTGCTTTATAATATTTGCCGGCTGCATACTGCAATCAAGCAACTAATTATTAGCAGAATTAAACTAAAATATTGTCCATAAAACATGATTAAAAAACGTTAGTTTGACAAACAAATCAAACTAAGGTTTTTTATTTTTTTTTAATTTTGCTTAGCTTAGTATATATATAGATATTTATACGGATAGATATCACAGAAACACCTCTCAGAAAAGGCAAAATTAAACAATCATTCAAAATCGTCATCAGATTAGAACGCTCCAGTTTAATATGAAAAACACGCCCCATATTTTGACACTCATCCATTCATAACAGCTTAACGAATCGTGAAAAGACTAATCCTTGGAATTGGGGCAGATATGGAATCGTACGAAATGACGAATTTACAACGAGTGAACAGGCTGCTCTTTTAATTGAAGTCTTTTATTTAAACAAATTGTAAGACAGAGAATTGTGAGTCAAGGTTCAGCAGTTCATTAATTAATACTTCATGCACATAGGCATTCTCTACCATGAGGGGCCCGGTAGGGGGCCATTGCCTGCCGGAGTTGCGGGAATGATCTGATGAGTTACCGTTGCCCCGTAGCGCAAGTAGTTTAGTTTGTAGTAGTAGTTTAGTCAGTAAAAGTCTGACAGTCCCTTCCACCAAACCCAGAGCGGGAGGAGCCATTTGACGATTATCCCATCGAAAGATATACAACAACAGAAAAACAGCCGTACGAGTCGATCATCAAAAACAAGCAATGTTTGACGAGGTCAGGTCGTATAAAGGTTACCAAGTTAAGATAACGAGATTCCTCCGTGCGTATATCGTCGGTCCCGGCTGTCATTGCCGAGCAACTGCCTGTCTAACCCAGCTATTGGGCAACACTTTACCGCTGGGCAAGACTGGTGTCAGTTTTTCCAGCTTCTAACTATCCGTAATGGCTGCCAAACCATACAACTGACAGTCGTATATTTGTTTGAAGGACTCTCAGTATCATGCAAAAACTGCAGTTTTCAAGTAGTTATGTTATTAAATTGATGAACACTGTTAAATCTGAGTATTTATAAACAGTTAAAAGGTACTTTTGTTCTAAGATACTTGCTGGTGCCTGCAACTTCGTTCGCGTAGACTTTTTGATAAGACTGTTTGTTATTCAATCACACCAAAACAGCTGAAGGACTTCAATTAAATTTGGTATAACTTGGATTGTATGTTCTAGTATAATTTTATTGTTGTGCCTTTTTACCTGTAGCCAAACCGTCCAATGTCTAGACAAAGACGTGTCCCAAATCCTAAGTATATCATGATTTAAAACTTTTGACGCCAGTTGATAGAAATCGTCAAATTATATTTCATAAGATATTTTCTTTGTCTTCGGCTAGTGTCAAAATTAGACAACCTGTATAAAATTTGCTTTCATATTCGAGAATTAGTTCCATCATTATTTGAATAGTTAATGTTCCCTAATTTAGAATTTAGAAAAGGTTTAATGGATCCGACGATTACTTTGTTGGGATAGGACACAATTTGCAGTTTGAATAAATTTACCATTAGTAAAGAGTTACGGAAGCCCTTAATAGAAACGTGACAATTTAAAGGTTTCATCGGAAAAATGAAAAACTATACTCAACAGATCATGCATAAGGATTCACATTCCGATAAAAAAAAAGATTATTATAAAGTAGGAAGTACCTATCCAATATTCGTAATTTATACTTATAAATGCGAAAATTTAAATGAATGGATGGATATTTTTTACTTAACGCATTTTATAATTTTAATCCTATACTAAACTAAAACTATACTATATATAAAAAACTAAACTATTAAAACTATACTTACCGCCGCTATTGTGGCGTGCCCAAAGATTAACCTGCTTGAAGAGAAGGCTAACATACACATTTCGTTTACACAGAGTCCGTATTCTCACCGTTGTCACATTATTTGCCATCTTAAAAAAATACCACAGAACATGGAATTGCAGCTCCGGCAGTGTCTATAAGTGTCGTGATAGGTCCTGATAGGTTCATTGCCTGTCGGGGTTGCGGAAATGTTCTGATGAGGTACCACGTCCCATAAACGTAAGGGCATCAAAGAAGCAGGCTGGGTTTTCAGTCTGTAAAAGTCTGAAACCCCCTTGAAATGACTTCCGTCATCCGGAAAAAAGTTTTAGTGTTACTTTTCTCAAAACAATCTTCAGAAAAAATATCAGGTTTGCATTTTGTTTTCTGTCTGTGTCGAATATATATTTTCTATTCCATTCTTTATTTATATTCATCACAATCGCTGTGATTATATAGGTACTAAGAGTAGGTTTAAAGGTAAATTTCGTGAGGTTATTGCTCAGTATATTCTCTCAATATAGGAATATTAAGAGAATGGGCTGAGCCTGAGCTTAATCAATGATATGAAAATAATAATAATAGAGTAGTGTTGCCAACTTTATAAAGCATCATCTGTTGTGGCATCTCCATGATCTCTGCCTTGTCACATATAGCTGTGTTTACGTTTTAGTAACTATTTGCTCTTTGAATGAGTAAGTAACAATAGACGTCTACTCCATGCAAACGTGAAGGTGCCTTTCAAACTTCACCGGTGCGTTTCTACGGCACGCAAGTCTGACGAAGCTACATTCTAAGTACCTACTAGTCTAAGCAGCTACTAAATGTTTGTTTAGATTCGCCTCGCAGATTAGTTTTAAACTTCTGTTATTTGCAGCCATATTTATAAAAACAAAACAAGATAAGTTTAAATACTAATCGATTAGATTCTTAATTCAAATTACGATTGCCAATTAACGTTTGGGTTTCAATAACTCACATTCGAAATTAGAATCCACTTATCGAGATTTAAAATATTCAGGTAGTTTTTTAATAAGGGTACGAAGAGGTGTTATTCTTTTCCACTTACTACTGACCGACTCAAACAAAATTTATCTAGAAAACATAATTTAAACAATATTAATCCTTTACTTCAAACAGAATTTATTCCTTGTCAAACTATAACATATGACTTGGACGGTAAACAAATTACCTACATCATGAAGTCAAGGTTTTGAAACTTTTTCAGAGTGTGTTAAAGATTCAGATTTTCTGGGAAAATATCTAGGTTAAATAAGCGAAAAATATTGACGTGTTACACACAACGGTAGGTATGTACGTATCGCGTATATTCCTACTTCCTCAAGCCCTGCCTTATCTCGCAAAAGGCTTCGGTAATCAGAACAAAATTACATTGCTGGCCATAAAGTACTACTCAAAAATAGCATACGTTCTTAAAAATACCGTATGTCTGACTGACTACAGATATTAAATACTATATTATTGTTATTAATTTATCGAGAATGAAAAACCATTTTCATAACGAGAAAGTACTGCCTCTCGATGCCACCAGCCAGAATAAACTAACCAACATTCTGTACATAATTACAAGGAACAAACTATGATTGAATCTTATCTTAGCCAACTCACATTCAGAATATCTCCACCCGCGAAATAAGATTTCCAAATCTCAACGCATTGTGCTTAGAACAATGCAGCTCTTGATAAAATTAAGATAAAAACACGGATTGTCGCTGCAGCACTATTTTGGCATGCTGACAAGACCGCATACGTGCGGGCCCAATTGCATTTGTAGGACAAACCTTGATAAAGCCACTAGTTTGATTTACTGGACGAAGCGGTGACGACGTGTACCCAGTTCTCTCACCTTTTATGAAAGCGACAAAATTTTATGATATCTCAGACTAAAATGCGGTATGCGTATATGACATAGACAGTGTGATATCTCCTTGATTCTATCAACTAATACGCCACTGCTAAAAAAAGCACTCCCAAGCTGGATCACAATACAAAGTCCCGCCCCCTCTACCCCATTACTCAGTCTGACCCTGTCAAATTTTTAAAGTCACTGGTCCATAACTACGCATGGCTTGTTCGATCCGGCCTGTCCCTAGCTACCTTCCCCCAGCAACGCCTTAAGCCACGGTCCGAATCCCACCGAGGATTAGCGTATAGTCGCCTAGTTTGATAGTTAAATATAAGCCCTGGCTGAGGACTTCAGTTATAATAATTAAGGCCGCTACAAGCGAGACACAAGTCAACCTGTGAGGTCGGTTGCTGAACCACACAGTACATACATATGTTTTCAGGTGAGGTTTTCACTAAGATCAATCAGATAAATCTGAAGTTACCCCCTAAGCTCTTTTTATATATGTACTGTAATCTGAAATTGCATCAAATGCCCTAGTAGATTCAATAAATATAATATTTTATAAGAAATCAAATATTAGTTATTGTATTACTATTCTACTATAAATATGTCATTTTTAATCGATCTAATGAGTGTTGGAAGGTGGAAATAAAAAAGTCGTACTAAAAATATGTTAGTAAAATATTTATTCGTATGATTTAATTACAATATTTACAAATTTTATAATTGTGACACTTTCCTACCTATATTAAACAAGTTGTCTCACTATTCATATTAGCTGTTGTATACTTAGTCCATTCATAACATAACCAGGAAAAGAAAATATAATAACACATGTATATATTATTGATACACCCTTATTATAGGTGTCAGTATTCACAGTAAGCAAACTTCTGAAACTAAGTAACGACTAACTAAATGTGATTTAGACTTAATGAACATGTTTTTATGTAACTTCACAATGAACGAATTGTGGTTATAGTTTCAATGATTATTTTCTTGACGAAAAGATGATTGAACACTCAATTTAATAATTATTTAACAAACCAAAAAATCTGGGTATAAATGTTTTGTGTAACCCTCATTATTATTAGTATAGTCCAGTAGACGCTTTTTCGTGGACCCTAAAATATTAAAACATATTTCGGTTCCTCTTAATTTGTCCCACAATTCCATGCAATGGGTTTTCAATTGTTCTCATCCCATCTCTGCACCATCGGTCGGCGATCGTGCTGCCCATGGGACATCAACTATCTCCGGGTGATTGAGACACCACTCACGCACACTGTTCGCCCGGCCAATAGGACAATAGTCCTGCACAAATGTCAGTTGTCTCAACAGTTGTCAGACTTTGTCTAGTACTAGTACATAAGTAAAACTGTTGGCGCGTGGGGGAATAAAAGTCAGTTCTCCTGGGCCTGCTGCACTCATCCATCCTCACATATTAATCCTTATTCGACCGGATTCTGTATTAAGGGATTATGTGTTTCTTACACCAGCGAGTGTTATCCTTCCGTCATCACTGAAGCCTAGCCTTTTGACTTGATTTAAATGTTTTTTCATCTGTACGTATCGTAGTATTCCATTCCAGTCAAAATCTTAATAACGCCGTGCGAAAAGTAAACGTTCTTGTGTATGTTTTTCTGTCAAGAAGGGTTTTTGAGCTGGTCGTCTGTGATGGAAGCCTACAGCGTGGAGGGCGCGGCGAACAGTTTGCAATGACATGTCGAGTAATCTCGCAGTGACTCGTTGTTGTGAAACCATTTCTTTCATAATTACCTACCATAATTATGTCGTCACTGTGCTTCACTTATAAGGGACGGTCTTCTACTCCGCTGTCGACTGGCGAGGCTACCTTCTTACTTCTATCGTTTGATCCACCGACTGACAGTTTTCCTCTAAAACAAAAAGGTGGTAGTGGTTAGGCTATTATAACAAAACTAGCTTCCACCCGCGACTTCGTCCGCGTGGATTAGTTACTTTGGGCTAACGCTAACTTTAACCCGCGACTTCGTTTATACGGTTTCATATGTTTCTTGAATACCAATAATAACAAACGTGTCACATCACTATGAGGGGCATCACTTTCCACGTCCCTTGCCAATAAAATGATAATTATCTTCGTTCTTCTTAATTTGAAAAATTCGGTCTCTGGTATCAATGTATTGAAATTTCTAATAAGCTCCACACATGTAGACATAGGATTACAAAACCCTTGCCTTATCGTTTCTTATCATCCAAAGAAGCCGTGCACTCGGTATGTATATACCCTTTAAATTACACGTTGTATAGGTGAGTATGTACTGGGTCTTATAATCTTGTATCATGTAGATTGTAGGTTATTCTCAAAAATACTAAACTAATGTTATTTTAAAGTACTTCTGCGTACGTCTACGTCATCTGCGTATATTTTTGCTTTGCATATTGTGCGCGATCATTATTTTGCTGTGATGTTATTTTAAAACTGCGATAGCTCCTAAGAAATTCATTTAAATCGAATAATGTAAAGGGTAATTTTGTTTTAAATTAAATACTTGTGATTAATAACGTATTTATTTGGATAAGGATTAATATCATGCTTATAAAAACACCTTCGTAAATAATGCATTATTTTAGAACAAATTTGGTTAGCATAAAAAAGGTTATAGTGAGCTAACCTTAAAAGAGCGACATATGCTGTCGTGGACTTTTTTTTAGAACTTTTAAAGAGGAATAATTCTGTCTTACATGATTTTTGTGAAACTTTAACCGTTTACACAGCGCACGCAGCGGAAGCTCTCAATAGGAAAAAAGATCCCCCGATTTTGAAACATTCTTCATTAGTGCTCCGCTCCTATTGGTCTTATCGTGATGATATATAGCCTATAGGCTTATATCCTTCTCTATCCTTCCTCAATAAATGGGCTATCTAACACTGAAAGAATTTTTCAAATCAGAACCGTAGTTCCTAAGATTAGCGCATTCAAGCAAACAAACAAACTCTTCAGCTTTATAATATTAGTATAGATACTCAACTTTATGTTTTCATGAGCTTGAATATAATAATGTGTGTGTACATCAGATGAACACTGAGGAGTTCTGTTTACTGAACATAATTAATGCGAACCACAGAGCAATTACGAAGAACAAAAACATTTCGAATGCTAGGCGAAATAGTTACTCCAATAATAAGTATCATTCAGATGCTTTGGGTAAATTTTTGAGGTTATTTTTACGAATAATTTTGGATTAAATCACAAGAAAATAATATCTTTCAAAAAAAAATAAGGACATGTCAATCCGCATAGCTCCAAAAAAATTGTAAACATTTTGTACGATACAAATGTAAAATACTGGTACCCAACTGCATCCGCTATTATTAGAAACCAACGTCCACGTTGTTTCAAAAGGCTAGGCAAGTTATGAATACAAAAATCTGCTAATGCTAATGCTAATTATTATAAATTAGACCATTAGTGTATCTGATTCTTTGTAATGATCACTTTCTTTATTAAGTTGAAACTGACAACCCGAGTGGATATGTAGACAATCCTAGCGAGTAATCTATGTCGTGTACACTTGTCATTTAAGTATGTTGTGTAAAAAGATTGCTAAACATCTTACCATTTATTCTAGTAGGCTTCTGAAGTGGCGACGTGTTTGTGGTTTTATCCAGCACACTTTTGTTGTAGGACACACTGTTATTGTCTGGGTTGAAACTGACAGGCTGAGAGTTGGAGCAACTTCTAGAATCCATCTCCAGTGAACTGCGCTCTATGTGGTACCCGGGCTGTAACTGTGGCATCTGAGTGAGGTTCAGTGGGTTACTGTTGGGGTTGCTGTACAATAATGGAGGTGGCGGTGTGGCGTACAGCTCTGGGGGAAGCAACTGTTCTGCTGGTAGCTGAAATATAAAAATCAAATTAGTTTTTATGTGCAAAAATGGGCCCAAACTAAAACCTAGGTCAACACTATCTATTTGACAAAATATAGGATATCCTGGACACGGCGCGTGTCGTTAGGAGGTTCCTCTATCTGGAGCCCTGATCGCGCCCGTAATTTGGACCTTGTTCCCGATACCGGTGAGCTTTAAAGTGTATAACAACATTGTACAGTCACATCAATTGATCGCCCAGCAGACTGACAAACTTCGTCAATTGGTCGTGATATGAGTCATATTTCTGGCAAAGCTTAGTACGTGATTTTACTGTCTATTTTTATAAGATTTTCAATACTTACCAAACCACTGGTATTCAACGGCAACGCATTTTTATACTTCAACCAATCTTCATACACCTTATCGTATGGCTGTCTGTGACAATCATTGGGTCCAACATTCGGCATATGCAAGCTATTCATTGGATCTAAGCTCTGTATGCTTGGACCAAGGTTTGACATTTGCAACCTTGTAGCGTAAGGTCTACGGTATTCAATCTGTTGTACTTAAATGTATTGATTGCAGGGATCGATGTTGTGGTCGTAAAACCTATCGCAGTTGGTGGACATATCATATTTCTCAGTATTCTTCGATATAAGCGGGCGTATCGAACAGTAGTCAGTCGTAGAAGATTTATTTGAGCAGCTGTCGCTTATTTTTCCGTCCAATGGTATAATATCTGGATTTATATCTGCAAGAAAGAGATAATAAATTCATTTTAGTGCTCGTTTTCTTTGCTTTTGTGTGATTTTTTCTTTGAGCGAGTGGATTTGATGTTTTGCAGGGTTGAGTCTGTAATTATCAGATTTTTATTGCACAATTACTCGAATTTTCATTCAGGATACCTTGAATTAAACATTAAACAATCTTAATAATAAAGAGCTTTTAAGTCAAGTGAAAAAATCTTATAGAAATCTATCTAACAAAGCATTTCACAAGATGTGTAGCAAAACTGAAAGAAAGGAAATATATTTTTTCTTAAGATGTAGGGGTGGAAAGTCCTCTTTGATCCTTGCTATTTGAGATAAATTGAATATTCTGAATAGTCCTTTACAATGACGTGGAACTGGCTTGAAATACTTGAAAAAAAATCACTTTAAAAGCCTTTTACAAGCATATTTGTTGAGAAGTATTGTATAAAAAAAATATTTTTGCAACGGAAGGCACAATCGATCAGTATCTATATTCTTATATTGAACCCAAGATTATTTCTAACATCCGAGAACATCATCACCATCTGCTTAGCCTTTTCCTAACTATGTTGGGGTCGGCTTCCAGTCTAACCGCATGCAACTGAGCACTAGTGTTTTATATGGGCTGATTACGGGTTGTGGACGTCAGATATTTTCTGGCTGCTGAGCACTGTAATAACTGACTAAGATATACATAAAAATCACTGTCAAAGATGTACAAATAACAGCCGGGACAAACGGCTTTACGTACTTTCCGAGGCACGGAGGAATCTCGATTGGTATGACCACGCATCATCTCGCCGCATTACCGCTGTTTCTTGAGTATAATAATGATGCCATTTTATTATTTAAGAAAGAAAATTTCTTCAAAGATGATTGTAAAAGAATCTTTGACCTTGAATTTCAATCTAAACAATACAGGACAAAGGACCTTAGGCCTCCTAAACTAAACCAAAAGACCAGAATACTATTTCAATTACAGACAATTCTTCAATTTCAGAAAATTTCAATTAAATATTCAGTACGGTATCAGTAGCCGGACAGATTTATTAATTCATTTGTCTAGCTTTTGTCCGTTTGCTCTCAAGTGGGTTTAAGTTACGGTCAGGACCTGTAGTCAGGACGGCTTATGGTTTAGTCTGAGAGTACAGGTATTCATATTTGTTGTGTTGTATTTACCCTCAGAGATATACAATATGGGTACGACATGTATATTATTACTATGGTATTAAAAGGAACTAGATAACGTACCCGATATAATTCGACGCGTCTCATTCAAGGCGATGTCGATCTGTTTTGCGTGGGCGGATCGATGCCATACTGGGTATACGAGTTTGCTCGCGGAGAAACATAAGTACCTTTATGCCGGTGGTACGAAGAACATCGGGCGCTGCACCCCAGTTGGTGGAAATAAGACGGCGAAGCAGGTTAATTTGGGTCCGGACCTTTTATTTTATCTCAGTGCATATTGGAGGTGAGGGATTTATCTAAGGTAGTACCTAGGTATTTAAGGTTTGGGCAGTGCTCGACCTCTGTTCCTTGCCTTGTGATATTTAGCGTCCAGTTAAGTTGCCTATTGCGGAGGTGAACTGCGCAGGACTGTGTTTTGGACACAACCCACCACCATACCGAAACACCCTAATACAATTGTTGTGTCTCTCATACTTATGAATATCTTGTTAGTACTATGATTTCTCGAAAAACGCTTGGTGCAGTTGCTACTGAGAAATGAAATATGATACCTACAGAGATAAGCTGAAAATTTCTGATGACTTAAAATTATTATACACAGCTGCTACCCGTGACTTCGATCGCGTGCAAAGTTCACACATTTACTCAGGATACAAAGTAGACTTACCTAAACTACCAGCGCTTTCTGATTCTTTGGTACCAGTTAAAGGTATATTTGAGGTTTCATCTTGCTGTTTTTTGGCTTTTTCATGTTTTTCTAAAACAAAAATTAAATCATTAACGATCTCCGTCATATTTAATTGTTCGAAATCTTTTTTGTATTCACACGTTGGTTTATGTAGGTACTAGTTTATAAACATCGGATAGTGCTCGGCATAATCATTGTTTTCAAATAGAATATTTTTATGTAATAACAATTGACACAAATTTAGTTAAACATTTTTTCTTTCAAAAATTTTCAGAAATTGAAAGAAATTGTATCAAGATACTATGATTTTAAAAAACTATTCATTTTGAAGTCTGTAAAAAAACAATAGTTTTAAAGAAGTTTCCTTAAATAATTTTATTTAAGCATCTATTTTTACAAACAAAACATTAAATAAATTAATTGAAAGTAAAATTTAGTAAAAAAAGACGTTCAATGAAATTATATACAATGTTCAATTAAACCACATACAATCTTCAATTAAGTCGTCTACAAAGTTCAATTAAAGTTGAATTATACTCACTCTCTCTCTTGTTGCAGTACTTGCAGCAAAAAATGCCAGCTGTGACGGCTGTGATGGCGGCGACCACTCCCGCTGCTCCCAGGACTAGCATCAGAACCGTAGTCAGCTCCACCCTCACGGGTACTTGCGCTGTAGGAACAACTGTGGCTTTTATTTTCTTATTTTACTGAGCAGGACCAACGACATGAATCAAAGATTATATCAATGTAAATTTTGAAACGAAGAAGTCATAATCTGTTTATCTGCTTAGGCTTTTCCCAACTATGTTGGGGTGCTTCCAGTCTAGCCGTATGCAGCTGAGTACTAGTGGTTTACATGTAACTACTGCCTGTCTGACCTCTACAACCCGCCAGGTAACACGATGACCGTTGGCAAGACCAGTGTCTGATTTTTTAAAGATGTCAAAGATGTACAAATGGCAGCCGGGGCCAACTGCTTAACATACTTTCCTAGGTACGGAGGTTTTTCGGTATGTTAAGATGGTCACCCGTCTACAGACCGATCTCGGCAATCATTGAAAATCCATCTGGGGGCACGGCAGTGCCCCCGCCAAGTCGAGCGCAAAGCAAACACTGCCGTACCATCCTTTTCTGGAACCATTTCGGCGTATTTTCAGGCCCCTATTTGGGCACCTCTGGATAGATTTAGAACGCTGAAATTATCGGTATCTAGTAAGCTACTAGCACACACTTAAACCAGAAAATTTCATGTTTGTAGCTTGTTTATTTCCTAAGTTATGCAAAAGCAAAGTTGTACTATTTCGACATGTATAGACTCACTGATCATCAAAATAGAACTAGTACTTCCCATAAACCTAGAGAGCTGAAATTTGGCATAGAGGTAGGGTTTAGTGCTTATATGAAGGGAAAACTATTAAAACTAGGATCATGGAAGATCCGGAGTACCTTACGACCCTGAGTAGAAACCGTAACAGACCAGCCAAACTATTGAAATTATCGACATGCTATATTCACAAAGTTTATTAAGCGTGGTTAGCCCTTTCTTTTGAAATAAAAAAATGAAGGTCTGAAGTATCTCATATATATAATCCCTAAGAGCTCAGCTGAACTATGAGAGATATGGAAATGGGCCTTGACAAAAGTTATTCAGAGTGACGAGTCCCTTCTACTGATGTGTATAAAAAATTAAAGGTCTGAAGTATCTGATGAAGAACCCTGAGAGCTCAGCTGAACTATGGGAGATATGGAAATGCGCCTTGACAAATTTATTCAATGTGACGAGCCCCTTCTTATAAATGAATATGAAACTGGAGTCTGAATAATTAAGAAACTAATCAAGTAAAAAATAGCTTTCTGCAAAAAGAAGTGAAATCCACCAAGTCTAAGGGCCTTTACTGCAATTTCCTTATTAATATAGTCAGATTTTATGTGACTTGGCCGTTAACTTCGATGTATTAACTAGTAAAAGTACATAGAGTATGTTCAACGGCCGGTTACATAAAATCTAACTATATTAATAAGGAAATTGCAGTAAAGATCCTTAGACTCGGCTTCGCTTTGCTTAGAGATTTCATTACTTTTATAGAGAAACAAGCAGCTTAGGCAAGGCTTGGCTAATTTTTTACAGGATGTTTTGGTGGGATGTTATTATTCACCACGAGCTTCCCAAGCAATTGAAATTTGTAGTGTTCTTAATAATTCAGTTAAACTTTTTTACAGCTAATGTTACCCTGTTGGCTTGGTTAAGACAAAAAAAAATGTACCTGTGTCGCATCTATTACAAATTACATCTACGAGAAATAACTCTCTTTTTAAAACATTGCCCCACACTTAATTTTTTTTCCCGTATCGTAGGTGCATTTTTCAAATATGAAAGATAATATTCAGAATGTAAAATCATACCAGTATGTGGTTGTGGGTACTTCAGCAAACTGGAAATCAACGTTAGAGCCTCACTAAAGCCCTTCTTATTGAAGGCTCTCACCGACACTGCCAAGGAGTTGCTTGCTGTTAGCCCTGCTACTTCAAACTCAGGGTCATCACTGCTAACATTGCGAAGAAGCAGCCCAGTCGCCATGTCGAAGATCTGTGTGGAACAGAAGTTATTTTAATATAAAAAATAATTAAACAATGGTATTGCTCCCGAAAACCATGAACGCAAAAAAAAGGATAAATGACTACAAATGACATGTTACATGTACCAACCCACATAGGACCAGATTAAGACGCACGATTATTTCCGCGGGACGTCTCGATTTATTGGGATCTGATTACCCGATCTCATTGTTTATAAAATAAAATTCACATTAACTGATAATACAATTGAACCCATTCTAAACCCCACTTTATCAGTTAGTAGTTAAGTAGGAGAGGGCAAAAAATGTTGAGCTCGATTCGTTCGTTCTTGAATCTTATACTTCCTTCTAAGCTGAGATTCTTAAACAATAGGAGAACTATCCCCTTTTTGCGAGGTGAATTGTCAAGTCATGTGATTGATTAAGTTTCTTGCGTTTTCTTTCCATATTCGTTTGGAACGTGCAACTAGCTACTTATGTTTATGTTTTACTTTATGTTTATGATTTTCCGGGTTAATATCTGAAATAGCCGAACTAATTTTACTGGGATTTACTGCACTCCCTGAAATATAGACCACTTTATAATCCGGAATTGCACCGGGATCAGGGAATCAACGCGGGAAACCATTTCCCCGCGAACGAAGTCTCAGGTGCAGATATTTTTAATTAAAAGCTTTGCGTTTGAATTGAACAAGACATAAAAATTGCCACCAAGTTATACATCAAAATGGTTATTAAATTGTTTTACACAAAAATTAAAGTGTTGTCTGCTAGCAAAATAATTAAATCCCATAAAAAACAATACTTGTTAAAAAATCAAGTCTCGCAACTTAGTTGTTCTACCGTAAAAAGTTGTGAGATCCATGTAATACCAAGTCGGTTATTAATTTATTCAGTCCCTACTTAAGGGACCTTCTGTCTTAAGTTGTTACGTAATTATCTAACCTAACGACATCTTATAGTGACCATATCAATATTAAAAATCTTTACCGTTTTAAATAAATAGATTGACTCGGCCATCGCATGAAAACACAATATATCTCACAAGTAATACATATATAAATTAAATTGTTTATTAACTGCAAATGTAACTTTGTAATCCTATATATTTATGTGGGATTACAAAGTTATTTATGCAGTTGATGTATCTAGAAAACTGGAACGAAATTGAAAAATATTATAGTTTTTACTTGATTCATATAATAAACACTAATTGTATTCTAAATTTGAAGCTTCTATGTCTGCTAGAAGTGCCTTAGACTTTTGATGATCGGTCAGTCAGTGAGTGACAAAATTAACAAAAGTAAGGAACTTTGACTCGTTATAATTATTAAACTACTTGTTCAAATTGAATGAAATTTGAAATATACCGCGTTTATACAATGCTTGTTTGGTTACTGAAAATTCAGGCTTCTAGTTTTATCCACAACGAAGTTATAGGGGGTCGAAAATGGCCTGAATTGCTTCGAGAAAAGAATGGTACGGCCGTGCCGCTTTTTTGCTCGACTTGGCGGACTTGGCAGATTGATGGTATTTCGTTCACATATGAGATAAGAAAGAAAAAAATAGAGAAAAGCAAAGATTTCCCGCGATAATGAAAACTCAATATAATGTGGGCCTCAGAAAACGTTTTTCTAATGTTATTTTATTCCCCAGACAAAAGTAATACATGTCTGTTAACAATGAATTAAATGTCGTTCTGGTTTTATTTGTATCGAACTAAGTGACAGTAACAAGACATATTGGAACCTCTGGACATCTTCAACACAATTTATGAAGCTTGTAACAAAATATATACTAGTTATTTTATTGTTCACAGTTTTGAATTATATTTTTTGTTTATTTTTATTCATTTGCGAGTATTTTTGAGTTATGATGACCCGTTGACGAAATCATATTTAACTGATTTGTATTATTTAACTGATGTGGTAGTATTTAGAAAAATATACGTGTGAACATAGTGTTTTAATTGGTAAAAATACGAACTCGATTAAAATACGGCAAACCCATCAGGCGTTATTTTAGTAAAGGGGAATGTGACCAGGTACGAAAAACCATAGCGAAAAATATATAGAATGCAGCAGCATTGACGGGCCGATAGGGCCATTGCCTATCGGGGTTGCGGGAATGTTCTAACGAGATACCGCGGCCCCAGGCGAGATGGGCAACTGAAAAGTTGCTCTGCCGGTCCGGGGTCCGGGACTAAAAATATACCCTGTTCCTGTTGTAACAGGGTGGATTTTAAATCAATAGAAATCTGCAACTCCCTTCCGCTCCACCCAGAGCAGGACGAGTCATTTGATGATATTCCCAACGAAAAGGAGGTATCTTCGATTTGGGTACACCTAACGATAGTAATACATATACTTACGCCCAGAATCCGATAGAAGTCTGCAGAGACTGCAGATTATCCAAAATAATGCAGATATTCTTACTTTTAGTTTCTTAGTGGGAGTAATATTGATGTGTTTATTTCATGCAATAAGTGTGTTTTCGCTCAGTCACTTTAATCTTTAACTAATGGACATGGAAGTGTAAAAACACTATTGATATCGAAGTGGCAGACATAGCACTTACCTCCAATAAGAATGACTGGTGGATCCCCCCATCGTGTCCCGGGGTGCAGTGTAAAGTTAATGAGTCGTATGTCACGTTGGTGATCTCACACGTTTTGGGAGTGGATGGCTTGTCTGTAATAACAAAAGTATGCATTAAAGTTACATAAACAAAAGTAAATCGCCGAAGATTTTAGTTTATTCAGCATACATATTATTTACCGGGTACGTATTAACAATACCGAAATTTAAAAGACCGTATTTTAAAATCCTATGGACAAAATCCTGAAAAATTAAACGCCGAATGATTGTTTGGTCGAAAGTTTTAAATCCCGAAAGTTCATTTTCCGGAAAGTTAAATCCCGAAGATCCATATCCCTACACGTCCGACGTCAGGGGCACCCCGAGGTTCGGTTTGGTTAGATTCCTTTAAACTCTTGAAATAGGAGCCCCGCGCACCGTGGCTCCGATTCCGCCGACAATTTAGTGGAGTTTGACCTCATCAAACCAAATGATTCACCAACAAATAGAGGGGGTGTGGCGCTCGGCGGCGGCTGCCGCGTATTTCAAACTTTCGGTATTTTGAATTTCGTTGTTTTGGACGTCGGTATTTCAGTCATAGTTATCATGAAATTTCGGGATTTTAATACGCACCCCATTTACCAACGTCGTGGATATCTTTGTTTATATGTGAGCATTGACATTATAATAAAATACATATATAATAGTAAGTTTGTGTCTATTGAGCAAATTAATTAATTTGCCTGTGTTGGTCTAAATTTTAGGTGTATGGCAGTGTTCATTAAAGTGCACAGTTTGTACATAGATAGGTACTACTAATTAAAATCCTTACTAATATTATAAATGCGATAGTAACTCTGTGTGTCTGTGTGCTACGCAATCACGCCTAAACTAAGTACTGAACCGATTTTAATGAAATTTGGTACGGACATAGTCTAGAGCTTGCGAAAGGACATAGGCTGAAGGGCTGTATGGTATGGGGTTGATATACGGGATGAAAGTTTGTATGGAAATTACGTCATTTTTAATGCTAGAAGCTTGAAACTTATTTTTTAGACTTCTGATTAGATATTAATAATAAATACGACATTCAAATTATTTATGAGTTTTATTTTCAAAATAATTAGCTTAAAAAATTAAAAATGCTGCTGAAAGTCACTATTACGCGCGGACGAAGTCGCGGGCGCAGCTAGTAAAACATAAATGTAACTATAGCGAATATTATATAACTTTTTATTGAGAATTACTGGGTAGTTGCTTGGCAGTTCTTCTCCATAGGAAAATTATAATATGAAAATTTAATGCTTGTCTTTAAATTTTATACGTACCCATCTAGGTCTATGTGCAATAAATATCCCAATCACGTTTAATTAAGTTTCTTGTCTAAAAGCGACCTGATTCAATTAGTTGAACATCTGAGGCTGAGGCTACAGTAGGCAGCGATTTACGACGCGACTGAAAAAGCGAAACGAGATAAACATGGTATGGCTATATTATAAGCGAAAATCCGGCGTATATTCGGCGATGATGTGGCTACAGTACACACGCTACTTACTATACATACTGTTCACTAAACGCATAATGTAGCCACACGTATATTTAGTAGCAATATTGAACAAGGTGTGCAAGTGAGAATTTTTCTAATAAATTCGCTTCAAATTTACTGATTTATGTTGATATAGCCGATGCTGTGATTACAGTAATGTTGCGCCTATTGCGTAAGCGATCAAATATTGCTAGTATTACACCGCATATCAAAATATACGGTGTAGCCATATACAAACGTGAGCATTCATTTATTAGTTTTAATAGCTCATATGTTGCAGGTCGCGTCGCGGCCTAATGTAGCCTCAGCCTGAAAGTTATTCTCATGGCTAAGTTTAAAGAGGTTGTCAGTAAACTACTTACCGGCAGGTAATATATGGAAGAGGCACGGCGTGGTCTGCCGCCCCACGGAGTTGGCGCCCGCGCACTGCACCCAGCCGTAGTCGGAAGAGTTGTTCACCGTGTACGTGTACGTACCTGAACAACATATCTTATATTAATAAAAGAAAACGTACGTAACTTTAGAGACAAACACTCATTGGGTACTAGTGTTGCCCAAACGAGAGTCTCGCAAGAGTCTTGCAATTAGCGATTATCCTATTGCTATTTATTAAACGGTAGTTGAGATCTCAGAACAATGTAACAGACTCTGTTACATTGTTACCGTTTAATAAATAGCAATAGGATAATCGCTAATTGCAAGACTCTTGCGAGACTCTCGTTTGGGCAACACTATTGGGTACCACTATTGTATAGATTTTGTTACATTCAAGAACATTTGATGAAAAAGATTAGTTTTTAAGTACTATCGTGGGTGTTACAGAAATGGTGTTGTAAAAAAGTCAGCATTGTTTTCTGGTTATACATAACTAGCTGTTGCCTGTGGCTGCGCTCATGTGGAATATTTTTTTCAATAGAAAATGTAGTCATGTCATTTAGGCATAATGTTGCTTTCTGTATTTGAAAGTATTTTAAAATCTCTCAAGGAATTTTGTTGTAGGTAATAAACATTCAAAACTCAAAATAATCTTTCTTTTTTATAATATAAGTCTAGATTTGTTATGGCTGTGGCCAGTAAAAGGGCAAAATATACTAATTTTATTATTATTTTTGTCGCATAGTTACTTATGTTTTTATTAAATAGCATTATTACCACAAGAGCTACTAAGTATTTTGGGCCGCATAAGTAAGACATTTTGTGTATTTGTATTGTGTTTATCAGTTCATTACTGCAACCAATAACAACCTTATAATTTGTATTAAGAAAAGAAGAGTAAAGGGGCATGTATTCTTACCAGGCAAGTTCGGCACAGTAGGCATCGAAGATGTCGTGAGCTCGTGTTTACTATGAGCTGAGCTGTTGAACCACCAATGGTATGACATCGGCTCCTAAGGACAAAGCAATAAAGTTTAAAATTGGATGACATTTAAATCCTTATTAACGTAATGAGAGCAGTTGCTTCTCGTTTTAAACTTCAGAAATGCCATTAATATTCCTTTAATGTTTGTTTTCATTCGTAATGAGTTTTAAACATTGACTTTTACGTGGGTTTCATTGACTTTAAAATAATTCCTGATAGGAAAGATTTTGGGGAAAATACCAGGGAGTGTGGGATCTCTACCTCACTAAAACCACGCTGATGATCATCATCAAATAAAAATACCACTCCGAAACTTTCTCTGTGCATCAAGGCAAATCTCTGGGGAGAGTGAGTATAATACGCGTAGCTTAATCCATTAGTATTTTCATGAAAACACAATATATCTCATAAGTAATACATACATACATAAACTAGATTGTTTTTGCGATTGCCAAGTAAATCTATTTATTTAAAACGTTAAAGATTTTTAATATTGATATGGTCACTATAAGATGTTGTTAGGTTAGATAATTACGTAACAGCTTAAGACAGAAGGTCCCTTAAGCAGTGACTGAATAATTGAATAACCGACTTGGTATTACATGGATCTCACAACTTTTTACGGTAGACGAACTGAGTTGCGAGACTTGGTTTTTTGACAAGTATTGTTTTTTATGGGATCTCATTTCTTTTTGTAGATAGTCCTACTTTGTTCCTTTTCGGTACCTTCTACTTCTTGTACACCAACAACGAATTTTCTTAAAGCCTTCTCTCTGGCTTTTTTATTCCGTTGACCATTTTACAAGTTACCTTTCAACATAATTATATACCAACACCTATTATTCCATTATATTATACATAATTATAAACAGGTACACTGATTAATTAACTGTAAATGTAACTTTGTAATTCCATATAAATATATGGGATTACAGTGTTATTTATGCAGTTGATGTATCTAGAAAACTGGACCGAAATTGATAAATATTTTAGTTTTTCCTTGATTCATACACTAAACACTAATTGTATTCTAAATTTGAAGCTGAATTTGTCTGCTAGAAGTGCCTTAGACTTTTGATGATCGGTCAGTCAGTGAGTGACAAAATTAAGAAACTGACTCCTTATAATTCTTAAACTACTGGTTCAAATTGAATGAAATTTAAAATATACCGTGTTTATACAATGCCTGCTTGGTTACTGAAAATTCAGGCTTCTAGTTTTATCCGCAACGAAGTTATACGGGGTCGAAAATGGCCTGAATTGTTTCAAGAAAAGTATGGTACAACCGTGCCGCTTTTTGCTCGACTTGGCGGGGGCACTCCCGTGCCCCCAGATATTTTCGAAAAAGAAAACAGTTTTAAACGTCGATGTTTACAAAATATGATGATACATATTTCAGATATTTGTATGACCGTGTGAGTAGAGCTTTATTGTAAAATCGTATTATTATGTTATATGATGTTTACTTTTGCTATTGTGTGATAAATTACATATCAATCTTTTTGTTAAATTAATACATATGAGCCTGGCCTTTCCCAGCTTACCCTGAGAACAAACACCGAAGCCAACTCAGTGGTTATCGTCTCTTTTAATGTCCATACAATTAATGTAATGATAAAAAAAATATGTATGAGAACCTTGTAGGTAATAAAATATTTGAAGTAGGCACCATACAGATTCGAGTGGACCTGTCCAGCAATTGCAAACATTGGCTAGTAATTGCGTAGCTCAACTTAGAACTTTAATTAGCTAAACGGTTCAAATGGAACAGATAAAAGATAAGAATAATTTTGTGTGGGTCGTTTTATAACACCGCTTTATACAGCTTTAAAATTAATGTTTAAAGTTAATGGGCAGCAAATTACATTAACTATGGGTAATTTTTTTAGGATTCCGTAACCAAAGGGAAAAAACGGGACCCTATTACTAAAACTCCGCTGTCTGTCTGTCTATCTGTCACCAGGCTGTATCTCATGAACCATGATAACTAGACAGTTAAAATTTTCACAGATGATGTATTCCTGTTGCCGTTATAACAACAAATGCTAAAAACAGAATAAAAAATATAGTATAGGGGTCTCTTATACAACAAACGTGATTTTTTTGCCGTTTTTTATAGATAATGACAGAACCCTTCGTTCGCGAGTCTGACTTGCACTTGGTCGGTTTTTTTTACTCTAACATAGATCTAAAGCAGTGTTTGCCTAGTAACCTCGTTTTATTATTACATTTCAAGATTTAGAAAAATATTCTTGTTAAAAAAAATTAAGCAGAGCGCCAATGTGTTTGAAGAGAGGCTCAAATCAAAGCGAAAACAAAAAGTTCGAAAGATCCGTGAAGAAATACACTATTTTAGTTTTTACCTTATTAATTCAATATATTTCTTCTACCAATAAGACATATTCGTCTTCATAATCGTCCACACTCGCGTTCAAAACCGATTTGTCCTACTGCAACTTCGTACGAGTACTCTGTGACTAGTGTTGCCAGGTCCGATGTGTTTTAAATCGGGACAGAAGTTAAAGAAAATCGGGATTTAGGTTTGTAGATCGGGACAAACAAAAAAAGGTTTTTTTAAAAGTAATATCTAGACACGCGGGAGCGTGTCAAGCCAAGAACTGGCGCGCAGCTCACCGTGTGTAATATTACACGAACCATTTGGAGCCACTTTTGAGCCCCTCATAACTCAAAAACTATTTCACCTAAACTTGTCAAATTTGGCTCATATATTGAGACTGGCGAGATACATATGTATTCTAAATTTTATATACATATCTCAAACGGTTATTTAGATATTAACGTCCAAAAATCGTCATTTTTACGACTGACCTATAGATCAAAACTAAAACCCAGTTCCAGATGACCTAGAAAGTTCAAATTTGGCATGAAGATGGGTAATTATGTGAATACAAAGGAAAAAATCAGAAACTGGTAATTTTTTATCATTTTATTATAATTTTCACTTAACTTATAATTAGTGCCTGTAAATCTCTATATGTGGATTTTAAGATCTTTACGTGAATATATAACGAGTTAAATGCCACCCTTAATTTTTTTTTAATCCAAATATTTCCGTTTTTGTACTTATAAATAAGAATATAGTAAATTTTCGTATTTATTACGCGTAACTAACTGTATTCTACAACCACTAGCGCCACCTATTATCTTAGAGGGTCACTACACCATGGAGGCAAAACGCGTAAAAAGAATTCGCGAATGGGCAATTCATTCGAACATTTTAAAGGTACAAGAAAATGTAGAAAATAACACAAAAAGGACAATTATACCCCGTAAACGTAGGAAAATACAGTAGTTTAACAAAAAACCATTTAGTAATAATTTTGTTATAAGTAAGTACCTACTACTAATTTATGTACAAAAAGTAATGATATCCCATGAAAAACATAAATGGGAAATGAGAGCCAAGTTCAATATTATCATAAATGCCTTGGTTGTTGACTTCAACAACAAAAGAAGTGAAATCTAAATGGGTGCCAAGTTTAATGGTCAGTCCTGAAATTTATTTATAACAACATAAAATATCATTTATTCTTATAACTTAGGAGAATATATTGTAGCCTAAGGTCTGACTTGGCTAGTTTTCATATACGAATTATATAGCCTTTGCAAGTTCTAAACCTGTTACTCGTCGGTTCTTATTTTATTATTCCGAAAATTTGGCTAGCTGGTAGAAACTAACCATCGAACATAATAATTCGTATATAAGAACTAGCCAGGTCAAACCTTAGGCTACGATATATTCTCCTAAGTTATAAGAATAAATGATATTTTATGTTGTTATAAATAAATTTCAGGACTGACCATTGAACTTGGCACCCATTTAGATTTCACTTATTTTGTTGTTGAAGTCAACAACCAAGGCATTTATGATAATATTGAACTTGGCTCTCATTTCACATTTATGTTTTTCATGGGATTAATTTATTCGTTTTCGTCGCATATAAAACGATGAATCTTTATTCTAAAAAATGTTATAGTCAGACTTGCTTGATAGACTACTCTAAACACGTGGAAGCGTGTCCAACCAAGTTTAAGGAAAACAGAACTAAATGGAGCGGTGTCCAGGCAGGTATCACCTTGGGTAACAGTTGCGCTCTTGGTATTACCGTTACTTAAGTCGGTATCTGCGCCGCATCTCCAGGATCCGGTCTTCAGGATACCACTCTATTTGAGGAGGCCTAAATAAAAAACATTACCCATTTCCATAAAATTACCTATAGGTGTATACAAATAAAATCATCGGATAACAGAAAATTATTGATATATTAGTGAAAATCAACGAAGTTAAGTATGAAAGTAGTTTTAGATAATTATTTTTTATTTAATTTATATTTTTCATTATTTTTGCTGCCTTAAGAAGACCCTTGTTTTTTATTACGTAGTTGTGAAATTCACCGAAAGCCATGCTGAAGTTAGTTTATATTTGAATCTTGGCTTTGACATGTTTCGGTGTCAAATGGTTTCGCCTCACAAATAAAATTAAGAGTTGGTTTGTGAAAATATTCTTTCCGTTGCCGCGTTCGACACCCGCGGAATTGACGTCATATAAACTTTTTAGCAAAAAATAAAACCGCCTTCCATATTTTTATTATTTTTATTATTTAGTTAATTTATTTACATACAGAGGTATCACTTAAATCTAAACTCGCCAAACTTTTACGTTTGATGGCGAGAGGCGCTCTTTATACATTAACATTAACCATTCCAATTACTTCTACACAATATGTTGCAATACAATCCTATATCTATAATCTCACAGTAACAATGTGTTAATTACCTAAATATATGATTAGCATTCCAATATCTTTTTTAGTTTTTAACACTACAAAGTCAAAAATAACTTTCAATTTCGATAATTGGTGTTATTGGTTTTGTATTTCCTTTTTTTTGACACTACCTTCTGAAATTAAAGTTATTCTTGGCTTTGTAGTGTTTTGATGTGGAAGTCGGTTTAATTTTTTGCTAAAAAGTTTTTTTCACAATTTTTGGTGGGTCGGTTTGTAACTTATCCAGTTACAAAAGCCAAAATGAAGTACTTATCACCTTATCATTAGAACTTAAAACGGGATATTTACCATGTGTATTTATTGTTTTGAGTTTCCGATATTTCGGCACTGTTGCAAGCGCCATGATCACGGATGAACTGAAGTAATTGCGGGTGGAAGTTTATGAGCGTCTACAAATCGGTCTAACCTCTTTCTCATTCGTTTTCTGTTAGTCACCGCTACCACTGTCACATGTATCACTAAACACTCGATTCTGTACGCGACACACAAAACTCACCGTGTCGACTCGCGAACTTTCTACGGAACTTTTTCGGTTTTTACACTTTTTAACCACTGGATTCCCGACCCTCGACAGTTGACACCCATCCTCCCGATTGAAATTGTCGTATTTGGTAATCTCAATCGCTTCCCTTACCAGTCTTAGTATATAGTGGCGTTCTCTCGAGATGACTTGAGAGTTAAATATCCCGTTTTAAGCTCTAATGATACTGTTAGTGACCATGTTAGCTTAAAAACTTATCACCTTGTACAAAATATTGCTTTTCCCGATGCAGAGCCGTTAATTTCTGAGGAGTTCTCCTGGTACTTCACCATCAGCTCTACATCACCATATGCATTGTGACGAGCATTATGTGCTTAACATCCATATTCAAGTAATCGAATCGCCATCAACGAAATAATTATTATTGAGTAGTTTCGGTGGCCATCTGTCATCTTCATCATCAGTTCCACTTCCGCAAATGGTGCGCACAAGGTACTATTAGAAATACCCAAAACGCTATTGGTGTGCCTATAATATTTGAAGAGTTCCCTCGATTACTGGAGGATCTCATCATCAGATCCTGATTTCATAACAATGGGACCAACTAGAAAGTATACCCTTTAAAACGAAAAAAGAATTTTCCAAATTGGTCCAGCCGTCTTCGAGTTATGAGGTAACATACATAAAAAAAAAGTTCAGGACGAACTGAGAACCTCTTCCTTTTTTTGAAGTCGGTTAAAAAGATTATAACTTCAGAAGATTTGCGAAGTCTTGATTCTCCTTAAAAATGGCAAATCATCGTCAGATCTTTGTTCTGCACTGCTACTTTCACCAAGTCTTTGACTGTACACACTTCTTCATAAAATTGATCCATGTTGAAGAACTCATTAATTTTTTTTTAATAATCCTAATTTGCTACCATTGAGTTCATATTTGGTCTTTGGTGTAATGAGACATTTTTGTACCATGCACAACAGTCGTTTTTTATTTTCGTAACTTTATCATCAGACTATTGTTTAAATAAGTTGCTGCATGTGAATACCACAAACTCATCTTCGATCCTCAGACTTCAGCTCAATTGCAATAATGGTTATATTAAGTAAGCAATTGCTGATGCACACAGCAATTTTTCGTATTCAAGACATGATACTGCATCCTGTAAAACCTTAAAATTTAATGCTTATCTGCAAACAATTTACATTTTATCTGAAATAATTATTAAAATATTATATAGAACATTAAAATTGCAAAACCCGTACGATGAACCCCAGTAATAATTATTATGATCGTCAGATCATAATAATACCTAATGAATGGACGAACGAAGATCAATGATTGAGTAAAACCAAATTGTATGCGCCCACAGGCGTGTCTTTCATAGAGAAAACAAAAATCGATTGACTGAGCAAAGCCAAAGTGTAAATGCACACGATTGTGTCTCTGATGCTGTAGAATAGAAAATTTTGTTACTTGGCTAAGGCCTCTGGAGCCAGTAAAGTAACAAAATAAAGCACTAGTGATCTGATGCGTGTTATTTTGAGCGCATTGTTACAACCAACATGATAATGTGATGCGTAATTTGATTTATTTTTCTAACAATAGTGCTTATTGTTATTTTTTTATTTATCGGGACATTTGGCGTCCCGATCAGCGGCAAATCGGGACGCGTCCCCAGACCCCTAATAATCGGGACGTCCCGCGAAAATCGGGACACCTGGCAACACTATCTGTGACTCCTATCGAAGAACATTCTGTTAAGGACCAACTTGCAAAGAGACGAATTCGCGCCTTTACTTTCATATAAAGCCTTAAATAATGATCTTAAGTTGACTGTGAATTGAATTTACCTTTCCTAATATATTTTATGGCATCTTCGGAAATTATTTTCTGTGACGAGTTTATTACAAAAGCGGGTATTTTTGAATGGAATTTGAGGAAATTTTATAAGAGGAATAATCATAGTGTTTAAATGAGATTGGCTCGTTCTTTGTGTAAATAAAAGTTATTGGTGCGCGGAATGGATTTGAGATGCTTAAGTGCCACTTTCGAGGTACATAAGTTCTTCATATAAATAGTTCTGTGTTAAAGAAGAGCTTGTGATTAAATAATAACAGCCGCAAAGGTCGATCTTCCACCGAAGGCGCAGGTCTGCGGTCGGCGAGCAGGGGTAGCTCACCGGCCGATGAGGACCAGACTCGAGTCAGCGGCGCGACGTGTTCCGCGCGCGCCTCAGAGCACTTAGCAGCATTGACGGGGCCCGATAGGGCCATTGCCTTACGAGCTTGCGGGAATGTTCTAACGAGATATCGCAGCCCCGGAATGCAAGGGCAACTGAAGGAGCAGGGAAATAGAAGTTTTTTAGTCAGTAGAAGTTTGACACTCTTTTCTGCTCCACCCACGGCGGGAGGAGTCATTTGAGGATTTTCCCACCCAGAAAAAATAGGGTTGATCTACAAAGATAAGCCATCCTCACCGACGACGTCAGTCCGTTAATGTGTGACTATCGTAACGTATCGAGACTCTTCCGTGCCTCGGAAAACACGCTAAACCGTAGGTCCTGACTGTCATTCGAAAATCTTAGACAGTCGTTGTTGACAGTGGTTGTCAGAAGCCAGAAAATCTGACACTGAACTTATCAAGGTATCATGCTACTCAGCTACTGGGCTGTGGACGTCAGATAGGCTCCATATTAAACACGTGTACTCGCATGCTTCCATGCAGACTGGAAGCCGACCTCAACATAGATGGGAAAAAGGCAGATAGAGAGGAGGCAAGTTGTTATGTGAGAATAGGACTTGCTTTTATACAGAATGTTTTAGAAGTGCGTCATCATACACTTAACGCGGTCGATATAATTATACTATAAGGCATCATTTAAAAATAACTAAGTTATCTGATGCAAATGACACCTCCCGCTTTGGATGGAGCAGAAGGGAGTGCAAACTTGTACTGACTAAAAACCCATGCTGTTACATCAGATGCCCCTGCGTTACAAAATGCTATCTCGTTTGAACAATCCCGCAACCACGGCAGGCACGGGCCCTATCAAGTCCCGTAATTAGTGTTCACTGCTCTTTGACGGCCGTCGACTTGGGAAATATCTAACGACTTAAGAATGTAATTTTTGTGTAAAATATACGCTTACCTTCGGGTTAGCGTCCAGGTTGCATTCGATGTCAATGACCTCTCCTCTCGCTGCCCTCACCACGATTGGGGCTGATGACTTGCAGGTTGGAACAACTGCACAGAAAAGAAAAAACGGGTAAAGTAATAATTTCGTATCGAGAAGAAACGGTCAAACTCTACGATTACTCATTTCGAAACCTGATTTTCAATGTGTCTATAAAACAGTATTAAATTATAGTGAAGAGTTAGACCATTAAACACAGTACAAAGTAATCAAACATAACACAAAACAGCCACAGCTATACATAATTTCCCATACCTGGGAGACAGGTCTCCTCTCTTAAAAAATATTCTAATATTTCTGTGGTCTTCGCTCATTCTAAATTAATCATCTCAGTTTAATCTACTCACATTTGACGTCCAACACAAGGTTCTCCGAGGACCCTTCTCCCAGGGAGTTCCTCGCTGAGCAGACGTAGGCTCCAGCTGCCTTCCTCGACACCCGCTGCAGAACCAGGCTCTGGTTGGCTAACAGAACTCCTGGGCCTGGCTTTACTACAACACCCTGGGGGAAACAGAAACTAACTTAGTAGACGTATGAATGATTTCAATTAGCATTTTGCAGCAGTTATTTATTAGATACATTATTATAACATAATCAGCCTTTACCATTCCCAGTGCTGGAATACAGGCCTTCTCTCTCTGTAGGACTGTCAGCAGGTTTATGTAAGAAATTTATTAATATTTTGAAAGAAAGGAAGAAAGAAAATAAAATTTATTTGACCCAGGTGTAAAGGCACGCAATAAATACAAAAAATAAAATAAAACTAAAACTAAAAAAAGGTATTCAAACAAACTAAAACAACAACTTAATTAAATAAAATAGCGTTGCGTGTGCCTCACGGATGTGTCAAATAGGCCCAGTTCAGCAAAATGCCAGACATGTGCCAAATTGCCTGACGCTGGTTTTCAACTGGACCTTATGTAGTGAGGACGTGCTACAGAAGTAAATCAGCTTTAAAGTGACTTAAGGGTGTGTGTGTGTGTGTGTAAGCGTGAGTGTAAGAATTGTTGTTATACTCGCTTGAAAAATTTAATTCTATTATGTATTGCAATTTGCCTAAAGAATTTAGGTTTTAAAGATAAGATAAGATAAGATATATTTTATTTGCTTTTATTATTATTATTTTATTTATTTTATTTTATTTAATCACTTTTTCTTGACGCGCTTATCAAACCCAGGACTACTTAGCCGTCGCATATGCAAACACTAGATCCAACACGATCATACAGATCCCACTTGTAAATCGCAGAGATCATAGAAGATAGAAAAATATAATCGGTACTCACATTATGCGTAAAATATACATGATTGTGTCACGGGTTTGCTCGTACTCTGCAGTCTAGGTACACGTCTGAGCCCTCCACCACTTTGCTGGCGTCCAGATTAGCTCCTAGCTCCAGTCTTGCTACGGGCAAATCTATTAGGGAAATAAAACATTAAATTAACAAAAAAACAATTCTTATACTATCGTAGTCGTTTAAGGCCGTAACCCACCACGGAGGCCCAAGGCGGCTCGGTGAATGTCACATGTCTTCGATTTTTTGGTACGTTGTTTTCCATTCCCGTTTTGAGAGCAGTGGTGATGATATAAATTACCCAAAGTAATGTATCAGACTGGGATCGAACTCACGACACAAAACGCTCTGCTCGAAATGCTCTAATACTTTAATAAATTGTATGTGATAACGCAAAAATATGTGACTTTTATTTAACGTTACATTTGTTATACGTAGCTTTGTCCTGAATATCTCAATGGCTCTGGCATAACGTACGTTGTATCTCCATCTTCCAGCCATCCTCGTGTGTAGACTGCGGCAGACTCGGCTGCACAGCTCTGCAGGACAGCACTCGTCCAGCGTCCTCTATAGTTGGCACGAAGGTCAGGATGCTGCTGGTGATATTGCCATCTGCTGACATCTGGTGATAAAGTCGTTGTTGTGATTAAATTCTACAAGGCTAATGGCACATGTAGTGATAATTGTTAGTTTAGTTGGAATTAAAACCAAGTTAAAATTAAACCGTTTATTACAAACATCGTTTACAAAAGAAAACTCGCAGATAAGATTAAGCCCGTTCTTTTGATTCAGAATTTAAACCTATTGTTCTTGTTTAACCACTTTAATTAAGCTGCATTTACTTTACTCCGTAGCTGTTACTTGTTATAGTTCCAAAAAAAAAGGAAACGAGACAAAAAGAAATCGGATCAGCAGCTGAGAACGAAACATTGTTTTTGGAGTCTGTTTTCAGTGCTGCTCCAAATTGTAAAGTCAATTTCGGCTTTCAAAATATTGAACATATTATGGCTATCCAGTTTTCATGTACTTATTTCTTTTTAATTAGGTTCCGCTGTTATTGGTAACGTAGCATATTATCTAATGTATTTATCAAGAAGATTCAGACGTCTGTTTTGCTTTATAACAAGAAAAGATATTGTACATTTTACGTTTATGTCATTTTTGGTAATCATAGGTAAATTTTTTATTAATGAGGTTCTGATCCTAGAGGTACCTAAGATATTGTTAAAAATAATTAAACTGACTTAAGCGCGTTCTGAGAAAATAATATATAGACGTAACACAAATAAAATGTATGTTACGTGATGTGATAGGCAGTCATTCACCAAATGCACGTCATAATATTGTTGGTGGCTATTATGACGGGTATACATATGTACATGTTTGACATTTGTTGTTGTTTTAATGGTTATTTTAATTTAATACACATTATTCGTATTTGTTTATGTCTTGGAACCAAATTAACGGAGAGGAAGTCCTGCCATGCATTTCACAAGAGCGAAGTTTCGTCTTGAGTCCAAGTTTCGGCTGAAACTATAACCTACTTTGGGTGGCAGCACCAGTTCGTATTTATGTTAACCAGTGGCCATCTGGCGTGTAATACGATGATTGCATCGTATTACACGTCAGTATTTCCTGGGTTTTCGTTGCTAAGTAGGATTGGGGTATGGTAACAGTGGCCGCAGTAATAATACACGGGACAAATATTGTATTGTATAAGTAGAAGTAAAGACGTCATATGAACTTGTAAAAAAAAAGTAGATTCTCAAATTTTTTTTGTAACTGTAGAGACCATGGCACACCTAATCGGGGGCCGCATTGAACAGTATTTAAGTGTTCCGCAAGTATGCGACAGGACCCAGAGTGGTTTTAGCCAGTTAGAGTTTGACAGACCTTTTCGTCCGCCTCAGGACGAAGATATCCATGAGAGTTTCAAACTCGAGAAAAGAAATATTACACGTTAACCAGTTACTGGGTTGAAAATATCAGATATGCAGTCATTTCATGTAAAATACTAGTACTCAGCTGCATTTGGTAGACTGAAGCCGGAAAGATTAGGTAGATGATAAAACACACTCACAGAACAAAGAAATTACATGAAAGTAGACCTACTTGTACACACACACACTCAAAAACCACAGGTCCCAAATATCTACTACATAAATTGTAGTGTATCTGTGTATATAGCCTGTATATTTACTGGTCAGAAAAAGGCAGTAATACTTTACTCACAGTTTCTCGAACAGTTTTCAACCTGGTGCCTCCCTTCCACCAGGATATGGTCGACTTAGGCCTGGCCCCGACAGCTTGGCAGACCAGCTCGGTGCTCTGTCCTGCCACTAGAGGTCGCTTGCCACCTTGAAGACGTACCCAGAGAGGTCGTACTGTGAACAAACGTACCAACGTTATTATTCAAATAAAAGAAACCTATATACCTACTAATTTATGTTGAACTTTTTTTTTCGGGGGATTAATCAAATGACTCCTTCTGGTATTATAAAGGTTGATCATAAATATATTTCTAGGTAGCCGTGCTGAATGAGTGAGCATTTTATCGGAAATAAGGTAGGTATAACGGTGCAAAAACAACACTATTTATAAAGTTCGCTCAATAATGCAAAGATCCAAAAAGTTTCCTAACGGTTTTATTTTTCAATAGTTCGTTTGTAAAGGTTAATGTTCAATTTTATTATCATATATTCAATATGACTACATCATAATAAACTGAAAGGTACTATAATTGTATGAGTGTAATGTGTGACTACAATTCCTTTCATTTCATTTGTCACACGGCATTCGGCACTGATATAGACTTTTAGTTTTCCTAACTTTTAATCATCATACTCGTCACTGTTGCGACACGTTCATGTTTGTATGAGAAGATTTTATTCTAGTGGTCATTTACCTAATCTTAAATGGATTGGCGTAGCAAAATGGATTTATCAGGCACAGATAACGTAATTGTTTCGATATTTAAAATGGTCATTATACAACAATAAAAATTAAAGTGAACATAGAATTTTTTTTCTTAAATAAGACCAGCACATAAGTATTTTAATTTTGCTTAAAACGGAAAAGGATATTTCAAAAGCAACCACAAAAAGTATATCCAATTAAAGTCGTAACCATGCCTTTTAAAACAAGTCATTAGCATTTATTATAACACCAGCCATTGATGATAATTTCCCAAATAATGTAACATCACCTCGTGACAACAATAATGAATTTTTCAACTATTAAATTAAAATGGATTACGTTCGTTCTACTGTTCCTCCGCGCGACGGAATTGAATTTACTTATGCATATCAAATATCAATTAATCAAGTTTGTGATAAAATTAAGGATGGAAAGCACGGAGGGTAAGCAGATCAGGTTGTGACCATATAGTTTTATTAAGGTAACTAGCAAATTATTTTTAATAAGAGTTGAGTTAAGAAAATCATGTTCCAATGATGGTCCATTTATATTTAATTGTTATCATATAATTATAGATTTTAATCCACGTAGTTTAATAAAATTATACTAGTTGTATTTTTTGTTAAACTGTTACAAAGTTACTTTTTAGATAAAAGGGCAAAAAAGGGCGTTTGCCTTATGTTTTAATATTTATCTGTTATAATTAATCTTATTTAAAAAGTTAAATCTTCACAACCAGTATAATAATATGGTTGTCTAGACTCGGCCGTTTGCATTGGGGATTATGGATGAATATACAAGTACTGAGTTCTTTGAAAAGGTTTTACTTACTAACTTCTGAGTTCATATTTTTTAATAACTAAATGAGTGATTTTCTCAGGCGAAAAATTTACGCGTCTAGGCTGAAAACGTGGTGCTGGTTTACAGATAACTCAACGATTTTTTTTTCTCAGTATTAAAGAGACGTGAATCTAAATGAAACCACTTAAATTATATGTATAAGACTTTTACTTTTTAAGAAAAAAATCGGTAAATGATGAATTATCAATTTCTGTGTCTTGTCCACAATCACTTTCATACACAGCATTTACATCTCAGGAAGATAATCTTCAAAATATATAGGAAAATGTATTTTGATTGCGTTAAGTAATAATTGGCCTACAAGAAGCTAATTATTTTTGAATTTTTATGCTCATAGTTAATGAGTACATATCAACGGTAGTTTTGTCCGAGCGAAGTTACCAATTTCTATGGTCATTTTGTTTCGCCTTCCTGAGCTTCCACCAATGAGTTTAAACGGACAATAAATCCCTGCCAAGCAAGAGACAGTCGTGCCCACACCAGTTTCAGTCAGAACCAAACACTAAAACAGACCACCGAGTACCACGTGACCACGAAATGTGATAAATTGACAATAGATGGCACTACGCTAGATTAATTTCCTTAAGGTTAAAATAGCGTAATAATGTACTTTGATTTCAATTTTATTTTATAAATATGGGAATTAAAGTGAAACCAGTTAAAAGTACTAAAAAACGTTCATATAAATCAAACGCCGTACATTATTGATTACACATTATTGAAACCGTCTTAGTATTGAACACTTTATTTTATTCGAATACGGTCAATTATTTCAATTTAACTCAGTAACATATAATTAGCGTGTTTAGTGAAGAATCGGAATGACATCTATCAGCATCCTAGATCAAACCCCAGAAACTTAATTTGTCTTTTTGTGACTTCTTTTTTATTGAAAGTACTTTTATATTATACTTAGATTTTTTTGTAGATATTTTGTTGAATAAAAAAGAAACATTTTCATTTTTTATAGGAGAAAGTCGAAAATGTCAACGCCGAAGTTAGTTACTCGTTACATCAATAATAGATGGCGCTCCATACAGTAAAGTCGGACTGACTACTCTATCTCAGTCTATATTCAATGTACTCTGTGGTCGTGCCCTTACGCGTGGTGAGAACGGTAGTGCACCATATTGCCTCGTATTCCCGCAAAAATGTTAGTAATTAATTTAAGTTCACTCGGAACGAAATTTTGCAATTTCGGTAATCAAGTTTTAAAAGGATTTTTTCATGAAATAAAGGTATTACTTTTATGCATGCTAAGTAACCTTTGGTACACACTTATGATTATAGAAAACAATAGTCATAGCCTTGATAATTTCTTGTAATTAAAAAAAAATAACCACGTTTCCAATTTCTGTGGAGCAATTTCTGTGGTTTCCGTGGCATCTGGGCGTCCACGGAAATTACAAGACTCCACAGAAATTGTACCTATCAATTATTTTATTAATGTTAATGAAGGTTTTTGAAAAGAAACAATATTTGTTATGCCGAAATTACTTTGACAGAACTCATTAATCATCCCTAGTTATAGATTACACAGAGATAGCACTATCCAATCCTTTACAGTCTGTGATATCCCATTATTTTGCTCATGCCTCCTTTCATAATCAAATGTGAGAGTTTAAATTGACTCATCAGTATTTTAAATATCTTTTTTATTTTAGGAATCCAAAAATCGGTTCTCCATTTCATATCTGACTCTCCGTCAGAACAATACAGAAACAAAAAAAAATCTATATTATATAGCAGCTCATCAAATAATGTACTTGCCAGGACTTGAGTGAATTGTCTCGAGTGATATGGCATTACTGCGAATGTGGGCATGAAAATGGAAAAGGAGCACCTGACGGTGTAGGCGATGTTCTTAAGAGATCTGCAAATCTTCTGGTTGCCTTTGGCATCAACGATATTAAAGCTTT
This sequence comes from Tholera decimalis, assembly GCA_943138885.2. NCBI lineage: Eukaryota > Metazoa > Arthropoda > Insecta > Lepidoptera > Noctuidae > Tholera > Tholera decimalis. The sequence goes on along the minus strand of OW964571.2, from coordinate 27,242,940 downwards.
AGTGGAAGGTCTTCCAACAACTGTCACAGGTGTGAAAATAAAGGTTGTTAACGACTATGAAGTGAATGAAATGGATTGGCTTTTGCCAAAAGTCCTAAAATGTTTCCTGAGATCTATGAAGATCCATTAGATCGTTTGGGCAAAAATATCCAAAGCTCTTGCAATGCCATCACTGTCATGCACTGATGAAAACTGTCGTTATCAATATAAAATGCATTCACGGAAAACATTTAGGTTTCTATGAATTGCCTATTGAAATCCTGGATAATGCAACGGTCGTTCCACCTGCATCACAATCGGATTCCAATTTAAAGCCATCAACAATTCACAGATTTAAAGGATCTGAATTATTTTACTTTAAAACCAAGAACATACCTCAAGATAAGACCATCAAATCAGCTGATGCTTTACACGACTTGGACAATATCTGTGGCCCTAGTGAAAAAGGATCTAAGTCCAAAAATGCTACTTTACATGAGACGCAAAAAACACTACGCGCGCTAAAATTGCGTGTTTGACCTCGTATAACATTTAAACCGCTACCAAATGAAATACATGCGATGTCTTTTATAGGTAAACAATTTATGCTCTTTATTATTATTGAGTTATTTTTTATGTCAAGTTAATAGTTTTTAAGATAGTGACTTATACCAACCATAAAATGAATTCCTTGTGGGTATAAAATAAGTTATACCCCTTCTCCCATAAATTAAAGGTTAATTTACACAGGTGAAAAGGGAGACGCATTTGGAATGATTTTGTGATACCTAAGTAATGTAAAAAAATATTTAATATTTTACTATATGAAAAACATGTGTTTTTTACGTAAATTTCATTAACGCTAAAAAAATAAAACGCAAAATAATATCTTGACGCCTTTTTCACAAAGATATTATACGTGACGTATGGTACATTAAGACTTGTTCTAACTATTTTCTACGACTTACATCCATTATTTAAATAAAAATAAAACAAAACAATTTTTTACGATTCTATTTTTAATTAACAATCAATAGACCTACATCTTTTCATGCATAATTTGAAAATACTAAAAAAAACATAAAATTTTACAAAAAAATATTCTAACAAATCAAAAATATTAGAAAATCTTATTCTAAGTTATCTTCGCTGTCATTTAGAACAGGATGTTGATCTTTAATATCATTATCACATAATAAATTGGTATAAAAGGATCTGACAGTGGGATTTATTAGTGGAAGCAGATGAAGTAAGTTTCGCTTTTTCTCATTAGAAATTGCAATGAGCCCATCGTATGACTTGGGTATACATTCGATTTCAATAACACTTGGGAGCGGTGACTTTCCTTTGGTTTTCTTTGCAAATTAACTATGTTCCAATCATCTACGTCATGCATCTTGTAATAAAATTGAGGAAATTCCCCTTTTTTATACCTAAAAGCTGCACACTCCGATAAGTTAAACTTCTTTTTATTTTCATCAATTTTCTTTTGATGTAATGGCCCTTTTAAATAAAAAGCAAAATCAAGAAATAATTCAGAGTGCATTTTTATAACAGTGAATGGTATTTTTTACTACATTTTCGGACAAGTTGATACCAATCCCGGGAATGATGAATATCCATTTGAGTTTTTTTCTTGGCCTTTTCAATTAACGCATTATCTCCGTCACAATCCATGTGAGTATGTACTAAAAAATTATGCGTTGTGATTTCCATATTTGTATTATTACGCATAGCTAAAAAGAACATGCATACAACGTGAATATTTTTATTTTGGCCACAGTAGGAGTCAGAATAAAATACAAGATGCTTTATATCAGCAGGTACGCAGTTCATTATGTAGTAATATAAACACGAAGCTATATAATTTGCCCCTCTGCCACCAATTCCTTCATGCCATATAAAACAATATGACTTATTAGAAGTACAGTCCCGTAACATCAAATTATATGTCCATAATGGACGCTTGTAAAATGCAGCACCAGACTTAAGGTATGCGGTTGGCAAGCATTGCTGCAAATCAAATGATAAGACTACTGTATCCTTTTTTACAATTGAAAGCGCCTGGTCTTTAGATTTTTTATCATAAATAGTTTCTGCTCTACGTTGATACTCTATCAAAAGCTTTTCATTTTCTTCTTTCTCCACACCATCACTATATTTAATTATCGTATTTAAAGTATCGCATTTCACACAAATGTATTAACACAAAGTGCTTTAAAAGATAGATTTTGGGCCCTGAAAACCCATGAGTAGATCAATGAGTTATATCCTTTCTCACGCAAAATAACAGCAATTCGTAGGATATTATTATAATTGTATACAATTTCATTTAATAATTTCACAATAGCATACGTGATTACTGATCTCATTACAGTTATTTTTGATTTTTTTCCTTTTATTTTGGTGAAAACGGATTTATGTCTAGTAATATCATTACTCACTAAACCATTTCTAAGGAACAGGTGTTGTTGTATTGTTAAACACCAACCAAATTAAAACGTGGGTAATATATGTTAATTTAGATTAAAAACACAAATTAAAATATATGTTTTGCCTTATAAAAGAATACAAAAGTACTTAAACCCGATTTATGTAGTTTTTTTTGGCGTCAGTTGGACCCTTTTACACAAAGTAACTTTCCCTATTTTTTAATTAGCTTAAATCCGTTTTCACCAATCGATAGAGCATTTTTTCTGATCACTTTGGTATACTTAACTCATTTTCGACAATTTTGGAGTTATACCCCTTTTCACTAGGGCCACAGATATAGACTATGACAATCTAGTTCCATCAGTCTCATATTTCCAAAATATTAAGTGATATACCGTCGAATTTAGAAAAAAACATTGAGACTGATAATGCTCACATTGCATATTCCAAAGAATTAGTTACAAGACATAATTTAAATATTTTTGATAGTGATGATAAAAATATTTTCTGAAGATTTTCGCCATGTTAGTGATTATTTGTTTAAGGTATATTTTTTAATATCTTAGTTACCTAAAAGTTGATTAATGTCTAATATCATTATTTTTTTATATTTTATCTTCAGAGCGATGGCTTCTATTGAGCTGCTCTTATGATTATTAAATTAGTTGTTAATTTGTCATTTTGATACATACAAGATATCAAAATTAAAGTTAACTGATTAACTGTGTATATTAATAATTCGCTATTTAGTTTTAAGATTCTGACAATAAGAAAAAAGTAAACTGTATGTCCACAAATATTTAAGTAATTTGTTTAGGATTTTTCTATTAGTTTCAAATTGATCATATTATTATGCTAATCAGAATATATTATTTCATTTTTAGGTTAGGATATTATTAGTTCTGTTATTAATATTATTAAGATAAAACTACTGTTATTGCAGTGATAATATTTTTTTTAGATTGGTTACAATTTGTGTAGGTTGGATTGGTTCAAGTTTGATAAATATTTATAAGTAAATTTTACCCCATCATAGGAGTAAAAAAAGTAATCAGTTCCTTGATTGCTAATTTTGTAAGACTGATTTAAGCAATAGTACACCACGTTGTATTTTTATAAATGCTTATTAAAATGATTCGTATTATATCAGATTTTTCATACTAAAAATATTTTTTTAGTAATTTACAATTTCAGTGCACACGCACAATTTCTGTATCACCAATAAAATTTCGGTGGCAATAATAAAATTTCTGTGGCTCGCTAATTTCGGTGAGCCAAATAACTCTATAAGTAATATAATTATATAATCCCCTTTTAGAAAATGTATTTATAATGTGGATATGTTGCGCTTTATTATTAAAGTTTTTTACAAAACCTGAAAATGAAAATGTCCATGGAAATTAGGTAAAAAATCGAGTTGTTGAAATTGACTCAATTAATAATCTTTCACAACAACATAGCAAGCAAAGGTACAAAAAATTATTTACGTAACCACAAAATTAATAAAAATATAATTATCTAAGCCCAACTATTTGTGTCCGACTATTTTATAAATTAATTGTGGGCTACAACAATATCCCAGTTGTGGGGAGACAAAGGGCTAACTTAACTTCAATTCTAAAGAATCCGATCCCTTTTTTCATTTAGACCACTGAAGAAGATTAAACTGAGTTTTTTGTTTGGGTAACCCTTTTTAGGGTTCCCTAAGGTTGTGTGATAAAACCTTTTGCAATGTGGATGCGAAAGAGCAACAACGTTTACATTTATGTTTACTTGATAACAATTACAGAAAATTACTTTCCAATTAGTCATTACAGAACATTATACTTACTACATGATTTCCTATAATTAATTACCTAAACAAAGGAAGAGCAAGTGGCCTAAATAATATTAGCCGCAGCCCGCATGGCACCTTTAACGTTAAACAATGCTTGCCGAGTTTTTTCCGTGGATGAAACCATCTATGATTCAGATTTTCAGAAAGCATGTTATGCCCTTGGCTTCAGCTGCCATTTGTACATCTGATACAGACGTTACGGATAGTCAGAAACCAGTAAGTCTGACAGTCTTCTTGCGAAAGGGTGCCATGGTATCAAGTAACTGGGTTGGGGAAAGTCCATCAGGTAGTAGATACGGATAAAAAAAACTACCTACCTGAATTTGTTGGAAATACACCACCCTTGGTCATGCACAAAAGATAGCGAGTGGACAATCAATTCTAAAACAATTTAATAACGTATCTATTTAGTATATTTATTCAATTTCACATAAAAACGGATCAAATTTAAATGCATCAATTAAGCAACGCCTATTAAGGATTAACCAATTTTGCATGCAGTAAATATTATAATCGATAACTTTAAAGCTACGGAACCCACGGTACAAAACATTAAATCAACTATGATTGTAACTCGTTGTAAGAGAAAACGAACTTTGTTATTAAAAGATTAAGGTTGAATTTTGTTTATGGTAAAATCTGATATGCTACTGCAAAAACTTACAAAATCCGTAGCAGATATGGACTTTAGAGTATTGTTTAAAATGCAATACAACTTCATAGTTAAATGCAGATGCAAACAATCCAAACTTATAGAGTAAGAATATTTTGAAATGAGTGCGAAATTTTTTAGCTAATTGTTTTAAGTACGGGGACACGATCAATGTTCCATGGTGTTATTTATTAAGTGAAAAAACGTTTTTTTTCTTTGTTTGTAGTTGTGAATAAGTGTTTGAGAATTTTTATTAAAATCTCGCATTGTTTATTTAAAAGAGGTCCGTTTCCAGCTGTGAGCATTTATAAGGGGTTGGATTGTTATTCATGACGGCTAGATTTTTTTTTTAATTTTGTTGAATCTTAAACCCATAATCCCTCTAGGAAGGCTATTTAATCATCTTATCGCTTATTCCAGAAGAAAAAGAAGAATTTAAGATGATGGCAACTGCGGAGATCTCGAGAAAGAAAAATATTCATAGTATCATTTGACTAAAAGGTTGGTGCAGTAGTTGTGCGATTGATGCTGCATGTCACGGGTTCGATTCCGCACCGGGACAACTGTTGGTATTGATATTATATAAAAAGCCGATTCTAACCACATATTATATGTATAAGTGGATTTCGCAAAAAATGTCACTTATCCCTTTTTAACCGACTTCAAAAAAGGAGGAGGTTCTCAGTTCGTCTTGAACTTTCTTTTTATGTATGTTACCTCATTACTCGGAGACGGCTGGACCGATTTGGAAATATTTTTTTTTTTGCGTTTGATAGAGTATACTTTCTAGTTGGTCCCATTGTTACGAAATCAGGATCTTATGATGGGATCCTCGAGAAATCGAGGGAACTCTTCAAATAGTATAGGCATATCTATAGCATTTTGAGTATTTCTTATAGTACCTTGAGCAGTTGCTTTCGAAAAGTACCATTTGGGGAAGTTGAACTGATGATGAAGACCACAGATGGCCACTGAAACTACTCAATAATAAGTTTTTCGTGGATTGCGATTCGATTACTTGAGTACGGATGTTAAGCACTTTATGCTCGTCACAATGCGTATGGTGACTATACTTTGTAACTATTGTTAGGTTTAATTTTGTAAAATAAAGACAAAAATACCTTTATTAATATCCTGTCTGTATGGGTAAAGGTCTTATGTATGTATGTATGTAAGTTTGTATGTGTAAATTTGTAAGAATTGAACACATGTTGTGCTTACGTGTTATATAAAAGAGCTGATTATTACTTTTTATAGATAACAAACTTATTAAAATTTCCTTGTTCGTCTCTCATTAAGGCTGCTCTCTCGAAAAAAGCTTGAAAAAAGCATTCAGATGAAGCAACTTTTCGTCGGCAATTACAGAGAAATTACATCTGAAAAAAATTGTTAGTAATCTACATGATATGAACCGTAATTTGGTTTAGCCACAATTTTTCTATCGGTATCACATAATAAGAAAAAAAAATGCCAAATCACCTCCAAATCATTGAGATGAAACCATTTTACTCCTTAATTTCTTATCAAAAGAGTATAAAAAAATATACTACTGCTTTGCAATACAAATGAAAATGATTTGGTTTTGTTACTTTTTACAAATATGTATTATTTTTATTACAATAAATTAAAAATGCGTCCAATTAAAGACTGCGTTTACATCACCCCCGCACTCGTCCACAAATTCAGTGCGGGGCGCATCGTGTTGCTAGGTGGACCTACGTCGCGTTGCGAGAGCTCAAACACTACGAAATAATATCGTAAAATATTACTGCAAAAATTAATTTTGTAAATAGTGGAATAACTTTTTAACCGACTTTAGAAAAAGGAGGAGGTTCTCAATTCGTCTTGAACTTTTTTTTTATGATGTTACTTCATTACTCGCAGATGGCTGGACCGATTTGGAAAATTCTTTTTTGTTTGAAAGAGTATACGTTCTAGTTAGTTCCATTGTCGTCACGTTTGGATCTGATGATGGAATCATGGAGAAATCGAGGGAACTCTTCAAATATTATAGGCATACCTATAGCGTTTTGGGTATTTCTTATAGTACCTTGTTTAGTTTCTCTTGAAAAGCACCATTTGAGGAAGTAGAACTGATGACGAAGACCCCAGATGGCCATCGAAACTACTCAATAATAAGTATTTCGTGGATTGCGATTAGATTACTTGAATATAGATGTTAAGCACTTTATGCTCGTCACAATGCATATGGTGAAGTAGAGCTGATAGTGATTTACCAGGAGAACTCCTCAAAAATTAACGGCTCTGCACCGGGAAAAGCAATATTTTGTAAAAAGTGATAAGTAGTTGACATTTTGGCTTTTGTAACTAGATAAATTACAAACTGACCCACTAAAAAGCGTGAAATAAAACTTATTATCAAAAAATAGAACCGACTTTCGATTCGTCAAAAAGTTTTATTTCTGATTCTTGTTTACAAGTTAAAGAGTATTCTATGTATCTATAAGTAGTGTTAGTGTTATAAACTCATAGTATTTTACAGTTTTAGTAGTGTTTAAATTTAGTTTGTAAAACATGGGAATAAGCAGAAACGAATGAAGAGAGGTCTAAAAAAATATTACAAACAAAAGGGTATACATTTATTATGAAGGTAAGTTTAAAGTTTTATCTACATATTTCATTATAAACTATCGCTTTACTTACCTCGCATAAAAGTAGATAGCACAGAGTAAACGGACAGAGGGTAAGCTTCATACAACTGCGCTATGATAGGTACACTACTACAAGCAAGGCGCGTGTGTTCGCTTCGTCTGAGCGAGGCCTAGCTTGAGCCGATATGCACTGGTTTCTCTTCGTACGGACGAAGCCGCCAGTTGAGATAGAGAGACAGAGTTAAGATAATGTACAAGAGAAAGAAGAAAACGACAAAGAAAAGGAAATAGAACTAAGGAAAGAAAAATAGATTGATGAGAAAAATGAAGAAAACGAGAACGAAGAAGGACGAAAAGAAAACATAGAACAAGATTTTATATGGCTATCAAAATTTCTAAAAATAAATATATGTGAACACGGAGAAATAAATGAGGATGAAGAAGTTCAACCAACCAAAAGAATTTCAGTGAATTTTAGTTATAATCTATTTGTTTATAAAAAATGTAACAAATAATATGACATACACTAGTAATAATTATACTACCTATCTACCTTACTCTAAGTTCCTACCTACATACCTACCTTACCTACCTACCTACCATTTTACTCTTAATAGAAACCTTCCTCAGACTATAACGAATATTCGAGAAAAAAATCCGTATTGGTCCAGCCATTCCTGAGTTTTGCGCTTAGCAACACATTTAGCCATTAATTTTTATTTATATATAATTTAGTTAAAAAGATACATCAAGTTATTTACCTCGGGTTTCGAGCCAGGCTGATCTATAATAGAGGTATAGTTTCTACAGTACATACTCAAAGTGCATCTATATCAATAGATAATAAATAAAAACAAAATTTGACCACTTTTGATGCGGTACAAATAAAAATGAATTTAACTTTCACGATGACTTGACCTTCTGTGATTTCGATACTCTGTGCCGAGACTAGGCGAAGCGACGACGCATGCTGGCGGCGCAGGCGCGGGACGAGCGCGCCTCTCTTTTCTGTTGCATGCGGGTAGCGGAGAGCTGCGCGGAGTGGCGCGCGGACAGGGGTCGTTAGCTCCGCCCAAATGGTCAAGGTTATTGGCATGAATACAAGCCTTAACCAATAGCTGGTTATATCATATTGGCTCCACTTCTTGAACAGAAAACTCACAGGTATGCTCTTTTTCTTCAATATAAATTAAAAGAATGATGTAGTTAAATAATTTAGGTTGGAAGTGAATCAGTGAGTTGCTGTCACTTACGACAATTCTTCCTATTAGTAAAATCAGAACCATTTGAGGGTAAGCGACAGTAAATGGTGTTAGAAGTGTGATTTATTTTAATTAACAATAACATTTCGTGGAGACTGAACCAAAAGTTATATGGGTAAATTTTGAAACTTTTGGAACGCACAGAAAAATTTATATGATTTTTTTTTTACTTAATTTGAACTTTAAATTACTCTCCTGTGAAGTTTGTAAAGTGGCGGTTATCCCTTTTTGGCTGTGAGGCATCGATATTGTAAAAATTAGTGAAGGCACTTTAATCACCAAGATGAATCGACCATCATCGTATAACCATTATCAATTTTTTTTTGGTTATTATGTCTAATGTAATTCTTAAAATTAGTAATTTTACTACTAGAGCGCAAGCTTTGATTTAGCCAAGCCTTTGATTTATCTTCTTATCTAACCACCATACTCGATAAATTTATAATAATATAAGATAAGCGACAATGTTAGGCATTATTCGTTTCGATGATTTTTATCCTAAGCGCCTTCGATAATTTATATAGTGACTAGGAAAAATAGCAATAAGCACCAAACTATGTGTCGGAAATGTGGCCTAAATGTAATAAACGACAACTATTATGACCAATGACCAAAAGACGCAGAAAAAAAAGCCGATACTAACCATACATAAGTCGATTTCGCAAAAAATGTCGCTTATCCCTTTTTGGCCGTAAGTGATCGATATAAGTACAAGTATCTACATATTGGAGTAAAATTGCTTTTTATTCGCACACGATATTAAGACGTAAGGAGAAAATATCTGATAAATAATTATACTTACAATAAAAGGAAGAAATGCCTGGGTGTCACCACTGCGAGGATCGCCCTGAGGACACAGTAGAGCATACGGTGCAAGACTGCCCCGCTTGGGCAGAGCACCGAAGTGTCCTCACGGCGGCGATAGGCGGAGACCTCTCGCGCCCGGCACTGGTCGAGGCCATGCTGCGGGGCGAGACGGAACGACGAAACGGACGGAAGCGGTCGCCTCCTTCTGCGAAGCAGTCATGCTATCGAAGGAGGAGGCGGGCCGCGTGAGGGAGAGGATAGCGTCCTCCCTCCAGCCCAGCCGCAGTGGTAGACGCCCACGGCGTCGGACGTTGGCCGACGATCTCCGGCCACCGTAGGCGCGGGCATGCGGACAGCGAGTAAAGGGCAACTCGCTGTCCGACCATGGACCATGCCCGGGTCGACGGCGCCTTATGTTCCACGCGCGCCTCAAAGAGCGTCAGCAATATGACGAGGCCCCCCTGCAGAGGGCCGAAGCCTGCCGGGGTCGTGGGACTTATCCCATTACCGTGACCCCGGAACGTAAAGGGCTATTGAAGGAACACCGTGGATTTTAGTCAGTACAAGTCTGACAGTCCCTCCGGCCCTGCCCGGGGTGGAAGGACTTATTTGATGATTTTAACACGTAAAAAAAAATTGTTTCGGCGGAATATCGTGTCGCATGTTGCTAAGCGCAGTTTAGTTTTAGTTGCTTGTAGTTAGTTAGAATTAGTAAGTAATAGGTAGTGTTAAATAAGTGTTATAAGCTAAAAGAAAAAGATCATTTTTTATTTGTAATAAAACAACCTAATGAATCTAATTTTATCTTTAGCTCGCAACTAAGTTAAATGAACTAAAGAACTTCAAAGATTTTATAGAGCTACTGAGCTAGTCGTCTCGTTTGACTCGCGTATAATAGCACGGCTCAATTTGATCAGTAGCTCGCAAGTGAGTCAATTGAGCTCAAGAGTTAAAAGAGTTATTTGGTGAGCTAAAGAGCTAAAAGATATACCTAGCTCATTTGATCAAAAGAGCTATATCTGTCTTTTCTTTTCAGTGACCTACATTTCGCATGTCTACTGCTTAGTAGTAGAGGCGCTTGATATTTTTAATAAGCGTTTGTTGTCTCGAACGCTTGGAGACTTTACCGTGCGATACTCTCATAACTATCAGTCAGTAGGTATTTGTATGTGTTCCCGAGAAATGCCTTTATATTAACATTTTAGTCATCGTATCACAAAAAAATTCACCACCTATTTCACACCAACGAAAACGCACCCTAACTCGAATAAAAAATATAACAAGTGCCGCATCCATACTACTCTCATCCGCGTCGGCACATCTCTATCTAAAGTATCTTATGCTGTCAATTAGACTCCTTCTGATTATCATCTGCGTGATACATGGCATGATTATATCGTTCGGTTTTTTCGGGGAGTTCCGTGATTTACGACAGTTGATTAAAGATTGATTTAAGACAGCAGGCGGCAATATGGCGTATCAAAAGGATTCCAGAAGGTATTCTGATTGGATTTTTGCCGTGTGATTTGATGTTGAAATATATGAGATTTGTAAGAAAAAAAAGAGAGAATCGAAATTTCGAGTATGTTATTTGGAAGCCATGGCAGCATAATTCGGTTCCTCCCTAACTGTGGCAATAAAAATTAGGATTTTGAAAGGACTTCTCAAAAACGTATTTATGTTATCCCTTATTTCGCCAATATAAGATTGAATATATTTGGTCAATATAAGATTGAAATACAGAATGATATTTACTGTCTCATCACCAATACGAATCCACAAGATCCGTAAGCTCATGGTTAAAATATTAAAAGCCGCTCTAGAAGATCTTAAGATTAAGCAACACTTTACGAGGTTGGTCCTTGGATTGGGTAACACGCTTTGTCCGGGCTCTAATTTGTACATCTTGACAGTCGTGATGGATGGCCTCGTGCCATATAATCTGATATGAGTCTTGCCGAGGGATATCGTGTCATCAAACTACTGGATTGTGGAGGTGAGATAGGTGGCCACTCCATGTAGAACGCTAGTACTCAGCTGCTTCTGGTGAAACTTGATCAACATATTTGGAAAAAGCTACGCAGCTGATTAGGTACCATCGTAATCTTACACACACGTCTTCAAACTAATCCTTGATCCGTAGTTCAGCATAATTTAACTTTAAACATAAATATGAATCTAAACTGAAACACGCGTAGCTACAGTTCTCAATATTATGTGCGAATAAATATCGACAAGATAATCCCATCTCGTTAGAGAGAGACGAAAGACTTAGTTGTAAGGGTATGAAAGGGATAGCGATAGATACGTTACTTGCAAGTCATGGACAAATAATTATGTATAATCTGTACCGGTAATGATACGTCAATCAGAGGGATACAGGGTAATGTTATGTTACATCTTGATATGGGAAATACAAATGCATTAGATCCAAAGAGTGTGTATTAAGGAGCTTATTATAGAGAAAGTTTTCGGGTTAAAATGCAGGCGACATTCTTCGTATTATCATTAACAATGCCACTCAATGGATTACTTATTATTAGTGGACACAAGCCGTCTTTAAAATCAGAACTACGAGAGGGATCGTAAGTATGCAAAGACAAACTAGAATGTCTCATAAAAATGTAGTATTAAAACAAATAGTCAGATATACAGATGTATTTTTAAACGCCTACCCATTTTTCACCGACACAAAAAATACCAGCTTGATTTTGATGTAACGGTAAGGTCATCATCATCATCATCATGCATCCATACATACATAGTTGGGAAAAGGCTATTTTCCCAACTATGTATGTATGGATGCAGCTAAGTACTAGTGTTTTAGACTGGTGTCAGATTTTCTAGCTTCCGCGTACACATAAAAGCTGCCAAAGATGTGCAATCGATATGATAGCCGGGATCAGCTGGTTACGGAGCTGTCCGAGGCGCAGACGAATCTCGATATGTTCAGATGGTCACACATCCACGGAACAACTTCGACAAACATTGCTAAATCTCGAAGATCGTCCCATGCGGCTGTTATTATTTACCCACAAGCTTTTATAACCTATACATTCTAATATGTACCTACTTTTCAAAACTAACTTAATAAAACTCAAACTACACTCCGATAATAATAAGACACTGCTTCGACCTGAGTACTCATCTAGAAGTAAAGTTTAATTATTGTCTTAAAAGTGCACGTCTACTATTAATAGTTACGGTGAAATTACGTTACGTTGAATTAACGTTTCTTAAGACTTTATCTTGAGATTAAACTTAGGATAGTGATGTGCTTAGCGCTGACGCTGCAGTTGTCAGTTTTGTGTAGGTACTTTGTGTTGAGTTTAAGTTTGGGTTTTATTTGTTTTTGAGTAGCTGTGGATGAGAGTGCTCGTGGCTAAGCAATAACAGCTGCAGGTCGTTCTTTAAGGTTAACCAACGCTTGTCTAGATCGGACCGTGGATGAGTGACCATCTTAACCTAATTATAGACTAATAATATTTAGTTTACCATTCATAAAAATTATACAGAAATAATTAATTACAGAATTTGTATTAAGCAAGCATATGTAATATATAAAATGAACCATATATAAAATGAACAAATTATTGTTTAAATATTTGTATGCCAATAAATGGCGAAACATGAATGATCTATGTAATTATAATGTATCTATAATGTACCATGTTTATGCAAATAAATATTCTTATTCTTAACATATCGGGATTCGTCCGTACCTCGAAAAAAGCCGTTGGTTCCGGCTATCATTCGTACATAGGACTGCCATCACCAAATTTGCCGGCCCCGGACAAAGACTTATAAATCCCGGACATTTGGGTAAAATCACAGTTTTTCTCCGGACACCGTAGAAAAGTATATTTTTTAACTTGAAACTAAAAACAACGATGTTTTATTACGGTTTTTATTTACTGATAAAGTGATAACATTGTAGAGCTTTAAAACTTTTGTAATAAGTGTCTCTTCCTTTTTATTTAATCAACGTAACATAAACAACGAGATGAAATACCATAGGAAAATAATAATGGAGATCGCATGCTTTTTGGTACCCGTAAGACCAAAGTGTGTCCGGGTTTTACCTGGACGCTTATTGGGAAAATCCCCCGGACGACCTCGGACGCTCTCCAAACTAGGACAAATCCGAGAAAACCCGGACGGATGGCAGCCCTATTCGTACATTTTTGTCAGTCATACGGGTACTCCGAAGCGAAAGAATGTAACACCTATCTTATGAAGGGATATCCCCAGCTACTAGGATGTCGACTTCAGATAAGCAGTCGTTCTATGTAAAACACTAGTCCCGATAAGAGTCGCCTTCGATAACTCTGAAAAAGCAGAATGCCTAGCCGACAGCCTAGAGTCCCAGTGTTCTCCCAGCTCTCAACCAGTAGACCAAGCCCACCTCGATATGGTGAACGCCAAAGTCGAATGTAGAACTTCCCTTCCGCCCGTCGAAGATCCCGATAGTCCATTGGCCCCCATCACTCCTGATGAGGTCCAGGATATCATTAAAAGTCTCCAACCGCGAAAATCCCCTGGCTCCGACGGCATCACCAATAGGGTTTTCAAACTTTTCCCCACCCAGCTTATAGTGCTAATGACTGCCATCTTCAATTGCGCATTGAGCAATAATATGTTCCCCGCAACCTGGAAACAGGCCACCGTCATAGGTGTTCCCAAACCAGGCAAGCCCAAGTCTGACCCATCTAGCTACCGTCCCATTAGCTTACTCAACGTCCTCGGTAAAATCTATGAAAGGCTTATATATAAGCGGCTCAAAGATTTTGCCGAAGCAAAGAGTCTAATACCCAATGAGCAGTTTGGATTTAGAACCGAACACTCATGTATCCAACAAGTCCACCGCATCATAGAACACGTCAGCGCCGGCTTCCAACGGGGCGCAATAACGGGAGCCTTATTCTTCGACATAGCGAAAGCGTTCGACAAAGTCTGGCACAATGGCTTAATCTATAAGCTATACCAACTCGGCGTGCCTGACCGTCTCGTGCTCATCCTACGGGACTTTTTATCGAATCGCACCTTTCGTTACCGAATTGAGGGGGGCTTTCCTCCCCCCATCCCATTCGCGCAGGAGTTCCTCAAGGCTCCGTACTATCGCCCCTCGTTTTCACGCTATTCACTAGCGATATCCCCAAGCATAAAAATACTCAGCTAGCCCTATTTGCCGCGCGTGAGAGCCCTCACGACGGGGGACGCGGTATCCCGGGGCAGGGTCGTCTTGGCGGTGTCTTTGGACATCACCAACGCCTTCAACACCCTGCCCTGGAGTTGCATCAGGGAGGCACTCCGGTATCACCGGGTGCCGACCTACCTCCGTCGCATAGTCGAGGACTACTTGACGGACAGAGCCGTCATCTACCCCGGTCACCGGGGAGAGTGGAACCGGCGAGAGATGTCGTGCGGTGTCCCACAGGGATCGGTCTTGGGGCCGCCCCTGTGGAACATCGGATACGACTGGGTGCTGCGCGGCGACCTCCCTGACGGCGTCAGCGTAGTATGTTACGCTGACGACACGCTCGTCCTGGCACAGGGAGAGTCGCACCAGGCGGCGGCCGACCTGGCGACGCAAGCGGTTGCGACAGTCGTTCATAGGATCCGGCAGTTGGGACTCGAAGTGGCGCTGCACAAGACCGAGGCCATGTGCTTTCATGGCAGTCGGAACGCGCCACGGTCCGAGTCCCACATAACGGTGGAGGGGGTTCGCATCGGCGTCGGGAGGACGATGAAGTACCTGGGACTCGTCCTCGACAGCCGGTGGAACTTCAGGGAGCACTTCCTGAGTTTGGCCCCAAAGCTGAACCGGGCAGCAGCCGCCTTCAGGCGACTCCTGCCTAATCTCAGCGGGCCAAACGCCTCCTGCCGAAGGCTGTACGCCGGCGTCGTGCGGTCCATGGCACTCTACGGGTCCCCAGTGTGGGCCCTGTGCATCCGGACGCGACCACTAAAGTTGGTCGCATGCCAGAGGGTCATGGCTATCCGAATGATCCGGGGATACCGCACGATCGCCGGCGAATCGGCCAACCTCCTTGCCGGATTGCTGCCCTGGGATCTGGAGGCGACTGCCCTCCAGCGCGTCTATGAATGGCGCGTGGAGGCGCAGCGCCGGGGCGTATCCCCGCTGCCTCGAGAAGTCGAGGCGCGGCGGGAAGAGCTCCGGCGCGATCTCAGGGCAGTATGGAGGGAACGACTGTCGCAACCGACGGCCGGGCACGCCGCAATTGCGGCGGTAAGACCCCTCTTTGAGGAGTGGCTAGATCGGCGTCACGGCGTCCTGACCTACTGCATGACGCAGGTCCTCACCGGACACGGAAGTTTCGGGAGGTACCTGTGTCTGATGGGAAAGGAGGAAACGTCTGGGTGTCACCACTGCGAGGGTCGCCCTGAGGACACCGTAGAGCACACGGTGCAAGACTGCCCCGCCTGGGCAGAGCACCGACGTGTCCTCACGGCGGCGATAGGCGGAGACCTCTCGCGCCCGGCATTGGTCGAGGCCATGCTGCGGGGCGAGAGGGAGTGGGAAGCGGTCGCCTCCTTCTGCGAAGCAGTCATGCTTCCGAAGGAGGAGGCGGGCCGCGAGAGGGAGAGGATGGCGTCCTCCCTCCAGCCCAGCCGCAGTGGTAGACGCCCACGGCGTCGGACGTCGGCCGACGATCTCCGGCCACCGTAGGCGCGGGCATGCGGACAGCGAGTAAAGGGCAACTCGCTGTCCGACCATGGACCATGCCCGGGTCGACGGCGCGTCGTGTTCCACGCGCGCCTCAAAGAGCGTCAGCAACATGACGAGGCCCCCTCTGCAGAGGGCCGAAGCCTGCCGGGGTCGTGGGACTCATCCCGTTACCGTGGCCCCGGTATGTAAAGGGTTATTGAAGGAACACCGTGGATTTTAGTCAGTAAAAGTCTGACAGTCCCTCCCACCCTGCCCGGAGTGGGAGGACTTATTTGATAATTTTACCACGTTAAAAAAAAAAAAAAAAAAAAAAAAAAGCCCTATTTGCCGACGATACGGCTATCTATTATACCGGTCTTTAACCCGATGCTATCGCTCGCACTCTCCAAACTTCCGCAAACACTCTGGCCAAGTGGTTCCGGAAATGGAGAATCGAAGTCAATCCAGACAAAAGCCAGGCAGTCCTCTTTTCTAAGCCGCGGATAAACCCACCCTCCCCCCGTCCGATTACCATGTACGGCAAGCCGATCCCCTGGGAAAAGCAAGCCAAATACTTAGGCGTGGTCCTCGATAAACACCTTTCCTTCGCTGAGCACATAAAGCAGGCACGTTCGCGCGCCGCTTTCGCTCTAGGTAAGCTCCACTTCATTCTTAGCTTCCGCAGCAAGTTATCACTCAGGTGCAAACTGCGTATTTTCACCGCGGTCATCCGTCCCATCATGACCTACGCCTGCGTTGTTTTCGCACACGCAAAGCCCTACCTCCTCCACAAGATGCAGACCCTTCAAAACCGATTCCTCCGTTGAGTCACGGGAGCCCTCTTTTATATTCAAAATGAGCTTCTTCACGTAGACCTCAAGATGCCCACCATCCAGCAGTTCATGAAACGTGTCTCCAAGCGTTTCTTTGATACTGCAATCCAACATAGGAATCCCCTTATCGTAACGGCCACCCAATACGAACCCTCGCGTATCTCTAAGATTCGCTGACCAAGGCATACCCTAGTCACTCCCGATGACGCAATCACCCTGCTCCAAGAGAGCCGTAAGAAAACCAGCACAGTTTACAAAAACAAAAATCGACCGTCTTTCCGTCCTCGCCGCCGAGGCCCACCGCGACGTCCCCGTAATAGTCCGCTCCGACCCTTGCCAGAGCCAGCCCGTGACGCTGAGCCAGTAGCTTTAAATTCCCTTATTAATAATAATAATGATATGATCCAGCCTGTCCCTAGCTGCCCTCCCCCTGCGACGCCCTAAGCCGAGGTCCGTACCCCACAGGGGGTGCCCTTAGCGTGTAATCGCCTAGTTTGTAAGTTTTTTAATAAGCCCTGGCTGGAGGCTTTCATTAATTTATTAATTAAGGCAACCACAGGCAAGCCCGGTTAAGCAGCCGACAATCTCAGAGGTCGACCTGCGAGATGCCACTCACAAAAAAAAAACACTAGTATGTAATAGTGCGGTTAGCCTGAAAGTCAGGCATATAAAAAATACTAAGCAGATGAATGTGTAGCTATGGATGAAAGCTTGCGGATACGTCGCTGTTATCTCGTTAAGACACTGACTGTCCTGACAGTAATTGACAAAATATGCGAAACGATGGCGAAACAGCAAAGATTTCAGGATGAAAAACGATGTCAAAATAATTGTAAATAGCATTAAATTCTGAACACTACGGAAAGTGTCAGACTATTTACGAGGTGAAAGTGTTTAGTTTTGGTATAAATTACATAATCAACTTACAGCGTTCCCCCCGACACGACGGCTGCGATCGACTCACTCACGGAGCACGTGCAATCTGTCTTGAACGACTGTTCAAAGGAGATTCCGGTGTCAGAGCACTGGCGCCGGAAACTCCCGGACGATGTACGGGCCCTGCTGACTGAGAAGAACGCAGCAGTCCGTGCCTACAGAGCTTTCCCCTGCCGGAATAACAAAACTTTCATGCGGTACTTACAGCGCAAAGTAAGTAACAGCATCAGAGAGTGGCGTGAAGCCGGCTGGGACAAGACCCTGAGCGAACTGGAACCCACCCACCATGCCTTCTGGCAACTTCAGCGGAATATGCGCGCCACTGAGGTTGCCTCAATGCCTCCCCTTATCCGCCCGGACAAAAGCATTGCCTTCGACGACGAAGACAAAGCCGAATGCCTAGCCGACAGCCTGGAGGCACAGTGCTCTCCCAGCTCCCAACCAGTCGACCCAGCCCACCTTGCCCACGTGGATGCTGAGGTCGAACGTAGATCTGCCCTACCCCCTGTCGAGGACCCTGATGCTCCCCTCCCCCCCGTCACGGAAGACGAGGTGGAGGAGATCATCAAGAAACTCAAACCTAGGAAAGCTCCCGGGACTGACAGACTGACCACTAGGGCACTTAAACTCCTCCCACGTACGATCATAGTCCTACTGGCTGCCATCTTCAATGGCGCCTTGTCCAACAACTTGTTTCCACAAGCTTGGAAAGAGGCTATAGTGATAGGTATCCCAAAACCCAAAAAGCCCAAGAACCTCCCGACTAGCTATAGACCCATTAGTCTGCTCAGCGCCCTCGGCAAGGTCTACGAGCGGATTATTCTTAATCGGCTCAAGGACTTTGTCGAGGCCAAGAGCCTAATCCCTAACGAACAGTTTGGCTTTAGAGCCCATCATTCCAGTGTCCACCAAGCCCACCGCATCGTAGAGCACATTAGCGGCCGCTTTCAACGCGGTCTGGTGACGGGGGCCCTATTCTTTGATATAGCGAAGGCTTTCGACAAAGTCTGGCACAATGGCTTAATTTACAAGCTGTACCAACTAGGTGTGCTGGACCGTCTCGTGCTCATCATTCGAGACTTCCTGTCGAACCGCTCCTTCAGATATCGTATCGAAGGAGCGCTTTCCACTCCCCGCCCTATCAGAGCCGGCGTCCCTCAGGGCGCCGTGCTCTCCCCCCCACTCTTCACGCTATTCACTAGCGATATCCCCAAAAAGCCCCCAGTAGAGTTATCCCTATTTGCCGACGACACGGCCATCTACTACTCGGGACATAATCCCGTTAGCATCGCTCATACCCTCCAGACCTCAGCCAACGCACTAGGCGATTGGTTTAGGAAATGGAGGATTGAGGTAAATCCCGACAAAAGTCAAGCAGTCCTGTTTCGCAGGGCTCGCCAGCATAAACAATTCACCCCCCCTCGCCCGATCACTATGTTCGGCAAGCCAATCCCTTGGGAGAAGCGAGCCAAATACTTAGGTGTGATCCTCGACCAGTTCCTTAACTTCAGTGAGCACATAAAGTCGGTTCGCTCGCGAGCCGCTTTCGCTCTCGGTAGGCTCCACGCCCTGCTGAATAAACACAGCAAGCTCTCCCTTAAATGTAAAATCCGAATATACACGACATGCATACGTCCTATCATGACGTATGCCTGTCCGGTGTTTGCTCATGCCAGTCCCAATCAGATCCATAGGATGCAAGTCATTCAGAACCGTTTTCTCCGAAAGGCCACGGGCGCGCCCTGGTTCTGTAGGAACGAGGATCTCCACGTAGACCTCAAACTCCCGACCATAAAGCAAGTGTTGAAACGCATGTCAGTGCGTTACTTCACCTCTGCTGAGACCCACACTAACCCCCTGATCGTATCGGCCGCCCGATACAGACCCTCCAAGATTTCTCGGGTTCGTCGCCCGCGTAACATCCTAGACGAGCCTGACGACCCCACCACCATCCGACAAGAGAGCAGTAGGGAAACCAGCACTCTTAGAAAACACAAATACAGAACGCGTTCCTTATTCCGGCCTCGCCGACGAGGCCCATCGCGACGTCCGCGTACTTGTAATGAAAATCCTCCCCGACCTTTGCCAAACGAGCCAGCCCGCGATGCTGAGCCAGTAGCAATAAATACTCCCGTAAATAATATGACCCAGCCTGTCCCTTTGCTGCCCTCCCAAAATGACCCCGCTATGCCGAGGCCCGTACTCCACAGGGAGTGCCCTTAGCGTGCGGTCATTAGTTTTTAAGTATATTTTAGTTTGTAAGCCCTGGCTGGGGGCCTTTAATTTATTAGAGGTCACCACAGGAAAGTCCGGTTAAGTAGACTCACAGCCTTAGTGTGCTGATCTACAAGTGGCCCTTCATAAAAAAAAAATAAAAAAAAAATACAGCGTTCCCACTTCTGGGTCTTCTATCTGTGGGACTACTCACATAAATATATACCTACTTCATAAAGGTATATTTGTATGATATGTTTAATTATAACTGAAACTAATTAATACTTTGCTGCTACTTTTGGCAGTGTGAGATGAGTCCATGCTGGTATATAGATAATTGAAAAACATAACCCTTCCTTTGCAATCGGGTAAAAATATAATTAGAGTACTTACGATTGATATCGATGGATATGTTTTCAGAGACGGGAGCTATAAGCGGATCTGTCACAGCCTGTGAACAAAATAAAGCAAGTTATTGTACAACATACGTATCTATAATAATATTATAAAGAGGTAAAATTGTAGTAAGTAATCTCTGAAATCTGGATCTACAGCATCGAGGTTTAATTCTTTCAAACTTTTCACGCAAGCGGAGCCGCGGTATGGTCATGTATATAAAATAGTGATGCATTCCTTTGATATGTCATGATCTTGATTCTACGCGCGCGTATATAACTATATATTATCTTGGACTAGTACAATCAGTGCTTACTGCAACTGTGTTGTGATGTTGGTGCTTGATGCATCTATCTATACTAATATTTTATAAGGCAATGTCTGCGAGTGAGTTTGTATGTAGCTGCTTAGCTTCCAAACTACTCATCCGATTTTTAAAAATGGTTTCACCAGTAGAATTAGTGTATTAAAAACAAATAGGTACTTTTTATCCTGGGAAGTCGCGTGCAGAAGCTAGTATATAATAAACTGTTTACTTGTATTAACTATACTAATATTGATGAAGAAACTAATTAACTAGCGTGTTTACGATTACAGTATTAGAAAACTAATTGATAGACAGCTTTATTAACTGAAATGACATAATGATCAGAAATCTGTTTTCAAATTCTATCTTATACCTACATATGAACAAATATTCACTCAGCAGCTAATATCACGATATAGAAGAAAATGCTTAAGAGCATTTTCTTCTATATTAATCATATTATAAATAATATTTATCATACATGTACATTACTGAAAGATAGTAACGAACTTTTAACGACAAGGTGCATAGGTATTCTACAGGGATGTATTATAGACATTCATTTCTAAAATGAGATATACATGACAATAATAACCAGACGTTTCATTTAATTATCGGTAACTTGATAAAACTAATAAAATAAAACAAGAGAAGTGCTTGATAAAGACTAAAGCTTTTTTAATTACCACAGACAAGGTACATTCGGTTCATAGTAAATTACAAGTGGCTAGTATCAATGCTAGTAATTTCAATGCAAACTTATAACACCACCACTCATTGAAATAAACTAATAATCTATACTAAAAAAAACTACTACTACTAAAAAAGCTGAAGAGTTTGTTTGTTTGTTTGTTTGTTTGTTTGCTTGAACGCGCTAATCTCAGGAACTACCGTTCTGATTTGAAAAATTCTTTCAGTGTTAGATAGCCCATTTATCGAGGAAGGCTATAGGCTATATATCATCACGCTAACACCAATAGGAGCGGAGCAGTAATGAAGAATGTTTCAAAATCGGGGGATTTTTTTTTCCACGGGGACGAAGTCGCGGGCGGAAGCTAGTCTAAGTATATAAACCTAAATCTGACAAAAATTTATAATGTTTTACACTAGACAAACTTTTAGTAAGAATGTCTGCTGGCATACTTGTGCTAGGCAAATATACAATTTTTACTAAATTATTTGATACAGCTTCTCGTATAAAATGGAAACGAACATCACTGTGTTTACTCCTTTTATAAAACATACAATTTTCAGTAAGTTTTTTTGCACTCTGGTTGTCATTATACAAAACAATAGGGCCGATATCTTTACCAGTTAGATATAACAACAAATGATTAAGAAATATTGCTTCTTTACTAGCTTCACAGACCCCCATATACTCAGCCTCAGTGCTAGATAGTGCCACAGTTTACTGCTTTCTACACTCATGGGATATTACCAATAGTCTAGTGTCACCAATTATCGCCCTATCTCAGTCCTTCCAGTCATCTCTAAAATACTAGAAAAAGTTCTCCACAAAAATCTCAGCAATTTTCTTGATAAATTCAAAGTTATTTCCAATCACCAATTCGGCTTTAGAAAAGGTTTGTCTACGGAGGATGCCGTGACTGCGTTGCTGGATACTATTGTGGACCAACTTGACAATAGACAGAAATGCCTAGGCATCTTCTTAGACCTCTCGAAGGCATTCGACACCGTCTTTGTCCCTATCCTACTCACCAAGCTGGAGTCGATTGGGGTGCGTGGTGATGCCCACAAAATATTTAAAGACTTTTTGGTGAACCGTACGCAGCGTGTTAAGATTGGGGACGTCCTAAGTGACGAGGAATCCTTCGAATACGGCTTGCCCCAAGGAAGTTTGCTTAGTCCTCTGCTCTTTCAAATATACGTGAATGACCTCTGCGCCCTCTCTCTGCCTTCCACCCAAATCCTGGCATACGCAGACGACACAGCCATTCTCGTATATGGAAATGATTGGGTCACGACAAAACTGACTGCCGATAGGGCACTACGTGAGACAATGTTCTGGTTGGCTAGCAATAGTCTTACGTTAAATGTAAGCAAGACTCACTTCGTCACTTTTGGACTCAGACCCTCTCTCCTGCCACCAGACCATTCCTTAACAGTTAAAGCACATACATGCGACTTCAATGATCCGAAATGCTCGTGTCCTTCGTTGTCGCGAGCACCGGTGGTGAAATATTTAGGTCTACAGGTTGATGCCTGCCTATCATGGCAATACCAGCTAGAAACACTATCCGCGCGTGTCAGGAAATTGGTTTACATCTTCAAAAAACTAAGACTATCCGCACATAAGGAAATCCTAAATATGGCATACTGTGCTCTATGTCAATCAATCCTAACTTATTGCATCACGGCCTGGGGGGGTGCAGCGAAGACTGCTCTACTTCAGGTTGAGCGTGCCCAGAGAGCTGTTATTAAGGTACTTCTTAGCAAACCTTTTAGATTTCCCACGCAACAACTTTATACAGAATATAAAGTTCTTACAGTCCGACAACTATTTATATACCGTGCACTAATTCACAAACACTCAAATGTACCGTTAAAAGTTATTAACCCTCCTACAGCTAAGAGACGACCAGAACAAGCATGTCCAACGGAAAGTACACACACAACCTTCGCTAAGCGACATTACCCATTTTTGAGTGCCCTTATTTATAATAAACTTAATCAGATTCTTAATATACACTACCTCAATAACTTCCATTGCAAAACCAAATTAAAAGAATATCTTCTCACACTAAATTACCATCAAACAGAAGATCTACTTAAACCTCTATACAAATAGACACACATAAACACTACAGACACATTCACTCACCACACCCTTTTTTACTAATCTCTGCACGTTATTTTTAAGTATATTTTTTTTTTTATAAATGCTCTACTACTGATTAACACGGATTGTACACATAACGGACGGATGGATGACCCCTATAACACAGGTACCACCTAACATAGGGGTCATTGATCAAATATAATATGCACCTGTAAATCCTTCACTGTAAACAGATGTGCATAATCTGTACTTTACTTTGGATAAAAAAAAAAAATTGTATTGTACTAACGGGAGTAGGTCACTATTCTGTTTCCAAATAGATGTTCGAAGCTTGACAGCCTGACTCCTCAGGAATACATATAAAAAATACAGCTCCTGAAAGCTTGAAGCAAAAGCCAGTATAAGATCGTCTGTCAACTTATTAAATGCCCAATCTGCATCCACATAACCAACTATATCCAAATCATCCTTAGTATAAGTTAAACGGTAAGACTGTGGCTTTCAAATATTTCAACACTCTCTTGGCATACTGCCAATGTACTTTATCAAAACAATTATTGAATTGACTCAAGAAACTAATACTGTATGAAATATCAGGTCTGGTAAGTAATGACAGGTACATAAGGCTACCAATTAATTGCTGGTATGGATATTTTTTATTACAGTGTTCACAAAAGTGAACAGTGTAATAAAAACAAGATAAATATTAAAAAAATAAAAAAGATAAAAATTAGATAAAAATCTAATTTTAAATTCATTTCCATAGGAGTAGTGACTGTTTCATTACAATTTTCTAGGCCAAATTTAATTAACAAAGTGTCAATAAATTCTTCTTGATCTAACCTTAATCTATTGTTATAAAACTCTACTCTCATTCCTAAGCATTTCCTTACTTGACCTAAATCTTTTAATTTAAATTTAACACTTAGCTGAGATTTTAAATTACACACTTCAATAGCACAAGTTGAAAAAACAAAAAAATCGTCAACAAACAATGCTATATAGGTTTTCCTAGTTTCACTTACAAACAGACAAGGTTCATGTTGTGATTTTACATAATTTAACTCCTGCAAACATTCATCCACCTTCATGTACCAAGCTCGAGTAGATTGTTTTAGCCCATATATAGCCTTTTTCAGCTTCAAAACTTTACTCTTAACAGCCAGGTTTGGAGGCGGGTACATGTATACAGTGTCTTCCAAATTACCATTTAGAAATGCAGTTGTAACATCATAATGGGTAATATTCATATCCAATTTTACACTCAAGGCAAATAATAACTTTAAAACAGAGTACCTTAGCACCGGAGAGAAAGTTTCTTTATAATCTACACCTTCTTTCTGTGTGTATCCCTTCACCACCAACCGTGCTCGGTATCACACTGTATTGTCACTATTAAGTTTTTTCTTGTATACCCATTTGCACCTTACAATGGTACATTTATCTTAATTTTTCAACTATTTCCCATGCATCACACTCACTGAACGACTGCATTTTCTCCTTCATAGCAATACACCATTCTTTTTGTTCTGGTCCACACATAACATCCGGATATGTTAGACTTTCTTCACCAATACTTTCTACACACATTTTTCCAAAACCAAATCTTTCTGGAGCTCTTCTCTGTCGTTTTTCAGTAGCTAAATTAGGTATATTTTGGATTTCTGTATCGCTGAGTGTGTTGTAGAATTCATCAGAACTAAAAGAACTTCTTGTATCATCTGGCACATAGGTCACGTCTGAAGTAGTGTCACCTTCATCTGATGTGCATGTCAGATCAGATGAGTCCATGATGGGTTTTGTTTCTTCTAAATTATCACATTTTTCCTCTATTACAGCTTGAGTCGTGTCAGAGATACGCTGAGCATGTTCCATGATAATAACATCTCGACTGGTGATAATTTTGTTATTCTTATCAAAACATGATCTTTACATTATTATCATATCCCACTAGAATAAGTGTCTCAGCTTTCTTATCCCATTTTGCAGTTTTTATTTTGGGAACATGGGTCATTGCAGTGCTGCCAAAAACTCGAACGTGGCTGACATCTGGCTTTCTGCCTGTCCAGAGTTCGTAAGGTGTCTTTGTCAATCCCGATGCTATGGTTCTGTTGCGCAGATATACAGCAGTGCTTACTGCTTCTGCCCAAAACTTCTTTGGCATATTAGCATCAAACAACAAACACCGAGCTCTTTTCACTACTGTCCGATTCTGTCTTTCGCACATACCATTCTGTTCCGGGGTGTATGGGTTCGTTTTCTGATGTGCAATACCTGCTTTTTTCAAACATTTCATATCTGAAGAGCAAAATTCACCCCCATTATCTGTTCTCAAAACTTTCAATTTCCTGCCAGTGTCTTTCAACAAATGCCTTAAATTCTTTAAAGTATTTGTAGACCTCATTTTTGGCTTTAAGCAAATATAAAAATGCCATCTGGCTATAATCAACAAAGAGCAAAACGTAACGCGATAATCCAATTGAGACTTGCTCCATCGGTCCACAAACATCAGCGTGAACCAGCTCAAGCACTTCACTTCTGGTACCCTTGTGAGTAAATGGCAGCCTAGCCTGCTTGCCTTCACAACAAGTTATACCTCATTACAAGTTATATCTCACTTGTTGCAACTGTCGTTGTGCCAACAAACAATGTCGGCGACTTTATACATAACCTATAAACGCCATTCACCAATTCTGCTTTACCAACCAGTTTATTTTGTCTATTGCGTATATAGCAAACTTCTTCTTCAAAACTCACATTGTTTCCATTTTGAATAAGCTGACCTACCGATAGTAAATTGGTAGTAAGGTTAGGTATGCATAATACATTTTTCATGGGGATATCAAATTCTGAGTCGTCAATCACTGTCGTTATTCTCGTATTTCCTGCGTACAGCACAGACATTGTTTCTCTGTTTGCAACTACTATATTCTTCACTTCGTGGCTGGGTATAACATTCTCCAGGCAATTTTTGTCAACAACCATGTGTGAAATCGCTCCCGAGTCGATGTACCAGTCCGACACTCGAAACTGATTTTGTGGGTTCAGGAAGATGCCACTAAACGCATTTTCTGTCTTTTCACGACTGTTCTGGGGGCATTTATTCATATAATGTCCTTGTTGTTTGTTTCATCTGTGATTTCAAATCCTGTGCCTTTCAGTTTTTGAGCCGTATCAACCATCTGGGTTACATATGCCGTCATAGAATCACTATCTTCCAATCTTATTGATATAAGTTGACGTAATAATTCGATTCTACGCGTGAAGCCAGAGTCATCATAGAGCGTTTTTAATCTGTTCCATACTTTTTTCACTGTCTTTTCGTTCTTGATATGAACAAACAAAGAACTATCGATGGTCATGATAAGCCAAGGCAAACCTTGGCCTTTTTTGGTTGCCAAAGCCGCATCCCCTGCAGATTCTTCGTTTATGTCCACACTATCAAGTAACAGGAAATTTTCAGCCGCAAAAGCCCACTCGTCGTAGTTTTCCCTGCCTTTTAGTTTCGGCACATTTACAATGTAACTGCCGGCCATTTTGACTGATCAAATACGTTGCACAGTTTTATGAAAATATTTTTTGTAATCACTGAATAACTATGTATAACTATTGAATTTTCAAATATTTTTTAAAATATTAATAGTTTCCGATGAATTTTCCACGAGATAAAGAATAAAATAATAAGCCCATAACCTAATAAAATAAAACAAGAGAAGTGCTTGACAAAGACTAAAGTTTTTTTAATTACCACAGACAAGGTACATTCGGTTCATAGTAAATTACAAGTGGCTAGTATCAATGCTAGTAATTTCAATGCAAACTTATAACAAAATCTAGGTATATTTAAATGCATGTAGTTGTAGGTATATATTTATCTTGTCTTTATCTGTATGTTTTTGCAGTTACCGGGTATCTTTTATCGCTTCTATCGTAAAACTATTACACCTGCCACGCAATCTACTGTTCACCACCCTTGGTTAACTAGTACAGAATGCCTACGAAATTACGCCCGTCTTTGTACCTATGTGCATGAAGTGTAAGTAAGTAAATAAATCAGCCTATAACGTTCCCCGTGCCGGGACACAGTCCTCGTCTCTATGAAAGATAATGAGTCGTATTTCAACACGTGGCGTGGGCCCACTGAGGGTGGATGTCGCATGTTTTCGGTTTTTTGGTCCTAGGACACCCCCGACTCCTGGTTGTCTGACGCTTCTTACCTGACAAGTGACGTCAGTGCCATAGTCAGATCTCTGGAGCCTGAAGGAGACGGTGGCCCTCGCTTCGGAGTTGGCGAGGAGTGCGTGTGACTTCCACCAGGATACCCGGGCGGTTGGGCGACCTTAAAGAGAAAATAATAATTAAATGTTAAAGTTATGTACAGGAATAATTTAATTAAATATTTTCTTTCAATCAGCCTGTCAAATTAAATTAATAGTCAAAATATTTTTAAAATCAAGCTGTCTTACTATTTTCGTTTGGTACTTATGCGATGTCATCCAAACTGAATGTGTATGTAAAATGTCAATTAAGAAAAATTGCTTTAAAATAAATAGTTAAAAGGATAAAAATCGGACTCTTACTTCTATTTGCAAAGGTAGATTCTTATTATTAAGAAGAACGGACAAGAAACTCTATAGTTGGTTACTCTTTTAATTCTTCTCTTCAATAAAATGCGTGAAAGGGGTTCATGGTAGGATTGGGGGAGGCCTTTGCCCAGCATTGGGACAGTGTAGGGGAGCGAAAAAAAGGGTTTGTGAAGATGATACACCTATACCAGTGTTGTATAGGTGAACCTAGATCAATCAATCATATATGTCAAAGCTACACGATAACTGACAAATGCTTGCACGGTCTGGACAGGTCCAATCAAATCTGTGTGGTTATTTCCTCAAAGAGCACCAAAGACATGAACCTACATGTTTTTCATATGATCGGACCAACACAAATTGTATGGACTTTAAAAGAGACGTTGACCTCTGAGTTTGTTTCGATGTTTCTTCTCAGAGTAGTCAGTTAGGAAACACCGGCCTCATCTAGCTAAACTAAACTTAACACGCAAAAAAATATGACGTGTAAAAGCGTTATACCAATTTACAAAATAAATATTTCATTACATTTCATTTCAATCGTACTCAACAGGTGGATTGGTCGTGGTCATGGATTGACTCGCCGCAATCAACCTATTGCGGCTTTATCGAGACTTCTCCTTCTATCTCTATTCGTGGCACTTCGTGTACATTCAGCCAGGGAACGCTTTAAGGAGGTCTGTCGGTTCGATGTGTATTTGGTGTGAACATAGTTGTAATATTGGATAAACAAGTTTTTTTTTTTTTATTTAAGTATAGTCAGAATAAATTTATTTAACAATTAGGCAACATAACAACAGATTAGGAATATAAATGAACTTGTATAGAGGAACTTAAATTTGTTTTAAAATGAGGTTTTGTACGACAGCTTCATGGTTCGTCGGCCACATCCGCATTAGTTTTGCCCAGGTAGGGCTGCTCCATCGCCGAAACCAAATAACTTGGCTAATGGTTTAAATTTATGTCTTGTGCCGCGAATGCACATGCTAGTGGCACGTATTATTGAGATGATGATTCTTGATCTTAACCAACCCATCACTACGCTGAAGGACCTGTTCCATGACCTGTTTCCTGTTCTTAAATATTGGATAATGATGTAGGCTACTTTAATTTAGCTGAAAAACAATTTTACACGAGCGAAACCGCGAGCAGAAACTAGTATATAATATAGTTATCTGCCGTCATTACCATATTGAACTAAAATACGTTGACACAATGTTCAATTGCTTTTTCAGCAGAATTTTCGAGTTTCCAATTCAGTAGGCAATTCAGACTATCAGATCTAAGCTTTCAAGAATTCTTCAGACACAAAGGAATTGTTCTGATTCTGACATTGTCTTAAATATTCCCAGACACACTTTTATTTAAAGAAAAGGTAAAACGTAAAGACATTTAATAAACTCACTACGTTTTAACTAAACAGCATTAGTTATTATTCTTGATTAGATATAAAAAAAACCGGTCAAGTGCGTGTCGGGCCACGCGCAGTGTAGGGTTCCGTAGTTTTTATAACAGAAAAGTCACGGTAATATTATGGCCAAGTGCATGTCGTATTCGCTGACTGATCGTTTCGTACCATTTTTTTTTGTTCCGAGGTGGAAATCCTCATGGATATCCTCCGCCCTGGGGCGGGCAAAGGGGTCTGTCAGACTTAAACTGACTAAAACCACCCCGTGTTCCTTCGTATACATGCGCCGGGGGCTGCGGGAACGCATAAGTATTTCAACATTTCGTACCATTTTTTTTTATTTTTTTACGGGGGGAAATCCTCATGGACTACCTCCGCCTGGGAAATGGCGGAGGGGCGTGCCGGATTTTTACCGGCTAAAACCACCCCGGTGTCTCCTCACACGTGCGCGGGGGGCCGCGGGAAACCTAATTCTTCCGCAACAACATTTCGTACCATGCTCTAACTAAAAGCCAAACATGACTACCTAACTAATTTGACTTCCTATACAAATCCTCACCTGATCCTGTCGGAATTAAAACTTTCCGTGCAAAATGACAATTTTGCAAAAAAAAAGTTTTAATTTTTTTTTTAGAGATTTGTGTAAAACTTGTCATAGACGGTGTTTTGAATTTAAATACAGGACACAGAGCTACACTACTCAATCGTCACAAAAAAATAAAATTGAGGAAGTAGTTTGCTGGGGGAGCTTTGTATTTGATATTATATAGCAAAATAACCAATAAATGAAAACATATTAATTTGAATCCACTCTAAAAACGGGCCCACATTATAAAATCCAACTTCACAAGGGAAATTTGAAAAAATATGATCTATTTGAGTACCACCGCGTGTAGAGGGAAGTGGTTGTAATAAAGACTGGTAACCAGCGTCACGTATTAATTTGAAAACTGCAGTGTTGTCGTTACGGAGATAGTCTTCATTAAAATCTCCAAATATTATGCAAGGACTGTTATGCGATAGTAAATTACTTACAAAACCTACTGCGCAACTATTGTATGTATATATAATATCTTCACTGCATTTATTTCGAAAATTACTGCTTCACAGTGGTCACCTCCAGCAATGTCAATGTAATACCGTGGGTTGCTATATTCAATATAATTTTTTGCCCATGCACACCCACCAAAACCTGCGTTTGAACTAGACTGTTTAGGGCCATTTGTTCTAATTATTTCCTTAAAATTAGTTACATAAAAAGAATCTTGAGAACAGCTCCACGTTTCTACTGCTAAATAGATATCTGAAGCCATTATTTGAGGATCGCTTACAGTATCTTGCAAGTGTGCACGTAAGGATTGAACATTATGGAACATAATTTGTTATGAACTGTGGGGCTCCCTCAAAAATCGATACATAGGTATTAGAGGATTTCGACGCAGCTTTTCCATTTCCATTACGACTGAATCTTGGTCGGAGGGTGGACGTGGAGGATGAAAACATTCGGTAACGATAAATAAACCTTCAGCACATGTGGCACGTGAGCAAGCAACTTATAACATTGACCTTGAAATACCGGGCTTCACATGTACAACAATTTTTTCTAATGTGGAACCCTGGCTTTTGTGAATTGTAACAGCCTCAGCTGGAACCAATGGGAATTGAGTGCGACGAACTTGTAGGTGAAGAAGAAGAATTATTAAAGAACTATCCAGGCGCCTAGTTGACGTGACCAAAGGCTGGCTTTTACCTTGGACAGCGGTTAAGCATTGCCATACAGCGTGGCAATGCCACCAGTCTTTTGGGCACATTACGAGTAGACAGCGATGCGCACGAATTTCTGGATGCCATATTTTTGTTTATTTTCAGATGTATATGTAGTTTAGGGTTTTTATTTAAAAGTATATTCAATTTTTGATTAAATAAAAAACTTGTAGGTTGGATGATTTATATCTTTTAACAGTGTATGTAACTGGATCTATTGGAGTCCAATTATTTTTCAATCTTGTTTTGTGGCGAGTGAGTGATGTAGAGCTCTGTGTCCGTTTTATTTTCCCTATATTTATATCATCAAAATATAACCAAACTCGTAACGGCCTCCTCTCACCAGTGGTTCTATTTCCTGCAAAATCGATTGCAATCAATTTACCCGTAGAACCATTTAATAATCCGTCAGATGTATCAATATTGACTGTCATCATGTATTTGGCTCCAACTTTTGTTTTTTTTTTGTTAAAAAGATTTTTTTATATGAAACTTATTTATTTAACTAGCGCAAAACAACGGACGCTTAGCGCCATCTATCGACGTTTCTATAGAGTTGTTCGAAATTTTCGAGTCAAAACAATTGGTCGACTATTACTCGTAAACTTGTAAAGCCCACTTATGTGTGATAGTTTTCCTTTAAATTTCGTTATATATAGGTACTACTGTCGTGAAATTTTAATTTCTAACTACAACCGTTTAGTTGGTAGAGGCTTCCCCCTCTACCAACTAAACGGTTGTAGTTAGAAATTATACTTGACTCTAACGAAAATTGATAATTTAAAGCTTGATAATTCACGAACGGTTTACTTAATCAAAAAACGGTCGTGCCAAACCCCTAATATTTTTGAAAGACCTATCCAACGATATCCCACACTATGGGAAGGACGAAAAAAAATTATCATCCCACTTTACATGTAGGGGAGGTACCCTAAATAAATGTTTTTTTTTTTCAAAATTTTATTTTACCACATTTTCGGCGTCATTAACGTGTATACTCATGCCAAATTACAACTTTCTAATACCAATAGTTTTTGAGCTAAACCGCGCACAGACAGACAGACAGACAGACGGACATGGCGAAACTATAAGAGTTCCTTGTTGACTATGGAACCCTAAAAAGTGTAGTGTGAA
Source organism: Tholera decimalis (assembly GCA_943138885.2). Classification (NCBI taxonomy): domain Eukaryota; kingdom Metazoa; phylum Arthropoda; class Insecta; order Lepidoptera; family Noctuidae; genus Tholera; species Tholera decimalis. The sequence goes on along the minus strand of OW964571.2, from coordinate 27,210,310 downwards.
AAAAAGAATCTCCAAAAGTGCGCTGTTTCCTATTTCTCAGCGCCTAATTTTCTAATCTTCTAAGCTTAAACCTATTCACGCCTAAAAGTTTTCCAAAAAAGTCCGGACATTTTCTGCCCACATAATTACTGGTGGGCACAAAAGGCTAGACATACATATAATTGTATACTTTACATTGTGAGCCGTGAATGACTAGAGTAGATATAAAATCATGTAAAACAATGGAGGTTGTGTACCGCCGGTACCCATGTCAAGCAAGGATTCGTGGTGTGGTACAAGTGGGGAGTGAATGTGGGAGTACATTTTTAGTACATCTTTTTCTTACATACATACGGGTAGATCTCTATGACCATGTACATTGCCATTGCAAGAATGCTGGTTTTTAAGGCAACAACTTTCGCCAGTAAAGCTTTTTAAGCGGCCGTTTATGTCCAGTATTGGCATAGCGTCATAATTTCAAATCTTCCTCTAAAGTAATGACTTAGCAAGCTATTTTGCAAATGAATACTATAGTAATTCTTGCGTTTTAAGCGGCTAACAACGATCTTGGAACATCATTTTTCAATCCCAATTAATAATATCCAAAAACGAAAACTAGCGATGTGGGTAGAATTCACATTACGTCTATTCACGGAGACGAGTTAGTAGAGCGCTATCTCACTCACACAATTTTTTAACTGCGATTGGTCAGTGATAAACGCTAAGGCGGTGTACACAGTACGAGTACTTTTTAGTCTACTCATACTTCCCGTACTGTGCAGACGTGCTCTTACTTGTGACTGTATGCTCAACTTGTGAACCGGCTTGTGTATTAGATTTTATGATTGATTGCTTTCTTGACAACTTGGCGGCTTGTGAAAAGGACTTTTCATTGTGAACTGAAATAGTGCGATAATGGCGGATATCGAACAACCGGGTGAGAAAAGAAAGCGGCGGGCTTTTTTGTCTACCGAGAAGACTATGGTTTTAAATATGTACCAGGCAATGAGAAATGCAGATTCTTCGGCCTCCAAGGGTGACATTCTGAAAGCTGTTGCATCTTCTTTAGGTGTTCACTGGGCTTCTGTTCATAGAATTGTAAAAGAGAAGAATGATAGTGGTGAGCTAAAATCTCCGAAGAAATTGAAGCAACGTTTATCAATTGTTGATACGATTGATAACTTTACAAAATGTTCCATCAGAAATATAATCCACAATTTCTTCGCGCAGAACGAAATACCTACTCTAGATAAGATTTTAATGAAAATCAGTAATGATGGCACTTTGGGCATTATAAAGAGAACGACGCTTCATAAAATATTGAAAAAAATTGGTTTTAAATTCTATATGAGAAGCAGAAATAGCTTATTGCTGGATCGCGATGACATATTCTTGTGGAGAAGAAATTATCTGCGAGCTATCAAAAATGCACGAGATAATAATCAAAAAATCTACTATTTAGATGAAACTTGGGTGAATGAAGGTCACACTACTTCAAAAGCTTGGGTCGATACCACAGTGAAAAGCAGGCGAGACGCTTTTATTAATGGACTATCGACTGGCTTGAAAACACCTTCAGGTGTGTATTTTTTTTAATGTAATGGTCAATGAAAATTTTTAAGCCCAATGTGGCGCAGGTGTGCTAATGACCCGTTTATTGTTCTTTTGTCATAAATGAGCATCATCATAATAAAATACTTTTTCCCAATTTTTGTATAGTGAACTGGCCCAGGTGCGCTAGATCCATTGTTATTATTATCATTAAGTTATTGTTATATTCTCATTGTTGAAACACCTATTTTATAACATGTTTTGTATTCTCGTTACAGGAAAAGGCAAAAGACTAATTATTACTCACATCGGGAGTGAGGATGGATTCGTCGAAGGTGGTCTAAATATGTTTGAGTCGAAGAAACAAGGCGATTATCACAAGGAGATGAATGCCGAAGAATTTGAAAATTGGTTTAGAGAAGTTTTAAATAAGCTAGATGATAATTCTGTGATAGTCATCAGTCATATATATATTTTTATAGCTATCTTGTTAACCCTCCAACTAAGCTAAATATGCTAGTGTATTATATACGCGAAAGAAACTCTGTCCGTCTGTTACAGATTTATGTCTAAAACACTTAACCGATTTTGATGTTATTTGGTACAGAGATAGATTAGACCTTGGAACAGAATATGGACAATTCTTTCTGAAAACTATTCAAGCGGGTGAAGCCACGGGTAGAATGAATAAATTATAAATATTATTATAATTCCTGCTATCGCCTATCTTCTACACCACATCTAAATCGTGCACGTGAATCGGATATTTTTTGCGAAAATGGAACACCCTCTGGTGTAGGCTGATATATGATACTGCAGTCTTGTGTCGGCGCCACACTATGTAAAAAGCTGTGTGAGACAGTATAAACGATTTGACGTGTAAAAATATTAGTAAAATATGAAAATTCTAAACACCCGTAGAGCTCTGACTGCCGTTACGGGAGGCCGTCCTAGTTATATAATAACAGTAATAACATATTGATCTCCAACGTAAAGCAACGCTTGCCGAGGATGAGTGACCATCTAAACATACGCTAAGACTGGTCCCGGGTGTCGTTAGTACATATTTGATAACCGTTAAGGGCTACGGGAGCCTTCAGTGACACTACACACAATTTATTAGCTCAGTGAATCATAGCTTTGAAATGCTCACTATATTGTTTTCTATTTGAGATTTTAATTATTTGGGTTATTTTCATGTTTTAAATAAAACTGTACATGTACTGTTTTATTTCAGCAGTAAAAAAAAAATATAAAGAAGCTCTACCCTAGATTGCTTCACAAAACTCGACACCCATTGAGTAAACATGTACGTAGTGTACATATACAAAGACAAGTAAATAGGCCAAATACAACCTTATTTATCGGATTTTATTTTTTTAATTCAGCCTATATCGTTCCCTCTGCTGGAACAAAGGTCACCTCTTAAACTTCTATAGGTAAAGAACGAATCTTACCTCCCACTGCGATGCACGTGAGGTTGACTTCAGTTCCCTCATCATACGGTCCGAGGACACCTCGTATCTCGTTACCCTCATGGTTCAGGATAATCAGCCGCTCTGGAGGTACTGCAAAATAATTGAACTTAAGAAAAAAACAGGGAACAAAGAAATAATCAAATATAATGAGGAACTCGTGGTTAAATAATAACAGCCGCACGAGTCGATCTTCAAGGACAAGCAATGCTTGCTAAGGTTGGTTCGTAGATGGGTGAACATCTTAACATATCGAGACTTCTCCATGCCTCGTATGTGAAACCATTATTTGGATGTCATTTGTTCATTCTTCACAGACATTACCGGTAGTCAGAAGTCAGACAATGTAACACCAGTAGTAGAATCGTGTTACCCAGCTAGTGCGTCGTAGAGGTCAGACAGACTTGTGCTCCATGTACAACATAAGATGGATGGTGCACATTTTTTCTCATTTTTGCTCCTAGAACATGTTCTAGGAGCAAAAATGAGAAAAAATGTCAGGAAACATGTTTCCTGACTATCTTTCTTTGCCTGGTTTTAGAGTAGCGGTGACTATATAAATTATATTCAAACCACAATTATGTTGCTATAGTGGAGTATGTATTATGAGATTATCACTAAAATGTTTATCTAAGCTTATTTTTACATACGAAATACTACTAAGATTTTAACCCGTATATCTCAGACTTTCCAAATATACTTACTTAGCACCGTAAGATTGAGCCTTGTGTTCTTGGTAGGTGACTTGATGAAGTCCACTCGACATCTGTACTGACCACTGTCTTCGGGCCTGGAAAGTAAAGAGGATGTATTAGTTTGAAATAGGTAACCGTAGATGTATCATTTCTGTAGGAACATACAACCGCTTTGGGTAGATTTGTAAGCTGGAAGAGAAGAAAATCTTTTGACGTCTATTAAATTCGTACTGATAAAATCATAGGAGAATCATATAGATTTATTTCTGTGCTGCTGTTTTGAGGAAAGGGACACACAAATTTGAGCCGACAATTCCAAACAATGCAAGCAATTGTCAGTTATCGCGTAGCTCAACAGTTAACTTTCAAGGAGCTTGAACAATTTGACTAACAAATAATAAGTAAGGTATTTGAGTACATATGTGTTAGGTCTACATACTTATATATTTACCCGTAGTGGCTCATTTGATGTACCCCTCTGCGATCCTTTGTTGCACCAGATGTGTTTTAGTATCGGTCATCCCGAGTGGTTACATTGATGAACTTCCAAAGCTTGACTTGAATATCCATACTAATATTATAAATGCGAAAGTAACTCTGTCTGTCTGTCTGTTACCTTTTCACGCCTAAACCGCTGAACTGATTTAGATGAAATTTGATATTGGAATATTTTAGGACCCTGGAAAGGACATAGGATAGTTTTTATCCCGGAATTCCCACAGGATCGGAATTTACGCAGGAAAGACCTCCCACGCGAACAAAGTCGCGGGCAAAAGCTAGTTTGATATAACTAAAGACCTAGTGACGCAACTTTGATCAGAAATACGTGTACATAATAAAGTAAACTAGCTATGCGCGCGTCTTCATTCACGTGGGAGTTGATAAACCCTACCTGGTTTTTCCGACGTAAATCAGATCCCATAGGAACACCGGAATAAAAGGCTTATTATTCTATCTTCCACTGAAAACCTCAATAAAATCGGTTAGCAGCCGTTCCAGTAATTATCGTTGTCAAATAGAAAGCAAGACAGACAAAAAATAGGCTTAATATCATGTAAAAACCGTAAGCACTGGAGGAAATAGTTATTTTGAAATACAGTATAAAGACAGACACTTCAATTTTAAAAGCCAACACACAATAAATCTCTTCAAAAATGTTGCATTGCAGAGTACTGTCACCGAATCTTATACATTTTCTTAGCCATTTTGAAGCAATAAACTGACGAAACTAATTTTAACATCAAGCAATATATCATGTGAAAACGAGAGAATATTGGTCTGAGTAATGTTATTTTTTATATGCAAAGTTCACGATAAACTATAAAATATGTAGCAATAGGTGATATGTTTAGTTAAAAGTAATTATAATATAGTATATTATTTAGGTACTTAGTTCATTCAAATCGAGAATATAAAAGTCGTGCAGAATTACTTACGTAATTAGTAACTTTGCTCGCATAAAGTTGTTATTAATGTAAATGTTCAAAAATGGATCATATTTCACAAACGTGAACTCCAACTCCGCACCCCTTTTACATAATATACACACGCATGTACACACCAAAAAACAACACCCTAACACATCACAATTATTACATAAATCTAATTACCCACATGACACTGTCTATATAATCTTTAAACTGACATGGTCACTAACAGTGTCATTAGAACTTTAAACGGGATATTTACGATGTGTTTTTATCGTTTCGAGTTTCCGATATTTCTTCACTGTTGCAAGCGCCATGATCACGAATGAACTGAAGTCATTGCGGGTAGATGTTCATGAGCAGACGAATCGGTCTACCCTCTTTCTCGTTGTTTTGTTTTTTATCGACACCACTACCTACTACTCTACGTCTATGTACTTGTTGTATTTAATCAACTTCAGGAATTGCTAAGTTAAATTGTCTAGTTTAGGAGGCAGAGTTACATTTTTTTTTGTATGGAATTTGCGACAGGCTTCTTTTGTAATGTTCTGTACAGATTTTACTTTTTATACTCAACTTATTTGTTTTATTTTTATTTTTAAACAATCTGTAAAGTTTTGTGAATAAACGTATGATTATTATTTTACATAATTACCGGTCAAATGGAACGCAGATTACCCGTATTTTACACGGAGCGACTGATCTGAATTCCAAAGCCCTCTTACTGGATATCACATTAACCTTATGCAACAAAGACATGATATTTTGTTAGTATTTATTTATTAATTATATTATTGTACATCTTACAACATTTTATGTTATAGTTATATATTTCAGTAGCTTCTAAACTTTCTAGACTAACAGGTCCATTAGTCGACACCCATATTGCTCTGTTGTGTTACCCTTAATTAATACCATGTTTTGGATTATAAAACTTGGTACATACGGCCAGAGTTATGTTCAACAGGTTTAAGTTTATCTTTGTACATTATACGTTGTGTTATCCATGCTCAGTAATGGAGGGATCATCGTTTTAGTTTAAGACAGGATTTTAAATGTTTTGCAATTAAGATATACCATTCTGTATTGTAAAATAAATGTCCTAAATTTTAAAATAACATTATATTTTTTGCGTTATGTTAAATCAATATGCTTACGTTTAAAAGGGCAATCAAACTTCGAATCTGATACTTTTCCATGACCTCATGCTCATGGTGTGAGGAGCACGTGGCTAAATAATAACAGCCCCATGGATCCGTCCAGTCCGTGGATGGATTAACATATCGAGACTACTCGGTGCATCGAAAAGCACGCTAAGTCGTTGGTCGGCTGTTATTTGTACATCTGTGACAGTTGTTACTGGTAGTTAGAAGCCAGAAAATGTGACACCAGTCTGGTGGTGGAAGTCTGATAGGCAATGTCTCTATGTAAAACACAAGTAGTCTGCTGCATTTGGTTAGACTGGAAGCCGATCCCAACGTAATTGAAAAAAAAAGGCTAAGCAGAAGCATAAGTCTCTAGTGTATAATATATTTAGTACGTACCTTAATTTAGTGAGGACCAGTACTGCAGGTCTGGTATCGCTTCTGAAGGTAGCCCTTACTCCTAACGTGGAATCTGCCCAGTGTGACGTCACGCCTTCTCGAGTGTCCAGTCTGAGAACAAAGTTTGTATAGGTCAGACAAAAGAAAAAAAGACGGCTTCGGAAGTGAACGTTGTTGAATTCTGAAAACGCAGCTTTTGTAGCATTACTACCGTTAGGACAACTGCCCAAAACATAAACTTATTCTTCCAAAATAATGTTATTATTTACTGCAGTATTTCGTTTTAATATAAACTTGTGGTCGTCCAGTTGTCGAAATTCCAAGACTATAATTTAAATGATTTCAAATGCATTATTACATTAAAATATTAGTTTTCTGCACACCTTCATATAAACTGTAATTGTGGTACTTACATTTGGAGTGCAGTTTTCTGCGTAATTTTCGTAAAAAGCGGTACACATTTTTTGCTTCTCTCATTAATATTTTATTATTTTATATTATTATTCTCACATTAATATCTTCTCACATTCATTTTAATAATGACAAGTTGATTTCAGGATGCCTATTCAATTCAAATCTTTTAACAAAAGATATGAATTAAAACTTCATAATACAAAGATGAAGTCGCAAAATCTTCAGAATTAATATTAGAACTAATAACGCACAAGTATGAAAGATTCCGAACACTCATGGAATTGCTCCGTTTGTTCCGCTTCCGAGTGTTCGGAATCTTTCATACTAAGTTTTAATAAACTCGTATGAAATCACATACAAAAGTTATATTTTAGGGCTCTATTCTCAAATCTGCTGCTGGATCTTGGGTCAAAACTTGCGATCTCAGAAGTGTATAAACAGTCCCTAAGACGAAGCAAACCTCGTACTGGACAGTATTTAGAAACGAATTGGAATTTATTATTAGCTACTGACTAGCTAGCTAACCTAGCGAACTTCGTACCACCATTTTTTGTTTAATATAGTAAAGTATATCATTACTAATATTATAAAGTGGAAAAGTTTGTTTGCTTGAACGCGTAGCATCTTCGAAAGTACTGCATAGATTTGGATGAAATTTGGTACGGAAGTAGCTTGAAGTAAAAAATATTACTAACCCCTCAAGTGTCAACGGTACAGCGTATGTACATAACGTCACGGCTCGCATTTGACGATGTGTTTTACGTTTATGTTGCAAGTAACATGATGTGGCTGTATCATTCGACTAATCGATTTTACCGACCGGTTTTAGTAACATTTTAAAGGGAACACCGATCAAATGAATGAAAAAAAAATGTTTACAAAATGCATCCGTTGTTTATGTTGTGACGCCGCAGACTTTATCGTTGTGTCATCAAATAGTTATTATTACTGTTTACAGTGTCTAAGTGGAATAATATGTGTTAACATTTCCTACATATTATTGTGTTATCGTGTGTTTTTTTTACGTGAATATGTGTTTTTTCGTGTGTATGACTTCGAATGTGAGTGAAAATTATAAAAGTGAAAACATATCACATCACTGCGAGATAAGGTCAGTTTAATTTGTTTATTGAATGACATAAATAGTTAGATAAACTCATAATGAGGACAGGAAGGTAATATATAGCATGTAATGGCCAAATTTTTTTTTCTGACGTCCTACCCGAAAATAAAAACATACATTTAACTTGCGCGAGGGGTTAAAATAAATTGAAAAAAAGGAGGGTTATGTTTTTACCTTTATAAAACCCAACCACTGGCAACGAAAAATTTCTCTAGTTTCCCTAAGTATTTTTCCTGCACAACATTCTTCTTGACACTGCTTTCACTCAAAGTTTCCCGTAACAACCTTAATATCGTCGAGCTTGGCAGTTTATTTTAAAATATTTTTCCGAATATGGATGAAAATAGACAGCAAATCTCACGTTTGCTGTTGTGAGATTTTTCTTGTTAATTTTTTTATGGCTGAGTGGATTAAAATAATAAAATATTGGAAATCACTGACCGATGAAAGTATGTTCGTATTTTTTTATTATTCAGTTAATTTAGTGATTATTAGAAATATACCAAAATCTAGGCATCGTTTTCTTTTGAAAAGTGGCTACACCACGGGAAAAGTGCTTTCACCATTTCCATCACTTCTTATAACTAGATTAACGCACTGTCTCGCGGTTTGAGTACTTTATACAACCTGTCCAAATGTCTTTACTTTGGTATTGTTCGTCAAATCGTTCGAGCTCCTTCTACCATGACCTACGCGATAACTAACAAATGATTGCATTGTTTGGATAGGTCTGCTATCAAAATGCTTTGATTTAGTGGACTCCTTTCAAAGCTGTCTTTCACATTAAATAGTTAAAATGGGCCAACTCATTAAAAACCATATCTCCCATACCAACCACGATTCGAACAATTATCCCTGCGTTCGTTAACCCCAAAATGCCGACATCGTTCAAACCCAAATCACTTGATCACGACTAAGCCTTCGATTGTCAAAACAAACAAAACAGTCTCTATGACAGCGGCAGGAAACGGTTGACTCCACTAGACAGGGGGATTCAAAGCGACCGATTATAAGGATTAATGTGAACTAGTTTATGCCGCGGCGCTACTTGAGTTGTCTCTATCAGTTTTTTTGTGAGAAGTATAGTTTTTGTTTTTTTTTTATATACATTAATAAACCAATTAATGTATATAAAAAAAAACAAAAACTATACTTTATAAATAAAGAGTTGTCACATTAGTTTCTAGTTTGAAAGTGCACAACTTTTAAATATAATTAAGAACATGTACTATATGTATACAGGGCGTCCAAGACTCACGAGAATTTGGGGTTTAAACTACAAATTCATATACTGAACCCTTGAAAAAAAAAACATGATTAATTTTATTCATTACTGTTGTAATTGTACTAGATAGACATTGTGGTTTTACATACTCTATATTTTATAAAATTAGTTTCAGAAAATGGTAGGTAAATCTAATTTGTTCTCAGGATAGTCAGTTAGGAAACACTGGTCTCATCTATGTAGTTCAAAAGTACCAAAAATATTGTACATACAAAATAATTAATACAAAAATAAATATCTTCTCTTAGCGATAAGAACACCCATTTTATCACCCTTTTTAGTTGTTAAGTCCATAATTTATTTTACTGTTATGGTGACCAATAAAGCCTATATCTATCTATCTATGTATCAATCACATATTGACATACGATCTAAAATTACAAAGGTTAAAAAATCCCGAATAAAAATAACTGCATCCTACCCACCATATCCCGAACAGAGTGATTCTACGCTACATTGCGCCACAATATCTTGGCAACGTACTATCGGCCAATACGCAGAAAATATTTCTGCGGAGGCGCTGCTAGTAACAAACCACATCCCTCCCTGATTTCGCCCAATTAGGGAAAATATGCATTTGTGTGAGTACAGGGCGTGTAACATTATACTAATACTTACTATTACGAACACTACTAAAATACGCTTCGTGCATCCTATTGGTCAAAATACATGCATTAGATGATCGAGTTGTGAGCCGTGCTATGCGATTATAGCCTTCAAGGTGAGCATGCGGAAGATTGGTCGATAATACGGCGAACAAACTAACAATAAACTCTCTTTTGTTTTATGAACCAACTTTTGATCGTGTTTCACGAATTTTCAATTCCTTTTTATGTGGTCTCCTAATTCTGTTTATGATCAATGCTGAGTCGGGTCATGGGGTTTGTAAGATTGAAATGAATTATGTATTATAAATGCAACCTTCCATGGTTGCATTTAGGAAAATATCGGAAAAGAATTAAATATTAATAGGCTCGCGTATGGCTACAATCTCACCAGCAACAATACTACTCAAAAATACTCAGCGTTAAAGAACTAAAAACAAAAAAAAAATAGTTTTGAAAAGAACACCTAACCGTGGAATTTTTCGCTGGTTCATCGATGTCCAATGTATTATTATATTCGTCTGTACATCAATTATAGCCTATACATTAAATTAGCTAATCTGTAATAAAAAACATAACAACGTTCTAACTCGCCGTGGCTATTTTAAAGCACACTATCTTCCTTACAAAGTTTACGACTATCCTCAGTCCGATATTTCAGTCTAATACCGGGAGGAATTTTTAAATACACACACAGGGTCTGGAATTTCTGGAGGCGACTGCCCTGCAGCGCCTCTATGAATGGCGCGTGGAGGCGCAGCGCCGGGGCGTATCCCCGCTGCCTCGAGAAGTCGAGGCGCGGCGGGAAGAGCTCCGGCGCGATCTCAGGGCAGTATGGAGGGGACGACTGACGCAACCGACGGCCGGGCACGCCGCTATTGCGGCGGTAAGACCCCTCTTTGAGGAGTGGCTAGATCGGCGTCACGGCGTCCTGACCTACCGCATGACACAGGTCCTCACCGGACACGGAAGTTTCGGGAGGTACCTGTGTCTGATGGGGAAGGAAGAAACGCCTGGGTGTCACCACTGCGAGGATCGCCCTGAGGACAGGTGCAAGACTGCCCCGCTTAGGCAGAGCACCGACGTGTCCTCACGACGGCGATAGGCGGAGACCTCCCACGCCCGGCATTGGTCGAGGCCATGCTGCGGGGCGAGAGGGAGTGGGAAGCGGTCGCCTCCTTCTGCGAAGCAGTCATGCTACCGAAGGAGGACGCGGGCCGTGTGAGGGAGAGGATGGCGTCCTCCCTCCAGCCCAGCTGCAGTGGTAGACGCCCACGGCGTCGGACGTCGGCCGACGATCTCCGGCCACCATAGGCGCGGGCATGCTGACAGCGAGTAAAGGGCAACTCGCTGTCCGACCATGGACCTTGCCCGGGTCGACGGCGCGTTGTGTTCCACGCGCGCCTCAAAGAGCGTCAGCAATATGACGAGGCCCCCCCTGTAGAGGGCCGAAGCCTGCCGGGATCGTGGGACTTATCCCTTTACCGTGACCCCGGAACGTAAAGGTTATTGAAGGAACACCGTGGATTTTAGTCAGTAAAAGTCTGACAGTCCCTCCAGCCCTGCCCGGGGTGGGAGGACGTATTTGATAATTTTACCACGATAAAAAAAAGGGTCTGGAATTAATCCTAGTCTTATCACGACGTCTTAGTCTATGGCTGAAATGTGACACTAAGCATGGCAACGAGTACCCTGTTACCCTGTTGTGGAGATATGGTACGTACCATGGAATAGATGAATAAGGTTGGAATGGTAATGTGGGCGTGGCGAATGCGCTACATTTATGATACGAAAATCATAGCTCGACCGATTAATTCATTCACCACGTTTAGTGCGCTTCGGATTACTTCGGAACACAGAGCTCTGCTTTAAAATACCGTGGTGTGCAATTATAACCTGTAAAACAAAAAGTTAGACCGCAAGTATAGAGCGAGGAGGTGTATTTTTCCATCGGTAAGTCGAAAATAACATTTAATTACAATTTTATTTTTAAAAAACATAAAAATATTCTGATCACTATGAAATTCCGAACATTAACAACATTATTACAAGTTACAAAAAATATACATTGCCCAATGTGTACTCGCTTAATCAACGCAATGACCAAGTCCGCTTACAATGTACTGCATCCTTCACACTTCAACCATTGACGTTTCGTCCTTTACCCTGATTGGCAGTGACGCACGGCGCATGTTTATAGACAGTGAGTTACAATCAGTAGCAAGCTCTCGATTTAAGTGTGTGTAATTTATTTGTGTGCGTAATTCGCATACGTAACGGGCCTCTTGCTGGTAGTGGAGCTATAGAGGGAGATAAGCGGCGATACGCGTTCTCATACAAATCAGGAACAATTTCCTTTCTAACCTTTTTTATCTGTTCTGTGGTAGCTACAGGTAGTCGCTCTATGTAATATTATACTAGTACTGAGCTGCATCCGGTTAGACTAGAAGCCGACCCCCCAATAATTGGGATAAGGATAGCCCGCTAGGCAGATGATGAATTATAAAGTAGGTACCCACTACTTAAAACTCCATTAGTGAACTACCCATCTCCAAAGAGATAAAAGCATTCCTATAAACAAGTTGGAACCACGTAGCAATTCACGACGAAGCTCTCAAACATCCATTTATTAAATCTAACATCTAAATATATAACGTGTAACGGAAACCCCATATCTATCCAAAAGTACTGAAGACAACATCTGGTATGGAGTATCTATGCAAAGTTTCAGCTCAAAATAAGTGACTCACAGAATTGACCCCAAATTGTTGATTTCGTATGTTTCTTGAATACCAATAATATCAAACGTGTCACATCACTATAAGGGTCATCACTTTCCACGTCACTTGCCAATAAAACGATAATTCTCTTCGTTCTTCTTAATTTGAAAAATTCGGTCTCTGGTATCAATATATTGAAATTTCTAATAAGTTCCACACATGTACTCATAGGATTAGAAAACCCTTGCCTTATCGTTTATTATCATCCAAAGAAGCCGTGCACTTGGTATGTACCCTTTAAATTACACGTTGTATATAACTCAAAGGTGACTGACTGACTGACATAGTAATCTATCAACGCACAGCCCAAACCACTGGACGGATCGGGCTGAAATTTGGCATGCAGGTAGATGTTATGACGTAGGCATCCGTTTAAAAAGGATTTTGCGAAATTCCCACGGGATCGGGATTTACACGGGAAAAAATTCCCACGCGAACGAAGTTGCGAGCAACTGCTGGTTGTTTTACAAACAGACGATAATTGTTTTCAATGTTGTTGACGATACGATATTTTGGTATCAAAGTTAAGTTTTAATATTAGAAAACAGATATTACGATATAAAATTCGTCACCCATCGCTTCACAGAGCAACTCCACACAAACTAATTCATATAATCTACGATCAGTAACTTTATACACGTATTACGGAGCTACTAATCAGTATCAGGTCTGTCACTAGTAACTAGTATTCATCTTGTCATCACACATTAGCCGTGCTCGTTACATAAGGGTAGTATGTAGGATAGGTGCCGAAAAACAACTCAGAGGCATCTCTGTCTAAAATCCATTTCACCTCATGAGAGCGATGGTTCAGGGGCGCGGGGCGTAGCGCGGGTCCATTGCGTTGTCTCTACTAATGTACTCGTATAAAGATACTTTAGCAAATGTGAAAATTTCTCATCTTGGTTATACTTATAGGTAGCATGTATTAAAAGGTTATAGTGAAACTTAGCACTGAAATATGTGACAAAGCAGTGTTATGGACACGCACTGTTTTCATACGTTGTAACAGTTGCCTGCAAATAGGCTTAAGAACTGCAAAGAGCAAAAATGCATTAATAATTAATTTTATGCCGTCAGTTTTCTATACGAATTAAGCATAAACTGACCTTATAAAAGCTTGTGTCTTAGCCAAACAGCTTACCTTTTAAATATGTCCACTATCGAAACATGACTTAACCTTCTGTATGTTTTCCCATAGTGGCACTGTCGAAAGCAAGGCAAGCGTCTAATTTTGATGTTTATTCAGTCATATCGTGGTATTCCATAGGTAGCACGTCGTAGGATTAATTAAGTCAGACTAGTTTTAGTATCAAGGTTTATTTGCTTGACGTAGGTAAGTAATCCTCGAAGTGAAAAAATTTGTCCTACAGTATTCGTGTCTAGACTATTGTGTTAGGTGTTTCCAGGGCCTTGACCAAGAAATTAACAGATTTACTTTATCTACATTGAACGTGTATACAATACACTTTTGTTAAGCACGTCATGGCTTGTCTATCTTCAGTACTAAGTTAGCAGACAAAAAATCTTTTGAAATAACAAGTACCTTTATGTTCTTGCACATTATATACACATAATTATATTTATTTTATAATTTTGAGATAAACAATAACAGAAGCTCATGGCTTACTAGGTAATTATAGCCGTAGGGATCGATCTTCAAGGCTAAACAAAACAGATGATGTGGTGTGTGCAGAAGTTAATATATTGTTACCATCAAGTGAGATTCTTGTTTTCCTTATCTCTTTTATTAAAAATAATTGAGTGCACTTACAAAAATATATACTCAGACACACAAATAGACAGACTCAGACCAACTACTTGTAGATTAAACACACATTTGTTACGGTGCGGCATCGAACCCGTGAATCGCTCAAACACTGCGATAATCATGTCATTGGTAGTGTTAGTCAGTATTGCTCTCATTTGTGTAATTATTAAAGGAACAATACAAAAGAAAATTATATTTTAAATATATATTTAAAATATAAACTTCTCATAAGAGAAAAATTGAAAACCCGTTTGAGAGACCAGAAAAATCCTCTCATAAGGATATCCTTATGAGAGGATTAGGTTGTTGGTTGGAGAGCGATTAGGTTGTTCAGGTCAGATAGACAGTTGCTCCGTGCACTAGTACCACAGATTACTAAATAGTTACTTCGTAAGTACACAGCTGAATCCGGTTAGACTGCAAGCCGACCTCAACATAGTTGGGAAAAGGCGTAGTAGATCCAAAATACATCATCATTTAGAGAGATTTTATATATCACTTTAATATTTGGGAAACAAAACCCGTCACATTCGAGCACTTCATCATATTTTACTTAACAAAAAATAACACAAAACGTCTTCTAGTACGTATTTATCAATCCCACTAGCACCCAGATACCTATATCGGTAACACAAACCATATTGATTCCAATCACGACGAGTGAAGCCGGGATTCCTGGCCGTCATTCTGAAGTACTCTTGGCATTTATGAGTAGTAATTATTTATTGTTAAAATGACTGCAATATGGTGGATAAAAGCTTATGGTTTGAAAGTAGCTTATAGGATTAATCGAAGATGAAGGATTTTCGTTTCGAGGTCTAACAAATACGTTGGTATGCCACTTCTTGTAAGCTAAAACACAAAAGTGGTAGCAGGTAGGCATTATACGGGCATTGTACGGGTTTGCCTGATATAAATGGATTGATTGATTGATTATGATATTGTACTGTTTTAAGTAAAAACTTATTTTATAAAGAACCTATTTTTCAATAAAAAAAAGTTAAGTTGGTGAGTTAGAGTTTGTAGTTTTGCACGAAGTAATCTTTGGATCTGCTGAGCTGATTTTAAAAATTCTTTCACCAATAGATAGTTACTCGTAGCTTACTTTCCACAGAAACACCTTCAGACGCAACCATACAGTTTGAATAAATAGCTTCAGATTTTTTGTTTCAAAAGTTGTAATAAAATGTTTTTGTCTTCTCTACAGAGCGAGCAGCAGAGTACCTAACGCCAGCTTCCACTTCTACCTCAAAATGTGCACGCCATTTCTTATATTTAAATATGTAATTATGTACATTTTCACGAGGCAATGCGATCGCGTTTTGTTGATAAATAAATATGTGACCTATGCGACGCGTAATCGAGTCATTTAGATTTATTTCTGCCAAATTTCTACAAACATAATTAAGTATGTGATGGTATTAAAAAATACGAGTTTCGTCTGCCAATTCTTTCAAACTGAGTATATAATTATAATGAAATACTTACGTATAAATAGGCGACTCGTGGCCCTGTTTGTACCAGATGACGAGCCCCATGCGGTCTTCGGGTAGCGCTGGAGTGACGTCACAGGGCAGCTCCACACCGCCCCCAGTTGGCGCGTGAAGGGACTCGATTGATGCTGGAACAAGATAGAAGAGTTGATTAGATATTTGAAGAAAATAATGATGTCCAGATTTTTCATATTAATAGAACATTTAAAGATACTTAAGTAAAAAAATATCATATGTAATATTTTCTTTAGGAACTACAAGTTTATGTTTTTGTGTTATTCTAGTGGTTACATTCCACCATTGCTCGTGAAGGTAAGTGGGAACGTATTATTTACCAAGATAATTATTTAGTGTGTGTGTTATGTAATGTTGGTGTATAAGTCTATTGCTGTCTATCTCTGGCTACCCTCCTCCAGTTGAGACCGAGATAAACAGTAATAGAAGATCTATGAAAAGATACACACTTAATTTAGAGACATCTTATGAAACATCAGAACACAGCCAAACAGAAAATTCAGGATAAAAGGCTAATTGATTGGTAGTGATATTGGCTTTGTAATTTCTTAATGGTATATTAGAATCTGCTAATGATTGCTTTCGGGCACAATTGGATTTATGAGCTTCAGCATATATTTAGTTAGCCCATGACACGGTAACAAGGTGGAGTGTGTTGTAGCCTGTAGCGACTTTGTTTTGTAAGAGACATAGTATGTTGTTATTATATCTTAAAGTATATCTGGAACTTGTGTGCGGTGTATAAATTGCCAGAAGTAAAGTAATAATGAAAATAATAAATAATTATATTTATTTTGCAAACTGGTTATAATTCCCACGTAATTAATTTCGTAAACTAGATCAGGCCTGTGTTTCCTGGCAGACTAACCTGCGAAGAATCACTGAAACAAACTCAGAGATTGTATTAAAGTCCGTACTAATCAAAGCATCTGAGAACCATGTAGATTTATGTCTGTGACGCTCTTTTGAGGAAAGAAAGAAACACATTTAAATGTTGGTAGTATAAAATAACAAACAGTATAATTAAATAAAGATTAAATAAAAAAGGACAACCATTCTAATTTAAATAAGATGTTGTTTGTATGGTTAAAGAATAATGGCCTCCCGTGTGTAAAGTGAAAATATGTCGGTGTAAGTGAGAATGCTATTAAGATTTGATGATGCTATTTTTTTAGGTTTTTCATAATAGATAGAGGTGAAAACGGTGTCAAAATCCAAAGTCAAACATAGAACTTTCCCGCTCTAAACCTCTTATTAGATTCTAACGTCATTAAATAACCTATTATTCAAATTTCAGCCTTATATACTATTAGTTAAGGCTGTAGGCTATATACTCAGTTACGACAAAAGCTTTTATAAGTAGTCTTTACGCAGATTGCGCAATTTCCTACCGACTGCTACTAAAACTGCGCTTGCCCAATCTCTTCTTCTCCCTATCCTTGACTATGCTGATGCAAGTTATCCAGATCTAACTGAAGTGCAGCTAGATAAGCTTGAGCGACTCCAAAATTTTTGTTTCAGATTCATATTTGGATTGCGCAAATATGATCATGTTTCTGAGTTTCGCACTAAACTCAAGTGGCTGCCTATTCGCCTTCGCCGGAATGCACATATTTTATCATTACTCTACAGTATTCTTTTCAATCCAACGACTCCCTTTTACCTCAAAGAACGTTTTAAGTTCCTTCATGACACACATGTTAGAGATTTGAGATCATCAGAGAATTTGAGACTTTTGATGCCTACGCATTCCACAAAATTTTACGACCAGTCGTTTACGGTGCAGGCCATTCGGTTATGGAATGGATTGTCGGTGTCAGGAAGACAAGCTCAGTCACTTGCTGTTTTTAAAAGCTCGGTTGCCAATCATTTTATTTCAAACTTATGATTATTCCTTTCCTTTCTCCACACGATGTTAAAGAACACATTATATACTTATTTATTTTATGTACTTATGTATTGTATTTATATATATAGATATATATAAATATTTGTTGTATTTTTATTAGTTTTTCCGTTATTAATGAATATTTGTACAGTAGTACACTAATATAGCCCTCCCCATTTTAAGTAAAGCTCATAAAGTCCTTCCAAAGGTTGTCTGGAAGATATCGCTCTCAGCGATAAGACCGCCATTGTAACCAATTTTTTGCAATATTGTTATTTAAGTGTGATTCAATTATTGGTGTACAATAAAGTATATTCTATTCTATTCTATTCTATACGGTTATTAAAATTATATTAAAGCAGTTGATTTGCACGAAATAAGGGCTTTGACACACAGATTCGATCACGTGCGTGTTAAAGCGGATTATGTTTGCTGATTTGTATGGATTCGATTTTGTGATTACTCCCGGAATTACTGTATGATTTTCGGCTAAGGCAATATTAGTGACAGATGGAATCAAACCAACATCATTAATACTGCGCTGTAGCAAATTCATGACTTTGTGAACACTCGGATGCAGCGTTAAGCATACATATTATTTCACGAACGACATGACATGTCGTTCGTGAAGTAATATGTATGCTTGTAATCTCGACACGGTTTTGCAGTAGTTGAGCGATTGGCTGCTGCGCTGCACCTGGTCATAAATGTTTGTATGGCTTACAGATACGGTCTGGGTCTGGGTGTTTGTGTAAACTTACTCACGAAACAGGAGTTTTTTTTTTGTTGTGGGGTAACGACTTTACCTTAACCAAAAAAAGTTATGTAGGTACAGGAAATTATTCGTTAATTAACGTTGAAATATTAATTATAATATTAAGTTTAAGAAACAAATAAAAATAACACATTCACATTTATTTTACTACAGTTCTATCGTGTCCATTATTGCATGAGGCCAGGATACAATGCGAAACTGCCATATAGGCTTTAGATTGCGAGTAATTTATATTAACATAAAGAGGTATTTTGTTTGTTCTCAATACTAATGGGAGTAACATTATCACTATTGAAAAAAATACCCCTATTAATGAAAAAAAGATTAAAAAAACTAAAATCTCACAAACGCGTGACTTTACGACAATCGCAAAACAATCACAACAACACCGGTCGCAAATGTACTCGCTGTTGCAATTTTACGCATCATATAAGTTCATTGTGTATACGTCCTTCTGCATCTCCTCGGTGTGTGAATATTACTGGGATGAACATCAATTTGCACGCTAATCACTCCTACTCATCTTTACGCAGCCTCCCGTATCAGATTAACTCGTGCTCATTTAAATAGGTTGTAAATACGAGAGGGATTACAAGAATGGATTTGTAAATTATAATTATGGTACAATTGGTTGAATACTTACTGGTTTTGTTGATAACAAGATAGATAAATATATTCTTTATTGTACACTATAACAGTAAAACAAATAAGGACTTAGCAACTAAAAAGGGTGATACAATGGGCGGTCTTATCGCTAAAAGCGATCTTTTACAGACAACCTTTGGATGGATTTGACACAGAAGGAGAAAATAAATACGCGGGTAGTCCGCGGTGTACTATTTATCGATATAAAATACAAAAACAATAAACTACATTCTTATATACATAACATACAATATTTATATACATATAAATATTAAAAAAAGAAACAAAGGCATACATAATAACAATTTAAGGAGAGAGATAAAGATCTACTAATTACCAAGTTTTTGAAAGACAATAGGGTTTGTGCTTGTCTTACTGACACGGGTAGAGCATTTCACAGCCGTACTGCTTGAGCTGCAAACGACTTACCATATAAAGTGGTGGCGTGACTCGGTACCGCAAGCCTTAAGTTTTCTGATGACCTCAGAGTTTATTAATGTTAGGACAAAACGCAATACGGCAGACGTATGAACCAGGGATGTTGCGAATATTCGCATCCGCATCCGCAAATGCGGAGCTTCCGTATGGATTTGGACATCTGCATCCGTATTAGTGTTGCCCAAACTCTCGTTTGGGCAACACTAATCCGTATCCCGCAATAATCAATGAGGATTTTCATGCGGATGCGGATGTAAGACAAGTTGAAACCAGAAAGAAATTGGGCGCGGCCGGCGAATGGCACGTGCTGTTCGCACGTGTCATTAACCAATGGGAGCGAAAAAATTAGTGACAAGATCCGATGCGTTTGTTGTAGTGTATCATTTGTTTCTTGTAAATATATCATTACGTGTTTGTTTGCGCTGTGGCCTATCTACCCTTCGCTTATGAGAAGCTGCCGATCATAAACAACGTCTGAGACACGCGCACCTAGAACCGTACATACAATGCACAAACGAATATTATTATAAATACTATAATGTAAACAGACATACGACACGCATACCCTGAGAGCGCGCTCATACAATGATCACTGTTAAACTTTTGTAAACACTACTATTATAGTGTTTACAAAAGTGACGTTTCCGATTCTCTTAACGCCAATTCAGAAGGGGCTAAAAGAATGAGAATGACAGATTCCACGGAAAAGGATATTGGACAATTAGGACCAGGAACGTCAGGTTCCCTCAGAAAGCCATGCTTAAAAAAATGATCTTGCCATTATTTTAGATTCGTCAAGTGAAGATGAGAGTCAAAAAGTACCAGAAAATGGTAGCACTGAAGCTGTACTCAAAAAGGAATTACTTTCTTATTGCACTAAAAAAAGAGTCAATGTGGATGAGAATCCTCTTAAATGGTGGAGTGTTCATCAAGAGGAATTTAACATATTATCACCGATAGCACGAAAATTTTTATCCACTCTACCAGGCAGTGTTCCTAGCGAACAATTATTTAGTAGCGCGGGTTTAATTTACGAACCTCTGCGTAACGGGCTTGAATCAAAGAAAGCGGCAATATTACTTTTTATTAAGTATAATGCTCCTATTTTTAACTTGACATACTAATTCTAATTAATAAAAAAAAATATGATTACTATATCATTATTTTAATTCTTCATTCATATCCTTTTTTATATGGCCTCAAACATCCGCATCCGCATCCGCATCCGCGGATGCGAGCTTTCAGAAATCCGCATCCGCATTCACATCCGCGGATGTGAAAAAATCGGCATCCGCAACATCCCTGGTATGAACCACCTCTATGCTTGGATAATAAAGTTCACACTGTCACTAGACCTTATAACGAGATATTTACTATGTGTATTTATTGTTTCGAGTTTCTAATAGTTAGGCACTGTTGCAAGCTCTATGATCACGGATGAACTGAAGTTATTGCGGGTGGATGTTTATGAGCAGATGAATCAGTCTACCCTCTTCCTCAATTGTTTTTGTGATCGACACGGCTACCACTGTCACATGTATCACTCAAAACTTGATTCTGTTCCCGAATCCCGACACACTTAACTCACCTTGTCTACTTGAGACCTTTTTACCGTTTTGTATAATACTGTTAGTGACCATATTAGTTTAAAAAAGTTATAGGTACTGTATAATTATACTACTTAAGATTTTGTCTATCCATAATGACTGATTTCAAATACTACGTCTAACTAAACGCGATCAGATATAGACAACTTTTGGTGGATTCGACACCGAATGAGAAAATAAATCTCATAAAAAACAATACTTGTCAAAAACCCAAGTCTCGCAACTCGGTTATTTTACCGTAAAATGTTGTGAGATCCGTGTAATACCAAGTCAGTTATTAATTTATTCAGTCCCTACTTAAGGGACCTTCTGTCTTAAGTTGTTACGTAATTATCTAACCTAAAAAATAGATTGACTTGGCAATCGCACTAAACAATTTAATTTATATATGTATTACTTGTGAGATATATTGTGTTTTCATGCGATGGCCGAGTAAATCTATTTCTTTAAAACGTTAAAGATTTTTAATATTGATTTGGTCACTATAAGATGTTTTTAGGTTAGATAATTAAGTAACAACTTAAGACAGAAGGTCCCTTAAGTAGGGACTGAATAAATTAATAACCGACTTGGTATTACATGGATCTCACAACATTTTACGGTAAAATAACCGAGTTGCGAGACTCGGGTTTTTTGACAAGTATTGTTTTTTATGGGATTTATTCAGTCCCTACTTAAGGGACCTTCTGTATTAAGTTGTTACGTAATTATCTAACCAAACAATATCTTATAGTGACCATATCAATATTAAATTATAATATAATAATTATAATATTAGATTGACTCGGCCATCGCATGAAAACATAATAGGTATATCTCACAAGTAATACATATATAAATTAAATTGTTTAATGCGATTGCCAAGTCAATCTATTTAGTTAAAAGGTAAAAAAAAAATTTGATATGGTCACTACAAGATGTTGTTAGGTTAGATAATTACGTAACAACTTAAGACAGAAGGTCCCTTAAGTAGGGACTGAATAAATTAATAACAGACTTGGTATTACATGGATCTCACAACTTTTTACGGTAGAAGAATTGAGTTGCGAGACTTGGTCTTTTTGACAAGTATTGTTTTTATGGATCTCATTTCTTTTTGTAGGTAGTCCTACTTTTTGCTTTCCGGTACCTTCTTCTTCTTGTATACCAACAACGAATTTTCTTAAAGCCCTCTCTCTGGCTTTTTTATTCCGTTGACCATTTTACAAGTTACCTTTGAACACATTTTTTATTATTATAAAGATTATTAGCAATGTGAGTAGAATTCACATTACTAGCAATCTTGTTAACCCCTCCAACTAAGCTAAATATGGTTGTGTCTGGAATGGGTTCACGGCAATATTGTAATGGGTGGGGTTCGAACCTGCGACCTCTCGATCACAAGTCCGACACCTTAGCCTAGACCTAGATACCTATCTACACCTATTATTCCATTATATTATACATAATTATATACATGTACACTGATTAATTAACTGTAAATGTAACTTTGTAATACCATATAAATATATGGGATTACAAAGTTATTTATGCAGTTGATGTATCTAGAAAACTGGACTAAAATTAAAAAAATATTTTAGTTTTTCCTTGATTCATACACTAAACACTAATTGTATTCTAAATTTGAAGCTTCTATGTCTGCTAGAAATGCCTTAGACTTTTGATGATCGGTCAGTCAGCGAGTAACAAAATTAAGAAACTTTGACTCATTATAATTCTTAAACTACTGGTTCAAATTAAATGAAATTTTAAATATACCGTGTTTATACAATGCCTGTTTGGTTACTGAAAATTCAGGCTTCTAGTTTTATCCACAACAAAGTTATAGGGGTTCGAAAATGGCCTGAATTGCTTCGAGAAAAGTATGGTAAGGCCGTGCCGCTTTTTTGCTCGACTTGGTGGGGGCACAGCTGTGCCCCCAGATACGCTAGAGGCTGATTCATCCAAATATTCAAGATTTCTGTGGGCCCAGCCAAGATTGCGGGAATGTTCCACATCGTCGCTTACCGTCAGGTGAGATGCTGGTCAAATGCGAGCCTATCAACCAATTTTTATTTTAATCTTTTTAGATTGCCAAACATGATTGTGACGTTTTTGTGGATACTAGTGGATACTACCTGGGTACTAGAATTGCATAATTTATTTATTTTAGTAATTGGCTGAGATTGAATTTTCATAGCAATCAAGTGGCGAAATAAATAGCCGTAATATTCCAATTGCCCAGGACTCCGCGATTGTTGATCAAAGATATACGGTCCAACAATAATCATAAAATCCGACCGTGTGCTACACATGACAACGCTTTGCGTGGAATTAATCTGATCATTGAACAAGTTACTATGCGTATTTAAAAGCCAAATCATAAGTATCTATTTCCTGAAGTTAAGGTTTTATTTAATAGGCATAGGTATACTTTTTTGTACCCCTTTTTCTCTAGCCTATACTGTCCGATGGCTGGGCAAAAGACCTCTTTTCCCGAGCCGCTTCAAATCAGCTCTCGTGGTACACGTCCAGGTCATCTCGCCACCTCTTCCTGAGCCGGCTTCGGCGGCGCCGTCAATTCCCCCATTGTGTAGAGACCTTTGCCCAGCGATTCTCGTGCATGCGGCTGACGTAACCTGCCCAAACCCATTTCATCCTAGCAGCTTACACCTCAAAATGTTAGACATTTTGAAAAATAACGTCTTCACGCATTGGTATCCGTACTCTACCGCGGATCAAGACAACGGTCTGTGTCATCATGCTCAGTGCCACCAGCCCATATTCTTGCAGAATAAGAAAAAAATAACAATTTCATCAGCATAATTTGTAAAAGCTCATTTTGACCATACATAATATTCTTGTATGCAAATTAACACCTATTTAAAGGTAATACGGACTGAACATAAATAAAATATATCTATTGATCACAATACCGTATGTTAATGTGTGAACAATTACGGATTCCTACCACGAAAACCAATTTTCTGGTCGAGCGGCAACGATCGAAAACGAAAACAAAAAAATTTAATTGTTACCTACCATCTCATAAATTGAATATCAATAAAGGAAACATGTTGAGGTTACGCGAAGTTTTATTTCTGTTTTGATAGATTTGTTTTTAACCGACTTCAAAAAAAGGAGGTTTACAATTCGTCTTGAACTTTTTATTTTTTTTATTTTTACTTTTTTTTATGTATGTTACCTCATAACTCGGAGACGGCTGGACCGATTTGAAAAATTCTTTTTGCGTTTGAAAGGGTATACGTTCTAGTTGGTCACATTTTTACGAAATCATGATTTGATGATGGGATCCTGGAGAAATCAAGGGAACTCTTCAAATATTATAGGCACACCTATAGCGTTTTGAGTATTTCTTATAGTACCTTGAGCAGTTGCTTTCGAAAAGTACCATTTGGGGAAGTTGAATTGATGATGAAGACCACAGATGGCCACCGAAACTACTCAATAATAAGTATTTCGTGGATTGCGATTAGATTACTTGAATGTAGATGTTAAGCCTTTATGCTTGTCACAATTCATATGGTGAAGTAGAGCTGATGGTGATGTACCAGGAGAACTCCTCAAAAATTAACGGTTCTTCACTGGGAAAAGCAATATTTTGTAAAAGGTGATAAGTAGTTGACATATTGGCTTTTGTAACTAGATAAATTACAAACCGATCCACTAAAAAGCGTGAAAAAAACTTTTTAGCAAAAAATAAAACCGACTTCCATATAAAAACACTATAAAGGCAAAAATAACTTAAATTTCGGAAGGCGGTGTCGAAAAAAAAAAGAAAATACGAAACAAATGAACTAGAATTTATCAGGGCAGTTCAGTCCTAATCGTTACTCAGGGCGCCAGAAGACGGATGTTATTGCCTAAGAAAGCCTAGAAAACACTGGCATGACTGGTGTTCATGACGAATTGGTCAGGTCATTATCTTCTATAATACAGAGTGAAAAGACGGTAAAAGTACAGTGAGACATAAATAAAAAGAAAACAAAGTTATCGAGCCATCCAATGACGTCACAAGTCCTCAGGTAGCATCACCTGAACATGTTAATCTCGATCAAAGTGATGTATTCCATCGTCTTGATAACAACGAGTGTTGTTTTATTTTAGTCTTAATTTAAATCTCCGCGCTGGTTACCACTTTATTTATTACTTCTCTTGCTCACTCGCGGCTAGAATGCAGTTAGTTAAGTTATAGGGTGAGATTATATTGCTAAGAAAAGTAAAAAGTAAAAAAAGTACTTACTAAGTTACTTTGTGTGTGCATTAAATATAGTGAATAGATAACAAAAGGATTAATTTATCATCATAATTTTATTGTTATAATGATTTGTAGATAATTGAGAGATTAATTACACATTAGAATTAAAGCTATGGTATGTTTATTGTATTTTATATATGCAAATTAATATCCCAATTATTTAGGGGTCAGCTTCCTTCCGAATGCAGCAGCTGCGTAACGGTATGTCATGTAAAATCAGTGTACAAAAGTTGATTAAAAATGTAAACGTCGACCACGTCACTTTTCACAAGGTATATCAAGGTTTCACCCTAACATGACACGCCCAAAAAAACCAACAATTGTATGTTTACGCCACCAACAATGGTGGGTCGGGGAGACCGGGGATAGTTGACCAATTTTCGGCTTAAATATTTTTATTATTTTTGCTGTAGTCTTTATTCTTCTAAAAAGCAATTTCATTGATAGTGACACTATTAAGCTTTCGAAAAAACAGCAATTAACTCGCTACCAATTACGATATAGCGTACAAGCTTGATTTTATACGACGCGGAAAATGAGTCAACGTACCCCGTGCCTGGGGTAAGTGGACTTGTCACTAGGGGTAAGTTGACCTAAGAAGTAATGAGACCAAATCTACGAAAAAATACGATAAAAAAAGTACTAAAATATGTGCAATCAGCATTTTATTAATGAAAAAAAAATCTCAACCCTCTTGTCATCCTAATTTAACATATAAAACATAAAATTAAAAATAAACAATTGAAAACAAATACTAGGCAAACTAAGTGTCTATAAATCAAATTAGATACATATACATATTTCCTATGTAAGTATGTGTATGTGTATGTGGATGTGTGTGTGTGTATGTGTATGTTTCCTGATAAATGATTCTATTTCCATGTTTTACAATCAAGTACATCGTTGAACAAATGCGAGTCATGGTGGTCCAGCAGTAACAAAACAGGCTTTTCCTTACTAGGTCTGACGTATTTTGCAAATGTTGTTTGAAGTGTTTTGCAAATTTTCGGAAATTATTTTTCTTCACCCAACCAGAAGAATTATCGCATCGCCAGCAGAACATATTGGTCTACCTCTTATAAAATGGTCTTATTCGATCAAACGTAGGTAAACGTACAGTACGTTGGTTTTGTTGATATATGTTGCTCGGAATAAACTCATAGCTTGAGGAGATCATATAACGAGGAAATTAGTGCTTCGTCTTCGACCACATCATCGCTTACCATCAGATAGTGGTCAAACGCGAGCCTCTCATGAATAAAAAAAAATCCCAACCAATATTTACCAACAATCTCTTTTATAACCATGATGAGGGATAGATTTATTATTTTTAATCACAAATTCATAAACAAATTTTCGTAATTCATAATTCGTAGTTCTCTTTAGGTAATTTTCCAATGCAAGCTCTTCTTCTTTACTGAATATTTGTCTAATTTTTATGTAGTAAACGCTCTCCAAAGTAAGTCGAGATCTCGACAGTCCAGGACTGCTTTCTAATTTTTTTTTCTCATGTTTACTATGTGGCGTTCGAGTAATTTATATTTTATAGAAAATTCTTTGGTCGTGGAATTAATACTCTTTTCATCAAAATAACTTATTGACTTGCTCTCTTAATCTTCTCGTCTCAACTTATCTTTAGATAATATGCTTCCATGATTTGATTTTCGTTTATACAGACGAATAAATGAAAAACAAATCGTGGAAGCATCGTCCTAAAACAAAACATTTGGGTTAAAAACATTATACTAATTCCTTTTCATATCTAGCAAATTTTAAATGTCATGGGGCAGCTTAATCAGATAGTCAACCAGCCCCTTTTAAAATTAGTCAACCTGCCCCTACCAGCCCCTTTTAAAATTAGTCAACCTGCCCCACATTACCTTAAAATTTTTAAGCATGTTCCATAACCTTAAAATGGCGTCTGAATCAAAAAGAATAAGGCAGCACACAAAGCTCAAGAATCAAACATTCGTATTAAACTCCTTGATAAGTAAAGGCAACAAATTAAATTGGCATTATAACATAATACATTACGACAAAAATAGTTACTTACGTGTCTTGTTTTTAAACAAAACGCTATCACTGACAAGCGACATGCGTTGGCGATGCGGTGTTCTCGGTGATAGAGCGGAGGGGTAAAACGGATACTCTCGCCTAGTCAGCCGTCGCTACAAGTTTTCGTAGCTCGCATTTTGGACAATTAGTCTATCTACCCCTATAGCCAACCATCCCCGGTCTCCCCTATGCTTGAACATAATTTTCAACGGATCCACAATAAAGGCTGGCGGGCAAAAACTCATTTTTTTTTCAAAACACCCAAGTAGTTTTTTTTTTGTAAAAGGAACTATATTGTGTTGTTATTTTGGCGTGTTTAAATATAGAACTTAATACGCGGATGAGTAATAACTTTCAAATGTGCTAATTTTTAATTAAGTGCACTGCAAAACGCAATGCCAATACCCTAGTATTGGCATTGCGTTTTGCAGTGCTGTAAGTGGCTGAGTAATGTTTAAATGTAACATTTAAACATTACTCAGCCACTTTCGCAATTGGGATGCAATAAGCCCCAAATCAAAGGGTATGTTTTTAGGTATGACTACTATATTTAAATTGAAGAAGTCCCGTTTTAAATGGCACAATTTGGAATAAGTACTTAACAAAAGACTTCTCAACAATTTCCTGCTCACTATTTTCTTCACCCTATTCACTCTCAAAACACTATAAAACAAAGATAGACAAATCTACGGCCCTGTATCCCTCCATCTGGATCTAATTCCCCAAACCGTATATATGCGGGCTCATGGCATTCATCAAATGTATTGTTTGCCAAACTAAGGGCTATTGTTTGAGCCCCTTCCATAAGCCCGATTTACACTTCAATAAGTACAGTAGCGAGTTAAGAACTCAGACAGTTAAGTAATAAGTAGTAAGTTGTAAGTAGCGTCCAAACGTAGGCGAGTGAGTAGTCATAAGTTGCCATCCCGAGAAGAAGACTAGTCGCGTCGGTTATTGTTTTTTTCTGTGCTGTGATTGTTTAGTTCCTCCGAAACAGTTGTTTTAATCCAGAAAATGGACGTTGAATTACTCAATACCAATTTACGTGCTATAGTGACAGAATTAGTATCAATACTTTCAGAACACATTGAAAATGAAATAAAATGAATGAAATAAATACGTGTTCGCGACCGCTACTAAATTTATGGTCTGTACTAAACTCGCCCGTCTACATTCCAACCAGTTAAGTTGGCGGGGTGCGGGAGACGCGAGAGAGGGGGCTACTTCGCACTGGACTCGCCGAAAAATAGGATCGCGATCTATTTAACTCAACTTAATCAACAACTTACTACTTAACTCGCTTTTACCGTTCAAACTACATTAACAACTTAACTCGCCAATGACGCAAGTTAACTCGCTACTGTACTTATTGAAGTGTAAATCGGGCTTTACGAACTAATTCCGTGTCCTCGACAGTATTTTGTGCATACTATGTGACTATTCGGAGTTAATCGTCGTGGAAGGAGTGCTTTTATAGTTCAATTTTACGATCTTACAGTCTATTGTGTATGGCCATCCATACACAATAGACTGTAAGATCGTAAAATGTTAAATGTTAATAAATGTGGTGTTAATTAAATATTGGGTGTAAATATCGATCAATTTTTATTTATTTTATTTTCACGGAAATAACACACAAGAAAGTTTGTTTTACTAACGTCACTGTAGAAAATATATCGATATATGGATAGAATATACTTTAAATTACACCCGAATTTAAACACAGCTGTTTAAAACAAATTCTTAGCATATGATTAAAATATCGCTGACAGTGATATCTTCCAGTCAACCTTTGGATAGGATATACAACATTAAAATAAAGTGGGGAGAGACTAGTTAGTGTCAATTACCTATAATAAACAACATTAAATTAAAAATATGTATGTATAAATACAAATGAAGGTAACGAGTTTGAACATCGATCACAAAACAAAGCAAAAAAAAAACTTAATAAAGCAAACTTACTCAAGACATAAAACAAGCAAAGAAGAAAGAACACCGATAAAATTATCGATAACCACCCTTACCCCACCACTAATAAATACAAACGACACACTCCAGGTGTTCTCAATCTTTTGTCCAGATTCCTTCTCAACAATGAGGCCGTTCAGTCCTCGTATAATCTAGCGATCGTTTTTCGAAACTGAGATAAGCGACTACGTAAAATCGATCCATTATTCGTTTATTTTGTGGAATAATAATGAGGTGCCATTGACACCTGCCGGTGAAAAAAAGAAAAGAACATCGTCTAAGACGTTTTGTGCGTTCCCGCACATTTGATGTTGATTTTTTTTTCTGGGATTTTGTAAGAAATATGTCTTGATTGCGTCCTCCAGGAATGTTAGTGTGTCCTTATTTCACAGTTGTTGTGACGTTCCCGGAAGTTATTTATATGACAGCAGTTTGAATTAAACGTTTCCATTTTCATCAGCAGACATTTTAATTAAACTATTGTATTTTTATGTGACAGAAATTTTCTATGTTTATTGTTGTAAAAGTGAGGCTGATGAAAAAAAACAAACGAATATTTTTTATTATTGCAATAAAATGGGCCGTATTCTGGTGAAACACTTTCCGACTCTCAATCAATGTCAATCATACAATGAAGTGTATCTACAATTAAACTAAGTATTTGCAATTTCGCCTAACTGTACTGCTAATGAATGAATTAAAAGTTAATTAATACGACATAAGGCACAACTGTAGCTTGTAACCGACGATGATAAACACCGAAAACGTATGTCAATGACAATGACAATTGACATTGACATAATTATGTCATAATAGCGTTATGAACATGCATGTTAAGATGACAATCTTGGCATGTCATATGTATGTTTGGTACAGTCAAACACAGGGCGGAGCCCATGCGGAGCCTGTGTTTCGTATTCTGTTTTGAATTCCTCATAGCTACAACCTAACCTAGCTTTTAACTTCTTTATGTCAAGAGTGATTTGGTAGTTATTTTGGTACAAGTCGAGGAAATATTGGCTTGTGTTACAATTGCAGTCATTCATATTCATTTATATGCGTTCTACAATTTTAATACTTACTTTTATTTTTACAGTAAGAATTATAACGACGGCCATTGTAACTATTGCTTAAGCATTATTTTTAAACACATGTGTAATAATTATGGTGTACAATAGTGTTTATTCTATCTATGTATTCGTAAAGTATCAAAATATGCATTCATTTAAGTACCGCAATTCTATTCTTCTTACATTATTCTATTCTTCTGTTCTATTCTATTCATTATTATTCTGAATACAAGTCAGAGTGTTATCAGTCGACTTTGGACACGTTACCGAAGCACTGGTACCGTGGCTGAGCGCCATGGAGGACGGTATCGCTGCACCACATGGAGACAAGACCGATACATTCAAATCTTAAATCGAAGAGCTCCAACAATAACCGCCATGATGTTAGCCGTGAGGCTTCATCACTCTTCAGGGAACTTAATTAGCGACCAAACAGTCAGAAACCGCTTGCATAAAGTGAACCTTCATTCCCGAAGACCGCTACGGGTACCCGTAGCAGTCTTCGGGAATGAAGGGTACCACCTATAGCAATGCACAATCGTAGGATTCGATATCAATGGGCTCTTGAACACAGAAATTGGGCAGAAGAACAATGGCGTTTCGTGTGCTTTTCTGATGAGTCTCGTTTTGGTATGAGACCGGATACAAGACGTATACGACACTGGAGAACCCCTGGACGCCAACAGCGATTAAAATCCTGCCAGGAAGCCCATCCTTATAGTGGTGGAACCATCATGGTATGGGCGGGTATTTGGATCGGCGGAAGAACTGAGTTGATTTGGATCAGAGGCAACCTCAACGCTCAAATTTATGCTGAGACGATTGTATCTGACGTCATCGTTCCTCTACAAGTGCAAATCGGTCCCTTATTTCAGTTAATGCATGATAATGCACGACCGCACACCGCAAGAGTTGTAAGACAGACTCTCGCCGCAGCTAACATCAATGTCCCGCTCTGGCCTGCTCAGTCGCCAGACTTGAACCCGATTGAGCATGCATGGGATATGCTACAGAGAAGAGCTCTGCCGAATATGGAGGGTATCCAGTCGCAAGAAGACCTTTTTTTGTTGTTGCAACGAACATGGGCGGCCATTCCACAGCGTGATTTGGATGAACTCATTTTGAGTATGCCAAACCGATGTTCTTGTGTTGTTAGTGTTCGCGGTAGAAACACGGATTATTAATTGTTTAAGTTACCCAATAAAATTTTAAAGAAAACTGTTATTTCAGTCTTTTTTTCGAACTTTAATGTTAGAGGTTCAAATGTCAAAAATCCCTTTATTAGGAAAATGGCAAATTTCTTTATTAATGCAAAGGTGACTTGGTTTATCGTTACTGTGACAAACGAAAACACTTTATTTGATGAATCCTTAAAGAAAATTTTAATTTTTATCAATCAGGAGAAAAGTTATTGCAAAAATATATGTTGATCCCTAGACACTTTTGATGTGTGTATTTTGAAGCAAAGAAACAAACCGCCTATTTATCTAAAAATATATGCATATCTAAGGACCAAATGTATGTACCACAAGCACCGTGATACTACAACAAAACTTGTTCCATTTACACACCAGGTATC
The DNA here is from genome assembly GCA_943138885.2 of Tholera decimalis. Taxonomy (NCBI): domain Eukaryota; kingdom Metazoa; phylum Arthropoda; class Insecta; order Lepidoptera; family Noctuidae; genus Tholera; species Tholera decimalis. Next base: position 27,177,867 of record OW964571.2, on the reverse strand, counting down.
CACTTTTTATACATCTCATTAAACAACACTTTGATCCAACTTTCAATACGATTCTGAGAGGAACAGGTCCGACGTGTTTCTAACGAGTAGGACCACTCTATTAGACCTTATTGATGTCAATTGAGAGCAAGTGTATCAATAGGAACACCTTTGTGTGATAATGAATAGATAAACTTGTCAACATCATTTTTATTATTCATTTGTTTTGTAATCAAATGATGTTAGGGGTGCGTTAGTTGAGCTGCACAATAACTGACACAGGCTTGCACTGTTTAGACAGGTCCACTCAACTCTATGTGTTCTTTCCTGATAAGCGTAGGTACCACAGACGTAAACCTTAATGGTTCTCATATGATTTAATCAGACAAACATAATTATCAATTCACATGCCTAAACACCCATAGCGAACATCTATCTATAGGCCATACAAACATTTGTTCCTGTGCGGGAATCGAACGCACGATATACAGCTCAGCAGCCAATTTCTCAAATACTGCGTTAACTGCGTCGTTTATCGTCAATGTGTGTGTCTTTTGGCTGTCATAATGATGCATTTATAGACACTGAATTGAACTGATTTGAATTTGAATTTACAAAATAATTGTAAACCTCTTTTCTTGAAGGCTGTAAGTTAATACATAAAAGTTCATAAAACAAAAGCTCACATTCAGATACATATCAATGCACAAAAACCAAATTCTTCTGCGGAGGAGATAGCTCTATTTTTATCAGAATGAGACACTCATTCTGATAAAAATAGAGCTATCTCCTACCAGAATAAAGGTACGTAAAAATCACGCTCTTAAAAAAAGTCCAGATTAAATGGTACAGGATATGAGTCAAAGCTTAATACTAGAGATACAAAATAAGATATTCAAAAGTGTACCGAGGGTTACCCGACCTACAACGGTTCGGGTAAATCAAATCAGCAGGACATGATGAGTGGTCTAAGTTACAAACTAGTAGACAGTAAGACGTTAGATATTGTCAAAAGTGCCTTCCTATCAGATAATGTGATTGTTGAACTACCAAATAATTAGTATTATAACAGGACAGCAGAAGCTCGTGGCTAAATAATAACATGTGCACTGGTCGCTCTGTTACGTTAAGCAACACTTGCCGAGGTCAGCAAGGCATGTGATTACAAGACAAATTAGTATATAACACAAACCAGAGTTCTGTTTATTTTATCCTCATGATAATTAAATTCCTTACAAATTATATTGTCTCTCGGTTATGAGCAAATGTGCGGATATAGTAGCAACAAAATCAATATCCAAGATCTGACAGACAACCCAGATTGATTGTTACTATATTCAAACTAACGTTGCCTCAAAAGTTTCGCAATTTCATCTTCCCGTTGGCAAAATGCCGCTGAATTTTATGTATTTTATGCAGAGATTCGAATTATTATTTACGATAGCTAGATAGCATTGCAGTCATAACTTTCAGATTACAAGTAAGATTAAGGAAATATATAAAATGTTTTCAAGCTAAGCAAGGCTTGCCAGAGTCGGTCCGTGGATGGGTAACCATCTTAACATATCGAGATTCCTTCGTGTTGTCATTAATTGTACATTGTTAGTAGTCAGAAACCAGAATATTTTATACCAGTCTTGTCAAGTGACAGCGTGTGACCCAGTGTGGATATGGACTGATAGATAGTCACTCCCTGTAAAATACTGATGATCAGCTGCTGTTAGAGTGAAAGCTGACCACAACATAGTTTGAAAATGATTACTAGAAATATATACAACTAAGTAAAGATATATTCTGTGCTAGTGGTGGATATTAAATATACGACTTTGGAGTTTCTAACAGGAATTTTATGCAATAAGGTTATCAAAACATGATAATTACCCTTTAATGTACATATGTACCGCTAGAATCATTCCGTTATTTCGAAAGGGTTGAATAACAAACATCTATCCACACATTAAAATGTTTGTTTTTATAATGATATTAGATATAGATGTTAAAATACGATTACGCATTGGGTCAAGTTTGACCAACCAAATGACAAAGTTCTCAAATCTAAGATTACGCTGTCATGCTAAAAACATAAGCATAATACTATCTGATAACGAACACGGATGTAGTTAATCCATGTTATTTCAACCGGGGTTCTAACTTAATGACGACATAAGGTTTTACATGATATTTAAAATAACGTTAATATGTAGATACATCGTGACTGATCTGATAATTCTTGGAATCCAACAACTTTCGTCACGAAACAAAGGAATCTCAGTTTGATAAGATAATCACCCATCCCTGGACCACCTGGACAAGCGTTGCTTAACCTTTAAATAAATGAAAGAAAAAATGTATTTATTTACTCAGTATTGGCATGCATTCCAAATTAAAAACCTAAGCTTAACCTCCTTTACCGAGTGAAAATACCATTGATTTAAATAGTATAGATACGGTTGTCCGAACATTTGACGGACGTGCTCGCCCTACAAAAACACTAATGCCATCTATTAGAACTAGTATGAACTACAATGTCAATCGGCAAGATCTGCTCCAAGACGTAACCATGTCGGGCACGCCGCAATTGCGGCGGTAAGACCCCTCTTTGAGGTGTGGCTAGATCGGCGTCACGGCGTCCTGACCTACCGTATGACGCAGGTCCTCACCGGACACGGAAGTTTCGGGAGGTAAGTGTCTGATGGGAAAGGAGGAAACGCCTGGGTGTCACCACTGCGAGGGTCGCCCTGAGGACACCGTAGAGCACACGGTGCAAGACTGCCCCGCCTGGGCAGAGCACCGACGTGTCCTCACGGCGGCGATAGGCGGAGACCTCTCGCGCCCGGCATTGGTCGAGGCCATGCTGCGGGGCGAGAGGGAGTGGGAAGCGGTCGCCTCCTTCTGCGAAGCAGTCATGCTTCCGAAGGAGGAGGCGGGCCGCGTGAGGGAGAGGATGGCGTCCTCCCTCCAGCCCAGCCACAGTGGTAGACGCCCACGGCGTCGGACGTCGGCCGACAATCTCCGGCCACCGTAGGCGCGGGCACGCGGACAGCGAGTAAAGGGCAACTCGCTGTCCGACCATGGACCATGCCCGGGTCGACGAATATTATTAAATCTTTTCATTTCATCCGCTACAACGCGCGCCGCTGCTGAGTTATGTCGTACTTTTACGCTGCTTCACGTTGTTTTTGGCAAAGGTTGAGACAAATAAGAAAGAAAATTGTTTTAAATAATGTTAGAAGTTGATTTCATGACATATTTTTAACTTAACGGTGATATGAAATATTATAATGTTTTTTATTGTGCTTATTGTCGTAGTCATAGATGATACATATAAATACTGAGAAAAAATTTACGACCGCTCCCGTAGATAGCCGAATGCGTTCTAGTTCACTTCGATAAAGGGAAGACCATTTTAGGACCAATTTCGTGGCGTCATTTTTACATGCGGTCCGCCCAGTCCTTACGCAATAATATATATGTCAATGGAAAATACCCTATCTTAGTTGAATAAAATAAAATAAATAAAAGATTTATTGGAACTAAAAACACAAATACAATAAATAAGAGTACGATAATGACTGTAGAGTTGTAAACTATGTTGCAGCCATTAACGCCCATACATGTAGTTTACGCATCAGCGTTCCATTGTAAACAAAATATTTCTAGGTAAGTTTAAACAAAGATTAAAGATAAGAAGATAAGAAAAGAATAGAAGTTATTTTCTATTTTAAGGTAGCAAAACCAACCCAAATTATAAACATCAACGTCTATAATTCTAACAGCATAATTATAAACACCAGTCCCCAACTTCAGGACAGTAACCGACAAACACCGAAAGCTTTAATCGAAAACTCCGTAATTTCATAACTTATGTACGACAAACCATCGTAAAACTAGTGAAAAAATACCATTAAAACATTTAACGAAATATTCTCTCAGAAATAATGGTCGGCTTTGTATATTTACGACAACGGCATCCATGGGGGATGCCTTTGGGTACGATTAAACGCTACTTGGAGAACTAAAAAAGATCTTTTTAGTTCCGAAAATATCTTTTTACCACCCATAGGGACGATCCTTATACGTTTCTTGTGTGGATTATAGTTTTAATTTAATACTGTTTATGTATGAGTAATATTGTTTCTGGTCAGTGATTTGTTTTCTTTTTACTTTGCAGCACCCAGTTTATTAAAGTCGATAATAGTAATGAGTCCTTCATTACTATTATTGAATAAACTGGCTTGTTCAGACTTCCACTGTGATGAAACTCTTTGTTCACAATATTTTGATAATTATAAGTGTTTGAGTCCAAGAGAGCGTTAATTGCGACTAATGTCCGAACAACAGAACAGCTAGTCGGCGGTGTTTCCTATAACCACAGTAATTTTCTAAGACTAACAGATTGTTGACCTCAATATAAGTAATATACAGTTTATAGGTAGTATAGTAGCAAAATCAGCCTATAAGCCTTCTCTTTGTGTAGTGTGTGCATGTGTATGAGATTGGACCGTACGCTATCCACCACACGGGCCTAGGGTTGGTTGCAGGATGTCACATGTCATAAACATTTATAGTCCTAGGATATGCTGCTTTCCTAAGGAAATTTATCTTTACCAATTTGAGAGAAAAGGTGACGATATATGTACCTATATTACACAACGCAATGTGCCTGATTAAGGTCGATCCTAAGACTTTCAAATCGCAGGTCGGGCCTGCGATAAATACAATAGCAACGGAACTCTCACCGAGGGTCGAAACGAAGTAACCTATTTGACGCCACGTATAAACCAAGCCGACGATGAACGAGTAGCGAGTAAAGCTAGCATCTGAAAACGAATTGCCGAGCAGTGAGCAGCAAGTGTGTTGTTCTGTTAGTTTAGTCGCTGAGCTATCATCTGGTTGGTCTCTCAGCGTGAGTTCTGACCGTCAAGTGACCGCTAAGCGAGTATTAGCTTTGACAGCTCTTGTCGCTCAGCGACGGAACTAGTGAAGCGAGTACTCGCCGGCAGTGTGAACAGTCAGCGATCGACTATTAATATATGCATCTCTATTGTTTACTCAGAAAGTATATTATCTATTGTACGTTTCTTGAGCGAGAAATAAGCCGATAGTTAATCGTTTTCTCGCCACGGCGGTGGGACAAATGCCTCAGATATTAATAAAAAAGTGTCATGAGGTCGTGAGGTAAAAATAACGTGGCACCATGACACGAATATTGGCAACGTATGAAGTTAATTTTTTTTTATTTTTATTATTTATTTAATCACATTTCATCTTAACTTAATCTTAACATAACATCTGCCAAACTGCTAAGCAGTTTGTCGGCAGTACGTTCTCGTGAATTCGCATGCACTATACATTACCTATATCCACTGCTTTAGGTTAAAAACTAAGACTAATTAGAATAAAACTTATATAATTATTATAATTTAGCAAAATACTATTACTTACATAGAATATTATAAAATAGAACAAAATATCATTTGGTATACATACTAATTACCACGGCAAGCTCACCAGTCGACTGATAACAGCAGCTACGGACACATAGATAATATAAAAAATAGAGGGTGACTTTTAAAAAAACAAAATCTACATTATGGCTGTAGCTTTTCGTAAACGTCGAAATTTTGGGATACATTTAACTTACATTTAGTTAACATTTAATTGACTTTTTTTTTGGGGTCAGCCACATGGGTCGATGTGCGGTCTGTGAATGTGTGGCGGCCAAGTTGAGTATAAGTTTTGGTTCCATGTTACATTAGCGCTCCTTTTGCATGTGAACTTCCCGTTCACATGCAAAAGGAGCACTTGTGCAGTGTGTACAATCCAATGGCGTATTCAAGCACAGACTAGTAGTTTTTAGCGGAATTAAATTATCGTATCAAATATATTTACTGCAAACCCGCCTCGCACTATTACATACTGATAATTTACACAAAACCTAAATATATTATGCTCTAAAACCTTCCTCATTAATTATTCTATAAATTCGTGGAGATCACAATAAAAATCAGAAGAATATCTGTTCAGTTGTTTTTTAGTTTATTGTGAATAAACAGACAAACAGGCGCGGCAGGAGACTTTGTTTTATAATAATTATGTAATGATACAGGGTTTTCAAAGACCCTCCTCTTTCAAAGAGATTCCTCGCGAAAGAAGCTGCAGAAAAACTACAATCGCAATAAAAAAGTAACACCATTGCATTTTTGGGCCAACCACGACACAATTTTTTTAATGAAGCTAGCATTCCTAATATTATCACTCATAAACACCTTAGTAAGTCTCTTTTATGGCATCCCACCTCAACTCTTACAACGCTAAATCTTAAAAACTATTTTTTTAAATCTTAAGAAAGCAGGATATTGCCTGCCTAGCACGCTGTAAGTAGCTTGCTCTTTATCACTGTACAATAATTTAGCGCATAAATATCCTCATTTTACGGCATAACGTAAACCAGGTCTTACGTCACGCTATGTTAGATCCATTTAAAGCGCTCTAAAAACTTTGAAGCTGAGAGAAACATGCTTTGAAGATAATTCAGGTCATAGCAGCGCGATGAGACAAGGAGTATTAAACAATGAAGTGCTCAGCACATTTGCATAGCCAACTAATTCCGTTCCCACTACTGGGGCTTACTCAGTGTCCCTACTGCTGGATCTTTCATGGATATTCCAAATATATATGTATAATCGTGGAAAATCATGCGACGTCTTGTGGTAATTAGGACTGAGTTTCATAATTTGTTCCAAATAGTAATTTACAGACACATGAGTATGAAATTGCGTCTAACAAGATCTCTCTTCCTTTCATTTTAAATGTGCAGTGCTTCGACAATATTATTACGATGCTAAAAACTGCAATATTTCAAGTAAAATTGTATAAATAGTAGTCGTTTCGTGACGAAATTACGGCTACTTAATATTCATATTGTTAGGCACTACTTCCCAGCAAGATTAAAATATTAATTACGAAAAACTTAATCCTACACAATTTATCTATGTATCTAGTCCCTTTACGAGTACGATAGTGGAGGCTTCCAATCATACGATACCTCTTCATTCCTTGGCAGACAATACTCAGTACTTATTCTTATTTTACAAACAAACGTAATACTTGTACTATAGTTAGCTCCTCTATCAAGAATCTACATGTAATTGTTCACTTCTTTTTTTTTTTTTTTTTTAAATAGGTTCGCGTTTGACCACCATCTCACCTGATGGTAAGTGATGATGTGGTCGAAGATGGAGCACGCTTACCTAAAAGTAACCTATTCACTCTTGACTTAAAGACTCCTAGGTTATAGCTATCGGGAAACACAGACTCCGGCAGGGAATTCCACTTACTTATTAGTTTTTCTACTACACGTAGAAACGTATGTTCTAAATGCGACAAATAAATTATTTATGAGTACTTACTATTGTCTTCATAACAGTATTAATGTATTTAGTATTAAAATCAACTTTATTTAATAATAAATAATACCTAGCTAGCCATTGCAATGTTTTTTTTTTTTTTTTTTTTTTATCGTGGTAAAATTATCAAATAAGTCCTCCCACTCCGGGCAGGGTGGGAGGGACTGTCAGACTTTTACTGACTAAAATCCACGGTGTTCCTTCAATAACCCTTTACGTACCGGGGTCACGGTAACGGGATGAGTCCCACGACCCCGGCAGGCTTCGGCCCTCTATGGGGGGGCCTCGTCATATTGCTGACGCTCTTTGAGGCGCGCGTGGAACACGACGCGCCGTCGACCCGGGCATGGTCCATGGTCGGACAGCGAGTTGCCCTTTACTCGCTGTCCGCATGCCCGCGCCTACGGTGGCTGGAGATCGTCGGCCGACGTCCGACGCCGTGGGCGTCTACCACTGCGGCTGGGCTGGAGGGAGGACGCCATCCTCTCCCTCACGCGGCCCGCCTCCTCCTTCGGAAGCATGACTGCTTCGCAGAAGGAGGCGACCGCTTCCCACTCCCTCTCGCCCCGCAGCATGGCCTCGACCAATGCCGGGCGCGAGAGGTCTCCGCCTATCGCCGCCGTGAGGACACGTCGGTGCTCTGCCCAGGCGGGGCAGTCTTGCACCGTGTGCTCTACGGTGTCCTCACGGCGACCCTCGCAGTGGTGACACCCAGGCGTTTCCTCCTTTCCCATCAGACACAGGTACCTCCCGAAACTTCCGTGTCCGGTGAGGACCTGCGTCATGCGGTAGGTCAGGACGCCGTGACGCCGATCTAGCCACTCCTCAAAGAGGGGTCTTACCGCCGCAATTGCGGCGTGCCCGGCCGTCGGTTGCGACAGTCGTTCCCTCCATACTGCCCTGAGATCGCGCCGGAGCTCTTCCCGCCGCGCCTCGACTTCTCGAGGCAGCGGGGATACGCCCCGGCGCTGCGCCTCCACGCGCCATTCATAGACGCGCTGGAGGGCAGTCGCCTCCAGATCCCAGGGCAGCAATCCGGCAAGGAGGTTGGCCGATTCGCCGGCGATCGTGCGGTATCCCCGGATCATTCGGATAGCCATGACCCTCTGGCATGCGACCAACTTTAGTGGTCGCGTCCGGATGCACAGGGCCCACACTGGGGACCCGTAGAGGGCCATGGACCGCACGACGCCGGCGTACAGCCTTCGGCAGGAGGCGTTTGGCCCGCTGAGATTAGGCAGGAGTCGCCTGAAGGCGGCTGCTGCCCGGTTCAGCTTTGGGGCCAAACTCAGGAAGTGCTCCCTGAAGTTCCACCGGCTAGCCATTGCAATGTTAGTAAGTTTTTTTTTTGTTTTGTTTAATCTCTACTTTCACGTTTATTGTATAATGCATGCCATGGCAGCCTTTAATTAAGGCTACACTATTGTTTGTAACAATATTTTAATTTTTAACATGTTTATTGGTGTATGCTTTGTTGGTTTATGTATAAATAAATAATAAGTGAATTATATTATTTTTGATAAATAAATGTCTTACACCGTATAGTAAGCTCTCCATTTGTTTAAGCTCTGTGTGTCAAGCTATTATGTTCCTTTAAATATGTGCTGGATAACGTTCGCTTCGATCGTTCGGGATAAGTTGTTTGTTCGTTTACTGTTTTATACTGATACTGTAGAGACTCGGCAGTAAAAGGCAATGGAATATTTAATATATTTTTCATGGCTATGAACAAGAACAAACATAACTCGTTACCTACTTAAGATTTTTCACACACCGCGTTTTCGTAATAGTTCGTATTTCTATTGCCGTTACCGGAACAAAAAAAGGGTTCCGTAGTAATACAAGGAACTCGACACACTCGTGACTCGATAATAATGGCCACACGGATCGATATTCAAGGGTAAGCAATGCTTGCCAAAGTTGGCCCTTGAGTAAGTAAAAGCACGTAAAAACTCATGTAAAAACTCTTTGAGGCCGGCTGTTAATTTTACATCGTTCACAGTCGTCACGAGTAGTCCGAAGCCAGAAAATCTGATTCAGGTTTCGCCAAAGGCTACGTGTCATCCAGCTACTGAGTTATGGAGGTCAAATAGGCAACTAGTCTCTTCTTGTAAAACTCTTATATTCAGCTGCATCCTGTAAGACTGAAGGCCGAACCAAAAAGAGTTGGAAAAAGGCTAAGCAGATGAGTAGGATAGGCCAATAATCCATTTGTCTAGACCCTGCTCTGGTTTGGTTCTGAAAATCGACCGTACTATACTTCTACGACAAGACATATTCTGCGGATAATTTCTCATTTACGGAATCCTGTCGAAAATGTGTGACCGCAGATACGAACACAGATCTCTCACGCACAAACGTACAGTCACGTAACATCTATCCATGTCTTACAAATATTTGTTTTGTGTGAATAGAACCCGTGCTACAGAATCCAATCAATTTACTACGTCAGAATTCGTGCAATGAAAAAGCAGGTTGTTTACCACCATTATCACCGTTTCCACAATTACCTCCTAATCTACCATGTGTTAACCAACATTTATCAAACTCATCATTAGAGAGACATCATCTTCTCTTTAGCCTTTCCCAACTACATATATTAGGGTCGGCTTGTAGTCTAAGCGGAAGAAGCTGAGTCTTACATGGAGCGACGGCCTATTGCAGCTCCACAAGCCAGTAGCTGGCTATATGATACCCCTTGGCAAGACTGGTGTCACAAGCTATCTACCCTTAACGACCGTCAATATGTACAAATGACAGCCGAGACCAACTATTTAACTTTACTTAAATAAACACCAAATAAAAATTAACACAGTTATTCACAGTACAATACTTGTCACTCAACACTTAAATCGCACCGAAATTCACTTGTAAAGCTTCGATTATATGGCCTCGTATCTTGAAATAAGACTGCCTCTCTGCAAATTTTTTTTTTTAGGTAGGGCCACTCGTATATCAGCTCACTAAGGCTGTGCGTCTACTTAACCGGTCTGTGACCTCTCTGCATCCCTTTGCGATCTATTTATACCCCGCTCTGCGTTCTAGAACATTCTAGTACAATCGACTCACTGCCTATACTGCGAAGAATATTCCTGTAGTACTGTTACTGTAGTGTACTGTACAGTACTGCTACTCGCCGACAGATGGCGTTAGTATCTCGAACGTATTAGAAGTCGGTCGAAGTTTCTCGATATACTCAGTACTGCTACTCGCCGCCAGGTGGCGTTAGTGTCTCGAACATTCTAGATGTTGGTTGAAGTTTCTCGACGTACTTAGCTAAGCGACTGGCGTAACATTAGTATTAAAACGATATGTAAAAGCCCTTATATTGATATTTTTCTAGATACTTTTCAGCATAATCGTGTTATCATTCAATCAATTTACTCCATCACTATTCACTACTACAAAGGATTTTACAAATAAGATCATGGTGCAACGCGATTTCCAATATCGGGATTGGTATGGCAATCAAAATAGGATACGGTAGTCTCTAATCTTTTGAAACCTAATATTGATATTGGAAAGCTATGATGCCTAGTAAAGAGGTAAAGCAGGCTATGAGCTTGTGGACAATTTAATTTGAAAGTATTATAGTATCATTAAAAGCTCCACGTAAAAACCATTTAAACCAAGATGGGGGTATTCAATTCGTTTTTTTTATATTTGTTACCTTCTTATTTAAAATACCAACAAACTAATAAAAGTTGCTGTCTGTACATTATGCAGAATAGATATTAGAACAGACATCAGTTATTATTATTCGATATGTCAACGCATCGGTATTTGAACATCTTGTTACTTTACACAACTAGGTGTACAACTGATCAGTGGACGAACGGATGGTTGCTCGGTGTGTACTAATGGAATAAAATGTTGTTTTTATTTCCTCGTATTCAAAATAGGAAGGAAATTGAAACAATTTATAAATTAGTTTTAGTTCGTACTGTTTACTTTTACCGCTAACGGTCCCAGTTCTTTGTTATTTATTATTATTGTTAACTAAACCACTTTGTTGAAATACCAAAGACTCAGGGTCACAGCACACATATCAACTCAGGAGCAGATCGTAACCGCCTCGCCTTTCCCCTTGGCGTCAAACAGGCGTCCACGTAACGTAACCACGTAAAGTAAGCGGATCAGAAGCTCCGGTACGTCGACTCGGCTACAGATGGGCGACGCGACACCGCGCTTACGTTTCGCCGACCGCTGCTGGTTGACGGCTAGGCGGTACGACTGGAAGCTGCCTTGTGAATGATAGCCAATGAAAGTACGTTCGGCAACGCAGACCGCGGGAGGGACGTGGACGAAGAGACGTAAGCTAGGGTACGGAGAGCCGTAAGCTAGGGTACGAACGCGCTTACGTTTCAAGCGCGGGAAATGCAAGTCGACCACGCACCGCACCGCGGTTCGTGAGCTTGTCCCGAGGCAAGTACGTTACGATTCCGATTAGTGTGCGTTGCCGTAGGGAGTTTCACACAAATAATACTGAACGGCTTGAGTTGATACGGTGACGATCCCTTTCCGAGTTGATACGTGTGCTACAACGACCTTTAAAATACTGGTTGCTGCATTTAAGGCTTTTACTATTTTTACATAGCCTGAAAACCATTACTGTTGCCAAATATATTTTTTTCTCAAGATATTTTAGAAAGGAGAAGATAAAATGAAATTTAAATGGTTTACAACAATAATAGTTGGCCTCAAAACCGACAAATTTTTACAAGGGGAGTTACCCATTTAATAGGTTTTGGAGTTAAGTCACTTTCTACTCAGCTGCATCTGGGCTGGTCGCTAATCTCAACGAATGGTTTTTCCCCCTAATAATAACCTAATAACACACAACCATAAAATACACAATATCACAAGATAAAACATAAACAAATAAAACAAAAAGCCTGTGTTTGTCTATCAAGCCAATAACGATAAATTAATCAGACTAGTGTGAAAAGGATCTCAAAAGGCACTGAGACTGAGGCAGTTCTGGCGCCAAAGTAATTGCAATCAATTCACTCCAGAAATCAGAATCGCTGTTGCGGCAAAAGCAAAATAAAGACCATATTTTCTGAGAGCCAAATATGTGAACTAACTATAGTTTCATACCTATTATTGTAATTGAAAGGATTTCGAATAAAAATTGAATAATAATCATTCATTCGATTTCGTTCGAAATTCGTTTCAGCAGTTTGATCGTGGGAATTGTCACGAGCCGTCAATTTATGGAAAACAACACCCTGGTTTTTTAAGAAATTTTGATGTTTTCAACGTAACACTGACCGTCAACACGTCGCTATGATCTATGTGAGTATTTACAGACAGCAATAAAGATTCCGATAGCAATTATTATTTATTGTTCTTTCAATTGCTTTCTGCCACTTGTTTATTTGTGGTTTATTATGATTCAAACAACTTGTTTAGAATTTTCCATGTATACGAGTTATGAGAAAATGTTGATGATCGTTAAATTAAGGGCCTGCAGCCAACGCCTGCAGCCTTCATCTTCTTACTAGTGTCTGTCTGTTGATTCGTCAGTGTAGACTACTAATTGGAATGAAATATATTTTTTTAAGTACTTTCAATATGGGTAGAATTCAAATCCTTACAATCTTGTTAACCCCTCCAACTAAGCCAAATATGCTTGTCTCTGAAATGGGTTCACGTACTACGTGTAATACACTAGTGCTAATGCCGGCGCTCTGAAACTTTATCATCTTTTAGTACGTCGTAATCCTAGACATTCACAAGTTAGTTCTTTTTACTTCCCAAACTCTAATATTCAACAGTCTACATGATAGTTCTGTTCTAAAAGTAAAACAGAATATCTTTTTAAATCGAGTTAAACATTTAAAAACTTTTGTCATCAATCAAATCAATTCTGAACTTCAACTAAACACCAATGCCCCCGACTGTATCAAACTGCTTGAAAATTGTATTATTTTTCAGATGATTCCGCTCTAGACCACGTTTTAATTTTAGACTGGATTACTACTTTTCATTCCAAACCTTTCGTACTTGACGTTGAGTTTTCACCCCTTGATACTAAATCATGTTCATACTGGAACAGATGCTCAATCTGTATCAAGCTCAGGTTCGGTCGTTTATGGAGTACTGCTCTCATCTTTGGGATGGATCTGCAAAATACCAACTGGACGTGCTTAAGTCTATCGAGAAACGGAACAAGAGACTCATTGACAACAATTCACTGGTTGAATCAAAGCTCCAGAGCCTTGAACATCGACGACGAGTTGCAAGTCTATCGGTTTTCTATTGGTTACATTTCGGGGAGTGGTCTATGGAATTACACAATCTTATAAGCCACGACCTAGAAGGGTACTAACGATTCTTCTATATCAGACGAAATCAGAAAATTTATCGCCTAATAACTCGAAACTCGGTTTCGTCGCAAAAAGAATATAATTAAATAATCATGGCGAGATCACATCCCTTTTCGTTCCTAATTTATGCGTGTAATCGCGGTTTGTGTGTTGAAGCCTGAAATCTATTGAAGAGAAAATTAAAATCGTATTTTGTTTTGAATTTGAGTTGAATGTGTGTAGTTAGAGGGGTGAAAATTTTGTGTTTCGGAAAAAATTGGGTTGGGATTAATTTATTGCTAAGTCAACTCTACAAGCAAGAGACACATTTATTTTCTAAGGTCATTTTATGTTACCTGACACTGAGGAGTACTTGTAATAATGCCAAATGAATGTGCAGAGTATATTATGACATTGCTAGTTTCTGACCGCTTGGTTTTTCCGCGTGAACCCAATCCAGTGGAAATTCATAAGCATGAATTCATTGAATAACATACAGGTTTTTACGATACAGGAGATATTCATAGTGCGAAGAAACCTTTTCTTTTTTAAAATATATTATTAACCATTTGATAATCTTTTTACAAAGACCATGTAAAATAACGAGACAAAAATTGGAGCGATAACAAAATCTGCCTCTCCAGCCATTACATTCATTGAAGGCATTACTTAAATTTCAAGCTGCCTTTTATGCCCCACATACTTAGCTTTTAGATTAACTCAGTAAGCACTGAACACACAGGAAATACCAGCTTTGAAAAGATTTAAATGTGTGTTTCTCGTGAAATGGTAATAATAGCTGTATCCGGCTGAATTAGTAATTACCCTATTTAAAATGTAATCAATTAAGAATCTAGACCACGTGGTGGATTATGGCCTATTCCCTTTCGAAGAGAGGAAGCCTGTGTCACAGTAGTGAGCACGTTATAGACTGAATTATGATAAGACTACAAAAAATGTAAGTTGAACCTCAGCTCCTCAGTAGCCTCATACAGTTTAATGAACAAAAAGATTGACGTGTAAAAGTGTTATTTTTAAACTAACGTTCCTAATTATAATACATTTCATTCATTCATTCATTCAATCATTTTTAGTTTACAGATTAGCTGATATTGAATTCACTATTAATAATACATATAACTATATATATTGTTCGGTCCGACGTGAAACAGAACGCACCTTTTGGCCGGCAACATTAATTATCTGTGGACTTGACATAACCTCTCTGACTTGACAGATAGACTTTTGCTTGGAAAAAATGCCGGTCGTCGGAACCCTGTTGAGTTAATTAATTGGTAAAATATTGTTGGATTCGCCTGTTGAGACCGATAATTGGGTCGCGAATTATCTATTTGTTGTTTGAAGTGTATTCCCCATTTGCCGAGAACCCCGGGATATTGTTGAATCATACGCCGTATTGCGTCACCTCGTGGCACGCGGAATAATTGGAAATCAGCTTGGATCTCACGTGAGATTAACATATTAATTGTGTTCAGTGAGTGATTGAACTTTGTAATCTCGGATTAACAATAATCTAGTGATATTTCTTGGAACATATCGCCTTATTGCGTCACCTCGTGTGGCACGCGCTTGGTGGGAACAAGTTGTGCTGTGATTGCTGTTGTGACCGCGCCAGCTGGAGATCGGCGCCTAGTGAACGTTCTACAACACTTGACTTGCATCACACCTTCAATTACTCACCCCATTTTACATACAAACCACACTTAGGGCGTGACCTTTGAAGGTCGAAGTTGGCGAACCCAGCACATCAGGTTAGTGGTACATTTTTGTTTTTATTGTTGTAGGCCGAAGCCTAGTAGAGGCAGGCCATTGTGTAACCTTGTTTATTGAAAGCAACGGGTAGTCTCCACGTATCGTGGAAAAGTTCCGGACACGTCCAGTTACCGTTGGCTGGCCTATTGCAGTCCTGACCAAATTGGTAGCAGAAGCGTGGTCTTATAAGATCCACTGGTTTAATTGGAAGTTTTGAATATTGTTGAAAACTTAAAACTTGAGTTTAATTACTTAACACAACTTATAACTTGATAAGTTTGAATATATTGCTTTGTCAGCCGGGCTCAAATAGTACTTGTAGTTTGTACTGTAATTTGTAGTGCTAGCCCCTTAGAATTGAATTGACAAATAGGATTTATTTGTGAAATTAGGAATTGGTATAATTTGGTACATAATTTGGTACATAATTTGGTACATAATTTGGTACATAATTTGGTACATAATTTGGTATTTGTTGCAATTAATAATTGAATGTCATTGATCTGAATTTGAAAGGTTATCTAAATAATAATTACACATAGTCTAACATAACAAGACTTGAATGGTGTGGATTGACTTATTGCATTTATTTGTATTTATTGGATTTTGTTAGAGATTGTCCGGCTCAATATTATACAGACAACTGTTGTGCTTATTGATGTTTAATTTGAGGTTGATCCAGCATTGTATTATACATTGAATTGTTATTTATTTTGTAACTAGCCATCTGTACCAAGCTAGATTCATACTTGGAATAAGTACAGGGTTGAATTTGGACCTGAAATAATTGAATTTGAATTTTTATTTTGTTGAAACTATTTGGCCGGCTAACAAGTCATTGCTGTTTGTTTAATATTTGATTGTTGGTTGTTGATTGTTGTTTTGTATTAATATTTGATTGTTGCAATGGCCTCATTAAGGGCAGTCAGGGAGGCTGCTGCGGGATTGACCTCACAGTTGAGATGGTTCACATCGGCAGCTGCAACTGTTGAGCGTGTGGAATTGGAAGAGCTCACCCTTGCTCGGTATGGGCAAGTGATTGAGAGGATCAAGTCAGCTGATGCTGCGCTCACACGCTTCAACGAGTACATCATGGACGTGGATTTGGGGGTGATGGATCAGACAGCCCGCGATAAGATTTTGGGTGACTATGACCAGATTATCCACCTGGGGGATGTCATATGTCTACGAGCGCGGGAAATTTTGAAGAGCCGGGTGCCTGATGCGGCCAAGCCGCAGACCCCTGTTGTTGCAGGCCCTGGACTATTGAGTAGGCTGCCCACCCTGGAGCTGCCACATTTTGACGGTCGCTTGGACCACTGGCTGGGCTTCCTAGATCTCTTTGAGAGTCTTGTCGATGCACGCTTGGACCTCGGACCTGCCCAGAAGCTGGCCTATTTGTTGTCTGTCCTGGAGGGCGAAGCCAGAGTCTTGGTGCAGCACTTGCCGGTGACGGATTCCTCTTACCCGACCGCTCTGGAGCTTCTCTCCCGACGGTATCAGAACAAGCGCTGCCTGGCTGATGTGCACATCGACCAAATTTTGGGGCTACCGGCCATTGTCAGCACGTCGACGTTGCGCACTGACTTGCTGAACCCGTTGGTTTCAGCGACCAACGCTTTGAGACGCTTGGAGTTACCGGTAGAACATTGGTCCTACTTGTTGGTGCACATAGTGCTGCAGTTGCTCCCCGCGGAGTTGAGGTCACGTTTTGAACAGAAGTATGGTGGGGATAGTGCCACCCATCTTCCCCCCTTTGACGACCTCCTCAAATTTTTGGAAGACGAGTGTCGGTTTGCGGATAACACTCGTGGCGCCACGGGGTCACCCCCACTACCTTCTCAGCCCAGAGACCAGGGACGGACTAGGGCCCTGGGGCCTGTTGATGTTCCCCCCGCCCCCCGTTTGGCTAGCGCCCGGAGTCCTCGGGCTAGAGGGCCTGTTGATGATCGCCCCGCCCCCCGTTTTGCTGGCGCCCGGAGTCCTCGGGCTAGGGGGCCTGTTGATGATCGCCCCACCCCCCGTTTGGCTGGCGCCCGGAGTCCTCGGGCTAGAGGGCCTGTTGATGATCGCCCCGCCCCCCGTTTTGCTGGCGCCCGGAGTCCTCGGGCTAGGGGGCCTGTTGATGATCGCCCCGCCCCCCGTTTGGCTGGCGCCCGGAGTTCTCGGGCTAGGGGGCCTGTTGATGTTCGCCCTGCCCCCCGTTTTGCTGGTGCCCGGAGTCCTCATCATTGTGACTTTTGTAAGGCAACGGGGCATGTCATGGCGCGTTGCCCGGATTTTTTGAATTTGCACGTAAGTTCCCGCCGCCGCATTGTCAACGCACGCCGTTTGTGCTTCTCGTGCTTGGGGGCCCACTTTCATCGGGACTGCCCCGACCCCCGCCCGTGTAGAATTTGTGAAGGGTCCCACCTTGAGATTTTGTGCGCCAACGCGAACCGCTCCAGCAGACCAGCTTCTGAGGGGGGTTCGCGCAAGGGGGGGTACCCCGGAGACGAGCACCGGGCTGAGACCCGCGATTCTGTACGCCGCACTCCACCCCCCGCATAAGTTGAACGGGAGCCCCACGAGCGCCATTTGGTCTTCCCTCGTCAGGGAGAACGCGCATTGGCTGCTAGGCAGCAGTGGCCGGGTCGGCGCCGCTGCCTTTCCCCTCCGTTGGCGGAACGTCCCCGGCTGGAGTCGCGCCCTCCGCCATTCGGGCATTCGGTGGGATATGCCCCTCCAGTGATGGCGAGCGGCTCGGGACACCGCGCGGACGAATGGTTTGATTGTTGGCCTCGTCGTGAACGAAGGCAGCCTGGAAGCGGCGATCGGTCGCCGCCCAGGCATCACTAAGAGATTGACGCCTGCCCCGCTAAAGGAACCCCCCGATCAAGACGGTTTTGTTGCCAACGGCCTCGGTCACGGTCTTGGGACCCTTGGGTGACTCAATTGTGGTCCGTGCCATTTTGGGCACGGGAGTCCGGGGTTGCCTTTTGTCTTCTTGGTTAGCGGGACAGGTTGGCCTGAAGGTGAACGACCTTTCAGGCAAGATTTGGGAAATTGGCGAACCGGCTGACACCACTGTTGAGGGAAGGACCTGGTTTGAAATCACCCTTGTGAGTTGTCCTTACCCTAAAATTGGTGCTCCTGCCCTTGTTGTAACTGAACTTGGTACAATTGTTGGTGACTGATCGTCACACTAAGAACTCGCATGCCGGTTGCAATGCGCTGTTGGCCATTCTGCAGCGAGAATTTTGGATTTTGTCGGCTGATCGCGTCAATGAGGCGAGGCCCTTTGCTGGCGTCGTAACGGATTTTGTTGGTCCCCCTTTGTTGAAGACGTCCACCCTTCGTAATAGCAAGATTGTTGGGGCTTATTTGTGTGTTTGTCTGCCTGTCAACCAAGGCAGTACATTTGGAGCTGGTAACCTCCCTCTCGACAGAGGCCTTTGAGGCGACTTGGGAAAGATTTGTGTCTCGCCGTGGGTTACCTTCGTTGATTAGGTCTGATTGCGGTACGAATTACAAGGGTACAAGTAACTATTTGAAGGAGCTATACGCCTTCCTTAATGAGAGCCAGGTTGATATTGGTAATAGTTTGGCCCGCCGAGGGGTCACTTGGTTGTTTGACCCGCCAGCCTGCCCCCCATTGGGGGGGTATTTTTGGGGCCGCGGTGAAAGCGGCAAAGGGACGCTGGCGGAGATTGTTGGGAGACACCGTTCTCACCTTAGAGGAACTAGCTACGGTATTTGGCCGCATTGAAGCTGTGTTGAATTTGCAACCTTGTCAAGACTTCCAATTGATTAGCGGACGGGTAGGCCCGTCCGGGGGGGGTAGATGTTCGGTCCGACGTGAAACAGAACGCACCTTTTGGCCGGCAACATTAATTATCTGTGGACTTGACATAACCTCTCTGACTTGACAGATAGACTTTTGCTTGGAAAAAATGCCGGTCGTCGGAACCCTGTTGAGTTAATTAATTGGTAAAATATTGTTGGATTCGCCTGTTGAGACCGATAATTGGGTCGCGAATTATCTATTTGTTGTTTGAAGTGTATTCCCCATTTGCCGAGAACCCCGGGATATTGTTGAATCATACGCCGTATTGCGTCACCTCGTGGCACGCGGAATAATTGGAAATCAGCTTGGATCTCACGTGAGATTAACATATTAATTGTGTTCAGTGAGTGATTGAACTTTGTAATCTCGGATTAACAATAATCTAGTGATATTTCTTGGAACATATCGCCTTATTGCGTCACCTCGTGTGGCACGCGCTTGGTGGGAACAAGTTGTGCTGTGATTGCTGTTGTGACCGCGCCAGCTGGAGATCGGCGCCTAGTGAACGTTCTACAACACTTGACTTGCATCACACCTTCAATTACTCACCCCATTTTACATACAAACCACACTTAGGGCGTGACCTTTGAAGGTCGAAGTTGGCGAACCCAGCACATCAGGTTAGTGGTACATTTTTGTTTTTATTGTTGTAGGCCGAAGCCTAGTAGAGGCAGGCCATTGTGTAACCTTGTTTATTGAAAGCAACGGGTAGTCTCCACGTATCGTGGAAAAGTTCCGGACACGTCCAGTTACCGTTGGCTGGCCTATTGCAGTCCTGACCATATATTAATTAAGAACCCATAAATTGATTAGTAAAGAATTTCATGCTTATTTTGGCGCCGTTTGTGAAAAAAGTAATGTTTACTTCTTTAGATCAATTTTGTAATCAATCCAAACCATACTCCTTACTTTTACCTAGGATCAGACCAGATCTTTGAAATATAAGTGTGTATAAAAAATCATCATCATATACTGTAAGGAAACCATAAACACGATCAATACCTCGTCAAAGACTAACAAAACAGGTTCATAAGTAAAAGTTTTAAAATAATTTTTTTTTGCAAAAAATGGAACTGACTTCCATATCAAAACGTAGTGTTTAAAATATTGCTTTTCCCAATGCTGGGCCGTTAATTGTTGAGGAGTTCTCCTGGTACTTCACCATCAGCTCTACATCACCATATGCATTGTGACGAGCATAAAGTGCTTAACATCCATATTCAAGTAATCGAATCGCAATCCACTCAATACTTATTATTGAGTAGTTTCGGTGGCCATCTGGGGTCTTCATCATCAGTTCCACTTCCTCAAATGGTGCTTTTCACGAGCAACTGTACAAGGTACTATAAGAAATACGCAAAACGCTATAGGTGTGCCTATAATATTTGAAGAGTTCCCTCGATTTCTCCAGGATCCCATCATCAGATCCTGATTTTGTAACAATGGGACCAACTAGAAACTATACCCATTCAAACGGAAAAAGAATTTTTCAAATCGGTCCAGCCGTCTCCGAGTTATTAGGTAACATACATAAAAAAAAACAGTTTAAGACGAATTGTACACCTCCTTTTTTTGAATTCGGTTAAAAATAACACACTTTCACATTTATTTTACTACGGTTCTATCCTGTCCATTTATGCATGAGGCCAGGATGCAATTTAAAACATTTATTATAGGTTTAAGATAGCGAGTAAGTTAGTATAACATAAAGAGGTTTTCTTTTTCAACCGACGACAAAAAGAGGAGGTTATCAATTCGACGCGTATATTTTTTTTTTTTTTTTTTTTATGTATGATCATCGAGTACTCGAAGACGGCTGAACCGATTTGGAAAATTCTTTTTTACACTATACTTCGAAATTGGTACCATTATCACCAAAGTCAGGATCTGATGATAGGATCCTGGAGAAATCGAGGGAACTCTTCAAATATTATAGGCACACCTATGGCGTTTTGGGTATTTCTTATAGTAACCTGTGCAGTTGCTCTCAAAAAGTACCATTTGGGGAAGTGGAACTGATCATAAAGACCACAGATGACCCCCAAAACTACTCAATAATAAGTATTGAGTGGATTGCGATTCGATTACTTGAATATGGATGTTAAGCACTTTATGCTCGTCACAATGCATATGGTGATGTAGAGCTGATGGTGAAGTACCAGGAGAACTCCTCAACAATTAACGGCCCAGCATTGGGAAAAGCAATATTTTGTAAAAGGTTATAAGTAGTTGACATTTAGGCTCTTGTAACTAGGTAAATTAAAAATCATCCAACTAAAAAGAGTGAAATAAAAACTTTTTACCAAAAAATTAAACCAACTCCCAAAAATACTGCAAAGGCAAAAATAACTTTAATTTCGGAAGGCGGTGTCAAAAACGAAAATATATACAAAACTAGAGACATTTTTGAGGAGTTCTCCCGGTACTTGACCATCAGCTCTATATCACCATATGTATTGTGACGAGCATAGTGTTTAACATCCGTACTCAAGTAATCTAATCGTAATCCACGAAATACTTATTATTGAGGAGTTTCGGTGGCCATCCGTGGTCTTCATCATCAGTTCAACTTCCCCAAATGGTACTTTTCGGAAGCAACTGCTGAAGGTACTATGAGAAATACCCAAAACACTATAGGTGTGCCTATAATATTTGAAGAGTTCCCTCGATTTCTCCAGGATTCCATCATCAGATCCTGATTTCGTAACAATGGGACCAACTAGAAAGTATATTCATTCAAACAAAAAAAGAATTTTTCAAATCGGTCCAGCCGTCTCCGAGTTATGAGGTAATATACATAAAAAAAAAAACTTCAAGACGAATTGAGAACCTCCTTTTTTGAAGTGGGTTAAAAATAGCCTCTTACGCCCCTTATACTCGTACGTCTGCTCACGTAGAGGTTCTTTATAAATGTTGTCTTTGGGAGCCCAAGCTCGGAATACCAAGCCACCCAGCCAAGATAATATTTATCTTGGCTGGGTGGCATTAGTATTCCGCTTTCGCATTTGGTATTATTGGTAGACTCGTGTCCTGGTGTAAAATATTGGGACCATAAAACAAAGATGGGGTACCCACTTAAACATTGTCGCTGAAAATTAGGAGAAAGTGAACGCTTAGGACGGCTTGTATTGAAACCAAATGTGTGTTTGGAACCCAACATACACGGGGCTCAAAGCTAACAACACCAATTCAGTACGCAAAAGATGCCTTTAAAACATTGTACAAACTGTATAAACCCTACTTCCCTAGTAATATTATAAATACGGAGGTAACCCAATCTGTCTATTACATAAACTATTGTCTACTTTTCTATCACTGAAAAAAAAAACTTTTCAGGCATGTAAAGCCGCGGATAGAAGCTAGTTATACTATATGTGTTTTTTAAGTTTCGTGAAAACAGTAATTTTGTTATTCACATGGATTTGAATGGTTTTCGCTATTGGTTTTCGATATTTCGCCGTTTGAGCTTTGCATTGTGAACAATTAATTTCCGGAGGTTAAGTAAATATGTCTTCACATACCCCTATGATGTTCAAAAACGACCCATGTTTTTTTTATGATTGCGTTTGACCACCATCTATCCTGATGGTAAGCGATGATGTGGTCGAAGATGAAGCACGATTACCTAAAACCTTTTCAATCCTGAGTTATAGCCTACCTTGTTATAAGCATATAACCGCAGTAAGAATAACTCAACTAAAAATAGCCGCAACATATCTTTACAAGAGTCACCATCCTTTTCTATCAGATAGAAATGATTACTCATTTCACACTATATTATTTGCGAAACATTATACCGTGACCACAAAACAAATTGCTCAAGACTTATCGGTTTCGTGTCGCAAAGAATCTGCGGTATTTTGACATGGGCACTTCCAGACCAATGAATTATTATTAGACAAGCAGATTATTATCAGGGCTATTTTAATTTATAATGAGGTTCTTTCTGTTTTTATATGAAGGAGCTCGAGCTTGCGTCGAAGAGGCTCGTGGCTAAATAATAACAGCTGCACGGGTCGAACTTCAAGGTCAAACACTGCTCGCAGAGGTCAGTCTAGGGATGAGTGACCATCTTAACATATGGAGATTCCTCCGTGCTTAGGAAAGCACGTTAAGCAGTTGGTCCCGACTGTCATTTGTACATTTTGACAGTGGTTACAGGCAGTCAGAAGCCAGAAAATTTGCCACCAGTCTTACCAAGAGGTATCGTGTTAAGCAGCCACAGGGTTGTGGAGGTTTGATAGGCAGTCGCTTCGTGTAACACACTAGTGCTCAGCTGCATCCGATGAGACTGGAAGCTGTCCCCGACATAGTTGGGAAAAGGCTGAGCAGATGTTGTAAAGTTTCTAGCTATAGGGATGCAGGGTTAGTTGGCGAGTTTTTCCGTGTTATTTGGGCTGGCATGAAATATCTTCTGCTTGGAAAAACGCGTTCAAGTTTGAGTGAACAGTATCAGAGCCATTTTGTGTCATTTTGTAGGTAATACCAAACACCAACACAATACAGGAGGATCTTGGCAACAGTTATAAAATTACTTTTAATTGCGCATAAAGATTTCATTTGATTTTCTACAGCAACATCAAATTTGGGTGGCGCGTTCCTCAACAGCCCACTTCATACATTAACTTACACGGTCTCATATTATTTGACCAGTACGAACCTGTATGGACTAAGAGGATTTGAATTCTACGGTCGATATGGTGAATCTTTCTCAGGGTACTCTAATAGGAAACATCGGCCATATCTCGTTTAAACTCACCGAAAGATTGCCGTTTAAAAATGTATTTTACCTGAGAGATTTCTAAACAATAGTCTGGACTAATGAAAGGAATTGGTTCTAATTTAGGTGGAAGCACGACATCTCTCGTAGCGTTTGAACAAAGGGTTGGTCCAATCTAATTTCTAAAAAATGCCGTTCGGGTTCTCTTCTGAGTTATAATAGCATCAATTAGGGACATATTTTTAATTCAAATCGAGTATTTATGAGATGTATATCCATAAAATATAAAACTTTATCAATGCTTTCTGCACTTCTTCTTGATATAAATTTTAATTGTGCCAAATTTCATACTCCACCTCATCTACACGTTTAAAAAAGTTTTTGTTTCACGTATTATATATAATTATATACAGATAATTAAAACTTAAGTACTGTCTGTGATTATAAAACTATTGTGTTTTCTCCTGTGCTTATACGTAGTTTCACGCATTATTATACCTACTGGGCACGAACAATATTCCACAAGTGCTACTTAAAATTAAAATCCCCACAAAATAATATGTGACTAACAACCCAAAATTCAATAATAGTCAGTAAATTTTCTAGACGACTCAATAACATGTCAATTTAATAAATACCAAGTGATAAATTATCGGGGTGGACCCTAATATTTAAGTCCACGGTAAGCCGCGTGTGGTCACTGTATTACTGGCAACACAATATTGAGGCATTATTGAATTATTATTTTGACAATGTTTATTAATTCATTAATTAGATGATAACTAAATAACTTTGTTGAAGCATTATGGTGGATCTGTTTTATTTGTATTTTATAATTGTTTATTTTTGTAATAGTTGATTTACGTATTCTATTCATAACTTAGGTGCGGGAAGCGCTAATTTCAAAATGTTTGTTAATCAGTAAATAAAGTTTCATAGTTTGCTAAGTATAACACCAGTAAGTATAACACCAACTTAAAGTCAGATACAAAACTTGGTAAAAAACAGTAATGTTTTATTTAAAAAAAAAACTTCATAGACTTAAATTCACTAGCACAAATACCTAGAACCGGAATAAAATGGAACCCACGACATGCAGCACGGAAGCCAATTGCTCAACCACTGCGCCAACCGTGTCGCAAAACATTACTTTTCATAACAGTATTTCATGTTGTAAAAGTAATTTTTTTTTTATAGTTGATAGGCTTGCGTTTGACCATAATCTCACCTGATCTAAAAATAATAATAATATAAAATAAACCGGGCCATAACAATTGATCTGCTATTGCATTACATAACTTTTTAATATTTCGGTTTAGTACCATTAAGCATTAATGGTTTTACATAGTTATACAATTCAAAGATTAACATAAATATTAACAATAATGCACTTACCCTAAGTTACACCAACACAATATAATAAAAACACTTTATTAGGCTACAATTCGCCTTTGAAAGTTTATAAAATAATAGTTATACAAAACTTATACCGATTTCAAGTTTCAGTTAACACCAGAAAGTTTGAAATAACGATCTTCTTTTTAAGACAGTTGGGGGCCATGTGTCCCTAACTAACACGATTTAAAAGTCTATATAAATAAAAATTAATCTCTGTATGATTTTCGTGTTCAACTTTCACAGAATGTTTAAGGGACGCGCAAGAGGATTTCTAGACCGTGATACAGTGAAAAGAAAAGAAAGGATTGCTACATACACACAATCTTTATTCCTTAGATCTCTTTATTAAAAAAAAAAAAACCTAAGGCTAAGCTAGTAAAAAAAGGCTCAGCATCTTGCCCAAAAACAAACTGAGCTATTTAGTATTGTTGCAACTTAGATTTATAAACAACTAGCGACCCGCCCCAGCTTCGCACGGGTGCAATGTTTATATTAAATATACTGTAGAGTGTCTTTATATACATCGTTGACAGCCTTTTTGTCATTCGACATACATTTTCTCTTTAGTAATTACTCTTGAAAGTGCGACACATAATTTACCATGGGAAAAACATTCAACGCTCAAATCTAAGGCCATGCGCGCACTGCGTTGCGTTTTGGAAACGCAAAATCTGTGAAGTATGGAGTGTCATAGAAGTGCGCGTACTGCGGTGGAATAAACGCGTGCGGTTGAGTCACCGGCGGCCCCAGTCATTCTACCGGTGCGGTAGAACTACCGCAATTGCGGCCACCGCAAGGCAGTGCGCGCACGGCCTATGCAACATAGGCACGCGTGCCGTGCCTCCCCCGGCACCGCGCCGCAACCGCTATGTCCTTGCATTTTAAATCTGTAATATCTTCGAAACTATTTATTTAAATTATATTCTGTAAAGGGCAATATTGATTTATATTAAATGCACAATGTATTTATGGTACTTAATTGGATAAGGATTAATGCTGTATTGCTTAAAATCGCTTCGTAAAATATGCTCGTATTTCTCGTAAAAAGTAAAGGATAAAAAATGGTTGTTGTGGGTTATCTATAAGAGACAGACAGATGCCATCGAGCACATTTTTGTTGACCTTTTTAAGGGGTATAATACTGTAGTACATTATTTTGATCTATCTCGTAGGGTTCAGCCAGCGTTTGCAAAGCAAGCGCAAAAAAAATGTGTTTATTTGCGACATCACATTAGAAAACTCAAAAATTATCAGTGTTCCTCTACTATATTATGCATGTTATATACTTTAGAACCTTTCTATTGAATCACTCTTTCTATTGATAGAAACTGCATCAAAATCCGTTGCGTAGTTTTAAAGATTTAAGCATACATAGGGACAGGCACAGGGAAGCGACTTTGCTTTATACTATGTTAAGAAGATGTATGTAAATACACACTGACACCTTATCCATTAGGCTATTGACGCTTAACTGATAAAATTGATCTGCTAGCTGTACCGGCTGTAGTCGTTTCGTCTGACGCCAATTTGTTGTACGGTACGCAGAGGAAGCCGAGAATTATTTTGATAAGATCAATATTATGGAAAAAAAGAAAATGCTTGTCTACTGTAGAAAGTGCTTCTGCATTTTGTATTTCTTTTGAGTTACAATCATAGTTGATAACTGTCTTTTAGATACAATCAACTGAGCACAAATTCAATTATTCCTAAAACAAACTATGTTACGATTAAATACGAAGCACTTGCCAAATACTTTATGCTAATTTGGCCGATAGATTCTGTAGATTTTTTTTCTTGTCTGAAGAATAGCCTTAATTCCCAAACAAATGCTTAGCAGAAGAAACTATCGTTTATCCAGTTCACTACACAAATTAAGGAGTCAAAGACTCACTTCTACTCTTCTTTTTAGAGAGTTAAGACCGTTCACTGGTCATGGTGTTTCATATCAGTTTTCAGAAATTTATTTTTGAAAATAAACCAACTGTTTTAGAAGAAACTTAATGTTATCTACAAGAGTGTGGACAAAGTGAAAGCAAAAATAAGTTGTTTTCACTCTACCAAACAAATCAGGGTAAGGCCGTAGATTTTGCCACTTAGTAACATAGAGTAACAAGACACTTCTATGTTACGGTAACGTAGAAGGAACGCGAAAGTAACGCATAATGTTTCTAAGGCCGATTACATAATGCGCATTTTTAGCCGACTTCAAAAAGGAAGAAGTTTCAACGCATTTAAGCTAAGCTCACAGCTGGCGAACTGAACGATTAGTCTGTTCAGTTCGCCAACTGTGAAAAGTGATTTTTTAGATTTTCTTAACTGTTTCACACGAAAGATTAAAGTTCTTTCTTTTTGAGGCAGTTTTTTACTTTTTTTGAGTTTATTTTAATTTCCACTGAGTGGCGCTAAAATGATGGTTAAAACATGCTTTTTTTCAGTTTCTACAAATGTTCAAACTCCTTAAATGACACTGAACCTAACAAGGCAACTAAACTTCTGTTGTTATGTGTTTTTTGAATTTCGTAAAACAATCTATACTATGTAATGTAAATAAAATTGTTAAAAAAGGAATTTGTACATGCTTGGAAACTCAAAATTAAAAAGAAATGCCGTCTGCATATCAAATAAAAAAATACTGAGCAGCAGCGCCGTGAAAACTTGGGTGACGTGAGCTATCAACCTATAACTAGAATGATCAATAGCATTAGGTGGAATGACAGCTCACTTCGTGCTCACATCACCTGGATTTTCACGACGTGGTATGTACAGAATAGCACGGCAGATTATTCGTTACTCCACAGTCTACAACTACACAGTCAAAACTTTGAAAAAAGTTGATATTTTTTAACAAGGTTCCTCCTCTATGCAAAAAAAGTCTATATTTAATCAACTACGATATGCACAAACCTTTACAAAAGTAAAACGTTACCAACGTTACCAGTTACATCGAAGCCACATAGAAGTAACGTAAAAGCGCGATTTTTCAAGGTTATAAGTAGCCATAACTCGACATCGAGGTAAATTTTAAACAAAGACACACGATCACGCTCTTATTAGATACATAACGCATAATACTACATACATCAAAAGTGTCTAGGGATCAAGCATTTTTATGAGGATTTCTTGAGATTGAGATGTGGCTTTGTAATAAATTTATGATTTTATAAATTTATATGGATCCTTTTTGGTGCATTTCATAATTTGAAACAGGAACTGTTAATCAAATTCGAGTAAAAGATGAAAATCAGCTGTCAATATTTTCCCTATAAAAACATACAACGCATTGAAGACATTATTAGTGCTACTGTTTCCCTACTACTGATTAAAACCAACGTTATTATGGAGCGGCGACGTCATTTAAGCAGGGAAGAAATGCTCAGAGCCGTGGGAATGATAGAAGCTGGTTCCCGGCAACGTACTGTGGCTTTAGCTCTGAATACAAGTCAGAGTGTTATCAGTCGACTTTGGACACGTTACCGAAGCACTGGTACCGTGGCTGAGCGCCATGGAGGACGGTATCGCTGCACCACACGACGACAAGACCGATACATTCAAATCTTAACTCGAAGAGCTCCAACAATAACCGCCATGATGTTAGCCGTGAGGCTTCATCACTCTTCAGGGAACTTAATTAGCGACCAAACAGTCAGAAACCGCTTGCATGAAGTGAACCTTCATTCCCGAAGACCGCTACGGGTACCACCTATAGCAATGCACAATCGTAGGATTCGATATCAATGGGCTCTTGAACACAGAAATTGGGCAGAAGAACAATGGCGTTTCGTGTGCTTTTCTGATGAGTCTCGTTTTGGTATGAGACCGGATACAAGACGTATACGACACTGGAGAACCCCTGGACGCCAACAGCGATTAAAATCCTGCCAGGAAGTCCATCCTTATAGTGGTGGAACCATCATGGTATGGGCGGGTATTTGGATCGGCGGAAGAACTGAGTTGATTTGGATCAGAGGCAACCTCAACGCTCAAATTTATGCTGAGACGATTGTATCTGACGTCATCGTTCCTCTACAAGTGCAAATCGGTCCCTTATTTCAGTTAATGCATGATAATGCACGACCGCACACCGCAAGAGTTGTAAGACAGACTCTCGCCGCAGCTAACATCAATGTCCTGCTCTGGCCTGCTCAGTCGCCAGACTTGAACCCGATTGAGCATGCATGGGATATGCTACAGAGAAGAGCTCTGCCGAATATGGAGGGTATCCAGTCGCAAGAAGACCTTTTTTTGTTGTTGCAACGAACGTGGGCGGCCATTCCACAGCGTGATTTGGATGAACTCATTTTGAGTATGCCAAACCGATGTTCTTGTGTTGTTAGTGTTCGCGGTAGAAACACGGATTATTAATTGTTTAAGTTACCCAATAAAATTTTAAAGAAAACTGTTATTTCAGTCTTTTTTTCGAACTTTAATGTTAGTGGTTCAAATGTCAAAAATCCCTTTATTAGGAAAATGGCAAATTTCTTTATTAATGCAAAGGTGACTTGGTTTATCGTTACTGTGACAAACGAAAACACTTTATTTGATGAATCCTTAAAGAAAATTTTAATTAATATCAATCAGGAGAAAAGTTATTGCAAAAATATATGTTGATCCCTAGACACTTTTGATGTGTGTATATAAGAAGTTTACAATAAAAACTGTGATTTACCTTAGAAATCGCCAAAATTCACAATTAAAATTCACTGACGAAACACACAAGTGCACCTTTGACAGACTCCAGAGACGAAAAGATGGCGTCTTTTTGTTATTTTATTGCGCTGCCTGAATATTTGGTGTTACCATTGCAATCACAACATACTATCAAACTGTTTTCAATGCTTTTTAAGGGAAATTGTTGGAAACATACAAAATAGTAACATAAAAGCAAAAATATGGAACATAAGTTTGAATAGTAATAAAACTATAAAGGACGCGTTTTTAAAGCCACGAAAAGCACGATGTAGCAGCTTAACTTGAACACATTTCAGATATCATAATTAATTAAATGTACATTAGAAAAAATATAAGTTTTTATAGTGCTAAGTGCCAAAAAGACAGCATGTTTTTCGATAAATTTAGGAGTCTGGACGAATTTAACTCGTTGCATTTTTTTAAATGTACAACTTACATTCATTTTAAAAATATGCTGTAAGAGTTGACGAGATATATAACCTGATAAAAATACCTTCAGTACAATTCACCAACTATATTTTTTTTTATAAGCAATCAAAGTTTAAGATTTTTTTCACTTCAAAAAGTGGCAAAATCTACGGCCTTACCCATCAATGCAATAATCCCCAAAAAATAAACGTCTCAAATAGTGTATGAAATACCATGAAGAATATATATTCTTAACATTATTGCATACTATAATCAGATCTCAAAATACGTATTGTTATTTTTTCTGCTCACCCTACTCTCAGTCTCAGCCAATTTACTATGATTTATCGTGACATTTCTCTTTAATTATAACAACGTGCAATGGCGACATCTCTGATGCGCTATACTGACTTAAGGAAAAAGATTATTTGGTTTATAAGGTGAGAGAGAAGGGATACTGTCTGCTGAGGTTTTAAATAATACCATAATAAGCCTATACTGTTCTCAAGGCTAGGACACAGACCTCCTGTCTACGAGAGAGAATGGCTTATAATCTACCACGCCTGCCCAACATAGTTTTATTTTGACTTTAATACAAGAAAAATAACGGCCAACCAACACCGAGGGTCCCATACCAACTAAGAGTATGTACATTCACCGAACTAACTATATATTTAAGGATTTCAGAATTATATTTACATGTGTTATAAGACATTGGTTATTGATAATAGGTTCGCGTTTGACCACCATCTCACCTGATGATAAGTGATGATATGGTCGATGATGGAGCACGCTTACCTAGAAGTAACCTATTCACTCTTGACTTGAAGACCCAGACATTGCTTTCGGAACCCTAAAATACGTAAATAAATACTTGTTGAATTATCAGATTTCATTCTGTATAATTGATTGCCTTTTGGTAGGGGGGGGATCATCAGCTCCTCTCGCTCTGGGTGGAGCAGAAGGGACTTCTACTGACTTAAAACGCACACTGTTCCTTTGGTTCTTCTTTGCCTTGCGTTCTAGGGCCGGGATATCTCGTTGGAGTATTCCCGCAACCTTTGGCTCTATCGGGCCCCCTTACCGGACGATGAGCGTTTAATTTAAACCACTATCCCACCTTAAGGTAAACGATGACTGTTCGAAAAATTACTCATAGTTGACCAAACATAAAACCAAAAACTGTATCCTTAAAACCGCGGACGTTACCAAAGCCTGAATATAAAAACTCACCACTCAAAAATTAACATTTTCCTAACTGTCCCCTCTATTTACAATGACATTAATTAAAATGACTAATTTGTTTTTGAATAAATTTCTCTTCTTGTCCTAGTTTAATTGCTTTTACAGTTTATTCGTGATAATTTGTAGAATTTCCTCCGTTGTTATTATTTATGAGAGGGAACTCTTTGTGATAAGGATTATAATTGAGAAGATTATTTTTGTATGAATTGTGTTTGAATTTAGGCTTGTAGCCCCTTTTATGCAAACAATGACGACATGGTTGGCACAGTGTCTGAGCGATCGGCTGCAGCGCTGCTTGTCGTGGGTTAATAATAATATTTGCAATGTATATTTTTTTTATAATAGGCAACTACAACTACAAGTGGTTCTACTGGATGATTCCGATTACGAGACCGCGTCCTTTCTCTCCAAGCAAGGTAGTTATAAGTGAACGCCGTAACTATTCTTCTAGGAATACCCACAAACTTTCTTAGTAAATAACATATCATATAATGCTGGTATTTAAAGTCCAAATATAATATAATATTATGCTCCACATACCGTAATTTTTAAATATGATTCACATTATAAATGTAATTCAAAATTATTTATGAGTAATCGAAATATAATTAACCAGATAATAACGATATGTTGATTGATTGATGAAAATAAAATGGGTTGTTGCGCCCTCCATGTAGGGTTTAAGCAAGAATTATAATTTTTAATAAGTGACCACCGAGTTACCTAAACTCTCGTAGATACATTTATTATACATTTTCGTTTTATTTATATTGTTAACCCAGTATGAAAGTTAAGTAATGTATTTTAGTAACTTTCGGTACCCTTAATTAGTTCACTAACTGAACCCAATATAGTCGTTTCAACTTTGGTTAAACAGATTTTTAACAGTAGGAAGTGTGGAATACATTTATGTTTTTTTTTTTTTTTTTTTTATTTAGAATAGGTTCGCGTTTGACCACCATCTCACCTGATGGTAAGTGATGATGTGGTCGAAGATGGAGCACGCTTACCTAAAAGTAACCTATTCACTCTTGACTTAAAGACTCCTAGGTTATAGCTATCGGGAAACACAGACTCCGGCAGGGAATTCCACTCCTTAGCCGTACGCACAATGAAGGTATTCCTAAAACGTTTGGTGCGTATGGGTGGGATGTCCACCATGTAACGATGGCGCTTCGCCGTTTGTCTCGTAGTCCGATGATGGAACGGGCTTGTTGGAATTAAATTGTGTAATTCCATCGCACACTCCCCGAAATGTAACCGATAGAAAACCGATAGACTTGCAACTCGTCGTCGATGTTCAAGGCTCTGGAGCTTTGATTCGACCAGTGCATCGTTGCCAATGAGTCTTTTGGCCCGCTTCTCGATAGACTCAAGCGCGTCCAGTTGGTATTTAGCAGATCCATCCCAAAGATGAGAGCAGTACTCCATACACGACCGAACCTGGGCTTGATAGAGATTGAGCAACTGTTCGGGTGTGAAGTACCGTCTCACCTTTGCTAGGATTCCCAACTTTTTTGATGCTAGTTGAGCCTTAGCCTCGATAAACGGGCCAAAATTGAGGGTAGAAGTTAATGTTACCCCCAGAAGCTCGATATGGTCAGTTATCGGCACAGTTACACCTCGGAAAGTAGGAGCCGGTTCAAATTGGCTCCTTTTTGCGGAGAAGAGACACGCCTGGGTCTTAGCTGCATTAAACTTGACCAGGTTGGCATCGCCCCATTCGGAGACAGCCTTCAAGGTCAAGTTCAAGCGCCCGACCATGTCCTCACGGAGAGACTGGATCTGTGACCCACCAGCTCGCGCGCTGGACACATATCTCTCAGAAACTGTGCTGTCGTCTGCATACCCAAAGGTACCGGGCATTAGCAGATCGTTAATGTGCAGCAAGAATAAAGTTGCTGAGAGAACAGACCCCTGAGGGACCCCGGCATTAATTGCCAATTGGCCAGACGAGCAGCCATCAATGACCACTCGAATGGACCGATCCCTCAGGAAGTCTTCAATCCAAACGCAAAGTTGGGTGGGTAACCCGAAAGAAGGAAGCTTAGCAATAAGGCTATCGTGCCGGACCCTGTCAAAAGCCTTGGAGATGTCAAGGGAAACAGCAAGTGCTTCCCCTTGCCTCTCAATGGCCTCACTCCAGATATGAATGGCATACGCTAGAAGATCCCCAGTTGACCGGTTTTTGCGAAAGCCGTATTGCCGGTCACTGAGGATGTCGTTGGCTTCTAGGTATGCCAGGAGCTTACTATTAAGTACACGCTCCATACTCTTACAGAGTATGGACGTGACTGAAATAGGCCTGTAGTTGGCAGGGTCAGCACGACTGCCCTTTTTGGGTACAGGCTGTACGTTAGCCAGCTTCCATGCTTTCGGCACCTTTCCAGTCTCTAGCGAAAGGCGAAACAGGCGTGTCAAGATTGGAGACAATTCAGGCGCACAAGTTCTAAGAACAATTGCTGGTATCCCGTCGGGGCCACTAGCTTTGTTCACGTCTAGATTACGCAGCACTCTACGGACGTCCTTCTGATGGATGCGAATGTCCGACATACACGTCTCGCATCCAATAGGAGCATCAGGAGGGTGAGCGCCACTACTATCCAGACGTGAAGACTCCGCGAAGAGAGCGGCAAACAAGTTTGCTTTTTCCTCAGCGGAGTGAGCCAGAGACCCGTGAGGTTTGAGCAGTGGTGGTAGTGAGGGGCGACAGAAGTTCGATTCAACCGACTTTGCCAGGGACCAAAACGCTTTGCTTCCAGCAGGGTATGAAGCGAGTTTGTTCCCAATTCGGCTAACGTGGTCAAACCGAGACCTCCGCAAAACCTTCTTGCTGGACTTGGCAGCCCTGTTGAAGGCTCTCTTCTTCTGATCCACGTCATTTGCTTTGCAGTTTCGAGCATCGACCCATGCTAGGTACGCCGCGTGTTTAAGAGCTTCAGCGCGATCACATTCGGCGCCAAACCAAGGTCGAGCTTTGCCGGACATTGTTAGGTCAGAGAACGGAATGTAGTACTCCATCCCCTGTCGCAAAACATCTGTCACGGCGTCTGCGCACGACGATGGATCATTTGAAGAAAAGCAAGTAGGCTGCCAAGGATAACATGCAAAGAAAGATCGCATGCCATCCCAATCCGCTGACTTGTATCGCCAAACCCGCCGAGTGCCTTTAAGGCTGAGATCGGGCGGAGAGTAGACGGATACAGACTTCACCAGACAGTGGTCGGAACTACCTAACGGTGAGGATATCGTTACCGAATAGCGGTCTGGATCTGTAGTCAGCAGAAGGTCCAAGCAATTGGCTGTGTGCGACTCAACATCCGGCACCCTCGTTGCTCCCTGGACCAGCTGAGTGAGATTTAATGCAAGTGCAAGATTGTGCATTTCTCGCCCAGCATGGTCCGTGCACTGGTATGGGAAGAGCCACTCCTGGTGATGGGCATTAAAGTCCCCCAGCAACACGAGCTGAGCTGAAGGGTACCGCTGTTGGGCCGCATCTGCCGCCTCACTGATGTACTGTGTGAGCCTGGTTGTCTCCTGATCTCCGCTGTGCGAGCGGTAGACACAGGCATAAATAATTTTGTCTATGCCCGTGTCCACCAGAGCCCAAAGCGTAGAGAACCTGGAGTCCTCAAGATTCCGGAGACGCCGATAGCAGATGTCGTCGCGGGCGTACATACATACACCCGCACGTGGTTTAAAGTTGTGCTCCAAGGTAAACCCTGGGTATAAAAGATACGACACGTCTGACGGACATCTGATCTGCGTCTCCGAAAGAAACAACAGAGCAGGTTTATCAGTCTCGAGGTGGTGGTGGACTGCGACGAGATTTGAGTGCAGACCTCGGATGTTACTGAGGTGCACTTTGAGAGAGAGGGAGTGCAGCCGCTGTTTAACTGTGCTCTGTTTTTTCCGTTTCATAAATTTTGAGAGTGAAGAGGAGAGGAGAAGGAAGTGAAGTGAGGCTTCACACTGTTAACCCCCAGACCCGCACTAGACAGACGGTATCGATTGGGGGACTAGTCTGGAGACTGCGGGGACGCCCGAGCCCCCCCGGGAATGTCCATCGGGCCCTCTCATCTGGTCGCCAACCAGCACGATGGTGCATTCCGGGATTTTTCGACAGTTGGCGGGGCAGCCTTTCATGCGTGGCTGGCACACTACTTGGGCCCCCAACTACCTGCGGTCGGCCAGCGGTGCACCGTGCCTCGGATCCCGCTACCCTCCGCGACTAGTCTCCCGATACGTCCGCACTAGTGCGAGCCAGATTGGTCTTTCAGCAGTGAAGCAACTACTTCGACCCAACTCCTTGATAGGCTACACAGGGCATCGTACCGGAACACAGCTAGGCCGTTTGGCGGTACGTCTTTGCCCTGTGGGTGGTCACAAGCCTGCGGTTTGAACCTACCACCAGTTTGATGTCACCTGATTAGCACCACCCGGGGACCACGTGTAGGGATTCTCAAAGGGGTATTCTCCTACGGACGCGGGTGACTCGGCCCCCAAAAATTTGCTTCAGAGTTCGTAAATTTACATATGTATTTCTCCTTGGCTTTTCAGTAATAAAAGTACTCATCACCATATAGGATACTTAAATTGTTTGTTGTCTCAATTTCAGCTACAGAAATACCATTTGCTGAGACATTCGGTGATCACGTGTTTGCTTGATTAGTCCGGGTTTAAGAGGCGCTTATGATGAGTTGAGTATGTGCAGTCGATAAATAAGCTATATATGTATATGCGCTATACTAGGTATTAGGGCCACTTACAATGGCACCACTTACATAAACGATACATTTTCCTTATACAAACTATTTGTGATTAAAATTGTTTGTACATAGTTTAACAAAGAACGAATCAGTATTTTTTCTTCTGTGTTTGATTTTAGAAGATTTATTTTGTAAAAAAAAAACAGTTGAATGGCAGCTCAAAAACAGCATAATGTACCTGTGCTATGGATAACCAAGACTTATGGATAAGCTAGAGTTAGTTAGATCAAGTGGAAACTCAAACTTCTGGGCATAAATGAGTTATTAAAAAATAACTAGAGCTTTACTGTATTTCCATTCAATTAAATATTTAATCTTTTGCTCGCACATTAATAAATGACAATTCACAGCGTTTGTGTGCAGGCATTTCGGGGTGAAGATAGATAGAATATACACTCTTTATTGTACAATTAAATAAGGACTTTTAAACTACAAAGGGATATTGCCCGGTTATTGTGAGAATTAACCAGAATCAGAACTTATTGCATGGGGTTTACAACACAAAAGGATTAGGAAAGTAATGGGAAAAAAGGTTATAATTTTTTACCTTTTTGGGTAGTTATAAAGTAAGCCATCTACATAATCTGTTATTGTAACGAAACGTGAATTAGTTTCTTAAGATTCCAACAGTATCTGTATCTGTTGAAGGTTTTAAATGTAACTAGCTAATGGTATACTGCTATGAGCACTCGTAAGATTATCATAAAGTTGAGGATTAACATTCTGTCACTTCAATATCATTCCATTTCAATACGCCAGTACACATTATATATTTTCATCGAACCGATGCTTTGACGTTTGCTACCAAATTTTGTCTATTGAATAAAAATAATAAGCCTATAAATCTATTGCGCTAAACGTCCATAGTCTAATAACTAAGGTTTGTGATAACACCCCATTACACAATTGCCGTGAACCCACTCCAGACACAAGCATATTTAGCTTTGTTGGAGGGGTTAACAAGGTTACTAGTAATGAGAATTTTACCCACATTGCTAGTTCTATGTAAAACAAACCACAAGACAAAAATAAACAAACAAACGGAGCCTAGATTAAGAGTGCCAATATCACAAATAATTCGAGGACACGATTGATTGAGTGAATCAATCAAAACAGGCTACATACTGCAAAATGCTGAGTGGAAAGGATAAGTCTAATTTATTATCTGGTTAATATTCTGGTTATATTCTTTGTTGTGTTACTCTAATGAGTAACACAACAAAGAATATTCTATTCCGTTCTATTTCATCAAAGTTTATCCATGTGATACATTTTATCGGTGATAACGATTTTCACACGTCTAATATTTCGTAAACACAATACATTATATTAAGTAGAATATTCCAAAATCTTTATTACTAATTTGCCAATCATTTTGCTTAGACACACAGGCTAAAACAAAAAGAGGTGGATTAATACTACAAAACGTATGTATGTATGTGTGTATTTTCCTATAAATCAAACACATGGCAACCATGCGGGAATTCCTGTACTCACTATCACATCAATATCAATTTCAAGCAACAAATAGATAAACAAATCGGTCCTGATCGGATGCCTATTGAGTGTGAGGAGACAGTAAAAGAGAAAATCCTAGGACATTATTATGGAATTAATCGATTAATCAGGCTGTTAAAATAAGTTATGATTACAGACAGCTTGTATAAACCTTCTGCCGGACAAAGGCGTGGAAGTCTATATGCCTTGGTATTTCAATCCAGGATTAGTGTGCAGAGTGAGGCTCTTATTTTGTCACGTTCGTCCCTTCTTTTCAACCGACGACAAAAAAAGGAGGTTATCAATTTGACGCGTATAATATATTTTTTTTTATGTATGATCACCGATTACTCGAAGACGGTTGAACCGATTTGGAAAATTCTTTTTTGTTTGAAAGGGTATACTTCAAAATTGGTCCCATTGTTACCTGGTCAGGATCTGATGATGGGATCCTAGAGAAATCGAGGGAACTCTTCAAATATTATAGGCACACCTATGGCGTTTTGGGTATTTCTTATAGTAACTTGTGCAGTTGCTCTCAAAAAGTACCATTTCGGGAAGTGGAACTGATGATGAAGACCACAGATGGCCGCCGAAACTACTCAATAATAAGTATTGAGTGGATTGCGATTCGATTACTTGAATATGGATGTTAAGCACTTTATGTTCGTCACAATGCATATGGTGATGTAGAGCTGATGGTGAAGTACCAGGAGAACTCCTCAACAATTAACGGCCCAGCATTGGGAAAAGCAATATTTCGTAAAAGGTTATAAGTAGTTGACATTTAGGCTCTATTAACTAGGTAAATTAAAAATCGACCAACTAAAAGAGTGAAATAAAAACTTTATACCAAAAAATTAAACCGACTCCCAAAAAACACTGCAAAGTGAAAAATAACTTTAATTTCGGAAGTCGGTGCCAAAAACGAAAATACAGAACTAAATACACCGACTACTACCGACTACTAAAGTTATTTTTTACTTTGCAGTGTTTTTGGGAGTCGGTTTAATTTTTTGGTAAAAAGTTTTTAGACTTGCCTATAGGCTTATACCCGTGAATAAGTTTAAAAATCAGCAAAGAATCAATAAAGTGACGTGAATCGGTGAAGTGACGATTGAGTGAGATAGACGTGACAGTGTATTAAGTTTCATTAAAATCGGTTTAGTAGTTTCAGAGATTAGCCCGGGTAAACAGAAAGACAAACAGACAGACCATTTTTTTTTAATTTGTTTTGGTATCGGGTAAATAACAATTAGCATTTGAG
Organism: Tholera decimalis; assembly: GCA_943138885.2. Lineage (NCBI taxonomy): Eukaryota > Metazoa > Arthropoda > Insecta > Lepidoptera > Noctuidae > Tholera > Tholera decimalis. Next base: position 27,138,576 of record OW964571.2, on the reverse strand, counting down.
AAAACACATTTATTTTGTAATCACAGACACACTTCAATTTATAATACATACTTCTGTATGGATAAAATGCAACGCGAAACTTTGAACTCTGCGTTCGAATTTACACGGCAATTTGCAGCTGTACAGAGCAATGTATGTGCACTCGGGAGTTATGAATAATAAAATAATATCGACACGCTTCGATTTGATTTTCGATATTAGACAATAAAAACTTTTTTGCAAAAAAAATAAAACCGACTTCCATATCAAAACACTACAAAGCCAAAAATAATTTTAATTTTGGTAGTCGGTGTTATTGGTTTTGTATTTTCTTTTTTTCACACCGCCTTCCGAAATTAAAATTATTTTTGGCTTTGTAGTGTTTTGATATGGAAGTCGGTTTTATATTTTTTGCAAAAAAGTTTTTATTTTCGCGCTTTTTAGTGGGTCAATTTGTAATTAATCTAGATATAAAAGCCAAAATGTCAACTACAAAAAACTAAAAACGTGCGAACAAAAAACACAATATAGAGTAACCGAAAAGATCATCAATGTAAATATTTTTTTTAGACTTTTGTTGATTTTTCAGAAACGGCTTGTTCGATGTCGATAAAATTTTCATGGGACCATTTGGGAAGTATACCCTTTCCAACAAAAAAAGATTTTTTCAAATCGGTTGGCGAGCGACGGAGCTATGCCCGAACAGACATGACGGACGATGTACGATGCTCGCGCGCACTCCAAGCTCACTTAGACGGTGAGCTATTAACAAACAAAAAATTACGTTTATATCAGTGATCACACAATCTTGAACTAATAAATACTGGTAAGGTTGTTGGCAAACGACTTAGAGGCCGTAGTCCAACAAGGTGGGTTGATCAGGTCCGTTCTACCCTGGACGTCCAACTACACGTCGCTCAGACAGGCATAGATAGTGGAACGCTGCCAGAGAGAAGCATATATTTCCACGGAGGCTTCACGACCCTCAGCATTGACGAACTCGACGCAAGGAGAAGGATATCAGTGATCAAAGATATCAGCGATACCGATATCGCAAATCGCTGACGTAGCTGAACTGTGACACGTCGGCCGTATAGCCGTAAGAGTGGCCTAGTTCGCAGGTAGCCGATAACTTATCGTGGATGCAATCGATAAAGTACTATAAGCACTAAGTTGCGTTTAGACCGGAGAACAAAGTAAACCCTATGAATGCCAGACGTTAGGCAACGCATAATTACTTGATAGACGTAAATAGAGGGTTACGAACGTTTTATTGTATTAATAGTTAGGTTTATGTCGCGTGTGTGGGGGCACGACCTGAATGGTGTCCTTAAGAATTGGGAGGAAAAGGCAAATAAAAACGGTTGAAAATAATGGAGATAGCCGAAGCCAGCAGTGGAATAGTACCGGCTAGTAATAAGAAACATAACAGTGATATAATGTAATTTTGCAGGTAGCCTCTGATTTTGAATGAGTTTTTTTGGGAATACTTTCATTGGGCGTACGGCTAAGGAGTGGAATTCCCTGCCGGAGTATGTATTTCCTGATAGTTATAACCTGGGAGTCTTTAAGTCAAGAGTGGATAGGTTACTTCTAGGCAAGCGTACTTCATCTTCGACCACATCATCGCTTAACATCAGGTGAGATTATGGTCAAACGCAAGCCTATCAACTATAAAAAAGAGTTAATAACATCAACGGACTTATATAATAAGTTGTTAACATGGAATAAACCCGTCCCCGAAGGAGTCAAGGCAATAGGGGAAGGTGGTACAAAATGATTCCTCGAGGTAAAACGATCCCTGACAGTTTTACCGACTTAATAGTGCCATCTAGGATATTTTATGTGAATTTCTGGTTCCTACGGCCTAGCTGTACAATCTCTGTTAGTGTCATGGCATTATTCGCTGTAGAAAAGTTTTTATCACAAAATATTCAAAATTCATATGTTCAATCTAAGGTAAGCTGTTATTTGACATTATGTAGCTTTAGTCTATGTACATATTACGTGACAGGTATGTTTGTGTCGGGTTTTGCTGTCAATTAGCTATCGAATTACCCGTCTTTCATTACAATATTTAAAAATCATAGGTTATGTTTTGATGTTTTTCGTTAATAAGGCATTTGGGACAAAATGATCCCTACATTGGGTGGGCAAAATGATCCCAGAATCATTTTACCCCGTGCCAATCGTGTTCAGTTAACTTTCAATAAATAGGTGTATATATTTTTAATATTTATGTATGAAGTACACAATCATAACGAATATCTTTCGAGAACGTCTGGGCCGATTTAGCTAATTTTGGTTTTGACTGTTTGTCGTAGTTCAAGGAAGGTTTGAACGGTGAGTAAAACAGTAGGTAAGTAGGATAAGTAGTGTAGTATAGATTTATATGTTGCGGTGTAGGTTAGGGTAGTGCAGGGTAGGGTAATATAAGACTGTACCAATTAAGACTGTACACCAGTGGCGAAGGGTGAATTTTCATAAAAGGGAAGCCGGATCAAAAAATTCTTACCTTGTTCAAGTGTGATGCTTGAATTCCAGTAACTGTGGCCTTGTGGCTGGCTTTGAAATCTTGTAACTTCGTAAATAATTATAGACTAATATTGCCATATTTCAAAGGGGAAGCCGGTAGGAATCGAGTTGTATAGAGCCTTCGCCACTGCTGTACACTAGTTATTAAGAGAGCATTATTGATTCAGATTATATTAAAACTGTTAAAGACGATGTTAACAGTTATGAGAGCGTTGATTGCTTAAAATTCTATTTAAGAAACACTATTAAGGTCGTAACGGCAGTTGATATTATTTGCTAAAAAAGCATGAATTTTTGTTAAATTTTTTATTTGAAAATAATTAAGGTTGTTATGCCAATGATACTTATTCTAGCGAGTTGTTCTTCAGAATAATTATGTTATAGTAAAAATAATATTATAAGTACAATAAAGCTGGAGTTACTGTTATAGAGGTTTACGAAATTTAAAAAAATATTTAGTTGTTTTTGTTACTAAAACTGATTTTACAATAAAACTATTCGAGACTTAAATTTATTTTACTTTTATTTAACTTATGTTTCATTTCTCGCTTGAATTTTAGATGATGGGGTAAAAGGATCCCCGGATCATTTTACCCTCACACTGGGGATCGTTTTGGACACAGGGGTGTACGAAATGATCCTTATGTAGACCTTTAAGAAAATATTAATAAGAACTATTCCTTATAGCTTAAGTGAGTCAACGCATACTCAATTTGTAGTTCGATTAAATAGCTACTCATGAAATGTTCAAGTTTAAGAAAAAAGTTGTAAACACTTGTTTTAGAGTCGTTTTCCCTTAAGGGGATTATTTTGTACCACCTTCCCCTACAAAGCGTCGATACATCACACCTCCAAAGCCGATTGACTCTATTGCCACAACAAAGTGACAAAATAAAATCGATTCTATCGTATCGGGGTAGTATTTCAAAACCGAATCGAATTACTTAATATTGGACTCGATTACAGGTAGTCATTTGAATAAATGAGGGTTGGTTAGAGCGTGGTTGTAAATCCGTGTCTCATTTAATAGTTTTGTTATCGAGTAACTGTTGGGTTGGCATCAATTTCTCGATAGGTTTTGTTCGTGTTTACCTTGGATTATATTATTGTAAGTTCTACCTATAACTTTTAAATAATATATTGGAATATATTATAATAAATAATGTACCTACGTAAGTTTTAGTTACATACATACTATTAATAAATAAAATTACTGTAAATAATATACATATGATAAATAGGACATATTTAACCTATTTAAGAGGTGAACCCTAAGAGGCTTTTGGACGCGTAGATTATGTTTTTATTAAGGTGATACGTAAAAAATAAGACATAGCTCGAGGGGCGTAGCTTAACGGAAGACGCGGGGAGCACCCCCGCTAGAATGCATTGCAAACTCGAGCGCACGCTCGCGGTGAGTTTGCGATGTAGTTTGTGTTTTGATGTTTTATAATAGAGAAGGCACGGAGTCGCCAAAATCAAATGCATTTCTTTTTAATCTGAATTAAACTAACTTATTCATTATATTGTTAGGTATTTTGTGTTTTACTTTATTTAAGAATGACAAAAAATAATATAACGTGTGTAAATGAACAGACCGTAACAGTAAATGATCATATTGACCTAAGAAAAAGAACTACTAGTGTAGTAAACAAATTCTTACTATGATTTTATTTAATTAATTTACTTAAAATGAGTAGTAACAAAAAGTTGCTTCAAAAATACGCTTTTTAACACGCTTTTATTAGGTCGACCTGTATGTAACTAACTATGTAATGGAATCTAAGGCAACTACTTTAACCATCTTTCAAGGGTCGTAGCGTAATGAAAATTAGCAACTGTATGTAGTTCTGATGACAATACAATAATATGGTACTGTCGAACTGATCTGATGATGGAGCCGGAAGATATGAACTGGAACTTCATGATGGAAAATCGTATCATAGCTGTTTTGGATTTCTTAGAAAAGTCTTGTAATGAACTTTGACCACAATTAAGATTCAAGGTCTGATGATGAAGCCGGAAGATAGGCAGTGGCATTCCATGATGGAATATCGTATCATAGTCGTGTTTGTACTTGTGAGAAAAGCCACGTAATGGACTTTGAACACGATCAGGTTTCAAACAGGATCAGGTTTCAGGATAACAAACCTAAAGAAAATCCGTTATCGGTTTTCTTAACCTTTTTGTCAACTTTTTGTGATGTCACTTTCAAATCCTCTGGGGTGATTGACCGTTTAATTGTTCACTACTCGTGGGAATAATATAAAAAAAGAAACAGCAACACAAAGAAAACGGAGGCTACAAAAAAAAGGAAAAGCAAGAACAAATTTTTTGTTTTTACGTGCACTTATAAAAGCGTGTTTTTCTAGTGATTTTTAAACTATTAATTTATTATTAATTAATTAAAGATTATTCGTCCAATTTTTGATGGATATTTTCTTACGAATAAAAGTCAGAGATTTAATTAAAAATTACTAAAATCTATAACTACACTATTTTCTTGGAATACGTCTCTCGCCTTCATTTAATATTTCATCAGAGACATTTCCCCCGCGTGTTTTATTTTCTTTGTTTGTATTCTTGCCCCTAGTTTTATTAATTACATATTCTGGATCACGGATCTCTCATGTACCGAGGATCTACCAGTCATATCATTATTTTCAATCTCTATTTCATATGGTAGAGGCTCATCATCTTCAATGACCTCTAGTGAATGCACCAAATCATCGTCGCGTATTTCCCTTTCCGTGTCCAACTGGCGACATCGGTCTCGCGAAATAGACACGCTTTTGTATTACTACACAATTCAACCAACCCGTGCTCAACTCGCGTCAAATGAGTACGTTTTTGCGGTCAAGCAACGTTAAAAGAGGTTTTACAAAATAGTGTGCAATTGAATTGAACACGGTTTTTTAACTCGTCTGTTCGAAACAAATCCGTACTGATTTAGCGGGGTGCGTCTCATATCATAAAAAGTTATTTGGTATATTTTCATTTCAATAACGTTCACAAGATAGTGAGTTATACCAACTGTTGATGTAATTTCTTTAGACATAACATTTATATACTCTAAAACTTATTTCGTATAACGTTATTGGATATAACGTTTATTTAATCGAAAATCATTAAGCCTATCGTTTAAAATATATAATATTGCGAGTAATTTGATTGAGCGTGCTGCTGAAGCGGCGTGACAGAAACGAATTGCTGCGAAACCGATTCCACGTCTGTTCCATGTCTGTCCTACCCCTAGAGTGTTATTTAAAATCGCGTAGGCGCGGAGGGGCGAGGCGGCCCGCGAGGTGAGGAGCAGGTGGTTTTAACACTCGCCGCCGCGGCTGAGGCTGGTCGGCGAAGCCAGCCAGCAAGCCGCAGCCGCGGTGGTGAGCGTGAAACACATCTGCGAGGATAAGCTTGCATGGGACCGCCGCACGGTGGGCTGAAAAACGGCTTTCATAGACTTAGGCATTTTATTTTGCAAGTGCCAGTTTTTGTGCCGGATATCACTTCTATTTGTTATAACAATATACAAAAATGACACCAGAATTGATTCTGCACAAAAACGAAGGAATTATAATTTTTTTACGAAAATTTTGTATGGAGCTAGTATGAAAAATCGAAATATCTCTGAAACGGCAGCGATAACCGTAATATCCTTATAGGAGGTTTTAGTACTAATTATTTATGATTTTTTGACATACGTTACATAATGGTTGTAGATGCCTTTTTTTTTTTAAAAATCGTCAAAATATTTTTATTTATTTTTACATATTAAACGTTCCTTTTAGTGTTTAAGTTGAAGAATTCAGAGCTTTAACAACTCTTAACATAAAATAGCATCTCCCCTATAGACCTGAAGGACTAGACAGAGGTGTGTAGTATCTTGTTGATCTTGTAAGATTTCCAACAATACCAAATAGTTGAATATCAGTGTCAAAGTGCCCATGCTGTCGCTTCTTTTAGAAAGATAGGGGAATGAAATTGTTAATTGATCATACCCTAAAAGTATGATTACAACATAACCGGACACATAATAATATCGACACAAAAGGAATTTTAAAACCTTGAATACGTTCAAAATACAAAATAACATATTGTGTAGTCATCTAATGAGTCTGATGACAAGTAATTAAGTAATTAGAATGATGGTTGTAGTCTTCTGATTCTAATGAGTCTATTAAGTGATTAAATGATTTGAAATATCTCGCAACAATACCAACTAAGAACTGCATTCACCTTTTTATAATTAGTGAGCTAATGTGATTTGCTAATGTTGATTAGTTCTACTATGAGTTCTACGAAATGTTTTTGACGATTATAAATTTTTATTATCATATCTTTTATAACTTTAATGAGGGTAGTTAACTAATTATTGACTTTATACAATAAAAGGGCTATAATTTTGTTCCATAATTTAGATTGTTCACAACCGTCTAACTGCTAACACTAAAACTATTTGCTTTGCGACTACAAAATCTTAGAATGGAAAGTTTAATCACCAACTTAGATTTGTTTGTTCTTCTAAAAAGTGAGTGTCCTTCATTTAATCATGAAGTATTGTTTAGTGCAATTGTGTCCCGCATAGGCGATTGCCTTTCTGCCGAAGATCAAGTAACTCTCAAAGAATTTTGCCGGAGATTCACGCGAGCTGCTTTAAACAGGTGGCAGAAATCTAAACGATTCTTTGATAAGTTTAGAAATACGTACGGAGAGTGGTTGCAAGCAAATATTGATTGGCCGAGTTGCGTGCAAACTTTAATAAATCAAGAACCAACTGTTGATGAGATACCAAGAGCACGCTCAGTCTCTCCAGAACCTTCGACATCATCGACTGTTGGAACAATGACAAAAAGGTCCCGAAAACCATTCAAAGATCTGGGAAGCAAACAGAAAAAGAGAAGATCTAGTGAGCACATAGGCGAGGATTCCTGTGAATTGGCATATGCAGCTGCAGCACGTTTAAAAGAAGAAGGTTATGAAGATATCGCATCTGTAATCAATTATATGATCAAAAATCCAGAAGCTGCCGTTAAAATCAAGGAAAGCATTAAGAAAACAGTAATATTTACACCAGAGAAAGCACTTGGATTGCTTCTTTCACTTAAGCTTTCAAAGTGGCAATATATTACGTTGCGAGAGACTGCCATTCGGGAAGGTGCTAAGGATATTTACCCATCCTACTATAAACTGCAACAAACTAAGCTTGCATGCTACCCTCCTAATCAATCAGTATCAGTTACGGATTCATCAGCTAGAATTACACTTCAAGCTTTACTTGACATCACGGTGAAGCGGATTCTTCAAAGTCTTTCTGATAATGTGGAAAATAAGCAGTTAAAGCTGATATCGAAGTGGGGATTTGATGGTGCTTCCAATCAAAGCCGATACAAGCAGAAAATGGACGGCGAGCATGATGATTCAAGCATTTTCATGACCTCCTTGGTGCCACTGAAACTGACAGATGGAGATAATACTATATGGACAAACCCGAAACCATGCTCAACTTTTTATTGTCGTCCGGTTCAGTTCACTTTTGTAAAAGAAAGCCATGCAGTTGTCATTGATAACAAAAGAAAAATGGATGAGGAAATTGAGGCCCTTAACCCCACAGAGTGCATTAATAGTAACAGGGTGACTCATAAACTAATGATGACAATGATCGACGCAAAAGTCTGCACGTACCTTTCTGAAGCTAGATCAAATGCATCATGCTACCTGTGCTTAGCAAAACCAACAGAAATGAACCACTTAGATGCTGTAACATCAAAAACTGTGTGTTCTGACATATATGAATTTGGCCTATCATCCCTACATGCCCGTATAAATTGCATGGAATGTTTTTACACATTGCATACAGACTTGACTTCAAACAGTGGGCAGCAAGAAGTAATGAGCATAAAGATATGTTACAAAACAGAAAAAAAAACATTCAAAATAAATTTAAAGAGGAGCTCAATCTGTTAATTGATATAGTAAAACAAGGCTCGGGAACTACCAATGACGGGAATACCGCAAGGAAGTTTTTCGAGTTTCCCAATAAAACTGCAGCTATTACTGGGTTGGATCAAAACCTGATAAAAAGATTTGCTGTTATTTTGCAAGCAATAACATCTGGTGAGAAGATCGATGTCATCAAATTTAAAGATTTTGCTCGCAAAACAGCAGAAAAGTACGTGGAATTATACGACTGGTACTACATGTCATCAACCGTACATAAACTATTAATACACGGAGCTGACATAATCGAAAAAAATGATATTGTCCCGATTGGGACTCTCTCGGAAGAAGCCTCAGAGTCTCGAAACAAAGATTTTAGGAGGTTCCGGGAACATCATTCGCGGAAAAGAAGCAGGCAAGATTCTAATCAAGATATCCTAAATATGCTTGTTGTTTCTTCGGATCCTTTTCTAAGTGCACAAAGGCCGAAGTTAGATGCCAAAAGGAAGACAACCTTTTTTGCTGAAACTCTCGACCTAATACAGTTTCCGGAAACTGAGTTCGAGTTTGTAGGTATATCCGATCTGGATTCTGACTCGGAATTGGAGTCCGACAACGAAAGTTGTAAAGAAAATTTGTAAAATTTAATTATTTTTCTTTATGTTCTTTTGTTATTTATGTTAGTTTATTGTACCAATATGTTTAGTTAATAATTTCATAAATTATAGTTTCAAATATGTATTTTGTATAATTGAATTTATTAGATATTATTTTTGTTACTTCTGTTTTATTTAAATTACCTATCAATAAAAAGTTTATATACAGTCTTTTTTTTTCACATATTCTTAATATTTGGGGAAAAAGCATGCTTCCTAACGATGTTCTTAACTTTGACACAGTTCATGGATCGTTTTGAACAGTTTCATATGTTAAAATAAATAATGTTAGTACTATAATCCCCTATAAGGATATTATTATTATTATGTGTCCGGTTATGTTGTAATCATACTTTTAGGGTATGATCAATTAACAATTTCATTCCCCTAACTTTCAAAAAGAAGCGACAGCATGGGCACTTTGACACTGATATTCAACTATTTGGTATTGTTGGAAATCTTACAAGATCAACAAGACACTACACACCTCTGTCTAGTCCTTCAGGTCTATAGGGGTGATGCTATTTTATGATAAGAGTTGTTAAAGCTCTGAATTCTTCAACTTAAACACTAAAAGGAACGTTTAAATATGTAAAAATAAATAAAAATATTTTGACGATTTTTTAAAAAAAAAGGCATCTACAACCATTATGTAACGTATGTCAAAAAATCATAAATAATTAGTACTAAAACCCCCTATAAGGATATTACGGTTATCGCTGCCGTTTTAGAGATATTTCGATTTTTCATACTAGCTCCATACAAAATTTTCGTAAAAAAATTATAATTCCTTCGTTTCTGTGCAGAATCAATTCTGGTGTCATTTTTGTATATTGTTATAACTAATAGAAGTGATATCCGGCAAAAAAACTCGCACTTGCAAAATAAAATGCCTAAGTCTATGAAAGCCGATTTTCAGCCCACCGTGCGCCGGAGCCCTGCAGCACCGGAGCCGTGACAGAAACTATGCCTGCTGCATGTTGCATGCTTGCTTGCATCAGAGGTGGATCTACCTATGGGCTATTTGGGCTGCAGCCCAGGGCCCCATGGATATAAGGGCCCCCCTGCCAGTTTTCATTAATAAAATAGACGATACTTTTAAATCTATATTATATAATAAATCGAAAATATGTAAAATTCAAACACAATTTTGGCAACGCCATAATCGGCCAATCCGTATGTGCGACTATCGAGAACGAAGCAGGGAATTCCCTTGTCTCTTATAATGATCGGGTATTCAGTGTTAAAAAATACTTAATACCCCTAGGAAGGGCGTAGGGTAGTTTCCTAAAATATTTTATTTAGTCCGTCACGTAGTTTAACAAAAAACATTCGATACGTATTTTTTTTTTTTTCACGTAATTGAAAAATTAAGACGCTACAGTGAGTTGAAGTTTCGCGTGACGTCACACTCCGGTATAATTCTTGGCACTGTGTGACGTCAGCAGCGAAAACATTCTGCTCCGACGCTCGCCCGCGACAGTCGTGCCGCTCCGCGCTCTCGATCGTTCCGTGCCTGAGTCATCGCTCCGTTCGTCACGCCCGCCGTGACGTCACTCGTAGTCGCAGACTACGACGCCTGGTCCGGATCCGCCTTTTTCGAGGCGGTGAAGGATATCGTGTTTCTCTAACAGAGATTGTCAAAACAATTTGGTTTGGCCCCTTCAGGGTAAAACCACAGTTTCGTGGTCCTTGGTTGGAAACCTCACGGTGTCAACAATACCAAGGGGGTGCTGACCCGACGCACCCGCTGATCCCCTTCAGGGTGAAGCAGTCAATTGGAGTCGAGTGCTAGGTTTTGGCCTTGGGGGATCTCCTAGTCAAACCTAGTCACTGAGTTCTCTTCACAGCATACACACCTAGTGTCGGTTGGGTGTATCTACCCCTTCGCACTAGACCCAATAGGGCCCGGCACGCACATTGAGATTGGCGACCGGATTACAAGCTTAGGGCACACCATTAGGCACACACCTCCCTGCTATCCCCGCAGGGAGCGAATTCACCTCCGGGTCATTCCCACCCGGAGGGTTAGGCAAATAGGGCCCCTCAGGCCACATCAGACGGTAACACAGCTACCGAGTTTGTCTGGGTTTCTCTTCTCGGTAGCGAAGTGTTAGGAGAAACTCCAGGGCAGGGCTCTTTGGGGACCGTCTGCTCGGGGAGCTCACGTTTGACGTGTCTCCTCGAGGCGCTTATGTTAGGGTTAGGAGATTAGGATGCCCACCTCTGTCGCCTCCAATATGGAGGACAGGATTGAGGATCTCGTGTCCAAAGTCGAATCCCTATCGGCTCGATTAAATCTAACAACCGATTTATTAGGAAAGATCCTATTTGAAAACCCCGCCCTACAAAGGGAGTATAAAGATGAGATAGTAAAATTACCCCCCGCGGTGTTTCCCGCCCCACAGCCAGATTTAGGTCCCACCCCCGCGCCCAACGCAGATAGGTCCCCCTCCCCCCCAGACGTCGAAATGGACTCTGAGGAGGAGGAACAAGAAAAAGAGGGCTCGGAAGGCGAGCGCTCGGAGCGCGCAGAGAGCATACACTCTGAGCGCTCGGAGCGAGCGGAGTCCGAGCACTCCTCCGACCAAACCTCTTCCTCCGACGAGTTTATCCTCGTTGAGGGAAAGAGGAAGAAGAGGTCACAGGCCTCGTCCTCCACCCAGGCCCCTAAGGCCAAGAAACCCTCCCCTCCCGAGCCAGCACGCTTAGTGCAGAGCCAGCCCTCCACTTCCTCGGCCACTAGGCCCAGCCCTACTCAAACCCCAGTCGTCAGCGCCTCAGTGCGCAAGACCATCCCTCCCCCACCCATCTTCATACATGATAAGGGGGCTTGGACAAACGTGTCCAAAGCGTGTGGCGAGCAACGCATCGCCTACACGAATGCCCGCGCCGTTCAGAACGGCATAAAAGTAGGGTTAGCGACAGCTAACGACCACCGCGCGCTTTCGAAGCTACTCAAGGCTCGAAATATCCCCCACCACACTTATACGCTCCATGAGAGCAAGCCCGTTCGGGTGGTCCTCTGCCGGATCCCCAGTGAGATCCCCACCACCGAGATCGTCTGCGACCTAGAGTCACAGAACATCCCGGTGATTGAGGTGCACCGTATGCACGGCAGAGGTGGCAGGGCGTCTAACAACGTCCTCGTCATCTGCCACCCCGTCTCCGAAGGTCCCCACCCCATCTTTGCGCTGAAGACTGTATGCAGTCTTTCAGGAATCTTAATTGAGAAGCCACACAAGAGTGGCACGGTAGGCCAATGCCACCGTTGCCAGTTATACGGCCACGCGCAACGGAATTGCTTCGGCAAACCCCGGTGCGTAAAGTGCCTGGGCGATCACGGCACCGCCGAGTGCAGTCGCCCAAAAGACAGGTCCCAATGCCCAGACCCGCCCAGCTGCGTGCTGTGCGGGCAATCTGGTCACCCCGCCAATTACCGAGGCTGTCCGAAAGCCCCGAAAACCTCCGCCCCTAAACTGGCAACGCGCGCTAGCGCACGCCAGGGACGAGAGTGTCCTACACTCTCGTCTGAGCTCCCCCAGACCCTCAGTCCCCAGCGTCCAACTCCTTGGACGGCGGCGAATCACGCCCAAAACTTCCCGGCACTAAGGCCGAAAGTCCCTGGGCTGATGGATCAACCCATCACGCCCTCCGCTCCGGTTGTTGTGGCTTCTCAGCCCCCACCTCCTCCCCAGTCACTCCCTCGCTCGGATGAACCGGAACTCGATGTGTTCCTCATCCTTGGGAATACCTTTAGTTTCTTCCAGTCCCCCCGAGCCATCCAAATGGCAAAGGAGGTCGTGGCCTGCACTAGCATCAACTCCCTGATTCGGGTATACCATCAGTATCCCGATGTCAAAAGTCATTTTGATAACCTTTTTAAACAGCCATAATGTATAACACGGCTAGTAAAAGATTAAAGCCCCGATCCCTAAAGCTAGGTTACTTCAATGCCAATGGCATCACTAATCAACGGGACGAGACCGCGACTTTCCTTCGCGATCATAGTCTCGACATCCTTCTGGTCCAAGAGACCTTCCTCAAACCCCACCTTAGGGATCCCAAGGTAGCCAACTACCGGCTAGTTAGGAACGATAGGACTAGATGTCACAGAGGTGGCACTCTAATATATTATAGGAACTCCCTGCACTGCATCCCTATGGATCCGCCGCCCCTTGCCCACTTAGAGGTATCCGTTTGCCGGCTAGGCATGACGGGCCATCCCTCTATCACAATAGTATCCGCGTATCTCCCACCGCACAGCGACGTAGATTCAAATTCTTCGATAAACGCCTCACTACGAAGCGACCTTACAGCCCTTCTTGACATGAGTGACTCCGTCCTTATAGCGGGGGATCTCAATGCCAAACATCCCGCATGGTGTAGTCGTATTACCAACCCCCGTGGGAAGGTACTATACGACCTTTGCACACCTCTCCACATAGATATCATAGGTCCTATGCGGCCTACTCACTATCCGTTTGAGCCATCCCACTTGCCCGACGTACTCGACATTGCCCTCCTGAAGAATGTGAACTTACGTTTGCACTCTTTAGAGACGGTAGACGAACTTGACTCTGACCATAGACCGGTGATCTTGGAGTTAACTCCGAGATCGGGTCCCTATGACCCTAACCGCCCCCCTCCCACACAGGTGATCACTGACTGGAGGAAAGTAGGCGAATTGCTGAAATCCAACAGGTCTCCTCACCTGGACAAGATCCCCGACCACATCCAGTCCGCCGCCGACACGACGGCTGCGATCGACTCACTCACGGAGCACGTACAATCTGTCTTGAACGACTGTTCAAAGGAGATTCCGGTGTCAGAGCACTGGCGCCGGAAACTCCCGGACGATGTACGGGCCCTGCTGACTGAGAAGAACGCAGCAGTCCGTGCCTACAGATCTTTCCCCTGCCAGAATAACAAAACTTTCATGCGGTACTTACAGCGCAAAGTAAGTAACAGCATCAGAGAGTGGCGTGAAGCCGGCTGGGACAAGACCCTGAGCGAACTGGAACCCACCCACCATGCCTTCTGGCAACTTCAGCGGAATATGCGCGCCACTGAGGTTGCCTCAATGCCTCCCCTTATCCGCCCGGACAAAAGCATTGCCTTCGACGACGAAGACAAAGCCGAATGCCTAGCCGACAGCCTGGAGGCACAGTGCTCTCCCAGCTCCCAACCAGTCGACCCAGCCCACCTTGCCCACGTGGATGCTGAGGTCGAACGTAGATCTGCCCTACCCCCTGTCGAGGACCCTGATGCTCCCCTCCCCCCCGTCACGGAGGACGAGGTGGAGGAGATCATCAAGAAACTCAAACCTAGGAAAGCTCCCGGGACTGACAGACTGACCACTAGGGCACTTAAACTCCTCCCACGTACGATAATAGTCCTACTGACTGCCATCTTCAATGGCGCCTTGTCCAACAACTTGTTTCCACAAGCTTGGAAAGAGGCTATAGTGATAGGTATCCCAAAACCCAAAAAGCCCAAGAACCTCCCGACTAGCTATAGACCCATTAGTCTGCTCAGCGCCCTCGGCAAGGTCTACGAGCGGATTATTCTTAATCGGCTTAAGGACTTTGTCGAGGCCAAGAGCCTAATCCCTAACGAACAGTTTGGCTTTAGAGCCCATCATTCCAGTGTCCACCAAGCCCACCGCATCGTAGAGCACATTAGCGGCCGCTTTCAACGCGGTCTGGTGACGGGGGCCCTATTCTTTGATATAGCGAAGGCTTTCGACAAAGTCTGGCACAATGGCTTAATTTACAAGCTTTACCAACTAGGTGTGCCGGACCGTCTCGTGCTCATCATTCGAGACTTCCTGTCGAACCGCTCCTTCAGATATCGTATCGAAGGAGCGCTTTCCACTCCCCGCCCTATCAGAGCCGGCGTCCCTCAGGGCGCCGTGCTCTCCCCCCCACTCTTCACGCTATTCACTAGCGACATCCCCAAAAAGCCCCCAGTAGAGTTATCCCTGTTTGCCGACGACACGGCCATCTACTACTCGGGACATAATCCCGTTAGCATCGCTCATACCCTCCAGACCTCAGCCAACGCACTAGGCGATTGGTTTAGGAAATGGAGGATTGAGGTAAATCCCGACAAAAGTCAAGCAGTCCTGTTTCGCAGGGCTCGCCAGCATAAAAAATTCACCCCCCCACGCCCGATCACTATGTTCGGCAAGCCAATCCCTTGGGAGAAGCGAGCCAAATACTTAGGTGTGATCCTCGACCAGTTTCTCAACTTCAGTGAGCACATAAAGTCGGTTCGCTCGCGAGCCGCTTTCGCTCTCGGTAGGCTCCACGCCCTGCTGAATAAACACAGCAAGCTCTCCCTTAAATGTAAAATCCGAATATACACGACATGCATACGTCCTATCATGACGTATGCCTGTCCGGTGTTTGCTCATGCCAGTCCCAATCAGATCCATAGGATGCAAGTCGTTCAGAACCGTTTTCTCCGAAAGGCCACGGGCGCGCCCTGGTTCTGTAGGAACGAGGATCTCCACGTAGACCTCAAACTCCCGACCATAAAGCAAGTGTTGAAACGCATGTCAGTGCGTTACTTCACCTCTGCTGAGACCCACACTAACCCCCTGATCGTATCGGCCGCCCGATACAGACCCTCCAAGATTTCTCGGGTTCGTCGCCCGCGTAACATCCTAGACGAGCCTGACGACCCCACCACCATCCGACAAGAGAGCAGTAGGGAAACCAGCACTCTTAGAAGACACAGATACAGAACGCGTTCCTTATTCCGGCCTCGCCGACGAGGCCCATCGCGACGTCCGCGTACTTGTAATGAAAATCCTCCCCGACCTTTGCCAAACGAGCCAGCCCGCGATGCTGAGCCAGTAGCAATAAATACTCCCGAAAATAATATGACCCAGCCTGTCCCTTTGCTGCCCTCCCAAAATGACCCCGCTATGCCGAGGCCCGTACTCCACAGGGAGTGCCCTTAGCGTGCGGTCATTAGTTTTTAAGTATATTTTAGTTTGTAAGCCCTGGCTGGGGGCCTTTAACCCTTTAACGGTTATAAGGATCTAGATGAGATAGAAAGATTTGGTTTTCTGATTTGTGTTACATATGATGCCTAAAATGAAAATTGATATATTTTTTTAATTTTTTTTTTAATTGGTGGTAAGAATATTCCCTCTACCTGTTTGAGAGTAATGAAATAGCGGTATATTTTTTCAAGAAACTAAAAAAACAACATAAATCTTACATAGGTAATAACTTTATTAAAATCACATAATTGAATACCAATAAGAAAATAGAAACAAAAATAAAAGAAAATTACATTTATTTATGAAAATTCGAAAAGCATGGTGTTGTGCATAAAGGCACTTCACATTTGCTACACTTGATCTTAGATCGCTTATCCTTTGCCTTAGTGCTGCAATATCGGCATCTTTGATCATCTGGCATGTGATCACCAACATTGGAATAGCGAATTTCCGGTGCAACAATGTGAATTGCCTTTGTTAATTTTCAGATACAGCAACTTTTTTTTTGTTACGACGTAGTTGACGCCATCAGCACGACGTTATCGGGAAGAAAAACAACCAATGAGTCCTCTGGCTAGAGCTATACGGTAGGTACTCCAGGTTGGACAATTTGGTTGCATTCGCATTCTTTCCCAGGAGTTAAAATGAATTTGTGATGCAGGCATCACAAATAAAATCAATCAATCTGCAAATAAAAAACAAAAGCCATGCAAAAACCACACCAAGCCCCGAGGAAAAGCAAAAATAAGACCACCATAAATAACCTTTATTCCTTAGTCGCAAAGCAATAAAAACAGTTACCATAACCACAATAAAGGAATATTTTCTCTAACCTTATTAGTAGGAAGCGGATACTTCACGGTTAGAGGGAATATTCTTCCCACCAACAAAATTCGACATAAATGAAAATTCGTGGCAGATACATAAAATATACGTCTCACATCTATGAAATAACATTCAAAAGCACAAGTTCTAGAAGAACTTACCTTTTTTCACCACTGTATTGCAAAGATATGTACCGATTTTTCTCGCAGTACAAAAAAAATGCCATTTTTGAACTTTCACCTCAAGAACTTTGAGAAAAAATTAATCTGTCAATGTAAAAAAAAAAACAGAAACAAACGTTATAATGTTACGTTAGTGTTGTCAGGTCGAAAAATAAAATTGCAAGAAAGTAATTTTATTTTTTTATTGGTGGGAAAAATATTCCCTCTGACTGCAAAAGGGTTAATTTATTAGAGGTCACCACAGGAAAGTCCGGTTAAGTAGACTCACAGCCTTAGTGTGCTGATCTACAAGTGGCCCTACCTAAAAAAAAAAAAAAAAAAAAAAAAAAAAAAAAAAAAAAAAAAAAAGACGTCAGCAGCCCCTTCTCCTATACTTTGAAGCTTTCCATTTTGTGAATTTTTCTTGACTTGAAAGGGCAAAAAATACGTGATCAATATTTTTTGAAATTCTACCTGATGAACCAAATAAAATAATTATTTTGTAACACAGGAAACTACCCTATTGCGTTGGGTTGTACCGCCACTATTTTGTTATTGTCATCTAAATACAAACTTAGTGTTTAATTGTCACAACTGTGTGTGAGTATGGGTATTTAGTGTGCTATTAAGTAATAAGTAACATATTCTAATCAAATTCAAATTATTTATAAAACGTAAGCTATTTCAGGAAGCTATTTACACAGTCAAAGATTATATTGAGGATTAAAAGGCTTGGGAATTAGTTTCTCCAATGATATACGTACTTATGTGCTCTTTTTTAATATATTTTTTTTTAATGATTGACTTTCTAAAGTATTGTATATACCTACTTTGTATTTAATTATTTCTTTTCTCGTTTTTTGATCTTTTATATTTTTATTATTATGAATGTGAGGAATATGTAGGTTATTATTTCTTTTTATGTTATTTTCATTATAATTTATAGTTGATGTATGGCTGTTTGAGTATTTGTCTTAGCTACCCAAATGTCCTTACTTTGATACTGTTCGTCAGATCGTTGAGCTCCTTAAGTTCAAAGTTGAGCTACACGATAACTGACAAATGTTTGCACTCTGGATGGTCCGCTCAAATTTGTGACTTATCGTACTTATAATAATTGAAAGTAATCTGATTATGATATGATCCTACAATGCTCCTAATTAAAGAAATCTACACTAATATTATAAAGCAGTAAAGTTTGTTTCTTTGAATGCGCTAATCTTTGAAAGTACTGGGTGGATTAAGATAAAATTTGGTATTGAAGTAGGTTGAAGCTTGAGAAGTGTTATAGGCTTCTTTTTACCCAACTGCTAGTTTGTAAAGTCTTTGCATATTTTCCTTCAATATAAGATAAGATAAGATAAAATTTATTTGTACATAAGAAAAGACACGTAATACATAAAAGAAAAACAGTAGGTTGTACAGCAAATCTAAAAATTAGTATCAGATTTCCGTCACCTAAACTAGGTACGCAGACCTGTATCTTAGGAGTCGGAGATATTTCGGCATTGGCAATAAATAACACGACCCTTACATTTCTGTTACAATATTTCTGTTGTCAACAGCAAAAGAAGGTTGTGTGTGTGTTTATGAGTGTCTGGAAGGTTTGTGTGTGTATGTGTTTGTGTGAGTGGGTGTGTGTATATGCGTGTGTGGGCGACGGTGTGATTATGTGTGAATGAGAGATAGTATGATTCCATTGGCGTATAAATAAATTTAAGTTTCGATACACAATATTTTTTCTGCTTCGTCATAAGATAAAAGAAGTAGCCAGTTCTTAAGTTTTTTTTAATTCGTGAGTGGTGAGTCTATAAATGGAAATAATTTTATTAATTTTGTTATAAATACGTGAACTTTGTGCTAAAAATTGACGACTTGCAAATGCATATCGACAAGGGATTGCTTTGCATACTGGAAAACCTTTGCGCCTTTGAAGTAGGTTTTTGTCTAGAGGAAGAGTACGGTGTCTTCGCTGGATAGAATGGAGGATATATAGCTGTCTGACTGTGAGGATTTGTGCGTCAGAATATAGCTGGTCAGTAGAGAAGTCTCTTGGTTTAAAGAGCATCACTTTCAGTACTGCTGCTGTTTTGGCTAATAATTATAATTTCAAATTAATTTTATTTTATAATTTGGAATTCTTGTTTCAAAGTTTGGCATAACCGTGCCCCTTGTACCTACGGCCCACAACCTCAACGACGTTTACAAAACGAACTCTAAAAATGAATGCACCACCCGTTATTAGTTTGCTCGTGTCCGATCTGGAAATTTCGACCTGAAAAATGAACCCTTTGGTTGTCGATGACGAATTAAAGGCGATTGTGGGAGCTGATGACACCCAATCTGCGGCTGAATTAGAAGCAGCTTTCAACGCTAGTATCAAAACAATATTGGTTTACTTGCGTCAAATTGGCAAGGTAAAAAAGCTTGACGTCTGCCCCACGAATTCAGTGATCATCACCGCGAAGGACGCATCGAGACGTACCTTGCACTGCTTAACAGGCACACAAACGAAATAATTTTGTTGCCTGCGGTGAAAAATGGATCCTGTTCGACAATCGTAAGCGAAATTGGTTAGATCCTGGATTAGCATCTAAACGTTTTCCTAAACGAAAACTGACCCCTAGAAAAGTGATGGTCCCTGTTTGGTGGTCTAACCCTGGTGTAATGAGTTATCTACCAAACAGGATGAGCATTACTGCAGAACTGAACACAATTATGGAGAAGCTCGCACATCTCCAACCAGCTTTGGTCAATCGCTCGGCTCCGCTGCTCTTGCACGACAACGCGCGTCCTCATACTACACAGCAGACGGTCTACAAGTTACAAGAGCTGGTGTTGGAAGTTCTCCGCCATCTGTCGTACTCACTAGACCTTGCACCTACAGACTTCTACTTTTTCCTGAATTCTAAACTTCTCGGAAAAAATCAACATCATAGAGGCAGTAAAAATGCCTTTGCAGAATTTGTTGCCTCCCGTCCAACTGATTTCTTCAAGAAGGGTATCAATAAGCTACCAGTGCGTTGGAAAAGATGCATCGATTGCATGGGTGATTACTTTGATAAATAGAAATAAAATATATAGAAAAAAACACGATGACTGATTTCATGAATAACGGCAATATCATTGGTAATGGCTTTCAGTATTAATATACCAGACGTACTACAGGGCACCATCCTCACTTGGTCAATATACCACTTTGTCATACTATGTAATTCTCCTCTACATTTATTGTGCGCACTTTGTCGGTCGGACTTCGGTCGGACTTCGACCGGTCTTCGAATCGGTTTGGAACTCTCTGTCGGCTTCTGTGTTCTTTTCCACATATGACCCGTCTGCCACCTTTAAAGTAAGAGTGAAAAATCTCCGGCAGATGCCTTGCCACCACGAATTTTGGCCCTGGCAACGCACTTTCTTTCTATTTCAGCAGAAGAAAAATATTAGTTTAGTCCTGTCAAATTAAGATATTCCATAGACAATTTTAGACTCGATTAAAAAGATGGTTACTAAAAATACGTCAATTTACGTCAGGCGCTGACTAATTTGACAGAAATAAACTAATATTTTCTGTCCTTTTATAATGAAATAGTAAGAAAAAGATGCACTGAACTTTAGTTTAGTTTGTGAACAAGACAATCCGCGCCAATGTATTTCTTTCTATCTTAATAGGAAATAAACAGTTTACTGACTATTTTTTTTTCCAAGAAGTTAGTAGTTAGACACTGTTGATCATCCAAATTTAAAAATTATAATGGCGACTCTAATCTTCTGTTTTCCGAATCACATGTAATATCCGAGGTCTGCTCCGGCGCTGTGATTTTGTCTCTGTAAAATAAAACTGGTATGTAAATATTAAAAAATAGGGAACCCTCATAGTTCGTCATGTCTGTCCGTGCGTCCGTTCGTATGTCACAGCCATTTTATTCCGAAGCTATTAGGACTATACATGTGAAACTTGGTAGGTAGATGTATTCTGTAAACCGCTTTCAGATTTTATAAAAAAAAATATTTAAAATAAAGGGGGGCTCACCATACATGGAACTGAAACTGAAAAAATTTTTTTTTCATGAAACCTATGTGTGTGTGGTATCTATAGACAGGTCTATAAAAATGACATAGGGGTTTCTGAAACTACTTTTTATAAAGTCAATCGTTTAAAAGATATACGCTCCCAAAGTGGTAAAATGTGTACCTCCCCCCCCTCTAACTTCTGTAATAATGGAATGAAAATCTAAAAAAATATATGTATATAACACAAAAAAATGACGTGTAAAAGTGTTATTTATAACCAATTTACAAATACAATAATACAATTAGCCTGTCAACGCACGTCAAAAATTTTTCATCCCGATTTTCATCAAAAATTTTGAAATTAAAATCATCATCCAACACCAGCCTTGCTAAGGGGTATTGTGTTACCCAGCTGCGGTCTGTGGAGGTCAGATAAAGAAAGAAAGAAATATTTATTTAGATATGCAATAATTCCACTAAAACACTAGTACTCAGCTGCATCTATTTGGTGGAAACTGCCCCCAAATTTGGAAAAAGGCAAAGCAGATGATATAAAAAAGTTAGACTAGCGATTTCGGACGATAACTTCAGTGAAGATAGACAGTTATTAAATTACGACGAGGAGGAGGATCCTGGAGGCGACACCGTATACGTAACACCAGCTGCGTGCCATCCGGCAATGTTGATCTAGGGCGCCGCCGAAAGGCCTTCTTTGGCCTCGCGGCGCCCTAAGCCACCACCGCGACTGCGCCAGTTTTTGACGCGTGGTGTCATTTATTGACGTTTTTTTAATCAGTGTTTTTCCTTACATTTTTATTATTTAATTAAATTTATTTACTAGTTTAGTTAGTGACTAAGTTTAATTTTGTTACATTATCTGATTAATGTCGAGTGGCAGCAGTGATGTGTTGTGTAATAGTGCCGATCAACCTTCAACATCACTAAATATTCTGGAGAGGTGTCCTCTGTGCACCCAGGCACGGTTTTTTAAAGGTAAGCGGGGTCTGAAAGTACATATTGGGAAGGTACACAAACCACCCAATGTATCTACTTCAGACCCCGTCATTTCTTTAACACATACATCATCTTCTTCCAATTTGGATCCGTTTTGGAAAACCCTCTCAAAATTCAAAAACTCTGTTCCGGTTTTAAAGCGAATTCCCCGCGGCGCTAGACCTGTAGTGGCGCAAAACCTAGCAGGATGCGTTCGCCTTGCCGCTCGCGAGAACTCTCTAAGTGCCTGGGAACATCTGCTTACCTTCCCGTATAGGATCCTACATGTTCGAAAGAATTTGGAAACCAAAAAAACTTTAACTTCACAAATCAAAGAAAATTGTAATATTTCGGCCCACATTCAGGATGCAAAATTACCGACACAGAGGGTTACTTCCACAAGAAGTATATCCCGCCTAGTCGAATCTAAATTGGGGGAAGGTGACATTAGCGGAGCTGCCAGGATACTTTTCAGCAGTGATGTGGTGGCCCCATACTCTCCAGATACTCTGGCAGCTCTGGAGAGCAAACACCCTGCCCCAGCGGATGGTCTTTCCTTTCCCGACCCCCTCGATCAGGACATAAACACCCTCACCGTTACAGGTCAAGAGGTGTTCACAGCCGTTTGTTCCTTCCGAAGCGGCTCTGCTGGTGGCCTCGATGGGCTGAGTCCGCAGCACCTGAAGGACCTACTCAGCTCAGGCGCCGGAGAGGCTGGTGAGTTGCTTTTGAAGGAGCTAACGGCTCTGATTAATCTTATGCTCTCGGGCCAGGTGAACGAAGCCGTCACCGATATCTTGTACGGGGCCAATCTATGTGCCCTACGCAAGAGGGACGGCGGCATTCGTCCCATTGCCGTGGGAACTACCTACCGTCGTATGGCAGCCAAGATTTGCTCTAAATTTTATGGTGAGGATATTTCGACCAAATTTCAGCCCCTGCAACTGGGTTACGGCTCCAAAGGGGGTTGTGAGGCTGCCGTACACGCCTTGACGACCTATTTAAATTCAGGTAAAGGAGAGGTCATCTTGAAGGTTGACATTAAAAATGCCTTCAATTCAGTCTATAGGGACACTTTGTTGGCAGAAACTAAAAAAGAAGTACCACAAATTTTTAGTTTTCTTTGGCAATGTTACAGACATCCGACTAAATTACTTTATAAGGAAAACCTTTTGGAATCAGCTGTTGGCTGTCAACAAGGTGATCCCCTCGGGCCAGCGATCTTTAGTTTAGCCATTAACCCAATCATTCGACAGCTAAATTCAAAATTTAATGTGTGGTATCTCGATGATGGAACCCTGGGAGGCGATGTAGACACGGTATTAGATGATCTACAGTTTTTAATAAATCAATTCCATTCCATAGGATTGGACCTCAACCTTTCGAAGTGTGAACTATTCATATCCGACAGTACTGACAGACAACTGACACTTTCAAATTCGACGCAGTAGCCCCAGATATCCAAATTGTGGAAAAAAGTTCTCTTCGTCTTCTTGGGTCTCCAATTTATGAGAATTCCTTTCCCGATTTTGTCGAGGAAAAAATACAAAATTTTAATGACATCTCGGACAGATTATACCAAATTAATATGCATTCGGCCATCACCTTAATTCGTTACTGTTGTTTTGGACCCAAATTAATGTATTTTCTTCGTTCTTCGCATCTATGGCATCATCCTGACAGGAATTTTAAATGTGGCTATGGACGACCGAGCTTGGGCACAAGCTACTCTTCCCATTCGTATGGGTGGTCTCGGCGTCCGCAAAATTAGTAGTATCAGTCTACCGGCTTTTGTATCCTCGGTGCACGGTACTGAGAAATTAATCAGGAATATCCTAGCTCCATCACTGGTTGATTTCAATGTGCCGTACTTCACCAAGGCTATAGATACCTGGAGACTCGCTTGCCCCGAACCTAAATCCACCCGACATTCCATCATCTCAGAGGCGGTGGGATGAGCCACTCTGTAGAGCAGTTCAGAGTGACCTTATTGCCACATCTGCTTCGCTGCAGAGCGTGCGCGCCTGCTGGCTGTGGGTGAATGGGAGTCGGGTCTCTGGCTCCATGCACTACCGTCATCGAACATAGGCACCTTGTTTGATGATACTACTTTCCGCCTCGCTGCTTCCCTTCGATTAGGTGCTCCCTGCTGTTCTGCTCATCGCTGCCACTGTGGTGAAGTTGTCAACAGCCCTCGGTCACCACGGCCTTTCATGCCGGAGCGCGGGTCGCATAGCACGGCACGCGAATATTAACGACATTATCCGACGGGCTCTTGTCACTGTCGGCGTTCCAGCTGTTTTAGAACCCAATGGCTTAGCACGCGACGATGGCAAAGACGGGACGGACGGTATGTCTTTATTTCCTTGGAAGATGGGTAGGCCTTTAGTGTGGGACGCAACTTGTGTCGATACTCTTGCGCCATCCCATCTTCCTAGCTCATCTTGTTGTGCTGGCGCTGCCGCTGCGGCTGCTGAGATCCTCAAGCGGCGGAAATATAATAACCTTGTTGGTAGTTATATTTTCGAGCCGTTTGGGGTTGAAACCTTGGGGTCGTGGGGTCCGAGTGCTCACAAATTATTTAAAGATCTGTCCAGACGCTAGTTGACACTTCGCGTGACCCAAGGGCTGGCTTTTACCTTGGACAGAGGTTAAGCATTGCCATACAACGTGGCAATGCCGCCAGTCTTTTGGGCACATTACCAGTGGACAGCGATGCGCACGAATTTCTGGATGCTATATTTTAGTTTATTTTTAGGTGTGTATATGTAGTTAAGGGTTTTTTATTTAATTAAAGTATATGTTTGCTATAAAACTATATAGTATAGATAAATATAAATATATGCTGCTTACAGCTGATGTCTAATAAAAAAAAAAAAAAAATATGTCTGTCTGTAGATCTTAATGTATACTTTCAACCAAAATTGGTTTGAACGAGGTCGGGTCAGCATTTTTTGTGATACAACATATTTTCTAAAACCGCAAATATAACTTTGTAATTCATAAAAACACTATGAAAAACAAAGTTATTTGGCGTAGTTGTAAAAAATGTAAATAACTTAGTTTTATGAAATTTGTAAGGTTTTGTTTTTCGTCAAATAAATATACATATTATATTATATTATAATAGTTACTACGAAACCCTTCAGTGGGCGAGTCTGACTCGCACTTGGCCAATTATTTTCCGTCATTTTACGAGCATGATCCCTCAGGCGTTCCAAATGTCGGTTTTTTAGGGTTCCGTAGCCGAATGGCAAAAAACGGAACCCTTATAGTTTTGACATGTCTGTCCGTCTGTCTGTCTGTCCGTCCGTCCGTATGCAGCCATTTTATTCCGAAACTTAAGACTATTAAGACTATAATGTAAAACTTGATAGATAGATGTATTCTGTGAACCGCTTTCCGATTTTAAGAGAAAATTTAAAAAATATTTAAAATAAAGGGGGCTCCTCATACATGGAACTGAAACTGAAAATATTTTTTTTCATGAAACCTATACGTGTGTGGTATCTATAGACAGGGCTTTAAAAATGACATTAAGGTTTCTAAAATTACTTTTTCATAAAGTTAATCGTTTAAAAGATATACGCTTCCAAAGTGGTAAAATGTGTGTCGCCCTCGCCTCTAACTTCTATAATAATGAAGTGAAAAATCTAAAAAAACCATATGTTGTAGAACTTAATGTAAACTTTCAACCAAAATTAGTTTGAACGAGATCGAGTCAACATTTTTTGAGATACAGTATATTTTCTAAAACCGCAAATATAACTTTGTAATTCATAAAAACACTATGAAAAACAAAGTTATTTGGCGTAGTTGTAAAAATTGTAAATAAGCTACTTTTAAGAAATTTGTAAGGTTTTTGGTTTTTTTTTTTCAAATAAATATATTAAGTATATTATATTTATTATAGTTACTACGGAACCCTTCATGGGCGAGTCCAACTCGCACTTGGCCAATTTTTTCACCTTTCGTTGTCTTTTATACTTATTCCCCATATCGGTAAACTAATGTTATATAAACATTGTTCACTTGTCAAATATAGATAAATAAAATCAGAAAACAAGACTAAACAAACTAACTAACTATTTCGATAAAAAATTATAATCACGGTTGCGGGAGGAATCGACACAGGTCTATCACTGACAAAGGCCGCAGGCGAACTGGGCGGGCATAAGAAAGTGACAGAGTCTATTACTTCCACGTGCGAAAAAAAGAGAGCGCAACAATACGCTGGAACCAAAATAAAACAACGTAAGCGCCAAACCAAATAAAAATTGTTTAAAAATAAATTAAGCTATGTATAAAAAAATATTTTCAGTCAGAGTTTTCAATTACCTATTATGCACATTTTGAATGCAATTTTGAAATGAAATTCCTTAGGATTTTAGAATTATAGGGAATAATAAAAAAGAATAGAGGTCTTTTCGGAATCAAATTCGACGGAGCAAATTTAACCCAATTGCGTTTTCCTTCGGTCAAAGTATTAATGAAATAGTCAATAAACATATTACCAAAAATTAAATCCATACTTGCTGGAATAGTGAAATAAATGGTGACGAAAAAACCCCTAATTTATTTTGGTATCGCCTTAAGAAAAACTTTTTTTGTTGTCTATTCAAATACATGACTTATTTTACTTTCTGATACCTAAATTAGGAGACTATGTTTAAAACGAATTATCTATTTGAAACAACAACATTCCTTAAATAATCTTGCGTACCTACAAACATCAATACAAAAAAAAGTTCAAATGACCACTTTACTATCCCACAAGACCATTCTACTACCGATCGTGAACCCCTATTAAGTCCAAACTATACCGTTTTATATTATAATCCTACCATAAACTAACGCAGACAGGTCTATCATGGTGAGACGCCAAAAGAAGTATTTCTATTGGCTACTACAACAAGATGGCGACCGATAAGGCTTCCTGATTTTATGGGATAGGATCACGGGGTTTCCAGACGTGGGTTCATCTGGGTTTATTGTGTTTAGTACCTACTGTTTTACGTGGATCTGTAGGTTTATGACGCATGGAATTTTAAGTTACTCACATAATGTATTGCAATTTAAATACCAAAAACCATCATCCGATCTGCTGCTAAGGAGTTTTTGTTCAAACACTAGGAAATGGCGACGTGTTTTAGAGCACCGCATTCATGTACATTTTTATTCAAAACGTTCTGACTTTCAGCCTATAGGTAGGTACCCGGCAGTCAGTGAAGTCAGGCTGTGGATTGACCTCATGCGTAGCTGGGTAGTGGCTAGGATTGCAAAATTACGTAATTTTACTGAAAATGCTGGTAAAATACGATTATTTTACGGTCATTTGTATAAATTACGGTAAAATTACCGGCGACTTATGAAGTTTTAAATTTTAATTTGTTTTAAATCTCGCGCGCGTAATGATTCAAAATCATTATGCGATTTATGCCGATTCATGTGTGATGATTCATATCTTGAATTCTTGCCTTGGGAATAAAGTTTTAGGGTTTTTTAGTACGCATGAGTCGCCCGAACCCAGTTATCTCTTTTTTTTTTTTCAAGTTCCAATACTGAACAAGGGAAAAAGTTCCAATAGTGAAGTAGTGACATACACACAAACATACTCACTACGTATTTTTTGCACTACGTATGTTAGTGGGTATGAGTACGTTTAATAGGTTTTTTTTACCGAAAATTACCATGTTTTGCCGTAAAATACCATAAATTACGTAAAATAACATTTTTTACCGTATTTTACCAGGGTAATTTTACCGCTTTACATCCCTAGTAGTGGCCTTTCTATACTTGCGCCAAGCTCGACGTCCCTGTGTCGGTCTCATCCAGAATATACCCGCGATGGCAACAATGTCGCCTGCCTATCGCGCTACTGAACGACCACCAACGATTTTTAACATAGTTTGAATAAAGTAGGTACTTAATTCTAATTTTGATCAACATATTTTTTACAAAATTGATACAGTACGTTTAATATGTATGTCAAAAGCCGTCTATAACAAAGCGAATTCAGGAAATTAATGAATCGAGGCTTTAGATTCGGCGAGCTGATCCGTGATTCAATATTATTTACGGTCAGGATTTGGGTGAAATTAGATTTTTTGAAGTCCTTTTTAGTGACAAATAAAAGTACCTAATTATTCAGAACGGGTTTTAATTTCACTATGATGCCTCCTTCGACTCTAGGTCACATTTGACCGAAATTAATTGGAAAACTAGTTAGTAGACATCTGGTAGATGTCGCGACAGCCATATACCTATAGAATAACGTCGTGGCTAAATAATAGTAGCCGCACGGGTCCACCTTCAGGGTTAAGCAATGCGTGCCAAAGTCAGTTCCAGGACCATCAAAACTTGTCGAGATTCTTCCGTGCCTAGGCAAACACAAGCTAAGAAGCAGCTCTTTCTGCTGGAGTGTATTGATAGCTACAATCATGTCGTACCAAGCGCTTCTCCTTCCATTTATTGTGCGCACAGCCAAGCTGTGGAATTCTCTGCCAGTTTCTATGTTCCCTGCCACTTATGATCTTTCAGCCTTTAAAGCAAGATTAAATAGGTATTTTCTGGGCTCACTTGTCCCATCGTAGACCTTATCTATCGCTTACCATCAGGCGAGATTGAGGTCAAGAGTGGGCTCATCCGTAACTTAAAAAAAAGACCGTGAATAGATTACTCCCAGGCAAGCAAGCTCCATCCTCAACAATAATTATGATCGCTTTCCATCAAATAAGTTTAAATGATTATTAGTAAAAATTTTTTTAGAAACAATCTGTTTTCCCTTCCATTTGGTACCCATATCATAGCAGTACACCAAAAATAACTTATCCGCCATCTTGGGTCGTCCGCCATATTGGATTTAATTAAGGAACATTTAAATTAAACGTACCCGTACATACCTACTAACGAACGAACTAACGAGGCAAGTTAAATAAAAGCTTGGAAAAATGTACAGTAAACACGCATTATAAATCTCACGAGTTGTATAAATATTTATTACGACCTTTGCAGTAATAATCATATTATTCCAAAGAGTTGGTATAGCTTATATATGTTTTAAAAAAACCTTCGCGCAATATGTGTACCTATATTCTGCTGTTGAACTTACCTGTAAACAAAGAAAATAACGTGATTAGTAGATTGAAATAACCAACCATATACTCAAAAAAAGCACCACAGAGTCCACAAACGTAAACCTACATGGTTTTCTTATGATATTATAAGTGCGGATTGTCTGGACTTGAAAGAGACGTTGGTCGTTGATCTCTTAGTTTGTTAAGATGTTTCTTGTCAGGGTAGTGAGGAAAATTATAATAATAATAAATAGTTTTCTAGAATCGAGTTTGCAACCTAAATTCTATACGCAAAACACTGCGTACTATATTAAAACTCCTACTATTTAAGTTACACCAAAACGATTCTGAAACATAATTATGTAAATAAATGTTTTGGGTTAAAGTTGACTGAATACGGATGGACCTGAATTTTAGATGAAAATAATAATTATATAGTAGAATCATTTCTATTTTAAATCTTACTCGATCTTTGTGCTAAGAATATGGACAGCAAGAGCAATTAAGAAACATTAAGTAAACCAAACTGTAGAACTGTTTTGAATATACTCCACCTAGTGATTACATGAAATGTTTATTACTTTTACCGAACAAAATTTTACATCTGGGTTTTGCGCAGTGGTCGAGCAATAGGCTGCCAGCTGTGCTTCGTGTCGCGGGTCCGATTCCCGCAACGGAATAAATGTTTGTTTAGCCCTCAGACCAATACAAAAGTTTGGTCTGAGGTTTAGCCTACAAATAGTTGTGCCACGTCTGGATTTCTGTAAAAAGTCACAATATTTAAAAAAAAGCATCATCATCTACCGATCTAATCTATATAGGATTCTCATACTATAGGGGAAAGAAACATTACAGCTTTCAGTCTAATCAGATGCATCTGAGTATCAAGATTTTACATGAAGTGACTACGTATCTGACCTCTTGGCATGACTGGTGACAGATTAGTCTCCAAGATGTCACTGACAGCCGGTACCAAAGGTATAGCGTGGTTTCCGAGAGACGGAGTAATGGTGACGGACCAATCACGGCAAGCTTTGTTTAAACTTGAAGATCAATCCGTATACTGTAGTATCATTATTCGACCACGAGCTCATTTGTAGGTAAAATATATACCTACACGAGTATTATTTAAAAATGCTTAGTAACATATTACATACTTTGTTGTTCTACGAGGAATGAAAAGTGTGAGTGAAGA
This sequence comes from Tholera decimalis, assembly GCA_943138885.2. Taxonomy (NCBI): domain Eukaryota; kingdom Metazoa; phylum Arthropoda; class Insecta; order Lepidoptera; family Noctuidae; genus Tholera; species Tholera decimalis. The sequence goes on along the minus strand of OW964571.2, from coordinate 27,108,190 downwards.
ATGCATAAAAGTGTAGTGTAATAGTAAGTAGGTTTTTTATAGTTTGCGAAAGTAATGCGTGTTATGCGTAATATACAAGCATAACTCCTAAAGTCTTCTCTAGACAAAAAAAAAACAAATGAAAGTAACCCTACGTGAAACACACAAAAGTAAACTTTCAGATAGCCTAAAAGTCTGGGTCACATACACATATCTATAAGTTTAAACAGTACCCGAACTAAATTACAGTTGGTAATGAAATCACCAATAACGTATTCCGACCTTAATAACTAACCCGCTTGGAGAGCATAAAGTGCAAAAGTTAACACGACTGCTACTAAACAGTAGACAGGTACAGAATTACTACTCGGGTCAAAACTACACCATAATCAATATTAATCTTTTCCCAAATATGATGGAACCAATTTCATCAGTCTAACTATGTAGATTCTAAATCTAAATCACATATAGCCCTACTAGCTGTGCCCGCGACTTCGTCTGCGCGGAATAGTGACTCGGCAGCATTTTTAATTTTTTAGGCTAATGATTTTGAAAACAAAAGTCATACATAAATTGAATGTCGTATTTATTAATATCTAATCAAAAGTCTAAAAAATAAGTTTCTAGCTTCCAGCTTTAAAAATGACGCAATTTCCATACAAACTTTCATCCCCTATTTCAATCCCTTACAGACCTTTTTTCGCATTAAAAAGTACCTTATGTCCTTTCTCAGGTTCTAGACTATGTTCGTACCAAATTTCATTAAAATCGGTTCAGTAGTTTAGGCGTGATTGCGTAACACACAGACAGACAGAGTTACTTTCGCATTTATAATATTAAGTAAAGATGTGATTTAGATTTGGGCAGGCTCTAAGTATGAGAGACTCTGACCTCTGGGTTTGTTTCAGTGTTTCTTTTCAGAGTCATTGGAAGGAACATATAAACATTTGATTGTCACTGACAAAAGATTGTCTTATTAGTGTTATTTTTAAACAACTTAAAAATTTATATCGTGTTCGTTTGATATTGTCCTTCTGTGATACATCTCCATATTCCCCGACAGCTTGCATCGAAATGAAGAGACTATGTTAGTACTGCCCATTCCCTGGGATGAATTCGCATCGCAATTGGAGGGTGGCAACATTCAGATATGTGTGAATGTTCTCTGTATTGGACACCATTTTGGTCCAGTTCGTGTTAGTACTTAGTTCAAACGTAGGGATTAGAATAGATATAGGACTATTGTTTTCTCCATAAATTCGATATTTATTTTGTGTATCAAATCCATACTAATATTCTTAATGCAAGGTAGTATTTATTATTTTACGCATATTATTTTGCATGGTATGAAGTGTATGAACCATGCCAGAATATTATGAAAGAAAGATTACAGCCTAGAATAGCACGTACATTACATCCGTAGGCCCCGGAATGCAAGGGTAACTCAATGAACTCGCAATTACTCAAAAAGGTTTGAAAGGAAGGAAGGATGCCACAGATGTGATAGTAATTACCACATTCAGGTTACTGCGAATTTACCTCATGACTGGAAACAAACTTTGAATGTTGTGTCTTGTTTGTTTGTCACAAACGCACAAGCAAAGATATGTAGTTATGTACAGGAACGTACACATACTTACATCTTTCTCTGTATCTATACTAATATTATAAAGCTGAAGAGTTTGTTTGTTTGTTTGCTTGAACGCGCTAATCTCAGGAACTACGGTTCTGATTTGAAAAACTCTTTCAGTTTTAGATAGCCCATTTATCGAGGAAGGCTATAGGCTATATATCATTACGCTAAGACCAATGGGAGCAGAGCACTAATGAAGAATGTTTCAAAATCGGGGGATTTTTTTTCCACGCGGACGAAGTCGCGGGCAGAAGCTAGTCAGTAATATTTTGGCATGTTTCATACCATGCAAAATAATATGCATAAAATAATAGAAGCCTATAGAAGCCTTGCATTTAGAATATTAGTATGGATTTGATACATAAAATCAATATCGAATTTATGGAGACAAAAAGCCATCCTGATCCTTCAGTAGCCTTTGCGTTACGGGGCCCGGGCCGCCTTTAATCCTAATGTCATATCAATGTCCACTATAATTCACAGAAAATTAGTACGGAAGACATTAATACATTTTTTACATAAATACATTTTCCATTTAATTCTCATTTCATTCGAGACCTACGAATTTCCAAAAAAGCTACCAATAATATTTGTTTCCGAGAGTCAATTCAATTCAAAACAATAATTTCAGTCTACATATATTCAGTCCACAAAGTGTTAGTATTACATTGAAAAAAAGAATTTAAAACTATGTTAGTTTATGCATTTAACAATAAAAACCATAAAAATCCTTTAACGTTTTACTCCCAATAAATCGACATTTAAAATCAATTTATTACATTCATTGGAGCATAAAACGATAGAAACAAAAGCATCTCGATTTTAATCTGGAAGCTTTAACATCTCATTTCTCTAAAGTCTGTTGGAGAAACAATAAAATTTCTGGCCTAATGAGTCAATAGTGACCATTTTATCCCCTTTTCAATAAAAAGGTTCTATTTGCATAAAACACTTAAGGCTGCTCACAAACTTATAACAGTCGTGACTCATGTGCCATACCATGCCAACCATTTTATTGGTTATAAATTTAGTGGAAAACACAGAGCAAGCAAGTGTCAACTGGCATCTTCTAGACTCGCTCGTTTTATCGTAGACCTCATCGATTGCTTACCATCAGGCGTGTTCGAGGTAAAGAACGGACTCAACATTATTAAAAAAAAATAGAGGGGAGACACGCCGCAGCGGCCGCTCTGACGAAGACGTCATTGTCAAAATAATAACAAAAGTGAGTGTTACCGCCTACTTAAAAAAAATGTCAGCGTTCTCATGATGGCTACGAAAGACGAAATTTAACAGGATTAATGTCATAACGTAGAAGGTTTCGAGGAAAAAGACCCCGAGGCTGATCACCAACCCGCAGGTCTTATTCTATTAGATTAAAGAGGCGATGCAATGGAGACAGACCCATGACAAACAGCTGCACTCAAGTAAGTTGACGACAGGGTGGCGTGGAAGTAACTCGTCAGCTCTTCCACCAAGACTCCAGTACTGGCATTACCTTCAGTATTAAAGTGAAAGACGGAGAAGAGAGACGTGTTAATTTTTTTTTTTCATCAGTAAAGGCTTCCTTTTTTGACAGCGCGGCTGTTCCATACTCTGTGGAGGAAATGTATTTAAACGTTTAAGTAGGCACTGTGTTTTATTGTTTATGAGACTATTTGTTCTATAATTGACATACCTACATAGATATTATTGAATTCATTGTATATATTTTGTTTTGATAGAGTTACGGGATTGAACTTGTAGCATACCCTTCACTTTGATAACCAATCGCTCATACAATGCACAAAGGAATATTATTATAAATACTATAAATTAAATATAATGTAAACAGTTACATGAGACGCGGGCGGAGGGCTGCGCTCTCACACAGTGACCACTGTTTAACTACTGTAAACAATACAATTATATATACACAATTCTATTTTAATAAATAACATTCATTCCACATTCATTACTGCGACTTCACGCCTTGTCATTGCTCTCCCTAACTTATTCTCCAAAGTGCTGTCTGAAGTAAATCTCCGCTACCTTAAATATAATCTCTAAAAATAGTGCTTAACCACAAGCACTAAAGTAGTGCTCCAACACTAGCACAAAAGTGGTGATCCCGACGTGATCCGAAACTAACATCAGTTTTGGATCACGTCGGGATCACCACCTTATGATTCACGAAATTAATATATTAAATATATAAGTTTTAAGTAGTAAAGCTAGAATCTAGAAAGCAGCTATTTCATACAGTACACATTACCGTTGGGGTGTGATAACCGGGTACCGGAAGATTTAGCATTGGAGGGTCAGGGTAGACCAATAACCTGGTGAAAAGAGTAGGACTCAGCTGGACAGCACAAGCATAGCACTGGATGCAATGATAGCATGCCAGAGTTGGCAGGTGTCCCGATTAGCGCGGGAAGTCCCGATTTGACTTCCTTAAACTGTAATTTAATAAAAAACTTGTCGAAACTGATATAAACCCTACTTTTAAGTTTGTAGTAAGTAGGAAACTGCATGAAGTGTCAATCTCGCTCCTTTCGCTCCAGTCATACCTGTCCCGATTAACAAAGGAAAGTCATGATTAGGTATATTTATTTCCGTCCCAAAATATAACACCCTAAAACTAGCAACACTAGCCTATGACCAGCTGTGGACAATTGTCGGCTGAAACGATGATGGCAACTTAAAAGTTGAAGCAACGACTGAGAAAACACTGGCACGTTCATGGTAATTTCAAACATAGGTATAACCATAAACAAAAGCATAATTATATTCATACGAGTAATAAACAAATTAAAATAATGAAGAACTCAGTAGGTTACTATACAATACAACGTTTCTGGAATATAAGCCCGCTTTACAAGACGACCTGCTTAACTTGAATACGTAAGACAATCTCCCGCACATTATCGTAAGTTTGAAACAAGCCTTATTCCGTAGGAGGCCTTTTAACCAAGCTTCGGTTATTTTCGGCAGATTGAGTCGCAAACATTAGCACATATGTATAAACATTCGCATTTCTTATATTAAGTAATTACTACACCCCGCGGTGTCACTAGCGTTAGTCCCAAATAAACAGCAAAAGTAGTCTATGTGCTTTTCCAAACAAACATATATAGCATCATATTTTTTATTGTATGATATTAGTTTAGTTTTTAATTTCCTAACGTAGCATATTAACGAGTGACAAAAAAAAACTTTTTACAAAAAAATTAAACCGACTCCCAAAAAAAACTGCAAAGTGAAAAATAACTTTAATTTCGGTACTCGGTGTTTTGTATTTTCGTTTTTGGCACCGACTTCCGAAATTTAAGTTATTTTTCACTTTGCAGTGTTTTTTGGGAGTCGGTTTAATTTTTTTGTAAAAAGATTTTATTTCACTCTTTTTAGTTGGTCTATTTTTAATTTACCTAACTCTTGTAACTACAAGAGCTTAAATGTCAACTACTTCTAACCTTTTACAAAATATTGCTTTTCCCAATGCTGGGCCGTTAATTGTTGAGGAGTTCTCCTGGTACATCACCATCAGCCCTACATCACCATATGCATTGTGACGAGCATAAAGTGCTTAACATCCATATTCAAGTAATCGAATCGCAATCCACTCAATACTTATTATTCAGTAGTTTCAGCGGCCATCTGTGGTCTTCATCATCATTTCCACTTCCTCAAATGGTACTTTTTGAGAGCAACTGCACAAGTTACTATAATAAATACCCAAAACGTCATAGGTGTGCCTATAATATTTGAAGAGTTCCCTCGATTTCTCCAGGATCCCATCATCAGATCCTGACTTTTATGAAAATGGGACCAATTTCGAAGTATATCCTATGAAAAAAAAAAGAATTTTTCAAATCGGTTCAGCCGTCTTCGAGTAATCGGTGATCATACATTAATAAAAAAAAAAAAAAAACGCGTCGGATTGATAACCTCCTCTATCTTCAAAATTCAAAGTATCAAAAACGTCATGTGTACACTGCAGGAAGCATCTTTTATATCATTAATAGTATCGTACCTCATCAGACTTTACTGAGTACCATTTATTGTGTGTACTTGTCCGCTTTATTTACATCTACTCTACCCATCTGATAATAATTAATATCAGTTACAGCGACGCAACGTGGTGCCACGAACTGGGCCCGTGCTGTATATTATGGCTCATACCTTCTCACAAAGAAGATGCCTGTGTCCCAGCAAAATGGGAATGCTATAGGCTGATTATGATATGATCAGCATTTTTGAAGTATAGTACTTCCACAAAAAATTATGATTGATATCGTGTTACCAAGATACTGGGTTGTAGAGCTCAAATAGGCAGGTCGGATAGGCAGTCGCTCCATTGAAAACACTAGTACTCCGCTGCCGGTTAGACGGGAAGTCGACCCCGACTCCCGAGTCGCCGACATAGTTGGAAAGGCTAAGCAGGTGATGATGTTTTTAATATATTAGCAGCTTCGCGTCATGAGTCGCCTCGATGTAAATGGAGCCTTAAATTTTATAATATAACGCTTTGTGGTTCGCTCAGTGGTTAAATAAAAGCTCCCACACACGAACCCTTGCTATTCACAATATTCTATTCCTTTGCATTTTGCGACCTAAGTAAAAAAAGCCTCATTTTGAAAAGTTACGACTTAATAAGGTGTTAGCAATTTACCTATGTAGAAATGTAACATACAGTTAGAAAGAGTTCTTTCGTATTTATAATAATATTCTAAAATTAATTATAAAGGTAATAAACCTACCTCATGGGACAACATAGAAATATAAAAAAAATCGTTAAGCCATTAAATTTTGCAGAGGTAACAAATAGGCGGACAGAGTTTATATTTACAGTGTTAAAGTATGAACATGGTTACTAACGTACAAACAAAACCAATCACCATCAATCATCATCACCTGCCTTTTCCCAACTACCTACGTTAGGGTCGGCTTACAGTCTACCCGGAGTACCAGTATTATACATGGCGCGGCTGCCTGTCTGAGCTCGGTAACACCATACCCCTTGCCAGTCTAGCCACGGGGTATCAGATATTATAGTTTATGTGTACCCAACAAGTCAGACAACGGTGATGACTTAGTTTGACTTCGCGGCATTCAAGAATCTGAAGAAAATGTGAAGATGATCATTGATCAGTCATTCACAGATCGACCTCGGCAAGTGTTGATTAAACCCTGAAGAACGGCGCGTCAATCAATAACGAGTTTTACCATTCATCAAATAAACTTTATTACATTTCAACTACGTTCCTTCTATTCTGAAAACCACTAAGAAAAAGCTAGTTAAAACTGTAATACAAGTAGTAATTTAACAAGATTTAATTCTCTTTTTCTGAACAGATCAACTTGACGGTTGAAATCGCGAATTGCATCCATTAAAATAGTGTTTTCTTTTTTTTTTTTTTTTTAGCGTGGTAAAATTATCAAATAAGTCCTCCCACTCCGGGCAGGGTGGGAGGGACTGTCAGACTTTTACTGACTAAAATCCACGGTGTTCCTTCAATAACCCTTTACATACCGGGGCCACGGTAACGGGATGAGTCCCACGACCCCGGCGGGCTTCGGCCCTCTGCAGAGGGGGCCTCGTCATGTTGCTGACGCTCTTTGAGGCGCGCGTGGAACACGACGCGCCGTCGACCCGGGCATGGTCCATGGTCGGACAGCGAGTTGCCCTTTACTCGCTGTCCGCATGCCCGCGCCTACGGTGGCCGGAGATCGTCGGCCGACGTCCGACGCCGTGGGCGTCTACCACTGCGGCTGGGCTGGAGGGAGGACGCCATCCTCTCCCTCACGCGGCCCGCCTCCTCCTTCGCAAGCATGACTGCTTCGCAGAAGGAGGCGACCGCTTCCCACTCCCTCTCGCCCCGCAGCATGGCCTCGACCAAGGCCGGGCGCGAGAGGTCTCCGCCTATTGTCGCCGTGAGGACACGTCGGTGCTCTGCCCAAGCTGGGCAGTCCTGCACCGTGTGCTCGACTGTGTCCTCAGGGCGACCCTCGCAGTGGTGACACCCAGGCGTCTCTTCCTTACCCATCAGACACAGGTACCTCCCGAAACTTCCGTGTCCGGTGAGGACCTGCGTAATGCGGTAGGTCAGGACGCCGTGACGCCGATCTAGCCACTCCTCAAAGAGGGGTCTTACCGCCGCAATTGCGGCGTGCCCGATTAAAATAGTGTTAGGTTCTTTTATTTTTTCATTGTATTTTAATTTTAGTTGAATAGGGAACTATTCTAATTGAAATTAAGATTTATCAGACTCGTTCAGAACTAATTCTAGATGTTTCTGGTAAATTAAAGAGCAGTTTCTTTCACAGCGATTTTATAATAGTACTAGTAATCGCCCGGTGCTCAGAAATTCGACAGTTGAAATGATTTCTAATGTATAAAAATATACTCTCACACTCTTCATATTATAAACTTTAACTATTTAAAAATTCATACTCCTCCACATGCGTATTTTTCGTAAAAATCGGTAAAAAGTTTTCTCCTTACGTGTATAGATAACATGTGACACAATGATGTAATAATTTGTCACTGTCGTAATGTAAAACAACCTATCATGAAACACAAGATATAAAACAAATTATTCACAACAACACCTTATGCCACCAGCCCTTTTAATTTCGAAAAATATTTTCAATTCCGTTAAAAATGATTACAGCGGCAAAAAACACAAAAACAAACTTACCAAACAATTACCAAACGAAAAAAGTAAACAAAAAGAAGGGTACCAAATACAATAATAATAAATATTTTCTAACCTGGAAATGGGTTACCTTACCCTGCTTTAAAAACTAAGCATAGAGTTTATTTATTTACAAGTAGCCAATTAAGGTTTTGCCCTAGCGTGTACCTACCCGATAATGTATTATTGATACCTAAGTTTGCTCGTATTTACGTCAATGAGAAATAATTTATTGAACCACGAGTATAAGTGTAACGAAGACCAAAGTAACATTTATTTAATCATTGTTTTATCAAATCACGACATAGTTACTTTAAGTTTACCAACCTACCCTTTAAGTTACCTTGGTTACGAATGTAATTAAAGCCAAGATTACATTCGATCATATTAAATCTAGTGATCATTAAGATCAAAGAATTTTAATCTGGGTATACATATATAGTGGCGTTCTGTCGAGATGTCCTGAGTGTTATGTAAAATATCAGAAACTCGAAACATAAGATACACATGGTAAATATCCCGTTTTAAATACTATTGATACAATAAGGTGTTTTTTTACAGGATTTAATAAATTTATTAACGAACGAAACTCTAAAAGCTCTTTCTTTTTTCAAAACATGGAAAAAAGAAATTAATTAATTAATTGCATTTGTGAATCTAATTCGGGTCTGTCCTCAAATCATCATCGTCTGTTTAGCCTTTTCCCAACTCGGATGGGGTCAGCTTCCAGTCTAACCGGATGCAGCTGAGTTCTAGTGTTTACATGGAGCGACCTCCACGACCCAGTAGCTGGGTAACACGATACACCTTTGCAAGACTAGTTTCAAATTACATGGCCAGTTACTAAGTTGTGGAGGTCAGGCAGTCACTCCGTATAAAATAATGGTACTCAGCTACATACAGTTAGACTAAAAACCGACCTCAAAATGGTTGGAAATAGGTTGAGAAAACTAACATCTCAAACCAATACCTGTTTTAAAAATGAATGAATGAATGAATGAATGAATTCATTAATAATAATTGTCTGCAATTCCTTAATGTATCATCAATCCTATTCCTATCAGCTCATTTATACATAATCTAAATAAATACAATTATTGCATGAAATTATAAAAGGTAGGTAGTGGAACTTTGCTGTATTCTGTGTTCCTGTTCTGTACAGCATATGACCCCTCAGCCTTTAAAGCAAGAGCAGGCACCTTCCGGGCTCACTCATTCCATCGTATACGTCATCTATCGTTTACCATCAAGCATGAGCGAGGTCAAGAGCGGGCTCATACGTAATAGAAAAAAACCGCGACCGCTTAACACATAACACGCGTGCAAAGCAGTACAAAATAAAAATATAATTAACTCGGCACCGAGAACACATTTTCTACTCATTAAAATGAACTCTTATACGTTACGAACGATACATTTAATTACATACTTACTATATTATAACACGTGGTACCTACGAGTACATTTCCTTTATAATAGGGCCTTCCTTTCTGGTAACGTAAGACAAATTAGTTACTTAAAACAGTTTTGTCATATAGGGAACGTTAGTAATAGACGTATTCATTTGTTTTAAAGGTCTAAGCAGATCGATTAATATGTGAGTTTACTAAGTTCAGCTCATCGCCAATAGTTTATTTATTTTCTACAATATGATACGGCTAAAGGCCAATGACATCGCAACTAGCAAAAAAATAATCTTACAAATATCCCAAGACCATATTTTTTCCAGTCTTATATCACACTTATAGACATATATAAGTGTGGATTTGGGCGCACTTAATAAGTATTACCCTTACATTTGCCTTGTAATGGTCTCGCGAAGTGTATTTTTAAACTTACAAAACCCTTGCTGATACTTTTATAAGGAAAAACAAACTTAGAAGTGACTTACAAGGGCATGCTTTAAGAGAAAATAACCTTAAAGTCCTCTTACTAGTGCTATTTTAAGTATAATATGACTTGTAGTCCTCTTTGTGATCTCCCAATAAGAGTGTAAACACAAACCGCCGTGAGCTAAAGATAAACTTTACGAAAATATTAAAAAGTCGCGTAAAAACTTAAGTATTATATTATTTTATTTTCTTACAATACGCTAGTGTGTATGCTTAGTTTGTCACGCACTTTATTAGGTTGCGAAGTAGATTTTCTCGATTATTTTGAAATTTGAATAACAGTATTTTCACGGGCCTTTTCAAAAATGTGTCTTATATTATATATTATTTTAATTATTTGTAAAATAATATCGAAATGTCGCCATTACGACCAACCACGACTCATAAGTAATGTAATAAGTGCTTTATCAGAATAATATAAGTCCACTATTCTTGTGTAAGGTTTATATCGCACTTGATGGATTATTCAAATAATTTCAGTTGGTTTATTACATTAACTCAAGTTTGTTTCTTTAATTGAACACAAATAAAAATATCACTATAATAATTATAACCTTTTTAACACGTGATACACAAAATTTAACTATTTATTATCAAAACATTGTAAACGAAACCTATTTATAAGATAGTTTAAACTGTTCTTTCATTGTTGTCTTGTATAACAACATACTTGAACGTTATTTAAAAAATAACGTTGTTTGTTTACTAATTCTGTCATCGTAAGACTAATATGTAATTGAACTAATTAATTTCAACATATTTACTGTATTTTTATATCATTTAATCATAGTTTAATGTTAAAATACAAAGGTTAACAAATCTGTTTTAAAATCGTACGATATGACGTCACTTGTTTACACTGTGTATAAAAGCCGCCGCTCAGTCGTTCTAGACACAGTCACTCACAATCGCTCTGGAGCAGTCACACCGAACGGACCTAAGTTAAGTGAACTTGTGTTGTTTCTAACTTTTATTAATATTTTCTAATATTTTTATGTGTAGAATTGGTATAAAAATCCTATCGTATTGCTATTGTATTTGAATATAAATTAATTATTTTGTATTTGTTACTTTAATGTGACAGTGTTATTAATTGATAATTGTGTGATAATTTAATGAACATTTGGTATTAATTCTATAAATAACATTACTTGATATAACTTGTAATGGAGTAATGAAATAGTAGATACACAAGTAAATAAAGCTATAAGTTATAACGACAGTAATCACATTGTGGTAATATTGTAAAGTACATATAGTGAATTGATGTTTATGTGAAAATGAATTATGTTTTGAAAAGAGTAACTGTGGAGTTTCTTGCCGGTTCTTCTCCACAGAAAACAACCCTTTCCGAACCGTGTGGTAAATGAATAAATTGATATTGCTATACAAATTATTAAATTATTTCTATAATATACCTGACAATCATGGTAATATCGATTAATTGATAATTAATCGGTAAATACATAATACATTGATATTGATAATTAATTACTTTTAAAAATAACAACATTCCTTATACATATACTATATATATACATCTATTTTATATACTTAATCTCACACACTCGTAAAAGTCAAATGAAACCTAGAACCATTAAGTCTACACGGCCATACTGCTCATAATTTTATGGTTCCTTAATAAGCAAAAGCAAGCCAAACAACAAAATCATTATAGGTACAAATAAATAATTAATCCACATCGTTAATTCAATGTACCTGATTTTATAATAATTTCTTGTGTCAGACACAACAAGGAAAATAAATAACCCTTAATAGAGAATTGTTTAAGACACTTGTAAGACTTACTCTTTAATATGTTTTAGGTGAGATAAATCACATTTAAAACACTAGTTTTACAGAAGTCTAATAAAACACTTAGTATAGTCATTTCTAAGATTGAATGTACTTATAAAATGTATTTATAAGTATTAATTAAGAATAAAAGGCAATTAGGCTTGTAAAAGGTGCTTATAATACCACTGCTCTTATTAATATTATATAATGTTTTCTTATATACGTCTATAAGAATAATGTTACAAGTATAAATGCACCGACATCAGCCATGTGAGTAGATACCTAACCCTTATTTTAAACGGAATTAGACATCTAATGAAACAATCTTTAAGGTTATTTTTCGCTTTGTAGTGCAGTTGTAAGTTATGAAGTTGGTTAAATTTTTTGTAAAAACGGTTTTATTTTATGATTTTTAGTGTATTATTGTTTGTATTATTAGAGATACCTACATACCGTTCGCACTTAATTTTTTTAAGCCGGGTACCCACTAAAACCATATATTCAGACGTGATTTTCTGTTATGAAAAGGGTGAAACAATACACGAAGAGCTCGATGGCATAAACGGCTTAGCGCGTTCGGCCATGATTTGATGAGTAAAGCAGTGGTCGGTCATTGGAGAGGTGATCAAAAACTTACTATCTCGAGTTTTTCTGTGCTTCGGAAGGCACGTTAAGCCAATAGTCCCGGCTGCATCCATAGTCATTAACAACCACTACTTCGCATTGGGCTTACTTAGTGGGTACTGTCTAGCCCATTTTCTATAGGTATCTACGGTGTTTATCCATAGGGAAGGTCTGTGCCACAGCAGTGGTGATATTAATAGGCTGATTACGCTAAATAGTAGATAGATAGATATGCGGTTTTTAATTGAAGAGTTCCAGTATGTGTTATAATTCTCTCTTTTAATTTTAGTTACTGTTATCGGTTGTAAATATAATCGTTCTAATTAAATAAATAAATCACTTATCTCCTAAGATCTTCATCAGAACCTGATGTGTGATATACCTTTCTTGTAAAATATGCTTTCAAACAACGAAAACGGGATCGAAATTGGATCAGAATTTTATGAAAAAAAAGCGGATATACATACATATATACATACATACTGGTCGGTAAAAGTCGGTTAAAAACTAGTGCTAATTTACTCTTTAGTTACAGAATTTTAATACTTATTCAGGATGTTTTGGAAGTGGAGAGCTCGTAGCTAAATAATAACACCCGCACGGGTCGATCTCGCTTGCTGGGGTTGGTCTGCTGTTGGGTGACCATCTCAAAATATCGAGATTCCTCTGTGCCTCGGAAAGGACGTTAATCCTTTGGTCCCGATTGTCGTTTGTATATGTTTGACAGTCGGAGTAGTCAGAAGCCAGAAAATCTGACACTGGGTTGTGGTCAGATAGGCAGTTGCGCCATGTAAAACATTAGTAACTTCTCAGTTTCATCCGGTTAGACTGAAAACCGACCCCAACAAAGCTGAAAAAAAGCTAAGCAGATGATGAACTGTAAGCATTTGAGAAAACAAAGGTATTACGATATCACTGACAGATATTTCAATTTTATTTATATGAAACCATAAAAAAGTATAGATAGAGCGCCTGACCATTCGACTTCCTCAACACGAACTACCTTTTAAAATAGTCACACGTCCACAGACGGACCTTGGGAAACGATGATCAACCTTGAACATCAACACGGGCAGCTGTATCATTAAACCACGAGTAATCACTCTATGTAAAATACAGCTAAAGTTCAGCGGTTAAGTTTTAACTTTATGAAAAGAAAGTTAGGAAATAACTCGCCGTCCCTCAAGCTCATATTATGTCGGTAGGTACGCTCAATCTAGTTCAGTATGTCTACGCATTAAAATTAAAAGCGGTTTATCCAAACATGAGACGTTGAATGTCCGTCATCAATCAAACAATATTTTATTCCTACACTTACCCTCAAATCGTGACAGATTCATAACAGTCTTAAATTACTTTATAAATTATGGTTTTATTATGGTTCCAGTTTTGAAATGTAAATTTGGTTAGCAGAATGATGATTCTTTTGTCTATTTTTATATTAGTCTATTTTTATTCTGATTTATTTTAAACGAATTCTGCGACAATTTATGTCCGATCATATTTATCTGTGACGTGAAGTGTTAAGCCCCATAGACACGGCTTAGGTGAAACATACAAAATAAATCTGGATAAAAATGTGATTTTATTTTGTCCATGTTTTTTATAAATATTGGCACTGATTTTTTGGTTTAAAATTAGATGATGTCTTAAGTTAACTATACATATATGATGGCCCACTGCTATTCCCACCTACTTTTCTAAATTATCTTATCTTCATGTAGCTACATTATCGTAAGATTTTATCAATACCTAATCAGTAGTTTTTGCATAAAAGAGGAACAAATTTGCGTCCATCCACCTTCAGAAATCTTCTTTCCTGTTTATAACAGTAGTGTAGGTTAGGTAGGAATGTTGCGGTATTTTCTTATTCTAAGTAAATATAAAATCACAATAATGTTATTATTATTATTATGATTACATACATATCACACATTCTCAAAGTCTTAAATTTAAAACATTTCTAAATAACTAAATTGTAACTGACTAGTTAATTTGTAACGATTTTTTTCCTTGAAAATGAATGATAAGTAATAACTAGCTAACAATGAGTCCTCATCAGACCATACCTCTTAGTTACTGTGTGGAAAATGTTGTGGTTATTACATTGATTTTGTTTTATAATAATACCTTACTTATAAGTGTTACATGTAACGTAGTATCGGTTTTTTTTTTTCTTCTAATAAAATAACATTTCCTCCCCTTTCTTTAAACTCCTCTGTCCTCCCGACTTCTGTCTAAGGTCTAAGGTCATCTCTTTGACCCCCACTGTAGGATGCCGGCAGCAATTTGGTAGCAGCCTGGTCACTTATAATATCAAATACATTACTCCGCTATAGTGATTGGTATTTAATAGTGTTATCATTAATGTATATGAAGAGTTTTTCGATAAAAGTTTACGCCTAAACTATAAGTACATATGTGACCTGTAAAGTGTACACCTTCAATCGTACCCCATCATTACCGCCAACTGTTCATTGCGGCGCGTGTGGAACACGACGCGCCCTAGACTCGTGTTGACCGATTATCTGGCTTGCCAAATTTAATAAAAAACTCCTATATATACTGAAATATATATAAATATAAGGACCAATGCCGATTCATCAAAACAATACCTATCATAGTATTGTATTCTAATTTCGATTCCCCAAATCTGTTCAAAATCTTTTTTCTAAATGGAATATTATAATTCTCAAACCCGTGACCCTCAACGACCCTTCTGCCATATAAATCAATATCGAATCTACCCTAACTAATCCAAGTCAAACTATTAAGTTAAGGGTAATAAATTCTCATGAAATTCATTATTTAAATATTCCTTTTATCGATTTTTAATCTGTTCTGTGAGAAGGTTAATGTTGACCTGGCTGATGAGAGGTTTATTATATCCGGAAGTTGTATTGATATCAAATTATGATAACAGTATTTCTTAAGGTTTCAGTAGTATTTCAGTGTAAGTGTCACACAAATTGTGTGAATTTGTGTCGCGTTGACCACGTCTACCCACAAACCGAGGGTAAATCTGTCATTTGATTAAATTGGAAGCGCAGGATTAAACAAGGCAACTCAGTGGCGTGTAGCTCGACGATCATCATTGCCAATAGCATAGACAGTCTCTGAAACCAGATCTCCATGCATTTGCAATGAAAGGCGCACTTAATACAAATGGTGTCAAATGTAATATCGTTCGCACACCACTTAAGCACTATGAATAACTCTTCAATTTAATGCGAATAACATGTTAGTTCGGAATCGGGAGTTTGCGAATCTCGATAAGCAGTTTTGAACTGAATATTATTATAGTTGAAATTATTGGGAACCGCATCCAAATACATATCAAAATGTTCAAGTTTCGGTAATGGCTTGTGGGGTACATGGTGTTGTGGTGTATGTTGCTTTGGGGGTAAGCTAAACAAAGCTACAACGCAATCTTGCGGCGAAAAGAGCAAGCATTCTTCGGCATGAATATTGTTAGCAATTCCCTTACCCTGCTTGCCGTGGGTGGCTGCACCGTCGCAGCACTTGCAGCCAACTTCTCACTCCACGAAATATCGTTAGCGTCGCATGTGTCTCTCAAAAAACCTATTGTAACTTTATAATATAATTTTATATTTACAAAGAAACAATAAAATGACTTCATTGAAGACATCCTTCCCTTCATCACATAGGGATCTAGGGAACGGTCTAACACAGCTAGAAATAAGATGGAGATTTAAATTTGTGCGATGAATGATGATTCGGGTCCCTACTATTCTATTGTTTTAGTCAGTAGAAGTCTGACATTCCTTTCCACTCCACCCAGAGTGGGATGAGTCAATTGATGGTTTTTACCATAAAAAAAAATACTATTGAATGTTATAGTAAAGAAAGGCCTTGAAAATTGAACAAAATGATATTCGCTGGTCTGAAACTTTGAAAAACGGCAATTTCATAGGTAAATATCTAATATTATTTAGACAGCTGTGCCCGCGATTCTGTCGCATGGGAGTCTATCGCAATTCCGTGTGAATTCCGATATTAACCTCTAGAGCCCCAGCAGCCAGCGGCACAAAAACGTGCCACTAAACAAGTATTAGTTGAGCCCCGCTGGCACAAAATTTGTGTGCCAGCGGGGCTCAACTAATAGTTGACGTAAATAATGGGGTCCTTGAGAGGTTAAAAGCCAATAAATAGCTTTATAATCTCCTCTATCTTTCAGTTAAAGGTCCTCTAAATTTGGTTGATTCGTTCCAGAGAATAGCGTATTTGTTTTAGTATCGAGTAAATAAGTAAGTATAAGCACTTTTTTTTTCTTTTTGTGGTAAAATCATCAAATGAGTCCTCCCACCCCGGGCAGGGCCGGAGGGACTGTCAGACTTGAACTGACTAAAATCCACGGTATTCCTTCAATAGCCCTTTACGTTCCGGGGTCACGGTAGTGAGATAAGTCCCGCGGCCCAGGCAGGCTTCGGCCCTCTACAGGGGGGGCCTCATTATCTTGCTGACGCTCTTTGAGGCGCGCGTGGAACACAACGCGCCGTCGACCCGGGCATGGTCCATGGTCGGACAGCGAGTTGCCCTTTACTCGCTATCCGCATGCCCGCGCCTACGGTGGCCGGAGATCGTCAGGCGACGTCAAGTATAAGCACTTGGGCAAATCGCAATTATTTTGAAATCACAGTCAGGCACTATATTTATATGTTTAGACCAATAATTAAACTTTTACACTTAAAAACTTAAGTAGGTAAAAGAATTTCATTAATTTTAATTTCATAGTGTTTCCGTTTTTACGGTTCCGTTGCCGAATGGAAAAAAACGAAACCCTTATAGTTTTGTCATGTCTGTCCGTCCGTCCGTATGTCACAGCCATTTTATGTCGAAACTATTAGGACTATACATCGTCACCCTCCGCGCTAACTGTCTTATCTAGCAATTCATCATTTTTCAGGGCAACAGTTTTTCGGTCGGACGCTACAATCATGTTACTGTAGTTGCGTTGGCTGTGGCTTTATTTATGCATTAATTACTTTTTTATATTGCTCTTGGCTTATTCTTTAAGTTAGTAGTTGCCCTAAAGCCCTAAGATATCTTTTTATTTATTTATATTCATTTGAAGCAGATACGTCACTCTGTGAGAACTTTGTTTTTCAACTAATGTCTGTTATGACGTGTTGTTTGGTATAAAAATATAAATAAAACTGTATTAATATCTCATAAATTTATTAAAAGTAATAAAAATTTCGTTCGTAAGCTTAAAAAGTTACAAGATACGTTTAGGAAGTTACAAAAAATAATGTTTTAACATTTTTGTCAATTTAGCTGTGTACTTTATGTATTAAACTATACTTAGCTAATGAGATTAATTATTAAGACTTAACCTTCTTTGAAATAAATTTTAATTATTTAATACATCTAGCTTATACCTTGTGCTTATAATAATACTAGCTTCCGCCCGCGACTTCGTCCGCGTGGAAAAAAAATCCCCCGATTTTGAAACATTCTTCATTAGTCCTCCGCTCCTATTGGTTTTAGCGTGATGATATATAGCCTATAGCCTTCCTCGATAAATAGGCTATCTAACACTGAAAGAATTTTTCAAATCAGAACCGTAGTTCCTGAGATTAGCGCGTTCAAGCAAGCAAACAAACAAACAAACAAACAAACTCTTCAGCTTTATAATATTAGTATAGATACTTAATGCTAAGCAGGTATACATTTGAGTTTGTACATAACAACTAAGTCTTAGTTGGTACCTACTTAGATATCACAATCACAGTCTTTGCAAAAATATTAGTCTTTAATTGGACTTGCTTTATCTAGGATTAAAGCGGTCAGTTAGTCTTATTAACCGACTTCAAAAAAAAGGGACCATTTGAGTTTGAAACTATAATAATGGTATGGGCCCCGCCTGCTTCCAACATTTAATTTTATTTAATTTAAAATGGGCTTTTATTAGCTTTTCAGTTTGTTTTAGTATAAGGTTGCAGTCGGGTTTTTTAATTTTTTTTATAACTTTTTTTTACATTTATTTCTTTCTGATCTAAACAAAGTCTTCTCCTGTTGGTGCTTCCTATACTTTTCGCAAATATTTAATTTCTCTTCTTCAGAACCTTTGAAATACGTCATGCACAAACTACACTGATCTTTTTTTGAGCGGTGAAAAGATAAATTCTTGGGTTAAAAACAATGTAGATATTCTCTAGAAGAATTTTTCCTGTAGTAATGAGATTCAACCTTCGGGAATCTCCCAAAGTGCTGTTCGACCATTTTTCGAATTGTGGTATCATTTTCAATGAAGTATTCTCTACGCCCTCCTCGTCTTTCTTTTTCGACGGTATATTTTTCAAGAGATGTTCTAATGGTACCAAAACTTATTCCTAAAGTCTTTAAGAAAATCGTTTGGCAAACCTGGAGAGACTGATGCTGAAGGGGAAAAAAATATTGAAGAGCGGCTTGCCTCTTAGATTCAGGTCCAGCAGTTCGCCGTTTAACAGGTTCTTTTTCACATGCCTCACAATAAACTCACGCTGTGACTGAAGATTTCCTTGGTCCCAATAACTTTGAAATATATTTTCACGAATCTCATCTGTGAAACAATAACAACTGCGTTTATAGTTGATGATTTGACAAAAAGGGCCAATTTTCCTTTCCGGTACAATCGTTTTATGTACTTGAGTAGTATGCTGTTTGCCCGTATTTTTCATAAGCTGGTTAATTTTTCTTACATCAGATTTTTTTGTTTTGGTTCTTTCAGCCTCTCGTGGCGACCCTTCAACTTCAAAATCTTCGGGAAAGACCTAAGTATTGCTAGAAATAACACAATCAATCAATCAATCACAATAGGTAATATAATAGGCGATAGTAACTGACGATGGTTTTCACAATTAACATCACTGAAGTGATCCCAGCACACTAGAATACTGCACCTAAAACAGGAAATATTAACCTCTTTATTGCATCCAGCAGCTTCACAGAGTTGGTTTTGCGTTTGTGTTTCAAGCAAGTCAATACCAAGGCAAGTTCAAGGCAAGTCATAGATTTCGAATTCTTCTAAAATATGTATAGAATTGTCGGCGTGTTCTACATCTTCTCTCTTGGGTCAACCCATAGATTTGTAAATTTTCTAAAGTATGCATAGAATGGTGCTCTGCATCTTGGGCCTGTGTCTCTGATGACAAGCCGTTGATTTGTAAGTCTCCTGAAGTATGTATTGAATTGTTGTGCTCGTGCTCTTTGTTAAGCAGTTTTAAATGTGTGGATCTCTGTGGCATGAATTCAAAACGCTGTTCACAAGACAAATCATTGATGAAATGATATAAGCATATAAGTATAAAGCACCTATGGCAAGAGCTAAATGCTTCAGATGAGCATCCAATAACTTCGCAGTGTTGTTCACGTTGACAATCTACGGATTTTTTTTGTTAAGTCAGATACACTAGCTAAATCTGGTTCACATGGTAAGTCTTGCAAACACATGGTTCTTCTCTGTCTCTTGGGTTCTATGACATAGTCAGGATCCTGTGGTGGATCTTCTAAGTCAATATCACAATAAGGATCTTTTTCCTCATTCTCCACAGCCATTGGTTTGTCCTTCTTGACAATATTTATTAGAGGTTCGTCATCTGACGAGTCTTCGCATTCGATATACTCATTATTTTTCGATTCTGTTTGGATATCCCGCTCTGTCATTATTACCCCGCCATAGTACCATTTTTTACTGAAACACATTTTTACCTTGGAACCAACGCAGTTTACTCTCTCTCCTTTGCGAAGACTTTCAAATCTTTTATTCGTACACAATTGTTTGTGCCATCTCTCCACTTTACGATAACGTCCATTTCGGATTTGAGTCGCATTATTCTACTTAGTAATAATCTGAAGCAAACAGAAATAGCCAGTTTAAAAAAAAATGTTAGTTTCGACTTTGGATAAAGCTAAAAAGGTGTTTAGAGGCAAAATTATCAGCGTTAGGATTCTAACAGACGACATGTAATTTCACAGCATTGTTTTTTGCACGCGAAAATGGATAACTCAAAATTATAATTGCGAACACGGCGTGTAAAAATAACGTCGCCGACGTGCAAAATGAAATAATATATGTAATAGGTACTTACGAACAAAATCCTGTCTTTCTCGATGCGGCGTCGGCACAGCCCGCGATCGCTTAGACGCGACCTGTCACTACGAAGAATTGGTCGACTGAATAGATATATATGATTTACTACTCATAACCACCCGCACCCCACCCCCGTGCATACCGCAGTGTGACTTAATGATATGGCAATAAGCTTCATATTCGTAAAAAAGCTTTGATCTCTAAAAGACGTAAATGCAAAAGAAAAATTGTCAACTTTGTTGAAAAAAATCCAAGCTAAGTGCCCTATGTACATACTTCAGTCATCTTGCATCGGGACGAAAAAAAAATTAATCTTACTAACTGTAGTATGTTCATACGACAGGTAGTGAGAATATTTTTTTCCCTCCTTTTGCACATACGTTAACAAAATACTTGACTATCTTCTAAACGATAAACGATACAGATACGACGACTAGAGAGAACTTTTTCGAAACAAAGTTATGAACACGTAGGTAATGTCAGTGTAGATACGTCAGTTTGTGGGATACAACAGTTAGCGGGGAGGGTGACGACATGTGAAACTTGGTAGGTAGATGTATTCTGTGAACTGCTTTCCGAATTTAAGAAAAATATAAAAAATATTTAAAACACCCCCTTTTGATCCGTGTATGGGGAGCCCCCCTTGGGCTCCCCATACATGAACTGAATCTGATTATTTTTTCATGAAACTTATGCGTTACCTATAGACAGGTCTTTAAAAATGAGGTTTCTAAAACCACTTTTTCATAAAGTTAATCGTTTAAAAGATATACGCTTCCAAAGTGGTAAAATGTGTGCCCTCCCCCCCCCCTAACTTCTACAATAATGGAGTGAAAAATTATAAGAAATATATAATATGCTGTAGACCTTAATGTAAACTTTCAACCAAAATTGGTTTGAACGAGATCGGGTCAGCAGTTTTTGAGATACAGCATATTTTCTAAAACCGCAAATATAACATTGTAATTCATACAAACACTATGAAAAACAAAGTTATTTGGCGTAGTTGTAAAAAATGTTAATAATAAAAAATGTAAATTTGTAAGGTATTGTTTTCGTCAAATAAATATACATATTATATTATATTATTATAGTTACTACGGAAAAAAAAAGTGCGAGTTAGACTCGCCCATGAAGGGTCATGGGCGAGTCTAACTCGCACTTTTTTTTTTCTGACGTGGTAAAATCATCAGATGAGTCCTCCCACCCCGGGCAGGGCCGGAGGGACTGTCAGACTTGTACTGACTAAAATCCACGGTATTCCTTCAATAGCCCTTTACGGACCGGGGTCACGGTAATGAGATAGGTCCCACGACCCCGGCAGGCTTCGGCCCTCTACAGGGGGGCCTCGTCATCTTGCTGACGCTCTTTGAGGCGCGCGTGGAACACAACGCGCCCTCGACCCGGGCATGATCCATGGTCGGACAGCGAGTTGCCCTTTACTCGCTGTCCGCATGCCCGCGCCTACGGTGGCCGGAGATCGTCGGCCGACGTCAGACGCCGTGGGCGTCTACCACTGCGGCTGGGCTGGAGGGAGGACGCTATCCTCTCCCTCACGCGGCCCGCCTCCACCTTCAATAGCATGACTGCATCGCAGAAGGAGGCGACCGCTTCCCACTCCGTCTCGCCCCGCAGCATGGCCTCGACCAATGCCAGGCGCGAGAGGTCTCCGCCTATCGCCGCCGTGAGGACACGTCGGTGCTCTACCCAAGCGGGACAGTCTTGCACCGTATGCTCTACTGTGTCCTCAGGGTGATCCTCGCAGTGGTGACCTCCAGGCGTTTCTTCCTTCCTCATCAGACATAGGTTCCTCCCGAAACTTCCGTGTCCGGTGAGGACCTGCGTCATGCGGTAGGTCAGGACGCCGTGACGCTGATCTAGCCACTCCTCAAAGAGGGGTCTTACCGCCGCAATTGCGGCGTGCCCGGAGTCTGACTCGCACTTGGCCAATTTTTAATTTACTTAAACACATAAGAGCGTCATTTCAACGCAAACAAAATCGCAGGCAGTAGCTGGTATTTAATAAGCCGATAATCTCAACAAATTCTCAGAACACAGTAGGAATCATATCGGAAAGATCTACTTAGCAAAGATAAATCGTCGACGATCCGGCCTAGAGATTTCCCCTGGGCTGGTGTATTGCAAGTATCAATGAGTGCTGTATCTTAATGAAGTAGTTGACAGCCAGAGGAATTACTCATAGAGAAAAATGTATTGAGCTTATATTGTTGTTGTTTATATAACATGATTCTTAACGACATACCTTAATAAAATGTTCAATAAAAGAAACTGGCCAGGCACAATATAGGGTTCCGCATTTTTTATTAGTCAATGGTAAGTTAATCATCAGCAATCAGCCAAGAGACTGGCGGCATTGCCAATTTATATGGCATTGCTTATAGCCTTCGACCAAAGGTTCGGTCAAAATTTCTTTGAAAAGGCTAAATTGAAATGAAAAATTGAGCACAAGGGTCCCACGGTCCAGAGTTGCAACCCCATACTTTTCTTTTATTTAATCTAATCTGTTTCAGATACATATTTAAAAATATTAGAAACACTCTCTCTAAATCTGCAACTTAACGAGCTACTAAGATTACACACAAACAAATTTAAAAAAAAACAACATCCACACAACACGAAAATAAAGCAACCATAGAATATCTCAATCGACTGCACATTGATCATTTTGCAATATCGTAAATAAAGCAAATGAACAGAGACCCATTTAAAAGCGTAACGTTATTTTGACTTTATTTATATGAATGCCCAGTGGGCACCATTGGTCACCTGTATACCATATTTAGTTCCACATTGTGTTCCATTATTAATTTTTCTACCGAGCAGTGAATTATGTGTGCAATGGTGCACTATTTGTACACCGTGTCATAATTATGTAGGTCTTTATGAGGTGTTCGAGATTAAAAGGGTTTATAATAAAAATTAGCACAATTGTTATAGCACAGTGTTCGAATTTGTAGTACTTTTTTTTCGATGGGTTGGGTATTTAATTACTCCTCCCACTCTGGGTGGAGCGGAAGAGAGTGACTTGTATAGACTAAAAACCCGTGCTGCTAGACTTGGCATACCTAGTTAGTGATTATTACTATACAAAACACATAATCTGTTTAGGCTTAGTATGTGGGGTCGGCTTCCAGTCAAAGAGGTTGCTCTTGGGTAACACGGTACCCCTCGGTAAGGCTGGTGTCAAATTTTCTGAACTTTCACTGCTGGATAGACTACATTATATCCCGGAAAACCCACGAGATTTAGGCGGGAAAAACCGAGTGGTTAATATCGGAAACTACACGAACGAAGTTGCGGGCACTGCTAGTTAAGGACTAAATGTCGTCAGATGATGACAGCATATATTATAATATACATACGTCTCACAAACTGATACTGTAAATATTCATTGGAAAATGACATAAGCAAGCAAGTTTTACGCACAACATTTCACAGTATATATTCTTTATTTTATTTCATTCTTTATAATTTTATTAAAAAAAAAAAACAACATCTATTTTCAGCATTATTTATCAACTCTACTCGAATCAATCGATAGTAGTCATGCGATTTATCTTATACGAAATAAAATTTGTGAGAGACAAGAATTACCTTTGGGAACCAAGTCTTGTTAGATGTCTGAACAGATTTTAGAAAAATATTTTGATAGTTTTGTTTGGAACACAGATTGTCTATTGAATAAGATTAACCATGTTATTTTCTTATAACATTTTATGTTAAATAAGTAAAAGGTACTTGAATATTAAGATATGTAAAAAAATGTGAATCCATCAAAATAGTATAGATTTATGTTGATGTTTGTAAAGCCTAATCTGCAGATAAGTACGCAGGTCGAGACTGGATGCTGAGGACACAAGACCGCATGGCATGGAAGGAGTTAGAAGAGGCCTACGTCTAAGACTGGACGCAAAATGGCAATGCTGATAAGTTTATAGACTTTTTTTTTATTCGGAATAGGTTCGCGTTTGACCACCATCTCACCTGATGTAAGTGATGATGTGGTCGAAGCACGCTTACCTAGAAGAAACCTATTCACTCTTGACTTAAAGATAGATTTTTATTTTATTAAAAAGGACGATAAAAACACGTGTGACGGAACTGAACTCCATATTAATCCACAACTAACCTCTTTGTTATCCAATTTATAAAGTTCACAAAAACAGAACAGATATAAGCCTTTACCCCTATTGTAGTGGATTTTAACATAGTACAGATATAGGACAGAAGGACCAGTGCTTAAAATCGGAATTAAAGTCCAGTCTGAGTACCAGTATTCAAATTATTGCGACTACCTATCCGTTCTTTAATAGCTAGTAAGTAGATGACAAAGTAACTGGGGCTCGTTATGACTTCTATTAATTCTTATGACTTCTGACTACCCGTAATGGTTTTCAAAGATTTACAAATGACAGCCGACCAAAGGTTTGCCGTGTTTTCAATTACCAATCTTGGACGTTACTGATAATTTTTGATCATTGTCATCTGCTATCCTATGTCTTGGGACATATGTCAGGGTCGGCTTCCAGTCAAACTGGATGCAGCTGAGTGTTTACATGGAGTTACTGCCTATCTGACCTCCACAGCGCAGTAGCCGGTAGCATGATACTTCTTGGGTAGACTGGTCTCAGATTAACTGGCTTCTGACAACCTGTAACGACTGTCAAAGATGTAAAAATGACAGTCGGGACCAACGGCTAAACGTGCTCTGCAAGGCACAAAGGAATCTCGATTTTTTAAGATGGTCACCTATGGACTGACCTCGGCAAGCAATACTTAACCTTGAAGGTCGATCCATCCGGCTATCATTATTTAGCCAAGAGCTCTTCCAAGATTTAAAGGTAAAATAATTCAAGATCGTTCAACCAAAATTATTGATTGGATTTACTGACGATACTTATAGTGTGACGACTACCACAAAGGCATACCCACAGCGGGCGGTCCATTAGGTGTGCCTTACCTAAGGTAGGGTTATTTTTAAAAAACCGTTGGGTCAGAGAACAATAAGGTTTTTATTGTTCTCTGACCCAGTCGTGTAGGTGTTGATTTATATAGCAGGGTTTTTATGGGTCTGGGTTACCTTTGCATGGTTCACGAATGCAATTCGGTAGAGAATTCATGGGAATTGAGTATTAAAATCTGAATAAATTTATTTATGTGAAGACTCGTTTTGGAAATATGTAAGTACCTGTATCATGGCACCAGTAAGAAGCTGTAGACGAAGTGCTACAAGATAATGGTCACGTGACATTTTGATAGCGTTTGTCTGTTCCATATATTACCGTCGTTTTGATGATCACCTACGCCACACTGCCGTTGACAGAATTTTACTTGTCTAGTGCTTTTATTCCGTAACTTAGTTAAAAAGTACCTAGAAAATCAGTTAATTTAAATAAAGAAAATGTAGACAATGGTGTCTATGAATTACTTACTAGTTTCTGCCAGCAGGTTAATCTAATTAAAACTCATCTGAAACGAAAAAGTTGCCCCGCACTAGGAATTGATCCTTTATCCTGGGTTGTTAGATTAACAAATATAGGTACAACATTCTAGTTCGGGACTCGAAATCGCGATACACAAACCACTGCGCCAATCGTGTCGTCGAAGATGCACCATGAGTCCATGACTGAATATGTTCCAAAATTTGACCTGTATTATACAAGCTCCGTGCATATTTCCTAGCATTAACGTTACTGAGAATGTAATATGTATCTACCTAATTGGAAACTGCGGGTCAACCATGTTAGTCAAAATATTGTTTACTAGTACTCTCGCGGGGCTTCGCTCCCGTGGATTCTATCACGGTAAAAACATAACTCTCCTTTTTTGCAGTCGGGTAAAAAGTAGCCTATAACCTTCCTCAAGCTTCAAGCTACTTCCATACCAAATTTCATCCAAATCCACCCAGTACTTTCGAAGATTAGCGCGTTCAAGCAAACAAACAAACAAACAAACTAACAAACTTTTCCGCTTTATAATATTAGTATAGATAACCAATATTGTATAGGTCCCATACTTACCAGGTACCTACTCAATAAGCTACGAGATTTAAACGCACCCAAACTAAATTAATCTAAATTCTCGGCAAAAATCAGTTCAGTACTAATTCAACCATGATGCACCTCGGCACATCGGCCTTGTGACGACGTCTTAAAAGGAGCCGACAACCAGTGATTTGGTGAGTCTACGTTCCACAGAGATATTAAATTACAAGCTTTTTGTATAACACGTCAACGCACTGCGCTTTTACATGGCAATTTAGTCTACAATTTGAGACATTTTCTGCAGGGTGTATTGACTTCATCGTAGGACTGTGTTTACAAGACACCGCGGCCCCAGAACGTTAGGGCGACTGAAAGAACATAGTGGTTTTTTAGTCAGTAGGTAGAAGTCTGACACTCCCGCTCAATTCAGAGTGGGAGGGGTTATTGAACTATTTTATTTCAAGGCTGTTAGAGGCTGGAGGTCAGATAGGCAGTCTCTGCTGCATTCGGTTAGACTGCAAACCGGCCCCCATATAGTTGCTAAACCAGATAATGATGAAAGCGTTAAATAGCATTTTTTTTCTATTTTAAACTTTTACCACGACATCCTCAGTTATAAAAGTTTCAACCCTGAAATAAGAAAACTCCCCGAAGTATTTTTGCAAGTCAAAGCGATAAAGATATATTAGGGGTCGCAAACATTTTTTACAATTTAGAGTTACGTCTGCCGACATGGAAAGACACTCGCCTTGCTATAGCTTGTACCTACCCGCGGACTGGTCATAATATTATACGTTCATATGTATACTAAATCATTTTATAGGTACTTGAACTTTGAAGGGTTAGCGTTTTGATATAGAAGTCACTTAGGGTCAAATAAATCTTCTCGAGTCGACAGCGCATCGTTTTCACGTACACCTCAATAAGTAGTCAGTGGCGGGAATGTTTTAACGAGATACCAAGGCCGGTAACACAAGGGTCACTGAAGAAATAGCGTGGGTTTTCAGACGGCAGGAGGCCGACACTCACCACCGCTCCTTTAACAGTGGGAGGAGTAATTTGCTGATTTACTCCTACTTCAATTGAAATCTTATGCCTACTAAGTTTAAATACAGATGTCTAGCATACAGGCCATAGGTAATTAATTAGGGTACCGAACAAAAAGAGTAACCAACAGAACCCTGTACTTAAGCCTTTGCTAGCCATCAGTTCGTCTGTCAACGAGCTGTATATCATGAACCCTAATAGAAACATTTACAGTTAATTAAGTCATCCTCAATCAATTTTTACAGCTGGGTCGTCAAATAAACAAACAAAACATTTGCAAAAATCAACTGAAGATGTTGCGATGAGGATTGGGAATGACCAGACTCCATGAAGTATGCAATGAGTACGTCAGAGGTTCTTTCATAGTGCGGAACAGATGATCGAGGACCGGTTGAGATGGTTTGGCCATGTCACGACACGAGAAGAAAGTCACACATTAAAAAAGCACTGGCGAGAGTGGAAGATGGACAGAGGAAGATCGTCAGCCACGTCGTGGACACTGCTACCAAGGATATGGAGCGAGCTCAGCTGAATGCACACACAACTTAAGAAAGAGTGTTCTGCCATCTTAAAACGTGGAGAGCCGACCTCACGTAAAGGTAGCAAGCGTGGAAGAAGCAGACGTAATTATAGCTGTTTCAGTAAAACATTTTTGTTATTTTTGATCTTCAAACCTTGTTTCAAGAACGCGAACCTGAACAAAATTTTATTTCGTGGCTCTAAAGACGATTGAGAAGCGGAATATGCCACTTTATCCTGAAGAGTACTCCAAAAGGTTACGAGCGGAAGCCACTTAGCAAAGAAATGCCAGCGTTTTAGAATAAAAGTTACATATTATCACAGAATTTGCTTAAGACGTGGCTGTTACGTACTTTCTGAGGCACGGAGGAATCTCGATTAGTTAAGATGATTGTTTGGTGGCTTAACTTTGAAGATCAACCAGTGTGACCTTTATTATTTAGCCATGAGTGTCCTATCTCTGCCTCTCCTCTGCCTCCCCGAGGTTATGAGTAAAAGTAAACAATAAAATCTAAGAATTTACAAAAAAACAGATGAAACTATGTGTACTTTATGAGTATTTTGAGGATATTAAATTTAGTTTTTATCACTAAAATTAATAAGTGAAATTGACTCTTGTAAAAATCTGTAATTAGCTTTGGACAATAACTGAGAACTGCTACAAAAAAATGTACGCAAATAAATACCTACTTATTTTAATTTGAAGACAAGAATTGCGCCTGTATCATGGGTGCATTTTTACAAACACTCAATACTGAACAGCTATTTCTAGGCTATACAAACATTTGTTCCGGTGCAGGAATCGAACCCGTAACACGCAGTGCAGCATCCAATCGCTCAACCACAGCGCCAACCGTGTAATTTTTAAAAACAATATTTAGTCATTTGAAATATGGTTCTAAGACAGTTTCTTACTTTTGTAGTATCAATATTTCACAAGCCCTTTCAAACATGTCTTTCGAAATCGCAGCTGTATTAACAGACAAGTTATGTAGTTCTTGCGTTCTATTTATAAGAACGTACTTTATCTTCAACCTATTTGTAATTTTATACGCCGTGATCTTACTAGGTAATACATTTTTAGGGTAGCAGACGTCTATATAGCACGATACCCTTTTAGGATCACTCGTATCGTAGACAAAATATTGTATTTAAAGCCAGACACGGTCAAATTAAATAGTACATTTGGAATACGGGTTCACGCTTGACGTACAGACATTGATAAATAAAAAACTTTTTTTACAAGAAATTGAACCGACTTCAAAACTTACAAAAAAGACTTGCACTACAAAGAGAGATATTGTTTTATTGGATGTCTAATTCCGTTAAAGTAAAACCGTTTTGGTAAAATAGTTTTGGCAGCGCACGTATAGAAAGCATAATTATATTGAGGACTTTTTATACCTCGTGTATAATTATCGATGATTTTATGAGGAATTAATGAATTTTACAAACTTAAATAATAGCCTATGTAACTTGCTTATATTCTAGCTTTAGGATCTTGGAAGAAGAGAGTTTTTTTAACAAGATGCTTAATATACTCACAAAAAGTTCTAACATGTTTTAATATTATGAATGCGGAAGTAACTGTATTTGAGTTTGTTTGCCAAATTTTCATGTCGAATCTTGATAAGATTTTGGTACAGAGATAAATAATCGTCTATTCCAAATATCCCACCAGAAAAACCGAATATCTATTTTTAGCCCCGTCTGTTGTTCTCAAAAGCGGATGACATAACAATTCTTCTTCTCCTTGAATAACCGTGGATATTACGTCAGGTGAAATAGGAATTTCTTCCATAACAAACACATCGACAATTTGTTTAGACAAATCATGGAAGCATCCACACAAATGCAGACAGAGTGTAAAGCTTTTTTCTTACGATACTGGAGATGAAAGGAAGATGTAATTAGGTCTTCCGGATAGAACAATATCTATTAGGACTCTGATTGAAATCCTACCCTCCGTTATATGATGGATACGGAGAGGGAATATCAAACAACTATAATGAATATGTATTGACTATGTATGACACATGACATCACGGTTCTATTATCTCAAGGGGGCGGCAGATGTGTCACACTTCCCCCATCTCAATAGATAGATCTAATTATCCACCTGATAACATACAACCTACTTGTAACGTTTCGATGTCCAGTAAGCACATATGGACTTTTGAAAAGATTCGGATGAAACATAAGTCGCTTATGACTTCACCCTGGCGAGGTTGTTATTATTTATTATAATAAAGTAAAATAGTAATAATAGTATATACTTCCAGTAGACATAAAGAGTGATAAAAATAAAAGCTAAATTTAAAAAATATTCATTTAGAAATAATGCTACCACCAATAAATAAATAATAATTCGTTTTTAAGTTTTAATATGTATAGTGTATAGAGACTCACTGACCCCAGTCAAACCACTACTACGGTTTTGTGGGGCTTAGTTTATAAGTTATATGTAATTAATGTTTATAAACAAATAAACATAATAATATGATAACACGGTCGAAATTTTCGGAATTGATTTACAAACTTATGCATTTGTAAGTTTTCGTTTCTTTTTAATTTGTTTGGCTTTGTATGGTTTCTAGAAAGGGTCTGATAGATATGAGAAAGAGAGATGCAGCTCTCATTCAGATTAAACTAATAAGTCATGGATGTGTTAAGTCCGTAGATATGTCACTATCCATTATCGGCACCCCTCCGTGGATCGGAAAGCACGTGAAGCCGTTGATCCCAGCTGCCATTTGTACCTATATTTTCGATTATCATTATATCTAGAAAATCTGAAAACAGTCCTACTAAGCGGTCTCTAGTCGCCGGCGCGTCGGATTCCACGTGCGCCTTAAATGTTAGTAGTCAACATTAATGACGGGATTGCAGGAATATTCTAACGAGATACCGCAGCCCCGGAACGCAAGGATAACTTGAACAAACTCTGTTCCGCTCCAGCCAAAGCGGTAGGAGTCATTAGATGACTTTTCCGTCACAAAATGTCCTACCCACAGTTCAGTCGGTTCGTATAAAATTACGAACTCGGCTGCATACCATAACACTAGAAGCCAACCGCAACATAATTGGGGAAAAGACTAAATGTTTTAACAATTGTTTTCGTATTTCATTTTTTTTTAAATTCATAATGATCTCACTCTTGACTTCGATCTTGCCTGATGTTAAGCGATAGATGAGGTCTACGATGGAACGAGCGAGCCCAGAAGATGCCTATAATTTCGAACGCTTACGTAGTAAGTATTTTCACTAATTTATATGTACTTATATATTTTAATTGCTTTTACGCTATAAATCTGTGAATCTCAATATTCAATCATTTATTGCTTTCCACAATGTGAACTTACGTGGTAGGTTATATGTTTATTATTCTGAAGTGAGTAACATGGAGGGAACGTGTTCTACTTATTGTCGTGTTGATATGTTACTAACATATCAACACGACAATAAGTAGAACACGTTCCCTCCAAGTCTCAGAGCCCAAAACTTTGATAGATTGTCCCTAAAGTTAGAGTATTTGCGTAACCTGACAGGGTTGCAAAGTCCCGCTTTCACTCTGTTTCTTATTCTTACAAAAGGCTAGTTTAAGGGGAGGTGCGGGGTATTCGGATACATGACAGGTTTGAAAATAGATTTAATTTATAGCGAGTATGTTTTTAACACAAAGAAGTATTAAATCAGATCTATGACATTAGTAGCTCATGGGTAAGTAATAATAGCCGCACGAGTCTATCTTCTAAGTTAAGCAATGCTTTAGGTGGTTAATTCGTAGATGGGTAACCAATAATTACATAACGAGTCTTCTCCCTTGTCCGTGGCTTGAAAAACGTGCGAATCTGTAGCTTTCAAGTATTTGATAGTAATTGATTTCGAATACATATACCATAATCATTAGCAGATAGATAAAAACCTGAAAAACGTACTCAACCTTGTCAAGAGAGGTAGCGTTACACAGTTACTGAGTTGGTTCTTTTTTTTCAATGGATTCATGATAACAATGTCGCTTTAAAGCTGTGAGGGGTGGGTCTTTACTTGAAAAACCGTAAAAGTAACTACTATACCTGTTGGTAAAATAGTTATTCGAACTTAAAACCAAAAAAAAAACGAAAACACATGATGACAATTTTACTACAATAGACTAATACAATATTGCTGTTCTCAGCAAGAATTTTCATATTCAAACACAAATATGATAAATATTGAAGACAGCCACAATAAAAGACAAACAAACCTTTAAGAAGCGTAGCATACATATGTACACACTGGAATAAGATTAAAGGTGATTCCAACGCTATTCACGACGCTAGATTAGCAGTGACATAGAAAAAGAATATGAGAAAATATTGTATCAAGGTTCCAATATAAATTTAGAAAATATAAACGTATTGAAGAGCAGTGGTGGCTCAGTGACTACAAGCAGAAATCTCGATATGTTACGATGGTGACGCATCCATGCACCGACCTCAGCTAGCGTTACTTAACCTTGAAGCTCGACCCATGCGGCTCTAATATTAACGTATTGAAGAGCAGTGGTGGCCCAGTGACTACAAGCAGAAATCTCGATATGTTACGATGGTGACGCATCCATGCACCGACCTCAGCTAGCGGTACTTAACCTTGAAGCTCGACCCATGCGGCTCTAATATTAACGTATTGAAGAGCAGTGGTGGCCCAGTGATTACAAGGAGAAATCCCGATATGTTAAAATGGTGACGCATCCATGCACCGACCTCAGCTAGCGGTACTTAACCTTGAAGCTCGACCCATGCGGCTCTAATATTAACGTATTGAAGAGCAGTGGTGGCCCAGTGATTACAAGGAGAAATCCCGATATGTTAAAATGGTGACGCATCCATGCACCGACCTCAGCTAGCGGTACTTAACCTTGAAGCTCGACCCATGCGGCTCTAATGCAAATAAAAAATATATCACAATTCAAATAGGCCTAATGGGTACTTATAAAACGTCTGAAACGGGAGTGAAAGGTTCAAATTAGTAATTTTGTATGGAAAAGAACCGGCAAGAAACTCCTACTCATTTTTCAAAACGTAATTGATTTTTAAAATTTTGAGTCAACTGTGTTTCGTAGAACTGAACTAATTAACATGAGAAAAATACTATAATAATATTTATTATACGGAACCATTCGTATCATGTATCACAAGAAGCACACACCATTTTTTACATATTGAAGCCACATTTTGAAGCCTTTGATACATAAAGAAATAGCCCGTTTGATTCATGTCACGTAAGTTTTAAGATATTTCGGTTTTTCCAATACTTTTCTAGGATAAAAGATAAAAATATATGCTTCGTTCTGTTAACGATTGTTTGTAGCGTGGAATTTCTTTATCTTTCTTCGTTATTTATTTCGTAAGGGCAGTTGGAAAATGTATGTTTGATAATACTCATATATTGTTTGGGATTACGTCGGTTGTTAATGTATCATTTAAAATAACTTAGTAGTATGTCAGGGGATAAGACAGGCGACTATCAGTCATGGTCATAAAAAGCTTTCAAAAGAAATGGTATAGATATAATAAACTAGCGACCCGGCCCGGCTTCACACGGTCTCATTCTGCCAACCATAATAACCCAAGTAACACAGACGCTTGAAGCTCGACCCATGCGGCTCTTATATTAACGTATTGAAGAGCAGTGGTGGCCCAGTGACTACAAGCAGAAATCTCGATATGTTACGATGGTGACGCATCCATGCACCGACCTCAGCTAGCGTTACTTAACCTTGAAGCTCGACCCATGCGGCTCTAATATTAACGTATTGAAGAGCAGTGGTGGCCCAGTGACTACAAGCAGAAATCTCGATATGTTACGATGGTGACGCATCCATGCACCGACCTCAGCTAGCGTTACTTAACCTTGAAGCTCGACCCATGCGGCTCTAATATTAACGTATTGAAGAGCAGTGGTGGCCCAGTGACTACAAGCAGAAATCTCGATATGTTACGATGGTGACGCATCCATGCACCGACCTCAGCTAGCGTTACTTAACCTTGAAGCTCGACCCATGCGGCTCTAATATTAACGTATTGAAGAGCAGTGGTGGCCCAGTGATTACAAGGAGAAATCCCGATATGTTAAAATGGTGACGCATCCATGCACCGACCTCAGCTAGCGTTACTTAACCTTGAAGCTCGACCCATGCGGCTCTAATATTAACGTATTGAAGAGCAGTGGTGGCTCAGTGACTACAAGCAGAAATCTCGATATGTTACGATGGTGACGCATCCATGCACCGACCTCAGCTAGCGTTACTTAACCTTGAAGCTCGACCCATGCGGCTCTAATATTAACGTATTGAAGAGCAGTGGTGGCCCAGTGACTACAAGCAGAAATCTCGATATGTTACGATGGTGACGCATCCATGCACCGACCTCAGCTAGCGTTACTTAACCTTGAAGCTCGACCCTTGCGGCTCTAAT
This sequence comes from Tholera decimalis, assembly GCA_943138885.2. Classification (NCBI taxonomy): domain Eukaryota; kingdom Metazoa; phylum Arthropoda; class Insecta; order Lepidoptera; family Noctuidae; genus Tholera; species Tholera decimalis. Next base: position 27,073,464 of record OW964571.2, on the reverse strand, counting down.
ATTAACGTATTGAAGAGCAGTGGTGGCTCAGTGACTACAAGCAGAAATCTCGATATGTTACAATGGTGACGCATCCATGCACCGACCTCAGCTAGCGTTACTTAACCTTGAAGCTCGACCCATGCGGCTCTAATATTAACGTATTGAAGAGCAGTGGTGGCCCAGTGATTACAAGGAGAAATCCCGATATGTTAAAATGGTGACGCATCCATGCACCGACCTCAGCTAGCGTTACTTAACCTTGAAGCTCGACCCATGCGGCTCTAATATTAACGTATTGAAGAGCAGTGGTGGCCCAGTGACTACAAGCAGAAATCTCGATATGTTACGATGGTGACGCATCCATGCACCGACCTCAGCTAGCGTTACTTAACCTTGAAGCTCGACCCATGCGGCTCTAATATTAACGTATTGAAGAGCAGTGGTGGCCCAGTGATTACAAGGAGAAATCCCGATATGTTAAAATGGTGACGCATCCATGCACCGACCTCAGCTAGCGTTACTTAACCTTGAAGCTCGACCCATGCGGCTCTAATATTAACGTATTGAAGAGCAGTGGTGGCCCAGTGATTACAAGGAGAAATCCCGATATGTTAAAATGGTGACGCATCCATGCACCGACCTCAGCTAGCGGTACTTAACCTTGAAGCTCGACCCATGCGGCTCTAATGCAAATAAAAAATATATCACAATTCAAATAGGCCTAATGGGTACTTATAAAACGTCTGAAACGGGAGTGAAAGGTTCAAATTAGTAATTTTGTATGGAAAAGAACCGGCAAGAAACTCCTACTCATTTTTCAAAACGTAATTGATTTTTAAAATTTTGAGTCAACTGTGTTTCGTAGAACTGAACTAATTAACATGAGAAAAATACTATAATAATATTTATTATACGGAACCATTCGTATCATGTATCACAAGAAGCACACACCATTTTTTACATATTGAAGCCACATTTTGAAGCCTTTGATACATAAAGAAATAGCCCGTTTGATTCATGTCACGTAAGTTTTAAGATATTTCGGTTATTCCAATACTTTTCTAGGATAAAAGATAAAAATATATGCTTCGTTCTGTTAACGATTGTTTGTAGCGTGGAATTTCTTTATCTTTCTTCGTTATTTATTTCGTAAGGGCAGTTGGAAAATGTATGTTTGATAATACTCATATATTGTTTGGGATTACGTCGGTTGTTAATGTATCATTTAAAATAACTTAGTAGTATGTCAGGGGATAAGACAGGCGACTATCAGTCATGGTCATAAAAAGCTTTCAAAAGAAATGGTATAGATATAATAAACTAGCGACCCGGCCCGGCTTCACACGGTCTCATTCTGCCAACCATAATAACCCAAGTAACACAGACGTGCTGAATTAAGATTGAGTAAGAGCAATCATCTAGAGCATAAATATGCTGAATACTAAGCTGAATAACGTCTGAGTACCGTCTATTCAGCAGTTATTCAAGCAAAAAGGGCCCCAATTTTGAATGCTTAACTCTGAATAACAGCTGAGCAACATCTGAGTAACAGCTTAATAACGTTTCAATTAGCTTAATAACTTTTGAATAACAGTTCACATTGTTTTTATTAAGCTCTTAAAACTGAGTTATTCAGCTTAGTCGAATTGGTTATTGTATTCAGAATTTATAGAGCATTTAAATTATTGTTTACATTTATGCAAACAATATTCATACATATTGTCAAATAAAAAAAATGAAATGAATATTATAATGTCGATGTCGAATGGTGTTGATTTAACATGGCCGGTGAAATTATAAAAGCGGTAAGTTAATTTTAATTTACAAGTTAGAGGTCAGCTACATGTTAATTGTTAGTGCGCAAGTAATTTTGTCGTGAATAGTATGTGTTTCTTTTTTGTATTTATTACGCGCCGCGTGAATAATCAAGATAACTGATAGTAAAGAGTATTTTTATACATACAAACTAGGTCTAACAAAAGTACTTGCGACGAAATAGCTAATACTAGCGATTTTAAACCAACAAAGTAACATAAATCGAGTTGAAAATGTTGTAGTTGTAAGATTAAGCATTTTGGTGACCTCTTAAATTCCTTGTAAGTATAAATTACAAAGATTTTTAATGGCGATCGAAATTTTGCTTTATAATGCTGAATAAAAGTGCACACATGTCTTGTTACTGAGCTATAACTTGAAAAAGAGTAGTCTCATTGCACTAACTTCTGAATAACAATTAGATAGTTGGCCACATTTCTACATTACTCAGATTTTTAGGGTTCTCTAATCGAACGCGGGCCTACGTTGTCCACTTACGTAGGTACTAATGCTGTAACAAAATAATCATGTCATGTGATGATGTGACTCATGTGACCGAAACTCGGCTTGTAAACAAAAAAAATCTATGAACTGATAGTAACTGAATCATACGATATAGGTATCAAATTGTTCGTAAAAATTTTCAATGTTAGGTACGGGAAGACGCGCGGTGCGCGGGAGTGGTGGCGGTGGCGGTGTGAGTGGACAAATGGATAAATGGAATAAACGGCCCGCTCACTGTGATAGTGAGCGGGCCGGGCGTGTCTTGCGCCCAGTCAAGCTCCGCGCTCGCCCCCGCCCCCACTCCCGCACCCGCGCGCTCGCTACCTCTTCAGCGTGCGTCACACCAACTCGACCCACTGCCAATTTCAAATCAGTCAGTCGATCGTGTTGGTTGCGAGCTTTCGGTGACATTCGCTCATGCGTCATGCAAGTCCCTACCAAACGGTAAACAATAAAACTAACGACGCAATAGGCTGCTAAACTTTGCAGTATGTGTTCCGTTTTTTATCGAGGAAATTTATTATGTTGAACCCGACATTAGAATACCTACGTATCATTGCATCGTAACGATAATTTACATTCATTTCGTTTCAGGAAAATGTCTTTTAAAATAATTTCAACACGTCGCGTCATCGCGTGGTAAGGGTTGCACAGAATTGTGTACTGTACCATCCTTATGGGAGAACAAAGGACAACTTCGATGGCCAAGATATAATGCGGATTTACTAAATAAAGACAGCAGGGTCCAACCTCGCGCAGATTGACGGCATACAATGAGTTGTACTCTAAAACGAAAAAAACTATAAAACTTATGAAGAAGCTGAAGAAGAATTATCGAATATGCTAAACTTAACGGATACTGACACTGATCTTGATCAGATTGAACCTTCATTTTGTAACTGTGATTTGTAGCTGTTGATAAACAATTTTGTAGGTGAAATAAAGGATTAAACTTTTTGACTTAATTATTTATTTTTAATTAAACTTCGAACTTAGCCTATATATATAGTGTGCAATTAAGATACGAAATACAACTCATTCCTATATTCATTATACACAAACTTGAATTTTACATCTTGAGGAGATAGGCATATTGAGGCGCGTGTTTCAGTTGGCATTTTAGATTTAAATATATTAAAGTAACTTGATTTTACTGGCTGATCAAAAACTTCAGTCAAACCTGAAACTTTGAAAATGTATAAAAATATATTGTCATTTTATTTAAGTATTTTTTCAATTTCCATAATGTCATTTTGGTATATACCAGTCAGAAAATTTGATAGGCTTTGCTATTGATTTTTCTGGGGTACGGAACCCTCTTCATTGCACGGCAACCACGCATGCTTCACTTTTGTTTAAACTATTTTCATTAATCCTTTGATGACCAGAAACATTTGGACAGTTACTACTGATATTTAAATATTCTTTTAACATTTTTCTTTTGATATAACCGGTTCTCTTATGTTTTTGCCATGGCTTTTGATCCATGATATGATGCAAACAACGGAAAATATAATATCTACGGTACAATAATATTTTAAAAAAGCTGGTATTAAGCTATGGGCGCTATAACAATACAAATGTGGTCTTTAATTTGAATAAGTTAGTTTTAAATTCTCTATTAAACTGAAAAAAGCTTAATAAAAACATAAATAATATTGTTTATTCAGCAGCTGAATAATTAGTAAGACATAGAATCTTATCCAGTTTAAAGATAAAATAAAAACAATTATTCAGTATCAAGCTGTATAATAGAATATTTAACGATATTATTCAGAAGGTGATACTTTATTCAGAAAATAGCTGTTTCAAACGCTACTAGCTTAGTACTGCTTTAATAAGAGCAATACAGATTATGGTTATTCAGATAAATGCTGCCGGCGCGGGCTGTTTTTCAGCTTTAAGAAGGGAAGGACAGAAATACAGAATTTATTAAGCATTCAGAATTTTAAGGGTCCGAACTCAACCTAATCCAGCATTTGGCTATTCCCAAAGCTCTTATACAAACTATATTCATCTTTGAACTGTAAAATGTTCTAAATGTGTACTGTTATCTTGCTTACGTGTTACTTGGGAAATTATACATTAAAACCTTCTTGATGAATCACTCTATCCATTGGTGAAACCGAATGAAATTTTTTCAGTAGTTTTTAAGTTTATCGCGAATAGACAGACAAACAGACGCGACGGGAGACTTTATTTTATAATTTGTAAGGATTTGTTCTTCAGGGCTAGTTCAGTAAAAATAACATTGTATTGTCGCATCATGCATGTCAAAAGGGATCTTAAGTTCCATATTAACAACAATACATAACAAACATAGTAACAGACATACATTCACACTCTATTTAATAGTAATTTGTGTACTTCATAATTAGCATAACTTTTAAGCTGCCTTTTGTAAATAAATATATTTAAGGAAGCAGAACCCCATGATCTATGAGATACTGCAACCCCGGAAATTAAGAGCAACTGAAGACACAGGGTGAGTTTTCAGCTATCAGAATTCTGACAGGCCCTTCCGCTCCACTCGGAACGAAAGTATTCTCATTAGATAATTTCACGCCCTAAAAAATAATCTTCTGTGTTTCAACTATCCTCATACGACGGAAATCCATATAAACCATATATTTTAACAATTCTAAGGTAGATTTATTGTTTCCTAAGCACATTCACATGAAATATTACACTACTTTTACGCGCTTGGTTAGTAGGTAATAAATCATGTTTACGACTTGTCCTTCGATGTGTGCTTGCCCTTATGAGGGATTCCGAAATGGACTCGTGTGACTAGGCTGAGCTGCTAAATAATTATAGTGGCCCGGATCTATCTTCAAAATTAAGCAATGCTTTCCGAGGCTGATTGAGATTTCGATCTTCAAGTTAGGCAATGGTTGCTGAGGTCCGCCCGTGGATGCGTCACCATCTTGACATATCACGATTCCTTCGTGCCTCGGGAAGCAAGATAAGCCGTTGGTCCCGGCTATCATTTGTAGGTTTGCCAGTTGTTACGGGTAGTCAGAAGCCAGACAACCAGACACCAGACTTACCACACTAGTACTCAGCTGCATCTAAAGCTCCGAAGTTGATATCTCTGACGCCGAACCCAACAAAGTTGGGAAAAAGCTAAGAGATGAATAACAGAAATATCGCTAAGAAAATCTGTAGCAAGCACAATTGCACATAATTATCATTTCTCCAAGTAAAAACATTTCTGAAGTGAAAACTCTTTGGCAAACATTCAATAAAAACCATACCGTCTAAAATGACTTAATATACAAAAGATACAAGTCTTAAAAGATGAGACATTGATAGCCTATGTTGGGAGCCTTTCCCAGCAACTCACGTGATAAAATTTTTGCTGAAACTTTCGGAATGGTTGAAATTTAAATTAACTACCAACGGTTTAAAACAACTTTTTAAAAGTGAACGGCATTGAATCGCTATAGGAGATGCAAAAGGACCGTTTGAAACAAGTTGACTAGTCAGTTTTAAGGAAACCTTTATTATGCCACTAGCATTTGCTTACGGCTTCACTCGCGTTTATATAGTCAGTTTTAAGGAAACCTTTATTATGCCACTAGCATTTGCTTACGGCTTCACTCGCGTTTACAATCGCAAAATGCCACTCACATAAGCGTCTCTAGCATCCCATCTGCAGCTATTTAATACTACGGAGTTTTTTTTTGTAAAATAGCTAGCTATTTAAAAACGGTAATCTAAAAAAGCTAAATAAAAGTATTTTTTATTCCGGATCCTTCGCTGGACTTTCTTTTTAAAGATTAGTAAACTTATCTTTAGTGAGGTGGCATTCAAACGCGAGCTTATTAACAATTTAAATAAACTAAAGTTATTAAAATATTGGAAGTGATATTAAAAGACAATTTTCAAGGAATTTCACGTGATTCTTCTGAGTACCTAAATCTACGTGATGATTGTAATGGACGGAAATAAAAGTTTAAGAGCACACAGCAGTGGCTGCGTCAGACTGCAGACAACGAGGTTAATGCACCAATTACAGGCCACCGTACGTAATTATAGAAAACTTTTCATCGACGAACTGAAATTTTTAACAGTTACAACAGTTTCTCTTTACTGAGTTATTGACGTATGTCGGTTGAAATGTGGAAAAAATACGTAATTAGCAATTTAGTAGACTTTTAATGAAAGATGAAAAGAATCTTTGAAATTCAAGCAAGTTTATCTTAGTTTGATTTAGGCATTTCAGAAGTTAAATTTTTTTTGTTGTAAATTCTCATAAATGTTGTATTCGTTATCCTGTCATCATATCCTGGCTTTTTGTCTACAACGGTCTCAAACAATTAAACATTTATTTCAGCAAATATACATAATTATCTATTAAAATACTTAAAATACAAACTAGAATAAAGTATCAAAAAATTAATATCAATATTAATATTCAATATCTTTAATATCCACAAAAAGATAAAGATACTTATTTTGGGACCTGATCTTGTTTTGAGACTGCATGGAACCAATGGATGTAATGTTTTAAAAGTTACCAGGTACGCATTTTTTTTATGTCTGTCCAAGTTATATATATATATAGCTCACTAAAGACCAATTGGATGGAAGAAACTAAGATAATTCGTTCTTTCATCGGAGGACATTAAAAACTATATTGGGAATCTAAAATGATCGTTTTATTTTTAAACCTTTTATTTATGCTCCTTACAACACAACAAACTTTTTAATAATATTAATAGCATAATATAAGTTAGGTATTCATAGATATCAATATCGAGCATCCGTATATTATGTGTAGATCTTACTTATATCGTGATAAATGTAATGTTCAAACTGTGGACGTCGCACTCCCAAATACCTATAAGGACATTAAGTAATCGATGCCATAGGTAAATCACAATCAATATATCCAGGACGCCTAAAAAGTATCTCCATGGTTCATGGTTCAAAAATGTTGGGGCATGACTACAAGAGGAATATTGCACAAAATAAAATTATCGAGAAATGACGTACCCCACGTTGCTGGAAATCTACAAACTAAGCAATATTCATTAAGATTTGTTAAAAATTTAAGGGGAATTGAGGGACGTCGTAATATTGCACGACGTACATGACGCCAACATATTCTAAGATTTATATACACCGGGTACGGCGATTGAACTGTCCGCATGTGAAAATGAAATATTTCTGTTAATTTTCAATATTTATTTGTACAGTTTTGCCATGTGAAAATAGAAAGTTCAAAGTTTTATTATGGCTGATTCCAAAGGAATAAAACTGCCTTTAGCCTTTGCTACAGGCTGAAGTCTCTTTCTGAAAAAAGCGCAGGCTGCTGGAATGACGTCTTCACTCAAACAATTCCATTCTCGCGTAAGAGTAACTTTGAGCGCTTCAAGCGAAGTGTGTTTTTTAGCACAGTCCCTGGCCTGTAAAATACCCCAAATACAGTCCAACGGATTTTAGTCGGGCGATGACAACGGCCACATATCTCGGTCAATCAGCACTGGAACGTTTGCTTTCAACCAATTTTGCGTTCCAATTGCTCTGTGCGATGGTGCCGAGTCTTGCTGGAAAGTCCAACACTCAAAATCAAATGTGTTGTGTGCCCACGGTATCAGCCCTGGTCGCAAGACTTTGTCTCGATAGATTTGTTGGTTTACTTTGACTTGGTTGCGACCCATTGGAAGAAACACGAGTGGAGAACGGCCTTTTTCAAACACCGCCGCCCAGACCTAGATTTGGTTGGCTACTTGGCGTCGAGTAACTTACAATTCGTCTAAATGGTCGCTGACACGTCCCTTCAACTAAACACGGTCATTTTGTTAGTTTAAAAACTGTTCAACGCAAATGTTTTCTCATCTGAAAACACCAAATTGGGACACTCGCCAGAGTTGAGCAAGCTAATTAGCTTGCTCAACTCTGACGAGTGTCCGAGAGTGAGAGTGGTAAGAGCTGATTAGCTCTTTTGATAGATCGAACCATTCACTATGCTGTAAAGCAGTGAGTTCCTGAGAAAGGTTTTTTTTTAATGGTTTGACTTTAAGCTTTTCCTTCAATATGCGACGAAAGCTGCGATTGCTCAGTTTGAGATCTTCTAAGCTACCTGTCTAATCGATGATGCACCTTTTCGACGCCTCCTCGAATCCCTTGGTTCGCTGAATGTCATACAAAAAGGTCGTATGTTGTTATGGCACATAGATTGCGTTCCGGTCATATACCATCCAGGAAATTTGGATACCTAATGAAAAAAGTCGATTCCCCTAATTGCCAAATGTGTAATAAAATAGAAGATTTTCAACATTTGCTCGTGGAATGTGAAAAGAACAGACGAGAGAGGGAGATAGTGATGCGAGAGTTAAAAGTTAATGTGTATGATGTTGGTGCTTTCATTAGAATATTATCTACACCTAATTCAGGAGAAGCAAAACTTATTTATGAAATGGTTGCTGCATCACTAACTCCCTCGATTACTCAATAATATATGTATTTTAATAGTAGTATCATTAGGTATAATAATTAATTAGATTAGGGTATGATGAGGCTGACGTACCTTTGTTAGGTAAAAGCCTCTAAATAAATATAGATTAAAAAAAAAAAAAAACCTTTTCGACAACTGCTGGCGCCGTTGCAGTACAGCGTCGTCCACCGTAGCGTTTGTTAACGCTACCAGTGTAATTATAACGTTGAATAATGCGACGCACAAATTTCTCGTTCAATTGAAGATTCGGCAGCGCTCGACGTATTTCGATATTCGATTTTCCCTTCAAATGAAGAGTAGTGTTGCCCAAACGAGAGTCTCGCAAGAGTCTTGCAATTATCGATTATCCTATTGCTATTTATTAAACGGTATTTGAGATCTCAGATCAGATCTTGCGAGACTCTCGTTTGGGCAACATTAATGAAGAGCAATCACTGAATATCGTTTTAAATCCATTACTTCAAATTCGAATATTATTATGTTTCTCTCACAACAGAATCACTTTAAATGATGATAGAGAACATGTCAAAGACCAACATTTGAAATTTTGGCAGTGTTTGATTCAGTGTTTCGAATTTTAAAACAGTTAGATAGAGACGAACAGTTCAATCGCCGCACCCGGTATATATACGTAGATATATATAAATACAATACAATACATAAGTAATTAAATAATACAATACATATAATGTGTTCTTTCACATCATATGGAGAGAAAACAAAAGAATAATCATAAGTTTAAAGGAAATGATTAGCAACCGAGCTTTTAAAAGTAGCAAATGACTGAGCTCGTCTTACTTTACTTCTTGATTTTAATTTATTACCTGCGGACCCATCCCACTAAAAAAAGTTCATTTGGGTCCCGCCAGCTTGTCACTTTTTAAAATAAAAATGTGCTTGTTTCTTGCCTTTCAGTTGAGTCGGGAGGGTAAAATTAAATTACCTAACTATAGAAGTTTACCGTATAATCTTAAACCACAGCATTTTAAGTAGGCATTTAAGAAAAGGAAAGTAATGTAAAAATTGTGTATTCAATTAAAACTTTTGGCTCAAGTAAAGAGAAACTACTGTTATAAATTATTACTACAAATATATATGTTTCTTGACTATTTATAATCATATATTCTATGAACTCAATTTAAGAATAAATGTAGTTGTATTGACTTCATGTGATTGGTCGAGACTTTGACAGTTCTCGACCAATCATAAGCAAGTATAATGGTGGGAAGTGTGCAGACATTTTGAGTGGTATACTCGGCACTCTGGGGCATTCGTATTGAGTCATCTGCATCATGCATGGATGTCACTTGCATTGTATACTTTATAGTAACTTTAGTAATAAAAGTGGTTTTCAAAGTCTATAAAGAGTGTTTTTATATTCCAAGTCCTTACTTCTGAGTATTGAACCAGTATGGTTCACACTACGAATAAATATTTTCTAGAATTTTCCTATTAGGTTTTTTGTCTAATATTGAGATTGTAACAAGTATATTTGAAGTAACACAAAAGAAAACCTAGTACACAGGACCATGTTTTGAAATATAATAATATAATATAATCTTTATTTATAAAAAAGGAAGATCGTTACATAAATTAAGTACATATGCTTCTGTACCTACTATAATACAAAACAAAATCTCCGACTAAGTGGGTGAACTGCTGTTCTCATCGTGGCTGCAAAATAGTCTGTATTAGGGAGTAGCTAGAATGTCTGGCAGAAACATTATACATATAATTTGTGACACAATATGAACAATAATATAATATACAAAAAACTTTTTACCAAATAATAAAACCGACTTCCATATCAAAACACTACAAAGCCAAAAATAACTTTAATTTCGGTAGTCGGTGTTATTGATTTTGTATTTTCTTCTGTTTTTGACACCGCCTTCCGAAATTAAAGTTATTTTTGGCTTTGTAGTGTTTTGATATGGAAATCGGTTTTATTTTTTGTTAAAAAGTTTTTTTTCACGCTTTTTAGTGGGTCGGTTTGTAATTTATCTAGTTTCAAAAGCCAAAATGTCAACTACTTATCACCTTTTACAAAATATTGCTTTTCCCGATGCAGAGCCGTTAAGTTTTGAGGAGTTCTCCTGGTACTTCACCATCAGCTCTACATCACCATATGCATTATGACGAGCATAAAGTGCTTAACATCCATATTCAAGTAATTGAATCGCAATCCACGAAATACTTATTATTGAGTAGTTTCGGTGGCCATCTGTGGTCTTCATCATCAGTTCCACTTCCCCAAATGGTGCTTTTCGAGAGCAGCTGCACAAGGTACTATAATAAATACCCAAAACGCTATAGGTGTGCCTATAATATTTGAAGAGTTCCCTCGATTTCTTGAGGATCCCATCATCAGATCCTGATTTGATAACAATGGAACCAATTAGAAAGTACACCCTTTCACACGAAAAAAGAATTTTCCAAATCGGTCCAGCCGTCTCCGAGTTACGAGGTAACGTACATTAAAAAAAAGTTCAAGACGAACTGAGAACCTCCTCCTTTTTTGAAGTCGGTTAAAAAGGAATTCGATTTGTTTACAGTACAATTGACCCGTAACTTAAAATTGGCACAACTAAAGAATACTCATATTTTAAACAACAACACAAACTATCGGAGCCGGGCCCTAGTTTGACTAACTGACTAAGGAAATTTCTGTCTACTGGTACTGTTCCCTTGAGCCAACGCTATTAATTTACTGATAAAAAGACTTTGAGAGCCCTTTTATCTACAAAAAGCGTTTTTTTATTTCAATTGCCACGCTCCAGGCATCTACGCTCCACGCATCTTGGGCTTTCTACTGTCTTCAAGCAAAAGAGATCAGCTTGAAGACAGTCGAAAGCCCTGGATCGAATATTTACAGGAATTTTGTTTTTTATTAGGCTGAAATGGTTAATGGAAGTATTTATGAAAATCAATAAATTTATTATAGTTTGGGCCGGATATAGATAAAGATCCGGGGTCAAACATAGGCCACTATAAGATGTCAGTTAGAATAGTATGTCAAGTGAATCACAAACATGATTTCATTATTGACTTTGAGCGTTTAAATATTTTAGAGGTTTTTAAAGGCAATAATTAGAGGACTATTCATCATAAGGGATTAACATCATCTTCGGGAGATGGAACGATAGAATATGTTCGTCGTTTAATGAATATTCGCTGAGAGTGATGACTGGCCGAATACGAACAAGTTTTGCTGAACGATGTTTTCTCGTCAACCTATAAGGTTACTACGGATATTGTTATACCAAGTCATTAATTTGGATATGTTATGCAGAGACAAGCATAGAAGATTCTATGTGAACTAAAGGCAACAAAATTTTCACAGGTTTAAACACAAAAGGGTGTGACACATGCGGAGATTTTAACCTTACGGTGAAAATAGCAGAAGAACTCGTGGCAAAATAATAACAGCGGTGTGGCCGACGATCTTGACAGTTAAGGAAACCCTGCCGATGTCGTGTACTGTATGCCTGACCATCTCAACATATCGAGATTCCACCGTGCCTCGTAAAACATGTTAAGCCGTTGATTCCGGCTGCTATTTGTACATTTTTGACAGTTGTTACGGGTAGTCAGAAGCTGAAAAGTGTGATACCAGTCTTGCCAAGGGCAGTCGCTTTGTCCAGCTTCTGGGTTGGAAGTCAGATAGGCAGTCGCTCCATTTAAATCACTAGTACTCAGCTCATGAGGTTTTAACCATCCACAGCGGAAGCATCAGCACAACTTGGATTTGGTTATCTTCGGAAAGAATTAAAAATTATTCCAAGCTAAAAATAGCTGTATAAATGTTGCAAACATATTGTACAATTCGATTTATTTTACAAGATTTTATGACTCATTTGTTAGTAGCACTTATCCCATGTTAGTAATAATATTATATTTTTTTTTATCTTATCTTAATTTTAAGAACTACATAATATATAGAGGCTGAACTGTACGACGCTTTACCGTGGCAAAAGTATCGATTATCAATAAACCGCGAGATGCCATTATTGTTTTGTCTCGTTTTAAATTTAGGGTTCCGTAGCCGAATGGCAAAAAAGGAACCCTTTTAGATTCGTCAGGTCTGTCTGCCTTTCTGTCTGTCCAACCGTATATCACAGCCATTTTATTCCAAACTTTTAGGAATACGTGTTGAAACTTGGTAAGTAAATAAAAAAAAAATAAGAAGGGGCCCCCATAACTACATGGAACGGAAATTATAATATTTTTCATCAAACCTATACATGTGTGGTCTCAATAGATACGACTTTAAAAATTACACTTAAGTTTCTAAAACCATATTTTCTTAAAGTCTATCGTTTAAAACATAGACACTTCCAAAGTGGTAAAATCTATGTCTCCAGCCTCTAACTTTTAAAACAATAGAGTAAAAAATCTAAAAAAATATATATGCTGTAAATCTTAATAAAAACTTTCAAAGAAATTTTATTTGAACGAAATAGAGTTCAGCAGTTTTTGAGATATAACACATTTTCTAAAACCGCAAATATAAATTTGTATTTCAAACAAACACTATGAAAAGCAATGTTATATTGCATAGTTACTACGGCACCCTTCATGGGCGAGTCTAACTCGCATTTGGCTGGTTTTACACAGATAAAAGACGGACAGATTTCCTTATGCTGTTTTTCTTTTTTCAGAATTTTTAGGGTTCCGTAGTCAACAAGGAACCCTTATAGTTTCGCCATGTCCGTTTGTCTGTCCGTCTGTCCGCGGTTTAGCTCAAAAACCATTGGTACTAGAAAGTTGTACTTTGGCATGAGTATACACGTTAATGACGCCAAAAAAGTGGTAAAATAAAATTTTGAAAAAAAAAAAAACAATTATTTAGGGTACCTCCCATACATGTAAAGTGGGATGATAATTTTTTTTTTCGTTCTTCCCATAGTGTGGGATATCGTTAGATAGGTCTTTCAAAAATATTAGGGGTTTGGGAAGACCGTTTTTTGATTAAGTAAACCGTTCTTGACTTATCAAGCTTTAAAGTACCTATTTTCGTTAGAGTCAAGTGTCCCCCCATCTATCAACTAAATGGTTATAGTTAGAAATTCAAATGTCACGGCAGTAGTACCTATATATAACGAAATTTAAAGGAAAACTATCACACATAAGTGGGCTTTACAAGTTTACGAGTAATAGTCGACCAATTGTATTTGACTTGAAAATTTCGAACAACTCTATAGAAATGTCGATAGATGGCGCTAAGCGCCAGTTGTATCGTGCTAGCTTCTTGTGACGATTGAGTAGTGTAGCTCTGTGTCCGTATTTAAATTCAAAACACCGGCTATGACAAGTTTTATACAAATCTCTAAAAAAAATTGAAACTTTCCGTGCAAAATTGTCGGATCAGGTGAGGATTTGTATAGGAAGTCAAATTAGTTAGGTAGTCATGTTTGGCTTTTAGTTAGACCATGGTACGAAATGATTAGTCAGCGAATACGACACGCACTTGGCTGTTAAAAACTACGGAACCCTACACTGCGCGTAGCCCGACACGCACTTGAGCGGTTTTTAGAGCAGTGTTGACTCACGACCTACAACTCGTAAGGGTGCGTTTCCACCAGAGATGTGCGATGTAAATGTGTCGTGCGAGGATGTCTAGCTGTGCTGTGAAAATGTGTGGGGGTTTCCACCAAAGCTGTGCGATGAAAATGTGCCTACGACGATGTGTAGCGGAGCTGTTAAAATGCGCATTAATGTGTGGTGCGAGGATGCGCAAACCTCGCAACACATCCTTCTCAACACACATTCCTCGCAACACATCCCTCGCAACACATCTCTCGCACACATCCCTCGCACACATCCCTCGCTTGTTTTGTATAAGCAAAAATGTAGCTCCGCTGAGCCGTTTCCACAAGAGCTGTGCTGACCGAGGCGAGGTAAATGAAGCGATTCTATTGGTTCTTTACAAACACATCCCTCGCTACGCATCCTCGCCATCTCTGGTGGAAACGCAGCCTAAATCGTGCCTGGGCCACCGTTGCTCTCGACTATACTTGCCAAAAAATTATTCCTTATTCAAAAACTTCCTATCGTAAAATGACCACGTTTAATACTACTAGAAATCAAGTAACCCAAGTATACTTGATTTCTAGTGGTATTAAGTAACCCAAGTAGCTAATAGAAAACAATGTTCAGTAAATAAATCCAGTTCCTAGCTAGTCTATTCATTACTGAAATGGGCTATTTACAAATTTATGGCTACTGTTGAAAGCCAAAAAATCGCGAGTGGTAGATCTCGTTAGACTTTTTATTCAGTTTCGACTTTGTTGTGGTTTGAAACTTTCAACTTATATCTGAATTTGTTTGAATAATTCTAAATCGCTTTCAGTGAAATATAATATAAATCTTACAATACTTTCTTACTACACTACTAAGAATCTATATAATGATGAATTCTGAAAAAAAATATGATTTTTTCATTTGTACAATTTATAATATTCAAGTATTTAAATTTAAAACCAAATCTGAGGAGAGCCTTTCCACAACTTTAACATTTGTCTAGAGAGACAAATTTTAAGGTTGCGGAATTGCTCGAACGAGATACCGGAGAGCCAGAACGCAAGGAAAGCTGAAGGGAAAGGAGTTTTTAATCAGTAAGAGAAGTCGGGGGAAAAACCCATCAAATGAGTCGCGAGTGTCAGGCTTCTACCTACTTTATGTGTTTATCTAGTACGGAGCGTAAATTAATAAGCTTATTTTTAGATAAAGCCGTAATGAAATAAATTCCCAAGATTAATTGAAAGATCCATTGAAAAGGAGATTGTTAGATTCCTCATTTTAATTACATTTTATGTCCATCACAAAAATCAACACAAAATGGGGCCGTAACATGATTATATCAAAATTTGTTCAGACGTAATTAGGAGACTGATGCGGGCGATCATATTTTTTGCGATAGTCAACCTTAGACCGAAGTGTTTAAGTGCAATTTTAATTGTGTGTAACCGTAAATTATTTCTTTGCCATTTTCGATCGTAAGTTTAAGAGTAACGGTTGTTTTTTGATTGTATGCTAGTTTTAATTATTTATTTTACGATGTAATGAGGGGTTATAGTTAATTTGTGGGTTAGGTTAAGTGAATTTAATTGAACATGTGTCGCTTCTTGTTTTATAGGTCGTAAATCTTTATTATATTAATATTGTCTGTAATGAAAATATTGGTTTGTACGGTTTGTCAATAATTGCCTTAGGGCTTTCTCAGGGATAGATTCTACTAATATTTTACTCATGAAGGTTAGTTTCTAAAACCTTTATTGATATGGGAAAGAAGCTCCATAAAAATACAGATTTTATTAGACGATCAGTATTAGAAACAATATTTTAACAATAATACTTAGTTTAAAAGTCATAAACAAAATCTAAATTCAAATTCTATCTAAATCACGATCCCTCGGGAATTCCTGCATAAAAATATTGGTTGCCCTATACCTTACCTCCTTTATTTTGCAGTGAAAGTTCCATTAAAATCAGTTCAGCCTTTGCAGAAATAAACTCGGACAAAAAGTTTAATAAGTTTGTTTATGTTTTAGGACCGTGTAATGTAATAACTATAAGCACTTGAGAAAAGACAGGCATTTTTAAATCACACACAGATACCTAAATTTTATGAATAAGCCTGATATAATTTATTGACCCTTGCTTCAGAACATACACACACACACACAGATACAGTCGACCGTCGTTGTTATTTCCACTTTAAGCTGATCTACCGTATTATCGAATTTCAATAGTATACGAGGCCAGCTTAAACTGGTGTAGATGCCACTCAAGTGACTAATTGAACTGTTGTATTTTTTTAATTTACTTTTTTATACTAGACCACACAGATTCTTTACCAATATAATTGAAGTAAAGATAATGTCATCCGATACTGCGGCCCCAGGACGCTAGGGCAACTGAAGGAACAGGGTGAGCTTTTAGTCGGTAGAAGTCTGACACTCCCTTCTGCACCATCCACAGCGGAAGGAGACATTTGATGATTTTCACCCCGAAAACAAAAAATACAATAATATAATTAGTTTCCACATTTATTATGCGCACAGCCAATGTGTGGGATTCTCTGCCGGCTTCTGTGTTCCCTGCAACATATGACGCGTCAGCCTTTATAGCAAGAGTGAAAAAGCATATGGGCTCACTGGTCCCATCGTAAACCTCATCTATCGCTCACTATCAGGCGTAAACGAGATCAATCGCGGTCTTATCCGAAAAAACAACAGGTTGAGATTTTTCAACCACAACCCAACACAGACTGGGCTGGCAAACTCCCAGATTACGCACAACAATGTAAGATCTAAATCTCGTCCTATCATAGATAAGAATGGACCGCAAATATTGACTATAGCAATACGAATTTTGATTCAGGATCGTTTTATTTACTGGTAGTGTATGGAGACAAGATTGGGGTTGAGTGTCAAGAAGTGTGGAGGTGAAAATACGTACTTGTATATACATATTGGTGGATAGGATCATTGCGTCCTTAAGGCTTTTTGAGTACAAGTTAACGAAAATCCTAACTAACGATTTTTGCTTGCTTCAAAAGAGACGTTAATTTCCGAGTTTGTTTCAGTGTTTCTTCTCAGGGTAGTTAGGAAACACAGGCTTTATCTAATTTAAATTCACGAAAAAAATTACGTGAAAAATTGTTATTATAACCAATTTGCAAAATTGATATCATTGTTTCATTATATTTCATGATGACCATAAAGAAGGCGCGCAAATAAATTATCAATCAAGGGTAATTACTTACATGCTTCCTCAATGAGATTCTCCTGCTGACTCTCAACGCAGTACTGCAGAAGTATTGTGAACAGCACTCCGGAGATAACGTGCGTACTTGAAAATAGCATCGTAGACAACACTAGCTATTTCTATCGACATGAAGCACTTTTGGGGACATCACTAGCACTTATATTCAGTGCAGTTTCTCACTTTTTAGGATCCGTTTGATTTCTGTAACAAAGAAAAGTCATAGTTAGATATATTATACTATAGGTATATAATTAACGGCTGTACCATTTTATTATCTGAAGGGAACAAACTAGGAAATGCAAAACAGATCGAGATTGAGATTTCGTACATATTTTGCGAATTTGATTCACGTACAACTTTCGTACGAGATCTCGCTAAATCTAGCGAGATTAAATAGCGCAATCGCGAGATCGATGGTGAAGAGAAAGAATGAAATAGATAAAGAAAATAACTATATCCCCTATCTCATCACGCATAAGTAAATTAACTATAGAAAAATTGTTGTCTTCACCACCAGTACCTTTTTTTTCTGGTGGGGAAAATCATCGAATGACTTCTCCCGCTCTGGGTGGAGCGGAAGGGAGTGTCAGACTTGTACTAACTAAAAACCCAATCTGTTTCTTCAACTGCCCTTAAGTTCCAGAGCCGCGGTATCTCGTTAGAACATTCCCACAACCCGGGCAGGTAATGGCCTTATGGGGCCGCGTCACCGGTGCTGACAGCTCTTTGGGGCGCGCGTGGAACACAACGCGCCGCCGACCCGGGCCTGGTCCTTACAGACGGTGAGCTACCCCTGCTCGCCGTCCGCAAGCCCGCGCCTACGGTGGCCAGAAATCGGCTCACGATCCCCGACGACCGGGGCGTCTTCCGCGGTGGCTGGGGTGTGAGGAAGAGAGTTGTCTCTCCCTCGCGCGTTCGGCCTCCTCCTTTCACCACTAGTACCTATTTAAAGTTTACGACGTGTCGTCCGAAGCGGTCGCTCTATAAGACTCAAATCAACTGATAAGCATATTTTTTATTTTAATCAAAGTATTTAATTAAAGATTCTCATTAAGAATGTTGAAAATTATCTTACGTTTACTCTTCTCAAGTTCTACCTACTCAACGCATTGTCCTACTATGTTTGCATAACACCAGTCTTGCCAAGGTGTATTGTGTTACCCAGCTATGGGGTTCTGGAGATCAGATATGCAGCCGCTGCATGTAAACTAGTACCCAGTTACGTCCGGTTAGACTGGAATCCAACCTCAATATAGTGGGGAAAAGGCTAAGCAGATGATAACTTTATAATCATTAAATCCTAATCATAAATCCAAAAATAAATACGTGTGAACACTTTCGAAACCCTCACTATGATCCATATCTGGCCATCTCTTGACATAAATATCTTGAGGCATGGGCCAGCCGACTTTAAGCTTGCCGAAAGGCGACCTCAAAGATCAGATTTGAATCTTATGTCTTTCGATATGTTTGCGTTTCGACTGTCATTCATTTTCGTTGAAACTTGCATGGGTGTTGTTGTTTCTTTTTCTGTTGTGAATTTCGAAAAAGACCCTTAGTAAGTGATGTTTAAATTATGTTGAAAATCTTCCTGTTTGTTCAATTCAGAAGCAAACGAAAGAAATTAGTCTGTGAGTCGCTTTGACCAGATAATGCAATAAAGATTCAAATAGATGAATTAAGTGAGGTTATTCATAACGAACTATCATCATAAACATAGATCGTTACTCGTGCGCTAAGCTGTTTTGAAGTGAACATGCCCCGAGGATGCTCCATTGGGAAGCGAAACACGTATCGGTTTGGGTTGCATGTTGCATCATTCACAGATGACAAACAACTAGTTTTTTGTGGCAGAAATAATACCAAATGACGTTACTGTATCTAGCTTGAGGGTGTCCTCGATAAAGTTTGACAATTCGCTATCTCTACTCTAGAACAAGTCTTACCCAACGTCGTCGGTCGTTCTTATATCCAACATGGTCCACTTGAGCAAAATAATTGAATTCAACAAAAATACACTACTATTTCCCACACCAGTAGCATTGTACAATTAACCGATTTCTCATAAAAACGTCAGATTGATGCTTTAATAAGCTGAGCAAATTAAGCCGTCAGTCCTACCAATCGGGATCCCGTTAATGATGACATATTCGATGTTTTACAGAACACGGAGTCGCGATTATTAGAGACGCCATTGATCAGGTCTTTGGTTCTCCAAGCCATTGTCACAACTGTCACTAGTCGACAATTCATTACTTTACTACCTTTTCTACAGCTTCGGCCACGGGAAAGTTGGGAATTAGCGTATGGGGACATATTCTCAGGATAAAAAGTATGTCAAGTTTAAGCCACATCCAAAGTCGTTAATAGGTACGTGGAAACATAACAAACAGACAGTTACTTTTTCATTTATAATATATATGGGATCCAAATTATCTATCCGGTTTTTACCGCGTTAATCCCGATTCCGTGGTAATTCTGGGATGAAAAGTAGACTGTGTATTATTCGAGGGTTTCAGCTAATTACATACTAAATTTCATTTGAGTCTGTTCAACCATTTTAGCGTGATTGAATAACAAACTTCGATCTTAATTTTCGCATTTATAATATTAATAAGGTTTAGTGTAAGTATAAACTTGTATGTTTAGACATTACTGTTTGGGGTCGTGGCCGCCGAGTTGCTTTAGAGATCTATGGGACTCTTAATGTCTGATTAAAAATTTACGCGAGCTTTGACAGTGGGCCGATTGGTTGTGCCTGTTTGAAATGAAATTTAAATGGGTTATTAGAATGGGTCTTTTGTATCATTGTCAATGGAAGGGTTGTAATTGGAATGGTGGCTTCTCAATAGGTGTTGTAAGTTCCTGAGAATGCATTTTTTAAAGAATCCTGTCTAAGTCTTAAACTGTTGTTAATTGATGTTATATATAATATTGCCTTTGATTTTAAACGCAGTATGCCTCCCACTACCACACAAAAATGTCTGCAGTGACATAAGGTACAGTAATGCAACACGTAAACTACACCCATAATCGAAACGTGTTAAATTGACTCGTCATCTCATACATTACTGCATGGTAACACTTAATTACAGTCTGTAACCAATAAATATGTCAGGTAATATTATAATCAAGCACACTGAAATCACGGCTACATTTCGGGGAGTGTGCGATGGAATTACACAATCTAATTCCACCAAGCCCGTTCCATCATCGGACTACGAGACAAATGGCGAAGCGCCATCGTTACATGGTGGACATCCCACCCATACGCACCAAACGTTTTGGGAATACCTTCATTGTGCGTACGGCTAAGGAGTGGAATTCCCTGCCGGAGTCTGTGTTTCCCGATAGCTATAACCTAGGAGTCTTTAAGTCAAGAGTGAATAAGTTACTTTTAGGTAAGCGTGCTCCATCTTCGACCACATCATCACTTACCATCAGGTGAGAAGGTGGTCAAACGCGAACCTATTTTAAATAAAAAAAAAACGGCCAAGAACTAGAACACAATAAGATATAACTTCTTACCGTTCTCACAACTGCACGAAATCCGACTAACGTGACAACCAAGACCTCTAGCATTTCTTTCCACCATTAAATTGATCTTAATCGATAACAGCAGATATCGAATGCCACATTTTTAACCCGAGAGCCAGTGGCGCCAGTAATAACACACAACTCGATTCTACTCGATTCCAACTCAGTTGGAGTCCATTACAAGATCGATTGTATTTGCAATCGCTTTGTAGTGTGGTTGGTTTTTGTCTTGTTTACACAAGGTTTCTTTGATATACGATGAATTTCAAATTGATATTTTAAATTTAATGCAACAGAAAGATCACAAAAAGGAGCTCCACGACTTTATCCGTTCATCTCCCTTTTACTACCAGTCTACCAGACGTACTGTAGGGAGCTATCGAGTTATCGACACTTGGTCGATATACCGTCTTATCTTACTAAGCGCTTCTCTACATTTATTGTGCGCATTATTCAAGTGGACAGGCTTCTTTTGGGCTCGCTCGTTCCATCGTTGACCTCACCTTACACTTACCATCAAGTGCGATCGGGGTCAAGAGCGAGCTTATTCGTAATAAAAAAGGTACAAAGGTGGACCTTAATGCTTTATGCATTTTCTACCAGTCAACCAAGTGTGGTGAATAGATAACATGCCAAGTGCAAAAAAAGCTAGGTAGCTATGTAAAAAATCTATTTCATTTAAATAACAAGTACATTCTTGTACAACTTTACAATTATTATAATAATTACATAGTTGATACGCACCTAAGTATTCCCAATTGACAGTTACAGTTGTTATTTTATGGTCATACTAGCTTCTGCCCGCGGAATCAGTCGCGAAAAACGATTCTTACAGTTTGTAACATTGTAGCAGACCACCAAAGATATTTTCTACTAACAAACAATGACAAATCGAACACAACGATATAACATACAGTTAGCTTTCATGCAATTACAAATAATCATCCAAAGTAACTTGAAGAATGACCATTCCCTAGAAACGCATTACCTTTTACAACAAAACATACTCCTTAATTAGAACTGCCGATAACAATAACGGTAACACCAAGCACAAATACTCAAAATGCTATAACAATATCATTAAATAACTAACCCTTACATAGTAACACTTAAAACCAGGAATGCGAGTAGTAGCTAATATCAAGTCTATATAAACAGACAACTTCTGCCATTAGAAGGCAGTGTTCGGTAGTAGCAACTATTTAGGAAAAGTGTTTTAATCTGAAGAATGTTGTTAGTAGAGTTGTTCATCGCTCATATAAGCACAACTGTGAAAATGCGTTAAGCAAAATGCCTTGGAATGTCCACTGTGGATTTATTTATTTTAGCTGATAAGTAAGGCAACCATGAAGCTCGTGAATGAGGAAAAAGGTATGTGACGAACTATTTTATTGTGTCTTCCTGTTTACCGAAATTATCTGATAAAGCTTAGAGTAGGTATACAGCACAAGCTTACAATACTAAAAAAGCTTATACAAAGAGTAAATATTAGTCTTCAATTCTAAAACAATTTTACATGAAATAAGTTTCTCCACTGATTTTAAACCGTCGCTATCATGTTACAAAATAGTTGTTTGTACAACATACAGTGCAGTAATGTAAACGCTCTGAAACTCGAAGCAACTAATGGACACCGTAAGTTCTTATAAAGCCTTGTCCACGCCCACTTTTTGTTGCTGGGTTGTAGCTTGGCTAGAAGTTGCATTCTCCTTTGGCCAATGTCCTACGTAGTTGAATTACAATTTATATAATAATGATATTAGATTTCTAACTAAGATTTTTTATATTTGCATGTTATAAGTATATATATGTAGTATGTTAGGTTATATGCCATGCGGTTTTATAGACCGAAATTGGGAAGGGAATCCAAAGAGATTGGGTATTTTGAGCTCCATTAAAGGCTTGTTTTGTTCTTGTAAGGACACAATTCAACGCTTAATCGAATGGTTTAATCCGTATTGTATTCATAGGATTTATACAGGCAGGTTGTATAACACCGTAGACTTATACCACGTCGGAACTTAAAAGAAAAGATAAAGATCCACGATTGCTGAGCAAAAGAGAGATATAAGCTATGAGAACAATAATGATGAAAGAAGTTCATTGTCAAAACCACTCACTAACTGCTTCGCAAACTTATCAATACTAATGCACTGTTACGGAAATTTCATCTCTAATGGATGGGTACATTGTACTTTTATTTCATAGCCAGATACACATAAGTAATTAACAAAATTCTCACTCACAACAAAAAACTCAGATCATGTTTACCAACCCATACAAAATTGTTAAAAGCATTTTCCTCCTACACAGCCAACTGATTATTCTCAACGCAATATCCAAGGGAATGCCAAGCAAATCTTTCATATTCATTCAAACATCGCAATCACGAACACATACCAACTTTATCGTCATGAAGAGACATACAAAATCGGCGAGCCATGCGCAAAAATATACCAAGCTATTGTGAACCTTGATAGCAAATATGTCACCCGAATATGGACTATTGTCATTCAAACATTGATGAATAAGTATAAAAGGATTGAAGTTGCGTGTAATGAAGATCTTTGCATCGGTTTTAGATTTTAGAAGCGGTTTGTGGTTGACAAGGATTGTTAAGCCGGCTCTACACGTTGGCCAACACAGTGGCGAATGTAGTGGCCAGTGCCTATTCGCCAACGTGTAGAGGGGGTGTTTGTGCATCTTGGGTTGTATTGGAATGATGGCCGACGAGTTGGCGCGAGATCCGTGTGGTGTCGGTTTTTTGCAAAAGATCAAAGGGTTGTTGGCCGAGTATTGGCTACCGCGTCCACACGTTGGCCGCGCGTTTAGTATGCTACGAGCTCCCAGAACGATCGCACGCACCTGATTAAACATTTTAACCGACTTCAAAAAAAAGAAGGAGGTTCTCAGTTCGTCTTGAACTTTTTTTTTTATGTATGTTACCTCATAACTCGAAGTCAGCTCGACCGATTTAGAAAATTCTCTTTTCATTTGAAATGGTATACTTTCTAGTTGGTCCCATTGTTATGAAATCAGGATCTGATGATGGAATCCTGGAGTAATTGAGGGAACTCTTCAAATATTATAGGCACACCTATAGCGTTTTGGGTATTTCTTATAGTACCTTGTGCATTTGCTCTCGAAAAGCACTATTTGAGGAAGTGGAACTGATGATGAAGACCCCAGATGGCCACCGAAACTACTCAATAATAAGTATTTCGTTGATTGCGATTAGATTACTTGAATATGGATGTTAAGCACTTTATGCTCGTCAAATGCATATGGTGAAGTATAGCTGATGGTGATGTACCAGGAGAACTCCTCAAAAATTAACGGCTCTGCACCGGGAAAAGCAATATTTTGTAAAAGGTGATAAGTAGTTGACATTTTGGCTTTTGTAACTAGATAAATTACAAACCGACTCACAAAAAAGCGTGAAAAAAAATTTTTATCAAAAAATAGAACCGACTTCCATATAAAAACACTACAAAGGCAAAAATAACTTTAATTTCGGAAGGCGGTGTCTTTAGTTTTGTATATATTTTCGTTTTTGACACCGCCTTCCGAAATTAAAGTTATTTTTGCCTTTGTAGTGTTTTTATATGGAAGTCGGTTCTATTTTTTGCTAAAATTTTTTTTTGTTAAAAAGTTTAGTCACGCGTCGGTAACAGCTAGTGTAAACAAAATGTCAGTAATGACTAATAACGAAGAAACTTTTCGGTTTATAGAGCTCTACCAAGCCGTAAATTGTTTGTGGAACCCAAGAAGCAGAAGTTAGCGTCTTAATATCCATTTTAATAAATACGTCCGCACATTGGCCTATACCGTAGCAAACTGAACGACCTTCCAACGTGTGGACGCTATCACGAACTCTTGGCCAATATGCTGGCCACTACATTCGCCACTGTGTTGGCCAACGTGTAGAGCCGGCTTTATAACGAACAGGGTAAGATTGAGCCAATACGAGATAATAGTGGTACAAGCATGGTGTCTTATGAAATAACACCAAATTGCCACATAGATGGAGGTACATATATGTTTTGAGATTAGAGATAGAGAGGCGTGACAGTGTGGCAAAGTAACATCATCATCATCTGCTTAACCTTTTACCAGCTATGCTAGGGTCGGCTTCTGTCTAGCTGGATGCACCTGAGTAACAATATTTTATATAGGGCGTCAGAT
Organism: Tholera decimalis; assembly: GCA_943138885.2. Classification (NCBI taxonomy): domain Eukaryota; kingdom Metazoa; phylum Arthropoda; class Insecta; order Lepidoptera; family Noctuidae; genus Tholera; species Tholera decimalis. The sequence goes on along the minus strand of OW964571.2, from coordinate 27,048,203 downwards.
AGGTAGTCTCTCCACCCACCATCGTCGCCACTATACCCCTTGGTAGCACTGGTGTCAGTTTTCTGACTCTAACTACCCATAACGACTGTCAAACATGTTTAAATGACAGCCGGGACCTGCTGCTTGAGGTGCTTCCACGGAGACACGGAGGAGTTTTGATACGTGAAGTTGTCCTCCCATCCACGGACCGTCCTCGGCAAGTGTTGCTTAACCTGGAAAATCAACCCGTGCGACTGATATTATTTAGCCGCGAGCTCCTCAGAGACATATCTCATAAATATTCGTATCAAAATGATCAAACGAATTTAAAATTCTAACAAACTTCTCACCAGTCCTCCAAGTAGGCCGTCACACATTTGCATTGCAACAAATACATAATATGTACCAATAATAGCACTTCAACTTTCACTCAGACTGTATATGGCATATACATATGTATGTGTACCTCATTTTTCTATGTACCTATATAGGTACATAGAAAAATGAGGTTAAAACTCCATAAAACATCTAATAAACATGGCAGCTCTCTTCTAAGAAATGTACATGACTAGTTTTAATAAAATTAATGATAATATGAACGCTAGTCTATGCTTTCATAGTTATAATTGGCATATCGATGTGCAAGTTGTGGTAGGTGAGAATATTATGCTAATGTGGGGTGCAATACAATGTATTCATTTTATGGTGAAGGGAAAATGAAATGTTATTCGAAGTTGGTCATGTATCAGACGCTTTCTGCCAGATACGAAGACTTCTAGATATATACCACGGATCGACCTCGGCCTACGTTGCTTAGCCTTCCCGCTGTTATTTAGCCACGAGCTCCATCTCTCCACCTTTCAAAACATTATAATAAAAAAAACCCTTTCCAATTCACTTAGGTGTATAAAGTAGACAGTTAAATAGTTTTGAACGGATATTTAACATTCACATGGAATTTGACCATCACCGCGTCGTAATTATTGTTTCGAGTTTCCGAAATTTCGGCACAGTTACAAGCGCTACGATCACGGATGAACTAAACTAGAAACTATTTACCTTAACATACATATTTAACGACTTTAGCCAAACTAGTAGCTTCAGACTTACTCAAAGGCTTTGGTATCTATCCTCCTAAATAATCGCAGCCAATAATCTCCGGCCATTTGTTTTTATCCCAGCTTTTAGGGTACCTAACTCCCATTTGTTGTTATCTTTGTTACGACAGCCGAATTCTATGTGAATAATACAAGAGTTCGTGAGACTATGTTATTTATTAATGTGATCCTAATGAACATAGGTCTGATTTCATCGCCGCATTTTATCACTAAACACATTAAGACATAAACGGTAGCGGAAAGATAATATGTGATTACTGAGCTGTTATAAAAGTACTAAATTACTCACCATCTTTTCGGTATTCAATATGTTGCGAAATTTCTTAGGCTAAAAAAAACACGTTAAGCCGTTGATCCCGACCATCATTTGAACATCTTTAACAGTCGTTACATTGTAGTCAAAAGCCTGAAAATCTGATACCAGTTTCTATGGGTATCGCATTACTCAGCTACTGGGTTGTGGAGTTTAGATAGACAATCGCTCCATTATTACTCAGCTTTTTCTTGTTAGATCGGAAACCGACCCCGTCATTGTTGAGAAAAGGATAAGCTGATCGTGATGATGAATTCACAACAAAATGTATCTACTATGTTAAGCATAATTATAATGTTATAATGTGGATTTTTTTTTTTCAAATAAAGAAATAAATAAAATGTACTAATAAAGTGACATTTCGACTACTCACATTCTAATCTCTCTTTACTTGTACCAAGCTCCAAACAATGATTAGTTCCCCCGACATTGTTTGTTATTCTGATTAAAAAATACTTAGAATTAATAATCGTGAGCCTACGACATAACTTAGCGTTTTTAATTAATTATACATAGTTCAATTAATTTCGTCGAGTGCCTTTAATCTAAAAGATGCCGTAGGGTAATTTTGTTTCAAAATGCATGTATATTTCACAAGTTTAAAAACGATCGTAAAAGAGTCAAAACAGGTCTCTTATCGATTGCATATTTTAAAGGGATTTTCGTTCAGGTCTTACTGAACTTGAGGTTTTTGCCCAATCAGTTTGTTGTAGGGGCACTACCAAAGATAATTGGGGGAAAACAAAACCAGTCTTTATGAAAGTTATCAGAACAGAAGGGTCCTTTTCTTAATTTTTTAACATTTTCAAAATTTTGCATAATGATTAAACTTGTATTTGATTACTTAAAACTTACGTATAGTTGCGGTCACGCTACTGTGTCCTGATCTCTCTATATATGGATACGATTGTCCAACCGTCATAGTGAATGCGGCGAACGTAGCCAAACACAAAATTATGCATAAAAACAATTCACTATCTTCATAATATTAGCTCACTATGATTATCTTATTACTAAAATATAAAAGGATTATCATAAAACTTAAAACAGGATTAATGGTAAGTGACATAAAAAATCAGTTTTAAATCCAAATAATCAAACTAGTTTTAAAACCCAAGAGTATAATAGTAAAAGCGGCATAAACATCTCAGAAGATATCTTCGTGCCTTCGTGCTAAATACATCACTAAAAAGATTAACACGGCATTCTATTGGCTCAATCGGCTCAAAATTATTGACTAAATGGCAAAGACGGGCCGATTTAGCACAGTCACACCCTATTGTCTGACAAAAGAAACATTTTTGAATAATGAATGAAGACTTTTATTTAGAACAGCTATCAAAATGCTAGCCGTGCATAATCCCGCGTTTATACCATTTTTGATGTTTGTGACATGCCGCGAGGCAAATTATGTGCGGTAGCGGCGAATATCCGTTTCGTATGTAATTTATTCTGCAAGCATGATAATCGAGACAATGGTTGACGTGTGGAAGTAATTTCCATTGATTTTTTTTCGTATTTACGAGTAATTTCAAAGGATGAATCACATATTACGAAATATTAGGGAAAAAAATTGAAAACAAAGCGAAATAAGTGAATTTAACATTAGAGAAGTAAACAAGTATATCTGACGAATAGTTTATTAAAATATATTCGAAGATAATTAATTGGTAATTATAAAATACAACAAACACTTCGGTGTACAAAAACAGTCAGGATGTGACATCAACTAAAAACAGATGCATATAATGACCCAAACTCTTTTCACAACTATTTTGAGGTCATCTTCCATTGTAACCAGATGCAGCTGAGTACTAATGTTGTAGATGTAGCGACTGCCTATCTGACTTCCACCACCCATTAGCTAGGTAACACGATACCCCTTGACTAGACGGATTTATGATTTTCTGGCGTTTGATTACCCGTATAGACGGTCAAAGATGTACAAATGACAGACGGGACTTATCGTGCTTACCGAGGCCCGAAGGAATCTCGATATGTTAAGATGGTCACCTATCCACGGACCGAACTCGGTAACCGTTTTTAAGCTATTGCATAGCTTTTATCGCGGGCTTTGAGCGCGGCGACCGAATCAAGAAATACCGTAACGAAAATAAACTTAACACCTCACTCTGACCGGCACAGTGGTGCGGCGTTGAAAGCCGTGCATCGTCTACGACGAAGACGACGTCTAAAGTCGTTTCAGTTCGGCAGACTTCGGCACGGTGTTTGTGTGCGTGCGACTAGACGTATGCGTATAGACTAGCTGCTAACTGCTCATAACTGAGTCCACGAGTGAAATTGCATAAGTTGATAAAAAATGCTATGCAATAGCTATACCGCGGCAATTCCCGAATGCCACACTCATTTTTTATTACAATATTTAGACACGAGCTGATCGTTAACAACCTAAATATTAACGATTAATAATATCGTCTTTTGGGAAGGCATTTTATCCACGCATACTACATAAACATTGACAGAACTGATTGTAATGAAATTAAATGACGGGTCTCTGATAGTTCCCGTCATTGCTGCTAACTGCTCTTTGAGAAGTAGTACTTAGCTTGAGCAGAGAACCAGAGAGAAGTCAGTCAAATCCAATTCCTTGGACTAATATATCACTGGGCTTATAACTGTTCTATCTCTGAAAACCTACAAATACTTTTTTATGAAAAAATTGGATCCATAACCTACTTACCTACAAGAAAAGTTGAAGGAACTATACGTGAATTCGTGCCTCCTTTATCAAACAGACAGACACGTGCAACAAACTGCGAACTTTGATCTTTCAAGCAAAAGAATAAACTGAAGAAAAATGAAATTATTTTATTCTGCTGAAGTAGACAGGGTTATATTTTCTGCACAATATACAGATTGGTGATATAAGACGTAACGTGAGGTCTCCTCTCGTGTGGATGTAAAAAATAATTACTTTGGAACATACGCCCAGGATAAAAGTATAATTTGTTAACATAATATAATAATACTCAGCTTATAAAGCTCCCATTGCTGGGATAAAGGCCTCCACTCGAGAGTGACATGGCCGTAATCCACCTCGGGGACTCAGTGCGGTTGGTAGATGTCACATGTCTTCGGATTTTTGCCAATTTGTTTCACCGTGATGAGTTAAAAAACAATTAAGTAAAACAGTAGTGATAGATAGATAGATAGATATACTCTTTATTGTACACCATAACAGAATTAAATAAGGACTTAAAAAACTACAAAGGGTCTTATCGATAAAACTTATTTTAAGTAAGACAGTTTTCAGTGATGGCCAAAAAATATAGGAAATAGAAATATCGCTTTTGAAACAGATATAATAATTACAACATGTATAACTGCCTCGTTGGTCGAGTGGTCGCAAGCGCGACTGCTGAGCTCGACGTTTCGGGTTCGATTCACAGGTTGGTCAAAAAGTGCTATTGGGTTTTTCTGTAAGGAATCTCTCAGTAGTAGCCCGCAGTTTGGAAGTTAGTGGTGTAACACCCGCGTGCCTCGGAAACCACGTTAAGTCATTAAATCTGAAACTAGTCTAGCCAAAAGGTATCGTGTTACCCTGCAGTACCCAGTAGGGTTGTGGAGGTCAGTCTGAGAAGCGACTATTACCGGGCAGTCGCTCCATGTAAAACATTAGTACTCAGCTGCATCTGGTTAGACTGGAAGCCGACTTCAAAATAGTTGTGAAAAGATTACGCAGATGATGATTCAGGCTGTTGAAGGGTTTGGGTCGTTTTATGTACCTGTTTTTAGTTGATTTCACATCCTGAAAGTTATTGTACCTAGACATAGTCGGGAAATGGCTAAGCAGATTATGATGAATGAAAACATGTGTTTTAGTTGAATTAGTACAGTCTTTTTTTAATATTCCGTTTCGCTCTTTCGTGTTGCAGAGGAGTCAAACACCTCACTCTCTCAACTTGACCAGACCGTATAGGACGTGGCTTCCGGTACAAGTGTGCATACAAACACGGGGTGGTTTTAGTCAGTAAGAGTCTGACACTGACAGACCCCTCCACTTGCCCCAGTGCGGAGGACATGGACCAGAACAAGAATAGTCTATTTTAAATTTCTCTCTCAACTGGAAACTAAACAAGGTCACCGGCTTCCAAATTAAATAATCACAATTTAAGTTAAATTTATTCCCTGACCTTTAACCCAAAAGTGCGCAACCAACCTGATAATTCCGAATGCCAACAAACAAAAGCCAGGATAAAGTAAGTACTCTGTTCTTTTGAATTATTACCTGTTAAATTCAAACAAATTACAAGGGAGAGTTATTTAATTTTAATTGCTTTTTCACGCGTCACGGGGACCAACCGCGGCCATTTTGAATCGTGGGTACAAGGCCGTGGCCTGGACTATCGCAGCTACAGGCCTCAAAATGGATCGGGATATTTTATGGCCTTTCTACGGTAAGTAAAATATTGCCTGCTAAATGAAAATAAGTAGTACGAAGGTGTATGAACTGTTGGTTCTCGTGAATAAAGTTCTGTGCATTATATCAATGGGTTTCATGATTTGAAGGAGATTAATACATTCAATGAGAGTTTTAATGAATTGTGAGAAATAAACCTTTAAATAACAATAACTCGTAATAATTGAGATTTTAATACTTTAAATCAATGAGTTGATTTTAATTATGACCAAGAAAGTACCTACCGGATATTTATAACAATAACTTCGCAATGCTGCGTTTCATCGTGCTACGCAGAACATACTCTGCAAACTTATAAGCAATGTAAATGTTAATTGAAAACATACAAATCATACATGGTTATTTAAATGTTTTTATTAAATTGTAGGTGTTGAAATACTTTAGCCAGAAATGAAAGTTGTATTTTGTTTGAATCAACTCGGGAATATATGGTAACTAACAAGACATACCGTTTAGTTTCTCTTTGCACGTACGTTAGACCTCAAAATACAAAAGCGACTAAGTAGAAAGGAACGATACAGGAGTATAAAAACAACCCTCTAAAAATTACCTATCTATTAATAAAAATTAAATAACTGTTGGTTTATTAATTTTGTTAAGTGGAACAAATGAAAAAGATAATGCAATTTTTTTATTTGCTTTCAAAAACTTGTGACGTAATTTTTGCACTTTATTGTTTGTATGCTGTGTTAATTTGTAACATTCTTGGAGCTTATTTGAGGCTCATAAAATCGGATTGATCTGTACATACTCCATCTTAGAACTCGTTAACTACTCGATAGTTCCGTATCCAAATCTTAAATAATTAATGTTTCACAGAACATGAGTACGAGAGAAGCTTTCATTAAGTATTTATATAAGTATTATACAAAAATTTCGATTGGAATTTCGGTTTGTATCTTGTGGTTATATTGTGAGATATTTTTTTTTAAACAAACAAGAATTATGCTAACAGTTTATTAGCTTAAATCATGACGTAGGATTTATTTATACTTCATGCACAAAGGTACAAAGACGAACTCAATACCAAGGCAGTCTCTACCAATCAATCAAGGGTGGTAAAGAAATAGCGTGGACGCTGCAATAATTGACAATCGTCAATGTAAGCTTGTGACCGTAAGTATTATTTAGTTTAGATTCAAACACAAAAACCGCTCCAACTAAACTAAATATGCTTGTGTGTGGAGTGGGTTCACGGCAATAGTGTAACGGGTGGGGTTCGGTCCAGTACCTTATTGTAGATTTTTATGTATGTAGTTAGGTTGAGTAGTGTATATAATTTAAAGTTTAAAGTTAGTGTGTAATTAAACATGCTACTCTCATAATCTATACTAATATTATAAAGCGGAAAAGTTTGTTTGTTTGTTTGTTTGCTTGAACGCGCTAATCTTCGAAAGTACTGGGTGGATTTGGATGCAATTTGGTATGGAAGTAGCTTGAAGCTTGAGGAAGGTTATAGGCTACTTTTTACGCGACTGCAAAAAAGGAGAGTTATGTTTTTACCGTGATACAATCCACGGGAGCGAAGCCCCGCGTGAGTACTAGTAAAGAATATATACATCTAGTTTGTTCAGAATCGTTTACTGAATCGATTTTCATCGTTTTTAATATCGATAATTTTTATCCCAAAACAAATAAATCTACGTAAATTACAAATTATACTCTACTACCAAATTATTATCTCCAGATTTATAAAAATTCCGTCATTCAGTACAAATTAAAGATAAACTAAACTTTTTTCATGGACATTTAAGTCTTTAAAAAAACCTGTTTATGCAAGCAAGCCTAAAATTTCAGTGTACGTATTATCATAATAAAATAATTTTCTAATTGGGGTGTTTGAAGGTGTGCGTTAATTACTATACATATTGTATAAGTATATGTACGACTCTACGAATAAGGGTCACAGCACACATATCAACTCAGGAGCAGATCGTCACCGCCTCGCCTTTCCCCTTGGCGTCAAACAGGCGTCCATGTAACGTAAGCGGATCAGAAGCTCTGGCACGTCAACTCGGCTATAACAGCTAGGCGACGTTGCGCTTACGGCTCGCCGACCGCTACCGCTGGTTGACGGCTAGGCGGCACGACTGGAAGCTGCCTTGTGAATGACAGCCAATGAAAGCACGTTCAGCAACGCAGACCGCTGGAGGAGCGTGGACGAAAAGACGTAAGCTAGGGTACAGAGAGCCGTAAGCCAGGGTACGGAGAACCGTAAGCGCGGGAACTGCAAGTCGACCATGCACCTCACCGCGGTTCGTGAGCTTGTCCCGAGGCGAGGGGATTACGTTACGATTCCGATTAGTGTGCGTTGCAGTAGGGAGTTTCATACATATAATACTGAACGGCTCGAGCTGATATGGTGACGATCCCTTTTCGAGTTGATACGTGTGCTACGACCTTAAACGGATTTGGAAAGTTTGGGAGAAAACAGGAATACCATTTACTGGATGAGGTTATATTAGTGTAGTCTAAACTCACGAGCGGAATGAGTAAGATAGAACTAGAATAGAATCCTTAATCAAGATAAAGATACCTGCAGCAAAGTGGAGGATACTCAACTTTTCACAAAGCAATTATAATGCTAACTCACGCTTTGCTTCAAGAAAACTATTTACTCATGACGTAAACATACAGGTTGTTGATATCAGGAAACAAAGACTCCGACAGGGACTTCCAGTCCTTAATAGTGGCAGTAATATGGTACTGAATTTTATTAAAACTTCTTTTTTCATATTCTTTGACATAAATACGTACATAGTTTGAGGTTTTCGTCCAGATAATGGAAAAAAACATTTTAACCGTGTATAACACAGTAACCAACAAACTGAACAAAATTAGAGCAGATTGCGCAGGCATTCCCCTCGACTTTGTATGGAACTTTTAACCAAATGAAGGTACTTATGTACCTTACCACTAACTTAAATATCTCACTTAGTAATCCACTTAACTTCAAGACATCTCATTCAACTTTAAATTAAGTTATGTTATCATAAATAAAACCTATTATTTATGGCGCCATCACAGCTACAATATCCTATAGAAAACTTATCTTAAAGAGAGTATACCACCCATGTACGAAGGAGGTATTAAACCATTTTATTGGTTAGGTTATAAAACTGACAAATGTAAGCGCTATTAAATCAATTTTGAGGTTTTGTAATAAAATGTTCTTCCATTTTACCGAAATGAGTACATACACTTCATGATATCGTTGTCATTTAGTCAACATTCAAACTCTATACTAGTTTCATGAAGACGCGGTTGACGCAGACATTGAGCGATTACTTGAATACCTTTTTGACCTTCACAATCCAGTAAACTTTGCAAGACTGGTACCTATTAGAATTTCGGTTATCGCGAGCGGCTGTGAAAAATTTACTAACAGCAGCCGGGACCAACGAGCATCTGCGAGCGAGCGACCCGTTTTGCTTAGCATCGACACCCGATTTCTGCATAAAATTGGGATTGGCATTTAATCCACCTTTCATACATCATTCATGGACAGCCGACATCCAGTAAATTACTACGAAGAATCGACGGAAGACTTTCTTAAAAGTTTGTCTATACCTATTTTCGAAGTAATCCTACGAATTGGTGCCTACCCCATACCGCGGCTCCGTTAACAAGACACCAAGGCAAGTTATTTCTTTAAAATTCTTTTATGCTTTGGTTTGGTGAGCGGCCAAGTTTTTTGTTGTTACTGCTGAGTAAATTCTTAGCTAGAACGTTTAGCGTGTTGACTAGAAAAAGATTTAAGAAAGCTTTAAGGAAGCTTTTGGGTTTCGACTGAATATCAATATAGCAGCGAAAACTTATAAGTACGTATTCCGTCAGCTCTAACAAAACTACTTCCAATAACTAGGATATACTATAAAATATTTTTCAGGAGAAAAATAGCTATACTAATTCACAGCATCCAGCGTCAATTTATAGTCTCTAGGTAAAACCGTGAACGGATAGATATGGCGAAACAATCAGTGTTCCTTGTTTTACTATGAAATACGAAAAAAAAGAAACGTAAATAAATAAAGGCCGGGACCTATCTGCCCCAGAAACCACACGACTACAACAAATCCCAAACCGCATTCAAGTTTAAATATTTGACATACACAGATGTTACACCCAAAATCGTTACCAGCAGCTTTGGGCACAAGAGGTCTTTGATGTTACCCGGAAAATGTTAGCAGTCACAGTTTAAATGTATTCTTCTGACTTATTATTTAACAGTTAGATTCCTAATCAGATTTAAAGGTCGACAAACTCCTGCCTTTTGATGTTTAAATTAAGAATGGACGATGAACCACAGTTTTAGTCAAAACCTCATTAGTCTACAAACTGCGAAATTTCAGAATGGCGTGGTTAGCGTGATGAGGTGACGGGTTAGAGTTCTAGGCACAGAGGGTTATAACAGGTTTCTGACTGATTTCGTGGTACCACATACTGCATTACATGAGCCATAAATATAATGCTAACTTTTTAATATATTTTATCTACAGGTACATATGTATAAATAAAATTAAGCTGTCTGTCTGTGATTTCAAAATAACTGTGGTTTTCTAAATTATGTCCAGTTATTTACACGATAGGTACTAAAACACAATTTTTTTAAAGGCTGAACCGATTTTGTTGGTACTTTCACTGGAAAGTAGATGAGATTCGAGAGCAATGTATAGATTACTTTTGAATTAAGGAATTCCCACGGGATCGGGATATACGTGGAAAAACCGCCCCACGCAAACGAAATTAAGAGCACAGATACTTAGTTATAAAAATACCCTAAACAATAACTTAAGTTTTAAGACTAGATAGACTCAATAAACTAAGCCAGCTTACAAGTTTTATTAACATAAACTTCTTAACATTATTATCTCCAGATTCTTCGAAAACCCCGAAAACCGAAAAGTTCATGAAGACAGGGAAAACAACACCAACTAAAATTTGGTTGTATTTTTTTTTTTTTTTTTTGTGTGTGGCATCTCGCAGGTCAACCTCTGAGGTTGTCGGCTGCTTAACCGGACTTGCCTGTGATTGCCTTAATTAATAAATTAATTAAAGCCTCCAGCCAGGGCTTATTAAAAAACTTACAAACTAGGCGACTACACGCTAAGGGCACCCCCTGTGGGGTACGGACCTCGGCTTAGGGCGTCGCAGGGGAGGGCAGCTAGGGACAGGCTGGATCATATCATTATTATTATTAATAAGGGAATTTAAAGCTACTGGCTCAGCGTCGCGGGCTGGCTCTGGCAAGGGTCGGGGTGGACTATTACGGGGACGTCGCGGCGGGCCTCGGCGGCGAGGACGGAAGGACGGTCGGTTTTTGTGTTTGTGTGCCACTGTACTTGTTTCCCTACGGCTCTCTTGGAGCAGGGTGATTGCGTCATCGGGAGTGACTAGGGTATGCCTTGGTCGGCGAATCTTAGAGATACGCGAGGGTTCGTATTGGGCGGCCGATACGATAAGGGGATTCCTATGTTGGATTGAAGTTTCAAAGAAACGCTTGGAGACACGTTTCATGAACTGCTGGATGGTGGGCATCTTGAGATCTACGTGAAGAAGCTCATTTCGAACATAAAAGGGGGCTCCCGTGACTCTACGGAAGAATCGGTTTGGAGGGCCTGCATCTTGTGGAGGAGGTAGGGCTTTGCGTGTGCGAAAACAACGCAGGCGTAGGTCATGATGGGACGGATGACCGCGGTGAAAATACGCAGCTTGCACCTGAGTGATAACTTGCTGCGAGAGCTAAGAATGAAGTGGAGCCTACCTAGAGCGAAAGCGGCGCGCGAACGTGCCTGCTTTATGTGCTCAGCGAAGGAGAGGTGTCTATCGAGGACCACGCCTAAGTATTTGGCTTGCTTTTCCCAAGGGATCGGCTTGCCGTACATGGTAATCGGACGGGGGGAGGGTGGGTTTATCCGCGGTTTAGAAAAAAGGACTGCCTGGCTTTTATCTGGATTGACTTCGATTCTCCATTTCCGGAACCACTTGGCCAGAGTGTTTGCGGAAGTTTGGAGAGTGCGAGCGATGGCATCGGGTTTAAGACCGGTATAATAGATAGCCGTATCGTCGGCGAATAAGGCTAGCTGGGTATTTTTATGCTTGGGAATATCACTAGTGAATAGCGTGAAAACGAGGGGGGATAGTACGGAGCCTTGAGGAACTCCTGCGCGAATGGGATGGGGGGAGGAAAGCTCCCCCTCAATTCGATAACGAAAGGTGCGATTCGATAAAAAGTCCCGTAGGATGAGCACGAGACGGTCAGGCACGCCGAGTTGGTATAGCTTATAGATTAAGCCATTGTGCCAGACTTTGTCGAACGCTTTCGCTATGTCGAAGAATAAGGCTCCCGTTATTGCGCCCCGTTGGAAGCCGGCGCTGACGTGTTCTACGATGCGGTGGACTTGTTGGATACATGAGTGTTCGGTTCTAAATCCGAACTGCTCATTGGGTATTAGACTCTTTGCTTCGGCAAAATCTTTGAGCCGCTTATATCCTTAGCCTAGCCTAGCTTAGCCTTTCATAGATTTTACCGAGGACGTTGAGTAAGCTAATGGGACGGTAGCTAGACGGGTCAGACTTGGGCTTGCCTGGTTTGGGAATACCTATGACGGTGGCCTGTTTCCAGGTTGTAGGGAACATATTATTGCTCAATGCGCCATTGAAGATGGCAGTCATTAGCACTATAAGCTGGGCGGGGAAAAGTTTGAAAACCCTATTGGTGATGCCGTCGGAGCCAGGGGCTTTTCGCGGTTGGAGACTTTTAATGATATCCTGGACCTCATCAGGAGTGATGGGAGCCAGTGGATTATCGGGATCTTCGACGGGCGGAAGGGAAGTTCTACGTTCGACTTCGGCGTTCACCATATCGAGGTGGGCTTGGTCTACTGGTTGAGAGCTGGGAGAACACTGGGACTCTAGGCTGTCGGCTAGGCATTCTGCTTTTTCAGAGTTATCGAAGGCGACACTCTTATCGGGACGAATGAGAGGAGGCATTGTGGCCTCTTCAGTGGATCGTAACTTCCTCTGAAGCTGCCAGAAGGCAAGATGGGTGGGCTCAAGTTCGCTCAGCATCTTGTCCCAGCTCGCATTACGCTGCTCGGCAATGCGTTTCCTTACAGCACGCTGTAAGTTGCGCATGTGAGCTTTGTTTGCGGCGCAGGGAAAAGCGCTGTATGCACGGATGGCTGCATTCTTCTCGGTTATCAGATTCCGTACATCATCCGGGAGTTTCCAGCGGTGGTCTACCGCTACTGGAACTTCCCTTGAACAATCGTTCAGGACGGATTGTACGTGATCTGCAAGCGAGTCGATCGCCGCCGTCGTGTCAGCGACTGAGACTATGTGGTCAGGAATGGTGTCTAATTGAGGCGACGTGGTGGATTTCAGTTTTTCACTAACTTTCCTCCAGTCGGTGATCAATTGGGTCGGAGGAGGTTGGGTAGGATCATGGTTACCCGAGCGGGAACCTAGGTGTAGGATAACGGGACGGTGATCCAAGTTGAGCTCGTGAAGCGCTTCTATGGAGTGTAAATGGAGGTTTACATTCTTTAGGAGAGCCACATCGAGGATATCGGGGTTATGGTTGGGGTCGTGTGGGTAGTGGGTGGGAGTCATCGGAGCGATGACGTCATAGTTTAGGGTCGCGCCTAGGTTATACACGATTCTGCCTCTGGCATTTGTCGTGTTGCTGTTCCAAGCGGGGTGTTTGGCGTTGAGATCGCCCGCTAGTAAGACGGAGTCACTCAGGCCAAAGAGAGTCGTGAGATCGCTGGTGAGCGCGATAGGATCGTCTGAAGCAAGAGACGCGACCGATGGTGGGGGATGGTAGGCAGAGATGATGGTTATCGGAGGATGACCAGTCATGCCTAGTCGACAGGCAGAGTACTCTAGGTGAGAGAGAGGCGCGGGTGGGGTCAGAGGGATGCAGTATAACTCCTTTCTATAATAAATAAGGGTACCGCCGCCGTGGCAGCGTGTTCTGTCATTGCGAACTAGACGGTAATTCGCAATTTTGGGGTCAGCGCGGTGGGGTTTCAAAAGGGTCTCCTGTATAAGGAGGACGTCTAATTGGTGGTCGCGGAGGAATTTAGTTATTTCGGCGCGTTGGTTGAAAATGCCATTGGCGTTGAAAAAACCCAATTTGAGCGATCGAGGCCTAGTGTGGTTTGTGCGTTGGGAATCCATTGGATCAGTCCATCGCATCCATCTGGTCGAGGCCTAGCACGACATCACTGTGTGTGCTGAATATTTGGCTATGCATTGCCGTCGTAATTTTGCCGTTATTCTGCTGCTCGGCAGCCAGAAGGGCATCGCGGAGAGACCTGGCTTGGCGGGTCATAAATATTCTATAGTGGCGCAGTAGAGTCTGGCCGCAAGACTCACCGTGCGCGACGGGTGAGGGATTGGGCGGTTGTTTGGCTGCAGGAGCAGCAGTGGTTTGAGGCTCGGGTTGGGGACTGGCTGTGGCGTCTGGAGCCACGGCTATAGGCAGGATCTGCGCTGCGATGGGTATATCCATCAGTGCCTGCAAAGGTTTGGCAGTGGCCAAGGAGGGAAAGGCTTTTTCGTGGTTTAGCCTGTTCCACGGGGATGGTCTCTGAGGAGCGAGACGTTGGGGAATTTGAGAGGAAGGTGCCTCTCTTTGTTGGCGGGCGTTGGCGCGCTTCGCTAATTTAGGAGCGAGTTTGGGGGCTTTGGGACAGCCGCGGTAGTTTGCCGGGTGACCGGTCTGGCCGCAGAGAACGCAGCTGGGTGGTTCCGAACAGAGGGTTCGGTCTTTGGGCCGAGGGCAGTCCGCAGTGCTGTGCTCGCCCAGACACTTGACTAATCTGGGAGTCGCATAGCAGTTGCTCTGCGCATGGCCATACAGTTGGCAACGGTGGCATTGTCCCACTGTTGCGGTTTTGTAGGGCTTTTCAATTGAGATACCGGATAGGGAGCAAATGGACTTAATCTTGAAAATCGGGTGATGACCTTCGGTTGGTTCACAAATGACAAGAACCATGTCGTACAATTCACCGCCTCTCGCTTTATGTAAGCGATGGACGGCGATCACTGGTATACCTTGATCGGCAAGGTCGTCTTTAATATCCTGTACTAGGATTTCTTTAGGGACACGTTTAATAATAACACGAGTGGGCGTGTCCTCGGGGAAGGAGAAAGTGTGAAAGGAAATATTCCTTTCACGGAGGGCGCGATATAGTTCCCTGTAGTCGTTCGACGTAGGGACGGTGACTTTAATGCAATTTTGGCAGGCACGGGCGTTTGTGTAGTTGATCTTTCGATCAACACACATCTTGGACACATCAGTCCATTTACCCTTGTCCTGGATGTAAAAGGGGGGCGGAGGGCGTTGCTTCCTTTGGGCTGAGGAAGTTTGGGCTATCGGGCTGGGGGGACGACTATTCTGCGCGCGAGCAGAGGTAGTTGGGACGGGGCTAGCGGGTCGAACGGGCGTTTGAGTTGGGGACGGGGGCGACGCGGTGGTCTTTTTGGCCTTGCTGACCTGGGAGGTTTTCCCTTTCTTCCTCTTGCCACCGGTGACGACTTGAAAGTCGTCTTCCGAGGACGAGGGGCATGATGACAAATCATTGTCGGAGTTGTTATTGGACACAGGTTCGGTGGTGTCCATTTCACGGAATTCAACTGCAGCGCACACCTGCGCGGCGTCCATTGTTTTATGAACAATGGGATTAGTAGGTGGGCCGGAAATAATGGATGATTTCGGGAATTGGGCGGTCGGCACGACATTGTCGGCGGGCGGGAGCGATAGAGGGCTATCTACCTGGAAGTCGTTCGTTGTTCGATGAACAATGGGATCGGAGTTGATAAACACTTCCGTGAATTGACCAACCGGAATGCCTTGATCAGCAAGCGGGGGAGATAATGGGCTGTCAAGTGCGTCACTAAAATCAGTGACGTTGGCTTCGGTAGCCGGAGGACAGTTAGCGATTTCACGCTGAATTATTCCGCCATATTTGGCGGAAATAGCAGGGTTTTCCTTAAGGATTTTTAGCAATATCTCCAAAATATTGGAGTTTGCCATGATTGGCGAATGGATCAAAAATTTAATGGGGAAATTTTGGAGATTTCTCTCCCGCGGGGGACCTATTTAAAGCCTAACTGACCTAACTCCCCGGATGGATCGGTCCTGGGATGTGTAACCCTCCCAGTCGGGTAGAGACTGGGAGGTGAGTACCTAATGGTGAGCCCTAAGCTTGTAACCGGTCGCCAGTCTTATTGTGCGAACCGGGCCCTATTGGGTCTAGTGCGAAGGGGTAGACACACCCAACCGACACTAGGTGTGTAGCTGAAAAGGAAACTCAGTAACTAGGTTTGACTAGGAGATCCCCCAAGGCCAAAACCTAGCACTCGACTCCAATTGACTGCTTCACCCTGAAGGGGATCAGCGGGTGCGTCGGGTCAGCACCCCCTTGGTATTGTTGACACCGTGAGGTTTCCAACCAAGGACCACGAAACTGTGGTTTTACCCTGAAGGGGCCCAAACCAAATTGTTTTTGACGATACTCTGTTATAGAAACAGGAAATCCTTCACCGCCTCGAAAAAGGCGGATCCGGACCAGGCGTCGTATTCGGCGACTACGAGTGACGTCACGGCGGGCGTGACGAAGCGTTGCGATGACTCAGGCACGGAACGATCAAGAGCGCGGAGCGGTACGACCGTAGTGGGCGAGCGTCGGAAGCGGAAATTGAAAATTTGGTTGTAGCTTTAATCTTAACACTTGTAATATTCTAGGCTAGGCCTTATCTTTTCCTCAACCACTTTCACGACGAGATTAAGAATGAAGGAATCAGTGATAAAGAATAATTTGATCATTCAATGTAAAAAGTTTTCATGTTACAGACTAAGAGGAGAATTAATTGGATTTCGGAGATAATGAATTTTTTTATTCAATAGCTTGGTAGTCTTGCCGACAGATTATCGGATGGGTAGTGGGAGTCTGTGTTTCTTGATAGCTGTATTTTTTTTTTTCTGGGTTGGTAAATCATCGAATAACTTCTCCCGCTCTGTGTTAAGCGGAAGGGAGTGTCAGACATTTACTGAATTTTTAGTCAGTAAAAGTCTGAAAGAACAGATGGGATGGGTTTTTACCCACCCTGTCCGTTCAGCTGCTCGTAAGTTCCGGGGTCGCGGTATCTTGTTAATACATGGGAGTCTTTAAGTAGTGAGTGAAATGGGTACTTCTAGGTAAGCTACATCATCGCTTACCACTAGATGGTGGTCAACCAAGATAATAAAAAAGTGTTCACTGCCAAGTATGTTTGTCTTCTGATTCTGGGTGGGACAAGACGAAAAGATCATTGAGGTAATTTACTTTTTTTATAATAACTTGACGAATGCCAAAACACGGGCGGTAAATATATATTACAAAAACCTTTTATAAAACGGTACAGCTACCAAATAACTTTAATTTTGGAAGTCGGTGTCAAACTACTCTAGAATAAAACCTACAAGACCCAACTTGTAAAAGTATTGTTTAAAATGAGGATTGAGTTGCTACACTAAAGTTCCCCGCTGTCATATTATGTGGTTTTAGTGTAATAGATAGACAGATGTACTTTCGCAGATTTTATAACATTAGTAGGAAAGTAGGGATTCGGTCAAAAAAACCAAAGAAATTACTTAAATGTGGACGAACAGTTAACGTGAGTGCAAAGTTATCTATACTAATATTATAAAGCGGAAAAGTTTGTTTGTTTGTTTGTTTGCTTGAACACGCTAATCTTCGAAAGTACTGGGTAGATTTGTATGCAATTAGGTATGGAAGTAGCTTGAAGCTTGAGGAAGGTTATAGGCTACTCTTTACGCGACTGTAAAAAAGGAGAGTTATGTTTTTACCGTGATAGAATCCACGGGAGCGAAGCCCCGCGTGAGTACCTACTAGTATCTTATATTACAACGTTGACCTTTATCGAGTGATTTCACAAGCAACACCCATCACGTACGGACCCTCAAAATCTGGATCCACACAGAATGAGAAGGTAATTTTCTTGTAAAATAATCCCAATGTAAAATTATGTAAGATTATGTTATGTTCGTCCCACGGCTGGGCTAATAAGAAAGGAAAACATGGGATATATTAGTATAATCCTTGTCTTAGGGTCGATCCCTAATTTGACTTTGACTCGGGTATTTTTGCGGAGACACATTTTTTTGGAAATCATGCTTATACATTAGAGTCATTACATTTAAACGTTCTGCTTTCATTTTATTTGCAATATAAAGAGACGAAAATCCTTTTAAACTGGGAATTTTAAACGAGTTTCGTCGAAAAGCGATATATATATGTCACTCTCGAAATAATGCCGGGGCGTAAGCGCTTTTTTTTTTACAAAATGATGAATTTAATTTGACAAAGTTTTCAACGACATAAATGTACCATCAAATAAACTGTTTCTACTTTCGAAATAATAACATTAGATGCAATTGCAGCACAGACGCGCAAGTTTCATAATCAAACATTATTATAGTTTACATTAAAATAAAGTTAACTCCATGATAATTAAAACTGCAAGCATAACCGGACTAAGACTGTTAATATTTGATACTATTGATTAATATTTTTACTGATAATGTTATCCGTGTAGTGTAAAAACATGCTGTGTAGGTAATTGTGGTGCATACGCTAAATTCTGGAACACTCATTTATTAAAATGAGACGTACCTACATATGTGGGAATATTCTAGCATAATAAATGTAGTATTAAAGTTACGTTATGCTTTCCAGTCTGTGTTTACACCATCGCTTATCATCAACTGAGATGGTAGTCAAACGTTACTGGAAAAAGTCAGTTAGGCAGGCTCACCTATCTCACTCCATTAGCGGAGTATGAAAAACGATATTTCTTAACTTTTTTTGTTTTTCACTCATGTATTTTTATTGGCGATTGGACTAACGAATACCATTAAAATACCAACTAATATTGAAAAAAATGTAGCCTTTAAGTTAATTCCGAAGTAAAAATGTTGAATACAAAACTTGCCACAGAGGAATCCAATAACCGTGCTGCTGATAACCAATCGATGAAGAAAAAATCAAAACGAAAGAAAACGTAACTTACTTAAATCTAAATAGAAAAAAAAAACACGACAAACTTGTTAGAGTTTCTGAGACACGAAATACTAATTAGATTTTCAAGACCTAACGTGACCTAACATTAGTATTTTAGTATACTTCTAGGTAATTTGTTCCGTAAACCAGACCAATTGAATCAAGTACCCCAAAAAAAGTTAAGTGCAAAAGTTTGGCTCAATAGAACGAACGAAAATAGACGCACACACATATGTATACACGGGTGCTTGCGTTGATTGATTACGTTGAAGAGCTCGAACGATTATTTTGAAGAACAATACCAAAGTAAGGACAGTTGAGTAGGTCGTGTAAAGTACTCAAAAACTCGGAGATCTCAAACAAGCGCCGGTCGCGAGTACGCTTGCACTCTGCTGTATGTGAAGCGTTTGTATTTGTACAAATAATGAAAGTAGTTGTGTATCATGATATCGACATGTAATGAGGAGGAATGACACGCATGCGACTTTAAGAGTGAAGGCTTTAAAGGTGATGGATGTAGGATTTCATGGGGGGCCAAAAAGACGAATAGATTTTGGGAGAAATTGAATTAAAGATAATAGAAGAAGATAACGATTTGCGCTGACCCTAAGTAAATTTGCTACAATATGGTATTTTACAGATTTTATACCACCACAATAGTTCTTCATAGAGGACAAGGCCGAGAAGATGAGGATGAATAATACAATTATTTATTTTAAGTAATGTACAGAGTACGCTCAGCAATTTAATAATAATCAAAACATCCACACTAACACACCGCCAGTGATCATTCACTCTACTGTACCCACTCTTGACCCCATTGATGAACACTTGGCTTAGGCCCGTGCCATCAATTCGTCCCGGATTTGCCGAGAAAAATAAATATAAAACATAATAATACTAATAAAGTTTATTGGGATCAACTTAGCTTAACTTAACCAAACTTAACTTATCAACTTATTTACAATTAAAACAAAGATAGCTACAGAAGTAAGCACTATGGCGCAGCTATCAACGCCCAACTCAAACACATTTGATCTACATTATTTCTAATTACAAAAAATAACTTATAACTAAGAATTACAAAAAATAATATTAATAAAAAAAAACTAAAAGTACTTAAATAAAAAATAATAATAATTAAAACAAATTTAAAATTATGTACACTATGTGTGGGGGTTAGTAAGTAATGTGTGTGTGTATGGAGTATGAGGAAGGGTTAGGAGTGTATGAATAAGTGTGTGTATGTGTGTCAACCGCGGGAGAGTACCGCGCGTGTGCTTTACAGTGTAGAACTTACAGGTGCATAATAGATTTGATCAATGACCCCTATGCTAGGTCGTCCATTATGATGATGCCATCTACCAAGTCTGCAAACTGTAAACTACTGTAAACGATTATTTTTTTATTCTATGGCTGTTGTTGAGAGCTATAACATATGTATGTCTAACTATGTTCGAAAAACTCCGCAAACAAAGAGGATATTGTATAAGAAAACAAAGATACTGCTGTGTTATAGACGTCCATTATAAATATGTATATGAAGTCAGCCGTGATTGGAAAATAAATTACACAGGAATCCTACTAATATATTACAAATGTGGAAGTTTGTAAGGATGTATGTATGTTTGTTGCACAAAAACTACTGAACGGATTTTGATGAAATTTAGTATGTAGACAGTTGACATCCTGGAATAACACATAGGCTTTTTATCCCGGAATTCCCACGGGATCGGGATTTACGCGGGAAACCCCCCCACACGAACCAAGTCGAGAGCAGAAGCATACATAAAAATAACATGCACGCCTGCACGGGTTCATAAGAATATGTGTGTATTAAGAGTAGTGTGTAGTAAGAAAAAAGTAAAAATATGTGTGCATGTAATGTCGCGCTATGTCTGGAGCCGATATTCTATACCAATCTATTTTGTGGCAATAGCCTTTACACGTACCCAAAGACTTACAAATTAAGGTTAGACTTATGACCGTATTTTCTTTTCATTTACGAATATTAGCTGAACAAAATAGCCTGCAATGACCTAAGCAAATTGCGAGTAATACAACCCCTCTAGAAACGAGCAATATTTAGGTAACATCAGGCTCACGAAATTAACTCATTAATTCTATATCCTGTCAGTAATGTTAGCAGTAGATGTTCATACTTAACTGGCAATTTTGCTTGAAATTTTTTGTGATGAAGGGCCTGACTTGCATTACGTTACATAAAGTAATGTGACTGAGTTCGAGCCCACTCAGGCACATTACTTTGGTTTGTTTATATCATCACCACTGCTCTAAAAACGGTAAAGGGAATCATCGTGAGGAAATCAGCATGTCCTAGGACCGAAAAATCCGAAGACAAACGAAATCTATCAACCCGCACTGGGCCCACGTGGTCAAGGGCGGATCCAGCTTTGGTGCAAGGGGGGGGTCACATTTTTTTTTTTTATTACGAATGAGCCCGCTCTTGACCTCGATCACACCTGATAGTAAGTGTAAGATGAGGTCTAAGATCGAACGAGCGAGCCCAGAAAATGCCCATTCACTCTTGCTTTAAAGGCTGACGGGTTATATGTGGCAGGGAACACAGAAGCCGGCAGAGAGTTCCACACCTTGGCTGTGCGCACAATGAAAGTTGAAGAAAAGCGCTTAGTACGACAAGACGGTATATCGACCAAGTGTGGATCCTGCGGTACGTCTGGTAGACCGGTAGTAAAAGGGGGATGAAGGGATCAGGTCGTGGAGCTCCTGCGCACACTCTCCGAAGTACAGTCTGTAGAAGATAGACAGGCAAGCAACGTTTCGCCGGTGAGCCAGGCTGTGAAGCTTACCCGCCAGAACCTCGTCAGCTATGAGCCTTTTGGCTCTGCGTTCGATCGAGTCAAGTGCAGCTAGCTGGTATTTGGCTGAGCCATCCCACAAGTGACTGAAATACTCCATACAGGAATGGACCTGTGCTTTATATAAATTTAAAAGCTGTCCAGGTGTGAAGTATCGCCTCACTTTCTGTAGGATGCCCAGCTTTTTGGCTGCAGTCTGAGCTTTAGACTCAATGGTTGAGCCGAAGTTGAGGTCAGACGTCAACTCCATGCCCAAGAGCTCCAGGCGGTCGGTAATAGGTACAGATGCACCTCTGAAAGTAGGAGACCATTCAAATTGGCTCCTTTTAGCGGAGAAAAGACAAGCCTGTGTTTTTAAAGCGTTGAATTTGACCAGATTGTCATCGCCCCATTGGGAAACGAGATTTAAGGTGAAATTCGTTCGCTCTACCATAATACATAATCGTGGTTAAGTCACAAGAAGTTATAATTTGTATTTCCTTACTCCGCTGCCACTTTTCACTGCCATTCACTGCCGATATTCGTTTACAACGACAGAAACTGGAGTATTATCTAGTAACAATGTTTAAAAATTTTAATTAGTTGTCTACCTAGGTCCTGGACCCAGCCCAGGGGGGGGGGTCATGGGGTCATGACCCCCCCCCCCCTGGATCCGCCCTTGCACGTGGTGGATTCCGGCTCATTCAATCTCATAGAGAGAAAGTCTGCGTCCCAGTGTTGGGAACATTACGTATAGTCTGATTATGTTATGTTTGATATATTTAAACAATTAATTACAACAAATATATAAAATTATGTACTAAAGTACAAACTACAATAAAGCATCAAAAAATTCATCCTCAACGCTGTCGGCTTGCAACGTACCCAAGATACTGGCGGCATTGCCTCGTTGTATGGCAACGCTTAGCCGTTGACCAAAGAAATAGCCAGCCCTTGGGTCGCGGGAAGCGTCAACGAGCCTTTTCGATATTTCTTTAAAAAGGCTGTGAGCACACAGGCCCCATGGTCCGAGAGTTTCGACCCCAAACGGCTCGAAAATATAGTTATCACCGAGATGACTATATTTACGCCGTTTGAGGATTTCCGCAGCCGCAGCGGGAGCGCCAGCACAACATGATGAACTGGGAAGATGGGATGGCGCGACAGTATCGACACAAGTTGCGTCCCACACTAAAGGCCTACCCATCTTCCAAGGAAACAATGACATGCCGTCCGGTCTCTTGCCATCGTCACACGCCAGTCCAATGGGTTCCAATACGGCTGGAACGCCGACGGTGACAAGGGCTCGTCGGATAATGTCATTTAAGTTGGCATGTCGTGCAAAACGACCCGCACTACGGCTGCAAGAGAGACCATGGTGCCCGAGGCTGTTGACCGCTTCCCCACAATTACAGCGATAAGGGGAACAACAAGGGGCTCCTAGGCGTAGTGAAGCAGCGATGCGGAAAGTGGTGTCGTCGAACAAAGTGATTTGAGGACGGTAGAGCATGTAACCAAAGACCTGATTCCCACTTTCCCACAGCAAGCAGACGAGCACACTCAGCAGAAGTAGCAGACGTGGTTAGTAAATTATTCAGAACTACTCTGCAGAGCGGCTCGTCCCACCGCCTCTGGGAAGATGGTATAACAAGTAGGTCAGAATTCGGACAAGCGAGATTCCAGGCATCAATAGCCTCAGTGAAGCACGGCACATTGAAATCAATCAGTGTGGAAGCCAGGATATTCCTGATTAATTTCTCAGTGCTGTGGACCGAGGAAATGAAAGCCGGTAAACTAATACTAGAAATTTTGCGGATTCCGAGCCCTCCCATGCGGATGGGAAGAGAGGCTTGAGCCCAAGCTCGGTCATCCAAAGCCACATTCAGAATTAAGGACAAAGTTCGTCTGATAATTTGATCCATTTGAACTAAAAGTTGATGGTGCTTCCACAAATAGGAAGCAGGAAGAGAGTATGTTAATTTAGGGCCGAAATAGCAGATTTTTTTTTTTTTTTGTAGTATTGCGATCTGTCGCCATTATGGGACAATGAGCAATAGGTGGGTCTTGTTTCGATAAGGGCGTGCTCAGGGTAGCGACCTGTGTCGCATCCTGTTCAGTAATTATGTGCGTCTACTGTAGCAAATCTTGGGGAATTTTTCGTTTGAGCCGACGACGCTTGCTATGTTTTTTGTTCATTAATTGTTGAGCCAGTACGTTTGGGTGGTTGGTGATTCTATCTTTGTAAGACTTGGTGCGTTTATGAATTTCTTCTGTGACTGTGGGCATTTTTAGGTCATTATGTAGTTGTTCGTTTGTCACAAACCATGGGGCATCCGTTATTATCCTCAGCATTTTGTTTTGGAACCTTTGGATTATTTCTATGTTAGAATGACAAGCTGTTCCCCACAGCTGGATGCCGTACGTCCACACTGGTTTGAGAGTAGCCTTATAGAGAAGAATTTTATTTTCAAGTGATAGCTGGGACTTTTTCCCGGTGAGCCAGTAGAGCTTTCTGAGTTGGAGCCCAAGCTGTTTTCGCTTGGTGAAAATGTGCTTCTGCCAGCTCAGCCGTTTATCTAGGTACAGTCTCAAATAACGTACGTGGTCTGCTTGGGGTACTTCAACATTATTTAGAACGACAGGTGGGCAAGTTTGTCTTCTTAGTGTGAATGTGACATTGACCGATTTGCTTTCGTTTGCCTTAATTCGCCACTTTTTAAGCCAAATGGCTACGTTATTTAAGCCGTTTTGTAGCATTTTAGATGCAATCTCTGGCTGGCTATGGACAGCTAAGATGGCCGTGTCGTCTGCGAACGTTCCGGTGGTAACAGTCGTGCATGTTGGCAAATCCGAAGTAAACAGAAGGTATAGGATTGGCCCGATTACGCTTCCTTGGGGAACACCTGCTGATATGGGACTAAGGATCGAAATAGCACTTCCACTCTGAACCATAAAGTGGCGACTTGTTAAGAAGGCCTTTATAATGGCGTATAAATAATGCGGCATAGTTGCCTTTATTTTGTACAGCAATCCCTCGTGCCATACACGGTCGAAGGCTTGGGATATATCCAAGAATGCGGCTGCACAGTAATTTTTGGCTTCAAAACAATTTACAATTTCATCTGTAAGTCGGTGGACCTGATCAATAGTCGCATGTTTGTGACGAAACCCAAACTGATGGTTAGGTATTAAGTCCTTTTCCTTGATAACTGGTAACATGCAACACAGTAGTAGCCTCTCGTAAACTTTAGAAGCGATGGGCAGTAAGCTTATGGGCCTGTAAGATTTTGGATCCTCGGGATTTTTATCTGGTTTTGGGATCATTATTATTTGTGCTACTTTCCATTGCATTGGGAAGACTTTTAATCTAGTCATTGCATTGTAGATGGATGTGAGTAATACCAATCCTGAGTTGGGTAATTCTGTAAGGACTTTGCTCGTAATGAGATCGTATCCGGGCGCTTTCTTTGGGTCGATTTTTTTTATTGCTCTTAAAACTTGTTCCTTGGTAAAGATGGGTATGTCAGATTCTAGTTCAGTCTCAGGAGTGTCCTCTGATAGAAAGTCATGTACTTCTTTTTGGTGATCAGGTGGGCATTCATTGGGGTGGGGTTTAAAAACTGACCGCAGGTGCGAAGCAAAAGTTTCCGCTTTTTCAGTATCTGAGCGAGCCCATTTCCCATCAGGCATACGTAGTGGGGGTGAGGTGATAGTTGGCTGCTTAAGTTGTTTAGTGGCCTTCCACAGGGAGTATCCTGAAGATGGGGTTGCGTCAAGTTCACTAAGGTAGTATTTAAACTTGTTGTCCCTGTCTTCTGCAAGAGTCTTCTTGAGTTCTCTAGTTAATTTAGGGCCGAAACAGCAGAAATGAATTATAGTGATGGCCGAGTGCATATTGATTTGGAGCAATATTTCCGAAACGTCATTGAATTTATTAATTTGTTCTGCAATAAAGTCGGGAAAGGAAGTATCAAAGATTGGAGAACCAAGGAGACGGAGAGAACTTTTTCGTTAAATTTAGAGAGAGTCAGTAGTCTGTCAGTGTTATCTGTTAAAAATAATTCACATTTCGAAAGGTTGAGGTCAAGGCCAATAGAATGTAGTTCATTTCTATATCACCTCCCAAGGTTCCGTCGTCAAGATACCAAACATTGAATTTAGAATTTAGCTTTCGAATTATTGGGTGAATAGCTAAACTGAAAATCACTGGCCCGAGAGGGTCACCTTGTTGACAGCCAACAGCTGATTCTAATAGATTGTCTCGAAACAATAATTTGGATGGATTTCTATAGCATTGACAAAGGAAACTATAAATTTGGGGTAATTCTTTTTTAGTCTCAGCCATAAAAGTGTCCTTGTTAACTGAATTGAAGGCGTTCTTTATGTCAACCTTCAGAATGGCCTCGCTTTTCCCAGAATTTAGGTATGTCGACAAAGTGTGTACGGCAGCCTCACAGCCCCCTTTGGAACCGTAACCAAGTTGCAGGGGCTGAAATTTTTCCGAAAGAGCCTCACCATAAAATTTACAGCAAATCTTGGCTGCCTTACGGCGGTAGGTGGTTCCCACGGCAATGGGACGAATGCCGCCATCTTTCTTGCGTAGCGCACATAAATTGGCGCCATACAGAATATCGATGACAAATTCGTTTACCTTGCCGGAGAGCATAAGGTTAACTAGAGCCGTCAGCTCCCTCAAGAGCGACTCACCAGCTACCCCGGCGTCTGAACAAATGAGGTCCTTCAGGTGCTGCGGACTCAGGCCGTCGAGACCGCCAGCGGAGCCGCTCCGGAACGAGCTAACGGCTGTGATTACCTCTCGACCTGAAATGGTGAGGGAATGAATATCAGGATCAGGAGGGTCGGGAAAAGCAAGATCATACGCTGGGGCAGGGTGTTTGGTCTTCAGAGCTTCGAGAGTCTCTGAAGAACATGGTGCCACCGCATCGCTGCTGAAGAGAATCCTGGCAGCTCCGCTAATATCACCGTCCCCTAACTTCGTTTCTACCAAATGGGATATACCTCGTGAAGAGGTAATTCTAAGAGAGGGAGAATCGAAATCAAAACTTGGAGCCGAAACATTACAATTTTCTTTAATTTGAGCTGTTAAAGTCTTTTTGTGGCCGGATTCTTTTTCACGTGAAGAACTTTGTAGGGGAAGGTAAGCAGTTGTTCCCAGGCGCTTTGTGAGTTCTCCCGGACAGCTTGGCGAACGCAACTAGCTAGGTGTTGAGCAACTAGAGGTTTGGCGCCGCGGGGAACTCGCTTCAGAACCAGAACGGATCTTTTTAAATTTGAAAGTGTTTTCCAAAAAGGGTCGGAAGTGGTATTAGAAGGTGTGGAAATAGGTATGGAAGCAGAGTCTGAAGGTGCATTTTGCGACTTATGTATTTTCCCAATATGCACATTCAGACCCCGCTTACCTTTGAAAAAGCGTGCCTGGGTACAGAGCGGGCATCTCTCCAGGGTGTTCAGTGATGTTGAAGGTTGACTAGCACCACCAACAACCACATCGCTGTTGCTACTGAACATCAAGAACTAAAATAAATAAAATTTAAGAAACTATAATACATTAAAAATAACTTAAAAATTAAATAAACTAAGAAAACTATAGAATATAAAACAGAAAAGTTCATGTAAAATTGCACTATGTTGCACTAGTTTTGCTTGAAATAGATTTTTTGGATATCTTGATAGATTTAAACGTACTTTCCTTAGTATTTTCAGAAGTCTTTGAATGTTTTTGTCTCTTGTTCTTATGCTTGGGTGATAGTGAATGGTCGCTACTTTCCTTTAGCGGATCTAGTTTCGGTTTCATTGCAGCAGGAACACTGGGATATCAGTCAGCTTCTCATACTTCTCTTGGTTCACCAATGTAGGTTATGTGTAACATTTACTTCCTAAAACCGGCAGATCACATTATTCGCTATAAGGAGTTGCACACAAAATAAACTTCAACTCTTGATATGTGGCTCTTGTGGAGGAGCCACCATTATTTTGCCAACAACACGTGTGGTCGTGTGTAATAGATCTTTGAATAGTGTATTAGCTTTTCGGCAAAATAAACAATAATATAGTACTCTGTGACAGTAATGAATTATTAGAAAATAAATATCGTTTTAAAATAATATCTCGTTGTTTGACGTTGACATATTTTTTTTCTATTACGTTATGTTTTGTTTTTGAGTTGATTGAGAGTACCTTAATTATAGTTTCTAACCACGGCTTCGCTCACGTGAAATGTTAAGCGATTTATTTTTCAGCGAGATATGTATGTATGCATGCCTATGTCACTCAGGAATAAGGTGCTAAATCTTTTCATTAGATCCAGAGATTATTTCCTGCAAACTCACAAACTTTAGCTCTTTATATGTAACTAGCAGTCGCACCGGGTTTCGCTTCCGTGGAATTTATCTCAATAAAAATAACCCCCCTTTTTTACAATCGGGTAAAAAGTAGCGAAAAAAGCACTGCAAAGTGAAAAATAACTCTAATTTCAGTAGTAGGTGTCTTTGTATTTTCGTTTTTGGCACCGACTTCCGAAATAAGAGTTATTTTTCACTTTGCAGTGTTTTTTTCGGAAGTCAGTTTTATTTTTTGTTAAACAGTTTTTATTTCTTTCTTTTTAGTTGGTCGATTGGTAATGTACCTAGTTACAAAAGCCTTAATGTCAACTTCTTATCAATCTATTGCAAAACATTTCTTTTCCCAATCTTGGACCGTTAATTGTTGAGGAGTTCTCCTGGTACTTCACCATCAGCTCCACTTCATCATATGCAATGTGACGGACATAAAGTGTTTAACAACTACATTCAAGTAATCGGATCACAACCCATGAAATACTTCTGCCATCTGTGATTTTCATCATTAGTTTCACTTGACTAAATGGTGCTTTTCAAAAGCAGCTGCACCAGTTAATTTAAAAATACCCAATACGCTATAGGTGTGCCCATAGATAAAAAAATAATATTTCTATGGGTGTGCCTATAATATTTTAAGAGTTCCCTCGATTTCTCCGGAATTCCATCATCAGATCCTAACTTCATGACAATGAGACCAACTAGAAAGTATACTCTTACAAACAAAAAAATAATTGTCTGAATCGGTCAAGCCATCCTCGAGTTATGAGGTAACATACAAAAAAAAGATTCCGGTGGACTGAGAACGTCCTCCTTTTTTTGAAGTCGGTCAAATAAGAGATACCTACATGTAAAAGTGCTACTTATAAACAGTTGTTCAAAAGTAAGGACGTTTATCTATTTAAAGCTATTTTTTATAAGAGGATTTACATGACATTGATATAATCAAAAGTTTTCGTTATTTCAGGTTGCATTTTATTCCCGCATTAGTAATGAAATGTTCACATTCGTATCTCAGACACTCAGACAGTCGTGAATGCACCTAAAAATATCCTTAACCTTCGGACTAAATTTTACAGTTTAATTATTTGACTGAGCTTTCTAAAAGATTACATTATTCCGTGACTACATACTACATAGGTAAGTTTGTAAACCGCAATGCCTTTACAACTATCGTTTACGATCTTTACCATCTGATTTTGCTTCATTAAATAATGTACGAGTAGTCCTACTCCTACCCATGATATATAAACATATTACTTCTTTTTTTTTTCGTGGTAAAATCATCAGATGAGTCCTCCCACCCCGGGCAGGGCCGGAGGGACTGTCAGACTTGTACTGACTAAAATCCACGGTGTTCCTTCAATAGCCCTTTACGTTCCGGGGTCACGGTAATGAGATAAGTCCCACGACCCCGGCAGGCTTCGGCCCTCTACAGGGGGGGCCTCGTCATCTTGCTGACGCTCTTTGAGGCGCGCGTGGAACACAACGCGCCGTCGACCCGGGCATGGTCCATGGTCGGACAGCGAGTTGCCCTTTACTCGCTGTCCGCATGCCCGCGCCTACGGTGGCCGGAGATCGTCGGCCGACGTCCGACGCCGTGGGCGTCTACCACTGCGGCTGGGCTGGAGGGAGGACGCTATCCTCTCCCTCACGCGGCCCGCCTCCTCCTTCGATAGCATGACTGCTTCGCAGAAGAAGGCGACCGCTTCCCACTCCGTCTCGCCTCAGGGCGATCCTCGCAGTGGTGACACCCAGGCGTTTCTTCCTTCCCCATCAGACACAGTTACCTCCCGAAACTTCCGTGTCCGGTGAGGACCTGCGTCATGCGGTAGGTCAGGACGCCGTGACGCCGATCTAGCCACTCCTCAAAGAAGGGTCTTACCGCCGCAATTGCTGCGTGCCCGGAACATATTACTTCTTACCGAAATACTATCAAACCATTTCGGTTTTTGCATCGAACGTAAGAATATAATAATGACCCGTGTACATTCTGCTTGAGTAGTAAGTACCTATTGGCATGAAAGATTTAATAATTAAATTTAACTTTCATTACCAATTTTTTCATGTTTACTTTTGCCACTGATCTGTTCCACAATTGCAATTACTATCTGAAATACCTACATTATATAAATTGAATGCTCTAAAAGCTTACAAAATAAATAAGCATTCATCAATTTGAACAAAGGTAAACCTTCTAAACAATCAACCTAAATAATTATGAAAACAGGGTTCAAACTCCAAGCTAGGATGAATGATTAAAGTTCAGATAAAACTCATAACATACTGCAAACATTTCGACATTTGCTGACAATGCACCCGGATTGGGGAGTTTGTTCCTCGTTTCGGTATTCAGAATTCGGCGTCCGAGGGCCATTAACCAACACATTTTGCCAACGTGCTATTCACACGTTCAAATGGCACTTTGAATGGGTGTTTTTATTTGGTAGATATTACGTACGTACATGATATATTAGCATATTCTCTCGCAACATTTCCTCCTTAGCATGAGAGCAGAGCATCTACAAGCGGAGTCATAACACACCAGCATATTTCAAAACTTTCAGTAGGTACTTAATGCTTTTCTAGAGCTTTAATTAATCGAACAAACTAAATCATTTCAAAATAAAGGCAAACAAACTACCATTCGCTGACAATGCAGTGGGAATAGCGCGTTTGTTTGACATGTCAGGATAGTCTGAATTTCACCGACACCGCTGTCAGCGAACGTCGCCCATTCGCCGATACATTACACCGAAGCGAAATTTGCACATTCGAACGTTCCGCTTGAACAGGGATTATATTTCGTGGGAGCTGAAACGAAAATGGCGAATGGAAATTAGAAGTTTGGTACCATCGGAAGTTTTCATCAAGATCTGTAGTGAACAGTCGACAGCTGTAGTAAAATAGCAATACTATAAATTACACGAAATATTATAATAATATGTCAATGAAACACTGTTACTGACATTTTCTAAATACAATGTGAATTATTGTAGCAAGTTGTTAAACATAAAATAAAATCACACAGTGGTATCCGAACGTAACTCCAGCCCCTAAGATACTGGCACAACCTATGCGTCAGTGTCTTGGGAGCCGGAGTTACGTTATCGTTAAAATCTGTACAAGTCAAATCTATTTGTAATATAGGTTGGTACAGTTGTGAAATTATAAGAAGAAAAATCAAATTTTAGCATTAAAGTAAAATGGAGGACCTCTATCACAAAATACTCAATTATACTTTCAACGTTTTGTAAAAGGTTCTCATCATTTCATTCCGATTCTCTCTTCTTCACGCCAAAAAGAAGACAGAGTGGGGTATCTCCCCATCTTCTCCTCGGTCTGCCGTGACCCCGTCTAGCTGAACAAGGCTTGGTTATCGAGGCTAAAATGCAGCATCTATTGTTAACAATTGATTATAGTCCGATTACAAATTTCCGATCAGTTTTTTAAAATCATTTCCTCAAAGAAAGTAGCTACATCGTTAAAATATAAAGATAGCCAGGATAAAAAAAGAGAAAAAAATAAAGGTCAAAATATCCCAGAAATGCTTTAAACATTCCTCAAAACGTTATGTAAATGACATCTAAGAACTTTTTGCTCAAATTTCGGGAGTTTCAAACAGTGTAAACCCTTCAAAAATTAGCGTGTGGGAAGAGGAATGGCCCTTTTAAACCCCTTTCTAAATAATTTGTGTATCAAATTGTCTTATTCGAGAATTTAGAGGTACTTTATGTAATAGTTGTAACTTTTGTTGTAAGTGATTTTAATTAATTTGTTACACTTCTAGGTTTTTTGTTTGTGATCATGTGCTTAGTGTTATTTTTGTCTGCTGCGAAGCAACATCCTTCAATTAAAAATACTTTGCCACATGGTAGGCGTTCCTTTAGGTGTATTATCAAACATTTACAAAAAGGAAAACCCGGAATTATTATCGGTAACTAGAACCCAGTACTCGCAGCGCAGCAGTCAATCGCTCAACCACTGTGCCAACTGTGCCTTCGATACGGCAGAGTTAGATCTGCTTAAAACGATTTAGATTATGAGAATATCTATAAGCCAACTTGCTAAAAGTAACACGTTCTGAACCGTTTACGCGCGAGCTCGACTTGCACTTAGCCGATTTTTGTTTTTGACATTTGCCTTAAAAAATAATTGTCTTTTAAGGCAAAATAAAAACTTTACTATGATTTTATTTTGCTAAACGAGAGTCTTGTGACCAAGATTTTAGGCAGAGATTTATATAATGAACCATATTACCAAAGGCTGATAGCTACTTTTCTATCAACCTCCTCGCAAAAAATGCGTACCTACTGTGTATGAATTTCTAAAAAGGTTTAATCGAGATAACATCTAAATTAGTTATGCCCTCAGGGTGGCAAGCTGGATGAGAAAGCCAATATTTTACATATTTCAGTTCTATAATTATGTATTCACTATATAAGCCACATCATCGGTGCGAACCTGCAGGCTGTAATTAATAGTATTTAAAAAAATTATGAAAATGGTATACTACATAGAAACCTTTAAAAAATATGCTAAGCTAAGCTACGCACTTAGCTACATTTTACATGAAGCTATTTGCGGTTTTAATAGTCACAGCCCATCGGCTGTGACTAGTAACTAGCTAAGGACATATTCTAATAAGAGGGTTGGCGTGTTTGTCTAAATCTTAATAATAATAACTTTAGACAGAGACTCGCTAAGACTAGTTACGTCTCAATCATTTCTATCAAAATAGGAGAGTCAATTTAATATATAGATAGATAGATAGATATATTCTTTATTGTACACCATAACAATAGAAACAAAATTATGAACTTAACGATCTTTTACAGACAACCTTTGGATGGATTTGACACAGAAGGAGAAAATAAATACGCGGGTAGTCCACGGTGTACTAATTATCTATATAAAATACAAAACAATAAATAACGTTCTCAAAAACATATATATACATACAAATATTTAAAAAAAGAAAGAAACAAAGACATGCATAATAACAACAATTTAAGGAGAGAGATAAAGATCTTTTACTAAGTTTTTGAAAGAAGATAGGGTTTGTGCTTGTCTTACTGACACGGGTAGAGCATTCCACAGCCGTACTGCTTGAGCTGCGAACGACTTACCATAGAAATTGGTGGCGTGACTCGGTACCGCAAGCCTTAAGTTTTCTGATGACCTCAGAGATTTTGCATGTATGTCATGAAGGAACTTAAATCGTTCTTTAAGATAAGTGGGGGTTTTAGGATTAAACAGCACACTGTAAAATTAATAAAAATTAAATTCATTTATTGCAGGTCCATGACCCATATAAAATTAAATTAAAATACATGTTACTATTGCTTACAGTCATAAATTCCAAATGTCAAAATAACATAACTATACAAGTAAACAGAGTTAAAAGAAAAATACAAAGGTGATTGAGTGAGAACAACTTAACCTGTTATAAAATGTCAAACTATCAAATTAAATGTCAATATAAAAAATAAAAATTAATAATGTCAGAATGTCAAATTAATTGTAATTTATATGTCAGAGTATGAGATAAGTCGTCAAACAACAGCAACGTGCGGGCCACACACAACAATGCCTTATGTAGAGGCAGTCAACTCTACCCGCAATCATTACCAGGACAGCGTTGGAGCTGGCTCGCACCCTGCGCACCAAGGACGCGCACCGCTTGCGCATGGTGGCGTGGAAACAGTCGGTGCGCGCTTCCGCAAACATGCCCGAGGCCCTGCAGAAACGAGGCAGCCCCAACACTGCTCTGAACGCATTGTTATACTGGACGCGGAGGGCATTGTAGCTAGCTTGTGTGTAGCGAGCCCACAGGCTGCACGTGTATAAAGAGGTGCAGTACGCCTTGAAAAGGAAACGAATAACACCTTTATTTACCTGCAAAAGAGCTTATATATCTTTATTAACTAAACATTTTCTCAATTATGAGGGTAGTTGGAGAATTTTGACTTTCAATTAAAGGTATTCTGTGTATTTTAGACGCTGTTAAAGCCAATTGAGAGTTCTATCAGGTATCTTTTTGTTACCGAAAATATCACAGCGCGTGGTATTGTTTGGGAAAAAGGACCTATCCGACCACGATTTTTACTTGCTTTTTTATCTGGCTAGCTTATTAAATTGGCTTAGCTCTCGAAGCCTTTACTAAAAAACATGCTAAAATGCAAAAACTCAGCGGAGAAAAGAAATATAAAAGTTACTAAAACTATAAAAAACACCCAATCATCATCGTCAAGGTGTAAAAATGACAGCCGGGAGCAACGACCTAACAAGGACATTTCTGAGGCGCGGAGCTATCTCGATATTTTAAGATGGTCACCCATCCACTGACTGAACTCCTTTGGTATTTCATACATACGAAAAAATCAAGCAATCAATTTTGTTTTGTGTTTTGTTGTTGTTTAGTTGTGTTTGTATTGTTTGTGTATCAATTTTGTTTTACTGTTATGGTGTACAATAAAGAACATATTTATCTATCAAGAAAACTGATACATAACTTTTACACTCATATCTACAATAGTTGTAGGAAGAAAATGATATACGGAAAAATAGACTATTACAAGTATGACTGATTTCTTTGATATAATAGTAAGGCATGGAATAGAATATTGTGCTATGATTTACTTACGAAAATAAAAGGCAGGCCGAACTCTTTCCATCCTCAGCCGTAAATATCGGGTACGTGGCCACTATGTGTGGTATAAGTGACACGACTTATCAGCGAAAACCTACGATTTGTGCATATTTTCTTACAAAATCGTACACATTTGAAACTAAAATTAAAAAAAGTTGTAAGCATAAGCTTATCTGATCTCCACAACCAACTAATTGCAACTTTATACTCCTCGAAAAGACTAGTTATAGAGTTACTGGCTTCTGAATTCAATTTATTACTGTCAAAAATGTGTAAATCACAGCCAAGATCAACAGCTTAACGAACTTACCGAGGCATCCATTCTCATACTGATCTCGGCGAGCATTGCTTTACCATTTGGCATAAAAGCATAAAATGAAACGGACACTAATAGAGAAACAAGTATAACTCTTCAAATTTTCTTTAACCGCTTCCCTCTTATAACTTGCCCACAATATTTTGTAGATTCCTGTGGCGTGCCACAGCGGAGGGTCAGTTAGACAAATGACGTCATCAATGATGATAAATCGCCACCACGTCTGAGATCGACACGCCTTGTCTTATTAAATGATACCATGCTTTTGTTGAACAAGGAGATAAAGGAAAACTTTCCTTTTTAACCGACTTCAAAAAAAGGAGACTTACAATTCTTCTTGAACTTTTATAACTCGGAGACGGCTGGACCGATTTGGAAAATTCTTTTTGCATTTGAAAAGGTATACTTTCTAGTTGGTCTCATTGTTACAAAATCAGGATCTGATGATGGAATCCTGGAGAAATCGAGGGAACTCTTCAAATATTATAGGCACACCTATAGCGTTTTGGGTATTTATAATAGTACCTTGAGCAGTTGTTTTCGAAATGTACCATTTGGAGAAGTTGAACTGATGATGAAGACCACAGATGGCCACTGAAACTACTCAATAATAAGTATTTCGTGGATTGCGATTCGATACTTGAGTACGGATGTTAAACACTTTATGCTCGTCGCAATACATACGAGTATGGTGATGTAGAGCTGATGGTCAAGTACCAGGAGAACTCCTCAAAAATTAACGGCTATGCATCGGGAAAAGCAATATTTTGTAAAAGGTGATAAGTTGTTGACATTATGGCTTTTGTAACTAGATAAATTACAAACCGACCCACTAAAAAGCGTGAAAATTTTTTTTTACAAAGAATTGAACCGACCTTCATATCAAACTACTACAAAGCCAAAAATAACTTTAATTTCGGAAGGCGGTGTGAAAAAAAAAGAAAATCCAAAACCAATAACACCGACTACCGAAATTAAAGTTATTTTTGGCTTTGTAGTGTTTTGATATATTCCACAACTTTTTCACACAACGCCATCTAGTCCCAAACTAAGCAGAGCTTGTGGTATGGGTACTAGACAACTGATAAACATACTTATATATTTCTAAATACATACATATTATAGATAAATTACACCCAGACAAAAACAAATGATCGTGCTCATCACACAAACATTTGTCCAAGATGGGAATCGAACCCACGACCTTGCGCATAGCAGTCAGGGCCACTGACCACTATACCAACGGGTCGGTTCTATTTTTGGTAAAAATATTTTTTGTTGTTTAATTTGTGATGAACTTAATAGTTGAGTTAGGATTTCCATGAAGCACAGCCGGTGTACCAGGGAAAACGGGATAGTTTTAGTCAGTGAGAGACTAACAGGCCCTTTCGCCCGCCCCCAGGGCGGATGACATCCACTAAAATATCCATCTCGAGAAAAAAAAGGATTCAGGACATGAAACATTCACAACCTAATCTTGCCCACAGATACACTGCCTTTCATAAGTATACAATAACTAATAGTTTACAATATCATAATGAGTACAAAGGAGATCGGGCGGGTGTGGCCTAAGTAGCGTCGGAGCATGACATTTATTTTATTTGAAAGTTAGTTAATTAAGCTTACTTTTTTTGTATGGGTACAAAAAAAAACTATCCTGGGAGAAAAAAGTTATAGTGTATATAAAGAAATACGCATTTATAGAGCTATTTTCAACTATTTATTCAATTAATTCTAGTTATTTTAACTTAATATGTTATGTTTGCAATTATCTAACCTTTATGATGACTCATACGCGTGGTATCTACTACGTCAACGTTAGAAATATATAATTACTTCATTATTGTATGGACTCTGGTTCAAGTGGCGTTTGAAGACGAGGCTAAGTTATGATGTTTGAATAAAATTCTGTTTTTGAGAAATGATTTAAAAGTGTTTAACCAACTTTGTAATATATGTCATCGTAAGTACTTTAACTAAAAACTGAACTAAACTATAGCATAGTGTGTCAAATAAAAAAAAAATAAAAAACAGAAATCATATTTTATTTTCACCGAAAACATTTCAATAAGACTATAAGTCCAATCACAATATATAAATAATAATATTCGAAAAATGTATGTACAAAAGAATTGCAAATTACTGTCAAAATTTTAACATAATACAAAAGGAACAGTATGGCTTTCAAAAAGGGAAGTCTACAACATTAGCAATCTATGCCCTCATAAATGTTATATTAGCTAATATTAATGACAACAACCTAACCACGGGATTATTCTTTGACTTGTCGAAAGCCTTCGACCTAGTTTCACACGATCTACTGCTGCAAAAGTTAGAAGCAGTCGGGATTAGAGGGCCAACCTTACAGTGGATAAAATCATATCTTGATAACAGGCAACAATGCGTTACCGTAACAACATTAATAAAGATAAAGTAGTTACGCAACACTCTTCGAAATATAGATGTAACAGGTTTGGTGTCCCACAGGGAAGTATACTCGGGCCAATCTTATTCTTGATATATATAAATGACATAATTAAAATAACGAAACATAAATGCATATTATTTGCTGATGACATCTCTATTATTGTGACATCAAATAAAAAAAATAATACAACTCACGACCACGAAACTGACATTAATAATACTATTGACATTTTAATTAATTGGCTTTTATGTACATAACTTACAAATAAACCTTGATAAATCCGTATATATACAATTTAATAAATCTAATAATCATAAATTTAATATCAAATTGAATATACCCAAAATCAAACCAGTAACACATACAAAGTTCTTAGGAGTTACTATTGATGAAGATCTAAATTGGAAAGTGCATATAGACAGTGTATCAAGTAAGATAAATAAATTCGTGTATGCCCTAAAACAAGTAAAAAAAAGTACTAATCTTAAAACAGTCATATTAGCTTACCGTGCGTATGTGGAATCCATGTTGCGTTATGGACTGATAATATGGGGTAACAGTACTGACAAAAACAGAGCATTCATTGCTCAAAAAAAATGCATTAGGGCTATATGCGGACTTCATCCGGAGGAATCATGTCAACCAGTATTTAAGAAACTTGGCTTGTTACCGCTACCTTGTCTGTATATTAATGAAATTTCAATGTTTGTATGGAAACATAAAGAATTATTTCAAGTAGCAAACGATCTAAATCCTCGAAGCCAACGAGACCCGCATAGACTCGTGCTAAACAGTGTTCCCAGGCTTGTTAAGTACAACAAAAACTGCTTAAGTATGTGTGTATGTATTTATAACAGATTACCGAGTCACCTGAAAATGTTAAACTCGAGATATGCATTTAAATCTAAACTGTATGAATGGTTACTTAATAGCAACTTCTATAGTATAAAACAATACCTAGAACAAAAGTAGTGTTCTTAAAATATAATAATAATTTAGTTTGCTAAGAAAATTGTTATTACAAATACATTTGCATGCTATGTTTAATCTTGGCAAAACATGTCTGCTCTATTTTTGTACTGTAAGACCTATTTATACCATGTTTTACGCAAATAAATACATCTTATCTTATCTTATCTTATTGTCCAGAAACGCTGCAAGATCTTCAATGTCCTCGTAATGAGCCCACGCGAGATACCACACTATGCTCATTATGTGGGCGGAACATCTGACTGTTCTTTTCTGTTTCTTCCTCCTCCTTATACATTATATAAGTATAATATTTCCTTGACCTCACGTAACGTGACTGAATAAGACTTCGCAATAATATCAAACCATTTTGCTCTATTCCAAAACGCTCAAGTTCTACAGGTGGTTGTCCGTCTCTGAAGACTTCAATATGGTAAATGCCATTTCTCCCATGCTCACTATAATAGCTCCGAGCTAGTTTGAGTTGGTAGGTGCCAATGACAAATAAAATCAGGTCATCCTGTGTCAGTCGCGGGAAGCGAACCGATACCGGAATATTTCCTGATATGCTCTGAAATCTTAAACACTTTTAAATCATTTCTCATAAACAGAATTTTATTCAAACATCATAACTTAGCCTCATTTTCAAACGCCACTTGAACCAGAGTCCAAACAACAATGGTGTAATTATATATTTCTAACGTTGACGTAGTAGATACCACGCGTATGAGTCATCATACATGTTAGATATAGCAAACATAACATATTAAGTTAAAATAACTAGAATTAATTGAATAAATAGTTGAAAATAGCTCTATAAATGATTATTTCTTTATATACACTATAACTTTTTTTTCCCAGGATAGCTTTTTTGTACCCGTACAAAAAAAGTAAGCTTAGTTAAGTAACTTTCAAATAAAACAAACGTCATGCTCCGACGCCACTTGGGCCAGAGCCCATACAAAAATGTCCGATCTCCTTTTAGAAGAATATCAAAATTACAAAAAAACTTTTTTTCTAAGGTTGCACATTTGTAGAATTTTAG
This sequence comes from Tholera decimalis, assembly GCA_943138885.2. NCBI lineage: Eukaryota > Metazoa > Arthropoda > Insecta > Lepidoptera > Noctuidae > Tholera > Tholera decimalis. The sequence goes on along the minus strand of OW964571.2, from coordinate 27,008,694 downwards.
GACACAGTGTGTTTGTATTACGCATTTGTGTACGATATCAGATCCGCGTAATTTCAATAATCACAGTAATTCAAACCGAAAAACATAACCATAAAAATGCCAATCAGCTTAAAATTTATTTTATCTATGTATTTAGGGTGTTAGTGTAGTGTGTTACTTCGTTATAGCCGCATCCGTATCAAATAATAAACTACCTTTCATTATATAGCAATTCTACAATTTTAAATATATCAAAAAATAAAATTTCAAGATTAATATAAATATATACTTTTCAAGTAACACACCCAAGACCGCAAGAAACTCGACTACGTCGCAATGCAAACTGATAGAGACATAATCTTATTATAATAAAGCCTGAAATTGTGGGATTAAAGCCACGGACTTATGACAATTAATTTTTATTGTAATTATTGTTCTGATTTATGAAGGAAATTAAATACAATAAATGTTAAAGGGGAACTTAGAATTCAGTTATGAGTAATTATGAGTCGAGACTGTATTTATTAATTACACTTGTGCTGCCGTTGACCATATATATCATTGCTCGCAGGCAACCGCAAGTGACACATCACCATTTAAGAATTGCAGAAAACTGACATAATGTCAGTTTCGTTTGAGATTAAAAAACAGACTTTAGTAAATTTTCAGACAGAACTTATTTCGCCTCAAATTAGACATATTTCAAATTCAGAATAAAATATAAATCCCATAAAAAACAATACTTGTCATAAAACCAAGTCTCGCAACTTAGTTGTTCTACCGTAAAAAGTTGTGAGATCCATGTAATACCAAGTCGGTTATTAATTTATTCAGTCCCTACTTAAGGGACCTTCTGTCTTAAGTTGTTACGTAATTATCTAACCTAACGACATCTTATAGTGACCATATCAATATTAAAAATCTTTACCGTTTTAAATAAATAGATTGACTCGGCCATCGCATGAAAACACAATATATCTCACAAGTAATACATATATAAATTAAATTGTTTATTGCGATTGCCAAGTCAATCAATTTATTTAAAACGGTAAAGATTTTTAATATTGATATGATCACTATAAGATGTCGTTAGGTTAGAATTTAGATAGTCCTATTTTTTTCCTTTCCGGTACCTTCTACTTCTTGTATACCAACAACGAATTTTCTTAAAGCACTCTCTCTCGGGCACGCAGCAATTGCGGCGGTAAGACCCCTCTTTGAGGAGTGGCTAGATCGGCGTCACGGCGTCCTGACCTACCGCATGACGCAGGTCCTCACCGGACACGGAAGTTTCGGGAGGTACCTGTGTCTGATGGGAAAGGAGGAAACGCTTGGGTGTCACCACTGCGAGGGTCGCCCTGAGGACACCGTAGAGCACACGGTGCAAGACTGCCCCGCCTGGGCAGAGCACCGACGTGTCCTCACGGCGGCGATAGGCGGAGACCTCTCGCGCCCGGCATTGGGCCGCATGAGGGAGAGGATGGCGTCCTCCCTCCAGCCCAACCGCAGTGGTAGACGCCCACGGCGTCGGACGTCGGCCGACGATCTCCGGCCACCGTAGGCGCGGGCATGCGGACAGCGAGTAAAGGGCAACTCGCTGTCCGACCATGGACCATGCCCGGGTCGACGGCGCGTTGTGTTCCACGCGCGCCTCAAAGAGCTTCAGCAACATGACGAGGCCCCCTCTGCAGAGGGCCGAAGCCTGCCGGGGTCGTGGGACTTATCCCATTACCGTGACACCGGTACGTAAAGGGTTATTGAAGGAACACCGTGGATTTTAGTCAGTAAAAGTCTGACAGTCCCTCCCACCCTGCCCGGGGTGGGAGGACTTATTTGATTATATTACCACGTTAAAAAAAAAAAAGAAAGCACTCTCTCTGTCTTATGAGCTTTTCTTATTTTTGTAGGTAGCCTTCCTTTTTTATTTTCCGGTACTACTTCTTGAACTTCAGCTAAAGTTTTTTTCAAAGCCCACTCCCTGTCTGTATGGGTTTTTTTCGGAGGCTTTTATACGCACATATGAATACCCACGTACGTCTTTTGCATTAGTTAGTAATAATTAATGCCGCACTCGTCAAACGTCTCGGTTCAAGTTAATCCATAAGTAAGTAATTATGCAATTTCGGGCAATTTACTCTACTTAATACTCCCCAATACTCTTAATACTTCTTGCTTTTTTATTCCGTTGACCATTTAACAAGTTACCTTTGAGCATAATTATTATATCTAGGTACCTATCTACACTGGAAGACACGGTGGAGCATATGGTCGAGGTGTGCCCTGCATTGGTGGAGCACCGTCGTATCTTCATAGAGGCGATCGGCAGCGGCGACTTCTCGCGCCCTGCTCTGGTTTAGACCATGGTGCGAAGCGAGAGGGAATGGGATGCAGTCACCTCCTGCTGCGAAGCAGTCATGCTAGCGAAGGAGGAGGCCTAACGTGCGAGGGAGAGGCAACTCTCTTCCTCGCGCCCCAGCCGCCGGGGGAGACGCCCCGGGCGTCGTGGATCGCGAGTCGATTTCGGGCCACTGTAGGCGCGGGCCTGCGAATGGCGAGCAAGGGTCGCTCACCGTCCGGTAAGGACCAGGCCCGGGTCGGCGGCGCGTTGTGTTCCACGCGCGCCTCAAAAAGCTGTTAATACCAGTGACGGGGCCTCATAGGGCCATTGCCTGTCGGGGTTTGCGGGAAAGTTCCATCGAGATACCGCGGCCCCGGAACTTTAGGGCTTCCGAAGGAACAGGGTAGGTTTTTAGTCAGTAGAATTCTGATACACCCGAGCGAAAGAAGTCATTCGATGATATTTTTCACCAAGAAAAAAAAGTACCCATCTACATCTATTATTTCATTATATTATACAGGTACACTGATTAATTAACTGCAAATGTAACTTTGTAATCCTATATATTTATATGGGATTACAAAGTTATTTATGCAGTTGATGTATCTAGAAAACTGGAACGAAATTGAAAAATATTATAGTTCTTCCTTGATTCATATACTAAACACTAATTGTATTCTAAATTTGAAGCTTCTATGTCTGCTAGAAGTGCCTTAGACTTTTGATGATCGGTCAGTCAGTGAGTGACAAAATTAAGGAACTTTGACTCGTTATAATTCTTAATCTACTGGTTCAAATTGAATGAAATTGAAATATACCGTGTGTATACAATGCCTGTTTGGTTCCTGAAAATTCAGGCTTCTAGTTTTATCCACAACGAAGTTATAGGGGGTCGAAAATGGCCTGAATTGCTTCGAGAAAAGAATGGTACGGCCGTGCCGCTTTTTTGCTCGACTTGGCGGGGGCACTGCCGTGCCCCCAAATTATCTTCGAACTAAGTTTGAAGTTTTGAAAACACACAAACACTCCGTCGTGGAGCCATATTTTACGCGAGGCGTTAACTGGACATTAATTATAATTTAATTTATCGATGTTTACTTACAACTTTTAATTCATTGGCAATATTTCATGAGGTGGGAATACTAATAAATATGAATAAGTTAATTAAAGGATTGAAACGTTAAAAATCAATTACTTTGTTTTAGTGAAACAAGGCAGAACAAGATCTGCCGGGATAGCTAGTTGTTACATAATTGTTCGTGGTTAAATATTGTTTGTAGCGAACCCATGTATGTTTGTAATCTTCAAACTATTAGTATATACGCAAGACGCAAAGATACCTAGGTCTAAAATGATAGTTAAGAATTTTATAGACCTAAAAACTAAGAACAAAACTTGCGAACTTTCAAGACTAAGGTATTAAACCTTAGTCTAGAAAGTTCGCAAGTTTTGTATCAAGGTTCGTTAAAATGGGTTTATTTCAAAGAAAAAACAAGAAAGGTGGAGCCAAACGGTTCTTGAGCGGTTACAGCGAGCGAGGGTTTGGATTACCAAACTTGATTTTAACCAGTCGGTAAAAGAAGATCCAAGCTTTATCAACGCTCTATATTACAGCTAAGTGTACAACTGTGCGATTCTCTTACTACTAAAACATATTAATTAACACAAAAAGGCTGCTATATTCATTCACCCTCCTCGAAACAGCTTTAATACCCTGATTCCAACTGTAACGAGCTCACAGACTCATAGAACTCCCTGATCGCCTGATGCGTCTGATCGCTGATTTTTGGGGGTCGAGTCACCCATGTCCGCAGGAGAATACCCGTCAGCGAATCCCTATACGTGGTCCCTGGGTGGTGCTAATCAGGTGACACTAACTGGTGGTAGGCTTTAACCGCAGGCTTGTGACCACCCACAAGGTAAAAACGTACCGCCAAACGGCCTAGCCGTGTTCCGGTACGATGCTCTGTGTATTCTATTAAGGAGTTGGGTCAAATTGGCTGCTCCACTGCTAGCAGACTAATCTGGCTCAAATTGGTGCGGACGTATCGGAAGACTGGTCGTGGAGGGTGGCGGGATTCAAAACATGGTTCGCCGCTGGCCGACCGCAGGTAGTTGGGGGCCCAAGTAGTGTGCCAGCCACATATAAAAGGCTACCCCCCCAACTGTCGAAATATCCCGGAATGCACCATCGTGCTGGTTGGCGACCAGATGAGAGGGCCTGATGGTCATTCCCGATGAGGCTCGGGCGTCCACGCAGTCTCCAGACCAGTCCCCTTATCGATGCCATCCGCCCAATGGAGGCCTGAAGGTTATCAGCGTGGAGGCTTAATTTCACTTCTTTCTTCTTCCCTTCCTTCACTCTCGCAATATAAATAGAAATAGAAGGAGAAATGTCAAACAGCGGCTGCAGTCCCTCTCTCTTAAAGCACACCTTACTAATATCCGAGGTCTGCACTCAAATCTCGTCGCATACGAATGGCAAATTATAGTGATGGAGAGTTGTGTCAAGAAGTAAAATATAAAATAACATTTAATTACCAGCTTATAACATTCTGGGTTGACTATACTAGTGGACATAGATGGGCCATTTAGGCACTGGGCTGGTAGACATGCCAATTAAATTAATGATTTTTACTAACACTATGGCTCAATGGTCTGAGACAAATAAATAAATAAATTTACTACCAAAAAGTGACGAATAATCAAACTCTAATGTTATGGTTAAAAACGTTTGAAAACATGTAGGTTTATAATCTGAGACGGTATTTTGAGGAAAACGGCATTCAGATTCGAGTGAGCCTGTCCAGAGAGAGCAAACGTTTGTGACCTATGGGACCTCAACAATCTACAGAATAAAACAATGTACCTATAACTAATTTCACGAGTGTTAGTCCACGTATTTTCTACAGAAATAACACTATTCATTCCTAAAAATCTAGCTGCGCGGTATCTAAATATTCTGCGTGAGCTGTAGAATTACAAAAAATGTACCTACACAGCTATGTGCGAGCCTATGTTTCATCTGTGGGATCTTTAAAAATTCATCTATTCATGTTTATATTCATGCTCAAAGGAATAATTTCTGTTGTTAATAATAAGAAAAAACATGCCTTTCTGGTTGATGAATTCATTTCTGCTACTGAGGTCATTACTTAAGGTTAAAAAAAATATTATGAATGAAAAAAGATGAATTCCGGTAGTTTATTTTAAAATTTACAGAACACGTTCTTGGTAAAAACTAGCGAATATTAAAATACACCGATCGTGTTGTCTATCAACAATAATAAGAACAAAAGCCACGCATACCGACACAAGTCACCGGATACATCCTCTAGTCATTCCATGCAGCAGACACCATTAAAAGGTGCTTTGATCAACGATTAAATAGAGATCATCTTTTACAGCAAACCATCACGCTAATGCCAAACAAATGAGCTTAATTATAGTACAAAATAGGTGCAGAAGGTAGACTCCATACAACGAGCGAGAACGGAGAATGCTCACTTAGATAAATATCATCTACCCGAGGCTTTTATCGCGTGATAAGGATTTTTCAACGAAAACAAGTAACTCTTATACGTATATCCTTGTCCAAGGTCTAATCTAGCTCTGCACCAAACATCATCAACATCGGTTAAGTAGTTTAGACGAGAAAGTGTAACAGACATTCAGGCATTTATAATACTAGTTTCTGTTCGCGGCGGAACGAATACAAAAAAGAAACAAAAAGACAATCTTCACGTACAACTTAATTGCGATGGTTTTATAAAGTCAACATTTTGCAAACTATCTGTTCTGCGGTTTGGACTTGAGAGTACCTACCTATTTCTATTGCTTTGTAGTCCTCATAGGAATATATTGTGTTTTATGACTTTTTATTGAAAGGGCCAAGGATTTCTTTTACAGAATATCGGTTTGTCTATTATCAATTCTAAAACGTCATCGTTATTTCGGGCGAAAGATTTCGACTGCGGTTATCTGTCAACCCCATCCACCGGATCACTTGCACCCTTTATCAGGTCATTTGTTCACCTTTTTAGTTTTTAAGGTGGATACCTTATGGATGTCCACCGCTCTGGGTTAGGCGGATGAGTCTGTCAGACTTTAACCAATCAAAACCACCACGTATTTTTGTATTCTTGCGCCGTAGGCTGTGGGGGCACTCAAATGCTCCTAAACACAGTCACCAACTGGTGCCAGCTCATCTCTGACAGTTCCGTCTAGACAGATGGGAAGAGTGAGATATTTGGCTCACTCCGTGACTTCTAAAAGGAGCTCGCATCAACGGAGTTTTGTCTGCTTTAACCTGATAAATCTCCGTGTCCACCTTATGGCAAGCTTGCTAACGCTGCATCTATAGATACGAGGTTCAAACTCCAGAAGAGTATATCAATTCATTCTCGCTGATATCTCCGTCTCACACAGATACTTGTGTCATGTAGGTACTCACGCTCATTGCTCAGTATTAGGTGCTGGCCGTGAGGACTTATATTGCACTTATGAGCAGACAAAACTTTCCAAAAACGCACAAAACCTTACTCCTCTACTTTTTATTTAAGTCGCCTCTAATCTTGGAGCTTACCCTGTTTTTGTAGTACATAATCAAGTATAATAAAAAGAAACACTCTTAAAGGATACGAGCATTGAGATTTGTCACACAGGTCCCGAGACCCGAACCCAGTATAGACTATAACTCTCACTAAGGTCTTGTTGTGACTTATATTGTATAATCCAATAATGTAATTTTTTATAGAAATAAATTATTATTATTGAAAATTCGATAACGAATGGAATTTCCAAGCGCGTAACCCTTTGTGGTGACTTTAAGACTACTGGTGAAGCTTTCATGATGAATGAAATGACCCAATACGCCTAATTTAATTCTGTTTGGTTCAGTGGTTTTATCTACGCATAAAATTTATTGCAAAACGCCATATTACATGAGCGATTACGCTTGGTTTCAATACAAACGAATACAAATAAATCAACAAATATCTTCCCGAACCGTTTTTCTCATACGCCTGAAGCAATATGGTCTTATTAAACCACAGAAATAATGCAGGTTACACCTTAAACGAGACTGAATGAAAAATATGTATTGAGTATTTATTAATGTAAAGAATGTATATAGAAGAGTTTTTTTTTTATGAAAAGAATACTTTACTTTTCCATATCAAAGCATGGATTATAAATTATCGTCAACGTATAGATAACCAAAGCTATTAATGAAAAACAAAAAAACCTTAGCTCTAAAAGCCTATAGAGAAGAAAATAGAATAGAATAGTTTCTTACCGGAGATTAATCAGATAGGTATCTGTAGTCGGAAGGATCCATAACAAGATATCAAAGATTGTACTGTCTTACTGAATTTAAAATAGAAGTTCACTTACGTAATTTTGATGTTCTAATTAGTACTTCGAGCCAGAAAGGTACTTATTTCTTTTTCTAGCTGTTGCCGACATGTTTGTGACTGCGTTATTCTTCAAAATTCCGTAAGGATTTTCATTATAATTTTGAGAGTTTATACAGAAAAGTTTATATTTTTTACAAGTTACTGAATTTTTTTCGCCTTACAACCTATTGACACCGCATGATTATTTTGTTAACGACTAGCAACGCGCCCTGGTTTCGTACGGGAAGCATATTTTACACGCAATCAGTTCTACCGTTCGTTTCCCTACCAATCACAGTTTAAAAAACATTTAAAACAGTGAAATATATCGGTAGAAAACGTAAGAAAATCCGCTCAGTAATTTTTGAGTTTAGCGTGAACAGACAGACAGACGCGAACGGAAAACTGTTTTATAATATGCACTAATGAGTCACAGAATCCAAGACACCAACGAAAGTCTTTCTCTTTTCTTTGCCTGACATCTGTGATGAAGCGAAAACCTCATCAGAAATCTTCAATTGTGATTGAAGGTCTTTCATCTGACAGCAGACAAGATTGCATTTGACATTTAAGAGACGTCAAATACGTTGTGAGTGAAGGCATTGTGGAGCGTCGACGCTCCACAATGCCTTTCATAGGGTTTTATTTGTGAGGTATACTAGTTGCGCTGTTTTTGTTTTCAATGCATATAATTATGTTATTATGTATGTTTCGCTTCGCACTGACTTCATTAAATAGTAATATGGAATAGTGGAGCACGTATTATACTATATACGTAAATATTTTAAATAATATATCAAGCATAACAATGTTCCTGCCGGGGTTGTGGGAATGAGGAATGTTTTAGCTAGACACCGCAGCCCCGGTTCTCTGGTACAGCTTAACTAATTTGAATGGGAATCTCACTGGAAGAATAACCACGTAACCGGCAGTTTCACGGAAATAGGTTACTTTTAGGTAAGCATGCTCCATTTTCGATCATATATCATCACTTACCATCAGGTGAGATGGTGGTCAAACGCGAACCTATTTTCAATAAAAAAAAATAACCTTCCACGCGAACGAAGTTGCGGGTATAGCTAATGAATAAATAAAAGAAATACTAACACCGGTGCACCATCTTGAAATGAAAAGGTACAAAACAAAAAGGGCTTTCATATTCAAATTCGTTGCTTCCAAACATACGTTGTGTCTCCAACACTAGAAACTCTATCCTCCTGGGAAATAGGACAAAATCAAGTTACGATTGAGCAATAGTGATCGCCCAAAGCACTAATACAACTTGTATGTCAACAGTAATAAGGTTCAAATTAAAATGAACAATACCTATGGACAAACTGAGCTGTCTTTTGTTTCTTTATAGTAAACAACGAAATTGGTTAATTAGTGTCGCATGAAGTATTTGTAATTAATTAAATATCAAGTTCTCCCAGAAGAGAGTACGTCACGAATAACCTATATTCATATGGTGTGTTGTTGGACTAAACGATGGGTTTTCATGCTATGCGAGCAGGCAAGTGTGGAGGGAATTAAAGTATACAAGTAACTATGCATTTATTGAAAACTAGCTTCATTCCGCGACTTCATCTACGTGCATACTTCGCTGCACGCTGCGTACATTTTCTCCTGACGATAACAAACAAAACTAACAAAGATCCAATTTCGTGCACTCCTACCAAAGTTATGCAGTCAGTGGAGGTCAGATAGGGAAAATAATTGGGAAAAAGCTAAGCAGATGATGGTGATATTTCTTGTTTATAATAGAAGTAGCATATAATGATTGAGCTATACCTATTCTAATCGATGTTAGCATAAATATTTAAGTCTGAAAATGTTAGAGCAGCACAATAAGTACTATAAAATTCATCAAATAACGTCTCGAATAGAAAAAGGTTACTTATTAATTAACCTACACAAATACAAGAACAAATTGCCATTACATTAGATAAATATTTGATATAAATATATGATTTGTCTGTAGACAGAAAGCGGAGCGGATAAATAAGAAAAATCTACAGTTCTCTGAAAGATTAGTAATACCGACTTGTATTTGTAAGGAATTTCGTGAGAGCATTTTAATTCTGAGATTCTTGGGCATGTTTTAAACATTGCCGCACACTAGGCATTCCCCTTGTATCGTCAGTCGTTTTACTAACAGCCCCAGAACAACTATTTGTAGACCATACAAACATTTGTTCCGGTACGGGAATCGAACCTGCGATAAGCAGCAATTAATATTTGATTTTACTGGACCTAGGGCATGCTAGTTTCCTTACGATGTTTTCCTTCAACGATTTGAAAGTGTGGATGATATAAATTACACAAAGTAATGCTGAGTTCGAAACCATGGCTTGCAATTTGCAAGTTGGCCCGTAACCTCTGGGCAATATGATATCACAAAGTAAACCCAACCAATCAAAAACAACAACGAAACCAACAAACCAGAATCGAAAAGTCAAAGTCAAACAGTCCACCACTAAGCCATATTTCAATGACCCTTATAACCCGAATCTACACCATAACACTTGTCCGTAACAGTTACTGAAAACGACGTAAAATCTCTTCATCTCATTCACACGCATAAATACCTTTCTTTTCAAAAGTCTTCGCCTTAACGGTCAAAGGGCATTCTAGACGTAACAATAGACTTTTCCCCGTAAACAACCCAGACACAAAGCAACATAAAATGTACCAAGGCGAACTTAATGACTTAGGCATTGTTGAGTGTGGACTGTATGTAGTGTGATTTTGAACTTAATTTCTTGCATAAATTCTTGCTGGTGGGAATTAGTGTGACGTAGAAACAAGGAAACAAGTCAGCGACTTATATCAAAACACTTATTTACTTCTGAAGGTTTCTTCACTTATATTTTCCTTTCTTCTTAATAGTAATACTGCTGGAACTGAACTGCCGATCCCGAAAAACTACTCCTCTTTTATAGGAATCCCTAACCAATCAGATTCCAATAAGTTTGCACATGGCACTAACGTTACCAATCAGATTTTGTCAAGTTTGCACACGGCACTAATGCAACCAATCAAATCCTTTCTGACTTTCCCACGCTAAATGTATGGGAATCTTAATTTGGCAGTTTTTCGAAAATAGGCAGTCTTAACAATGTTACAACTTATTTTATACTATAGATCTTGGTTTCCTTTACCATTATACAAAAAATCTTATCAATAAAACCATATTTACACCTTAAAAATTACAAAATTCGCAAACGGTCCTCGTCACGGTAAAGTTTCACTTAGGAGCCAATTTGACACATACCATAGAATAAAGCCGCTTCGTCGTTAAGGTAAAGTTTCGTTTAGGTTTTTTTTTTTTGTGATTGGCATCTCGCAGGTCAACCTCTGAGGTTGTCGGCTGCTTAACCGGGCTTGCCTGTGATTGCCTTAATTAATAAATTAATTAAAGCCTCCAGCCAGGGCTTATTAAAAAACTTACAAACTAGGCGACTACACGCTAAGGGCACCCCCTGTGGGGTACGGACCTCGGCTTAGGGCGTCGCAGGGGGAGGGCAGCTAGGGACAGGCTGGATCATATCATTATTATTATTAATAAGGGAATTTAAAGCTACTGGCTCAGCGTCGCGGGCTGGCTCTGGCAAGGGTCGGGGCGGACTATTACGGGGACGTCGCGGCGGGCCTCGGCGGCGAGGACGGAAAGACGGTCGATTTTTGTTTTTGTAAACTGTGCTGGTTTCCTTACGGCTCTCTTGGAGCAGGGTGAGTGCGTCATCGGGAGTGACTAGGGTATGCCTTGGTCGGCGAATCTTAGAGATACGCGAGGGTTCGTATTGGGCGGCCGATACGATAAGGGGATTCCTATGTTGGATTGCAGTATCAAAGAAACGCTTGGAGACACGTTTCATGAACTGCTGGATGGTGGGCATCTTGAGGTCTACGTGAAGAAGCTCATTTCGAACATAAAAGGGGGCTCCCGTGACTCTACGGAGGAATCGGTTTTGAAGGGTCTGCATCTTATGGAGGAGGTAGGGCTTTGCGTGTGCGAAAACAACGCAGGCGTAAGTCATGATGGGTCGGATGACCGCGGTGAAAATACGCAGCTTGCACCTGAGTGATAACTTGCTGCGGGAGCTAAGAATGAAGTGGAGCCTACCTAGAGCGAAAGCGGCGTGCGAACGTGCCTGCTTTACGTGCTCAGCGAAGGAAAGGTGTTTATCGAGGACCACGCCTAAGTATTTGGCTTGCTTTTCCCAGGGGATCGGCTTGCCGTACATGGTAATCGGACGGGGGGAGGGTGGGTTTATCCGCGGTTTAGAAAAGAGGACTGCCTGGCTTTTGTCTGGATTGACTTCGATTCTCCATTTCCGGAACCACTTGGCCAGAGTGTTTGCGGAAGTTTGGAGAGTGCGAGCGATGGCATCGGGTTTAAGACCGGTATAATAGATAGCCGTATCGTCGACAAATAGGGCTAGCTGAGTATTTTTATGCTTGGGGATATCGCTAGTGAATAGCGTGAAAACGAGGGGGGATAGTACGGAGCCTTGAGGAACTCCTGCGCGAATGGGATGGGGGGAGGAAAGCTCCCCCTCAATTTGGTAACGAAAGGTGCGATTCGATAAAAAGTCCCGTAGGATGAGCACGAGACGGTCAGGCACGCCGAGTTGGTATAGCTTATAGATTAAGCCATTGTGCCAGACTTTGTCGAACGCTTTCGCTATGTCGAAGAATAAGGCTCCCGTTATTGCGCCCCGTTGGAAGCCGGCGCTGACGTGTTCTATGATGCGGTGGACTTGTTGGATACATGAGAGTTCGGTTCTAAATCCAAACTGCTCATTGGGTATAAGACTCTTTGCTTCGGAAAAATCTTTGAGCCGCTTATATATAAGCCTTTCATAGATTTTACCGAGGACGTTGAGTAAGCTAATGGGACGGTAGCTAGACGGGTCAGACTTGGGCTTGCCTGGTTTGGGAATACCTATGACGGTGGCCTGTTTCCAGGTTGCGGGGAACATATTATTGCTCAATGCGCCATTGAAGATGGCAGTCATTAGCACTATAAGCTGGGCGGGGAAAAGTTTGAAAACCCTATTGGTGATGCCGTCGGAGCCAGGGGCTTTTCGCGGTTGGAGACTTTTAATGATATCCTGGACCTCATCAGGAGTGATGGGGGCCAATGGATTATCGGGATCTTCGACGAGCGGAAGGGAAGTTCTACGTTCGACTTCGGCGTTCACCATATCGAGGTGGGCTTGGTCTACTGGTTGAGAGCTGGGAGAACACTGGGACTCTAGGCTGTCGGCTAGGCATTCTGCTTTTTCAGAGTTATCGAAGGCGACACTCTTATCGGGACGAATGAGAGGAGGCATTGTGGCCTCTTCAGTGGATCGTAACTTCCTCTGAAGCTGCCAGAAGGCAAGATGGGTGGGCTCAAGTTCGCTCAGCATCTTGTCCCAGCTCGCATTACGCTGCTCGGCAATGCGTTTCCTTACAGCACGCTGTAAGTTGCGCATGTGAGCTTTGTTTGCGGCGCAGGGAAAAGCGCTGTATGCACGGATGGCTGCATTCTTCTCGGTTATCAGATTCCGTACATCATCCGGGAGTTTCCAGCGGTGGTCTACCGCTACTGGAACTTCCCTTGAACAATCGTTCAGGACGGATTGTACGTGATCTGCAAGCGAGTCGATCGCCGCCGTCGTGTCAGCGACTGAGACTATGTGGTCAGGAATGGTGTCCAAGTGAGGCGACGTGGTGGATTTCAGTTTTTCACTTACTTTCCTCCAGTCGGTGATCAATTGGGTCGGAGGAGGTTGGGTAGGATCATGGTTACCCGAGCGGGAACCTAGGTGTAGGATAACGGGACGGTGATCCGAGTTGAGTTCGTGAAGCGCTTCTATGGAGTGTAAATGGAGGTTTACATTCTTTAGGAGCGCCACATCGAGGACATCGGGCCTATGGTTGTGGTCGTGTGGGTAATGGGTGGGAGTCATCGGAGCAATGACGTCATAGTTAGGGTCGCGCCTAGGTTATACATGATGATTTTGCCTCTGGCATTTATCGTGTTGCTGTTCCAAGCGAGGTGTTTGGCGTTGAGTTCGCCCGCTAGTAAGACGGAGTCACTCAGGCCAAAGAGAGTCGTGAGATCGCTGGTGAGCGCGATAGGATCGTCTGAAGCAAGAGACGCGACAGATGGTGGGGGATGGTAGGCAGAGATGATGGTTATCGGAGGATGACCAGTCATGCCTAGTCGACAGGCAGAGTACTCTAGGTGAGAGAGAGGCGCGGGTGGGCTCAGAGGGATGCAGTATAACTCCTTCCTATAATAAATAAGGGTAACGCCGCCGTGGCAGCGTGTTCTGTCATTGAAATGAAATGAAATGAAATGAAATGAAATGAAATGAAATATTTATTTTGTAAATTGGTTATAAATAACACTTTTACACGTCATGTTTTTTTGCGTGTTAAGTTTAGCTAGATGACGCCGGTATTTCCTAACTGACTACTCTGAGAAGAAACACCGAAACAAACTCAGAGGTCATAGTCTCTTTTAAAGTCCAGACAATTTGTATTTTTATATGAGAAGCATGTAGGTTCATGTCTGTGGTATTCTTTTGAGGAAATAACCACGCAAATTTGAGCGGACCTGTCCAGACAGTGCAAGCATTTGTCAGTTATCGTGTAGCTCAACTTAGAACTTAAGGAGCTCAACAATTTGACAAAAAATACCAACGGACATTTGGGTAGGCCACACAAGTACTCAAACTGCTTGACATCATTAAATAAATTATAGTCAAAGTAAAAACAACGAAGAAAGAATAACCTACATTGTCCTCACATTAACAATAATGAAATAATTATGTAAAAAAAAAAAACAAAAACAAAATAAATAGGTATATACAATACTTAACAAAACAAATATTTTAATCAATAAAAAATAAATCAACTATCAAAATTTTAAAAATAAAAAATGCTCACGTATATCACTGGAGCAGCTCATTCCCAAGCCTTCTTGTCCTCAATATAATCTTTAACAGTGTAAAACGCTTTCTGACATAGCTTACGTTTTATAAATAATTTGAATTTATTAATACTTAGTTCTTGAATATGGCTAGGAATTTTATTATAAAAACGTATACATTGGCATCTAAACACATTGCGAACTAGACGGTAATTCTATATTTTGGGGTCAGCGCGGTGGGGTTTCAAAAGAGTCTCCGGTATAAGGAGGACATCTAATTGGTGGTCGCGGAGGAATTTAGTTATTTCGGCGCGTTGGTTGAAAATGCCATTGGCGTTGAAAAAACCTAATTTGAGGGATCGAGGCCTAGTGTGGTTTGTGCGTTGGGAATCCATTGGATCAGTCCATCGCATCCGTCGAGGTCGAGGTCGAGGCCTAGCACGACATCACTGTGTGTGCTGAATATTTGGCTGTACATTGCCGTCGTAATTTTGCCGTTATTCTGCTGCTCGGCAGCCAGAAGGGCATCGCGGAGAGACCTGGCTTGGCGGGTCATAAATATTCTATAGTGGCGCAGTAGAGTCTGGGCGCAAGACTCGCCGTTCCCGACGGGTGAGGGATTGGGCGGTTGTTTGGCTGCAGGAGCAGCAGTGGTTTGAGGCTCGGGTTGGGGACTGGCTGTGGCGTCTGGAGCCACGGCTATAGGCAGGATCTGCGCTGCGATGGGTATATCCATCAGTGCCTGCAAAGGTTTGGCAGTTGCCAAGGAGGGAAAGGCTTTTTCGTGGTTTAGCCTGTTCCACGGGGATGGTCTCTGAGGAGCGAGACGTTGGGGAATTTGAGAGGAAGGTGCCTCTCTTTGTTGGCGGGCGTTGGCGCGCTTCGCTAATTTAGGAGCGAGTTTGGGGGCTTTGGGACAGCCGCGGTAGTTTGCCGGGTGACCGGTCTGGCCGCAGAGAACGCAGCTGGATGGTTCCGAACAGAGGGCAGTCCGCAGTGCTGTGCTCGCCCAGACAGTTGACGCATCGTGATGACCTTCGGTTGGTTCACAAATGACAAGAACCATGTCGTATAATTCACCGCCTCTCGCTTTATGTAAGCGATGGAGGGCGATCACTGGTATACCTTGATCGGCAAGGTCGTCTTTAATATCCTGTACTAGGATTTCTTTAGGGACACGTTTAATAATAACACGAGTGGGCGTGTCCTCGGGGAAGGAGAAAGTGTGAAAGGAAATATTCCTTTCACGGAGGGTGCGATATAGTTCCCTATAGTCGTTCGACGTAGGGACGGTGACTTTAATGCCATTTTGGCAGGCACGGGCGTTTGTGTAGTTGATCTTTCAATCAACACACATCTTGGACACATCAGTCCATTTACCCTTGTCCTGGATGTAAAAGGGGGGCGGAGGGCGTAGCTTCCTTTGGGCTGAGGAAGTTTGGGCTATCGGGCTGGGGGGACGACTATTCTGCGCGCGAGCAGAGGTAGTTGGGACGGGGCTAGCGGGTCGAACGGGCGTTTGAGTTGGGGACGGGGGCGACGCGGTGGTCTTTTTGGCCTTGCTGGCCTGGTAGGTTTTCCCTTTCTTCCTCTTGCCGCCGGTGACGACTTGAAAGTCGTCTTCCGAGGACGAGGGGCATGATGACAAATCATTGTCAGAGTTGTTATTGGACTCAGGTTCGGTGGTGTCCATTTCACGGAATTCAACTGCAGCGCACACCTGCGCGGCGTCCATTGTTCTATGAACAATAGGATTAGTAGGTGGGCCGGAAACAATGGATGATTTCGGGAATTGGGCGGTCGGCACGACATTGTCGGCGGGCGGGAGCGATAGAGGGCTATCTACCTGGAAGTCGTTCGTTCTTCGATGAACAATGGGATCGGAGTTGATAAACACTTCCGTGAATTGACCAACCGGAATGCCTTGATCAGCAAGCGGAGGAGATAATGGGCTGTCAAGCGCGTCACTAAAATCAGCGACGTTGGCTTCGGTAGCCGGAGGACAGTTAGCGATTTTACGCTGGATTTTTCCGCCATATTTGGCGGAAATAGCAGGGTTTTCCTTAAGTATTTCTAGCAATATCTCCAAAATATTGGAGTTTGCCATGATTGACGAATGAATCAAAAATTTAATGGGGAAATTTTGGAGATTTCTCTCCCACGGGGGAACTATTTAAAGCCTAACTGGCCTAACTCCCCGGATGGATGAGTCCGGGGATGTGTAACCCTCCCAGTCGGGTAGAGACAGGGAGGTGAGTACCTAATGGTGGGCCCTAAGCTTGTAACCGGTCGCCAGTCTTATTGTGCGAGCGGGGCCCTATTGGGTCTAGTGCGAAGGGGTAGACACACCCAACCGACACTAGGTGTGTAGCTGAAAAGGAAACTCAGTAACTAGGTTTGACTAGGAGATCCCCCAAGGCCAAAACCTAGCACTCGACTCCAATTGACTGCTTCACCCTGAAGGGGAATCAGCGGGTGCGTCGGGTCAGCACCCCCTTGGTATTGTTGACACCGTGAGGTTTCCAACCAAGGACCACGAAACTGTGGTTTTACCCTGAAGGGGCCAAACCAAATTGTTTTTGACGATTCTCTGTTAGAGAAACACGATATCCTTCACCGCCTCGAAAAAGGCGGCTCCGGACCAGGCGTCGTAGTCGGCGACTACGAGTGACGTCACGGCGGGCGTGACGAAGCGGAGCGATGTCTCAGGCATAGAACGATCGAGAGCGCGGAGCGGCACGACTGTCGCGGGCGAGCGTCGGAAGCGGAATGTTTCGTTTAGGGTACCATTTGACGCTTATATATAAGGTACATTTAACTCTTGTTTTTACATTTATATGCAAATCCTATGATAATTTAGGCTTACTGTACACTTATATACAGCTTTAGACTAATTATAACTCTTAATATGCTACTAAACATTAATTAGGAACTTATTCTAGTGATTCACTTATTTCCTAATGAATCGTCGCTTACATTCTCCCCCACGGTGCGCAGCACATCACCTTGTTGGGGCGACGATACCGCAGGAACCAGGACGACTACTCTTCTCGTTGAACGTCGAAGTACTCCTCCCGAAGTCCTCACGTCCAGTACTCTTGTTCTTCCGTCTGGTCCAGGATATGTTTTGACTATTTCTCCGCGAGGCCATGAGTTCCGTGGTAGTGTAGAGTTGACTACCAACACAATATCCCATTCCTTTGGATCGCTGGTTTCTTTTCCTTCTAATTTTCTTGGCATCAAAAGAGGTAAGTACTCTTTGACCCATCTTCTCCAGAAATGATCTGCCAGTCTCTGAGTGGTTCGCCGGTCAGCTCTTCCAATTATATCATTATCACTGAATTCTCCTGGCGCCATTGCTCCGCACGATCTTCCCAGTAAGAAATGATTCGGAGTTAAACTTTCTTCATCATCTGGATCCATACTGACTGGGGTGAGGGGTCTTGAATTCACAATATGTTCGACTTCAGTCATCAATGTGTGAAGCACTTCTTCTGGCGGGTTCCTTTCATTTAAAACTGCCGCTAACGCCGTTTTCACTGTGCGAACGAGTCTTTCCCAAGCACCTCCCATATTCGGACTTCCTGGGGGAATGAATTTCCACTTGATTCCCTTTTCCTGTGCTGCTTGTTCAAGTTCTTTATTTGCTCCCACAAAATTAGTTCCGTTGTCGCTGAAGATAACCTTCGGTGTACCTCTTCTAGATATCATCCGTCGTAGTGCCATAATCATTGAGCTGGTACTAAGAGAGGGCACCAACTCTAGATGCACAGCCCGTGTGGTGAGGCAGGTTAATAATACTCCCCAGCGTTTCTCTACTCTTCTTCCGATGGTCACTTGCATTGGCCCAAAGTAGTCTACTGCCGTACATGAAAACGGAAACTGATGATGTTGCAGTCTCTCACTTGGCAGGTCTCCCATCGGTGGTACTTCAGGTAAACTCTTCCTTGTCTTGCACCATTGACAGTTGTGAGTGATTGTTTTCAACGTTGCTCGTAGGCCCAGGATCCAACATTTCTGTCTTATTTAATTCATAACTGTGGCAATATTCCCATGGAGAAACTTTGTATGATAATACTGTATTATAAGACGAGCGATCCTTTGTTTTCCATCTAAGATAATGGGGTTCATTTTTCTTCTGTCGTCGTCACGAAACTTCATGGTTCTACTTCTTAGCTTAATAATTTCGTCGTTATCTGTGTACACGTCGATTTTCTTTAGTCGACTTGCCTTTTCCAAAGGATTTCCCGATTTCAAGTTTCTTATATCTGATGTGAAGCTATCATTTTGACATATCTTCATCAATAACACTTCAGCCTTTTTTAAATGCTCTTCTTCCAGAGGTAGGTATAACCGCTTCTTTTCTTCTCTTGGGGTGATGGTTGTCCGTGCTTTCTGAGGTTTTCTTTGCGGTTTCCACAGCTCTTCTTTTCGGCGGATAGCTACGTTGGTCTTAATGTTAGTCTTTTTCAGCAAGGCAGATGTGAAAGCGATCACCCTGGCCATGGTGCGTAGCAGTCTTTCCCAGCTTGAAAATCTCTCCGGATCAATAAGATTTTCTTTTGAGACTTTCACTGTTATCACCTTCTGCTTATTCTTCTCTTCTAACATGATGCCTTCCGAATTGAATTCTCGAAACGGCCACTCCTCCTCTGGTTTGCGAAGGAACGCTGGCCCTTGGAACCATCTTGCATTGTGGTCGAATTCATAAGGGGTTCCCCTCGTGGCGTCATCTGCTGGATTTTCTTTTGTTGGTACCCATCTCCAGTCTTCGGTTTTGGATTTCTCTTTAATTTCCGCTAGTCGGTTAGCCACAAAGGTTTTAAACTTCCTTGGTTCTGACCTTATCCACTGGAGCACTGTGCTAGAGTCTGTCCAATGGGTTTTCTTAGTTACTTCAAGTTCCATCTCTTCTTCTATCGAGGTTGTTAGCCTGGTGCCAAGCAAGGCGGCTTGCAGCTCCAATCTTGGGATTGATACTGGCTTCGTGGGTGTACCCTTGCCTTGCCGGCGATCATGGAGATGTGGACTCTGCCATCAGGTTCGATTGTCCTCCAGTAAACTACAGCTGCGTAGGCTTCTTCGCTTGCATCAGAGAAGGTGTGTAATTGACCCTTCTTGCTGAACGGTGAGATACACCTTGGAATCTTCACTTTTGATAGTGCCGACACTTCTTCTAGGTACTTTCGCCATGTTTCTATTTGATTCTCATTAATCTCTTCATCCCAATTTATCTTTGTTCGCCAAATATCTTGAATTAGTTTCTTACCTTGTATCAGAACTGGTGTAGCGAAGCCCATTGGATCGAATGTTGACATTACGGCACTTGTAACTTCTCTCTTCGTGGGAAACCTTCTTCCTTCTATTAAATCTTTCGATGTATTTCGGAGTCCAATGTTGAAAGCTAGCAAGTCTTCTTTCACTAGCCATCTTAGCCCTAGAGTTTTCTCTTCTTTAGTTAATTGCACACAATCTTCTTGATTGTTGTCTTCCACTTCTGCTAATATTTCTGGGTTGTTGCTGGCCCACCCTTTGAGATGAAAACTTGCTTGAGCGTGGATTTCTTTCACTTCTTTTGAAACCTTCTTCGCTTCAGTAGCTGACGAGAAACTCTGCAGATAATCATCCATATAATAATTTCTATTTATTGCCTTCACTGCTTCAGGATGAGTCTTCTTAAAATCTTCTGCGTTTTTATTCATCACATATATCGCTGTTGCTGGAGACGATGCTGCTCCGAAGATGATAGATGACATTCTGTATTCTTCAGGTTTGCTCGTTCTCTGACTCCCGCGCCACAAAAACCTTAGACTGTCGCGTCTTCTTTCACTTTGATACGAAGAAACATATCTTGAACGTCAGCCATGATAGCCACTGGACCTTAGCTGAATCGTAGCAGCACGCCAAATAATGATTGTAGCAGATCTGGACCTGATAGCAACGCGTCGTTGAGGCTTTTCCCTTCATATTTGGCAGCCGCATCGAAGACAATTCTTGGCTTCTTCTTGACTGGATGTACAACAGCAAACAGTGGTAAATAGAATGTTCGTCCTTTGTTTGCAGTTGAAGATACTTTCTCAGCGTATTTCTTCTCAATTAAATTCTGAATTTGCTTCTCGTAGGACTCTTTTATTTCTTGATCCTTGTCCAGCTTCTTCTCAATGTTCACTAAACGCCGGAAAGCCTGCCCGTAGTTGTTGGGTAAGCTTTCATCTTCTTTTATCCACAAGAGGCCTGTCTCAAATTGACCACTTGCTAATCTTCTTGTCGTCTTGTCGAGAATTTCTAGTGCTCTTCTATCGCTGTCATTCTTCGGTAATCTATTTTGAATACCCAGGGACTCCAGTTGAAAGTGATGTCTGACGATCTCTTCTAAGTTTTCTTTGTCATCTGCACCTTCATGGTAACGAATGAAGTTCACTATGGCGTTAGCTCCTGAGTCGCATCCATGTAAGACCCACCCTAAGTTAGTGAGGGAGGCTACAGGATCGCGTGGCTTGCCCGTCTTCAGTCTTCTTGTGACTATAAGTCCCCAGTTATCTTGGCCAATTAACAGCTTGGGTTTCTCTTTGACGTAAACAAGTTGCTCTTCAATTCCTTTCAAGTGTTTACAATTCTTCAAGGTGGCTGTTCGATCCGACGTGAAACAGAACGCACCCTTTTGACATAAAGAATTTGATTTTGACATTACTTGACTTTGACAGATAGACTTTGCTTGCTGGAAAAAATGCCGGTCGTCGGGACCTTCTTGTAATTGTATTTGTTGGTAAAATATCGTTGGATTCGCCTGTTGAAACCGATAATTGGGTCGCGAATTATTTATTCTTGTACTCCCGGATTGACGAGAATCCAGGGATATTTCTCGGAACATATCGCCTTATTGCGTCACCTCGTGGCACGCGCTTGGTGGAAACGAGTTGGGTGTGATGCTGAGTTGGAACCGCGCCATCTGGAGACGGCGCCTTGTGAACGTCCACACACTTGACTTACATTACACTTTTCAATTACTCATCTCATATTACATACATACCACACTTGGGGCGTGGCCTTGGGAAGGTCGAAGCTTGGAGAACCCAGCACAGAAGGTTAGTGGTTAGACCTGTAATTTGTATGGTTTGTAGGCCGAAGCCTAGTAGAAGTAGGCCTTTGTTTATTGTAAGCAACGTTAAGCTCCACGTATCGTGGACAAGTTCCGGACACCCCAGTTATCGTTGCAGTCTGGAACATTGTGGTAGCAGGCGTGGTTCTTATAAGATCCACTGATTCAAAGTGGTAGCAGAGCGCGGCTCTTATAATATAAGATCCACTGGTTTAATTGGAAGTTTGAATATTGTTGAAAACTGAAAACTTAAAACTTGAGTTTAATTACTTAACACAACTTATAACTTGATAAGTTTGAATATATTGCTTTGTCAGCCGGGCTCAAATAGTACTTGTAGTTTGTACTGTAATTTGTAGTGCTAGCCCCTTGGAATTGAATTGACAAGTAGGATTTATTTGTGAAATTGGGAATTATTGGTATAATTTGGTACATAATTTGGTACATAATTTGGTATTTGTTGCAATTAATAATTGAATGTCATTGATCTGAATTTGAAAGGTTATCTAAATAATAATTACACATAGTCTAACATAATAGGACTTGAATTGTGTGTATTGGTTATTGCATTTATAGTAATTATTGGATTGTTGTTAGAGATTGTCCGGAGCAATATTATACTTCAATTGTTGTATTTAATTGTTGGTGTGATCCTGCACAATATATACATTGAATTGTTATTTATCTTGTAACTAGCCATCTGTACCAAGCTAGATTCATACTTGGAATAAGTACAGGGTCGGATTTGGACTTGAAATAATTGAATTTGAATTTTTATTTTGTTGAGATTATTTGGTCGACTAACAAGTCATTGCTGTTTGTTTAATAGTTGATTGTTGGTTGTTGATTGGTGTTTTGTATTAATATTTGATTGTTGCAATGGCCTCATTAAGGGCAGTCAGGGAGGCTGCTGCGGGATTGACCTCACAGTTGAGATGGTTCACATCGGCAGCTGCAACTGTTGAGCGTGTGGAATTGGAAGAGCTCACCTTTGCTCGGTATGGGCAAGTGATTGAGAGGATCAAGTCAGCTGATGCTGCGCTCACGCGCTTCAACGAGTACATCATGGACGTGGATTTGGGGGTGATGGATCAGACAGCCCGCGATAAGATTTTGGGTGACTATGACCAGATTGTCCACCTGGGGGATGTCATATGTCTACGAGCGTGGGAAATTTTGAAGAGTCGGGTGCCTGATGCGGCCAAGCCGCAGACCCCCGTTGTTGCAGGCCCTGGACTATTGAGTAGGCTGCCCACCCTGGAGCTGCCACATTTTGACGGTCGCTTGGACCACTGGCTGGGCTTCCTAAATCTCTTTGAGAGTCTTGTCGATGCACGCTCGGACCTCGGACCTGCCCAGAAGCTGGCCTATTTATTGTCTGTCCTGGAGGGCGAAACCAGAGCCTTGGTGCAGCACTTGCCAGTGACGGATTCCTCCTATCCGACCGCTCTGGAGCTTCTCTCCCGACGGTATCAGAACAAGCGCTGCCTGGCTGATGTGCACATCGACCAAATTTTGGGACTACCGGCTATTGTCAGCACGTCGACGTTGCGCACTGACTTGCTGAACCCGTTGGTCTCAGCGACCAACGCCTTGAGACGCTTGGAGTTACCGGTGGAACATTGGTCCTACTTGTTGGTGCACATAGTGCTGCAGTTGCTCCCCGCGGAGTTGAGGTCACGTTTTGAGCAGAAGTATGGTGGGGATAGTGCCACCCATCTTCCCCCCTTTGACGACCTCCTCAAATTTTTGGAAGACGAGTGTCGGTTTGCGGATAACACTCGTGGCGCTACGGGGTCGCCCCCACTACCTTCTCAGCCCAGAGACCAGGGACGGACTAGGGCTCGGGGGCCTGTTGATGTTCCCCGCCCCCCGTTTTGCTGGCGCCCGGAGTCCTCGGGCTAGGGGGCCTTTTGATGATCGCCCCGCCCCTCGTTTTGCTGGCGCCCGGAGTCCTCGGGCTAGGGGGCCTGGTGATGTTCCCCCCGCCCCCCGTTTTGCTGGTGCCCGGAGTCCTCGGGCTAGGGGGCCTGTTGATGATCGCCCCGCCCCCAGTTTTGCTGGCGCCCGGAGTCCTCGGGCTAGGGGGCCTGTTGATGTTCGCCCCGCCCCCCGTTTTGCTGGTGCCCGGAGTCCTCATCATTGTGACTTTTGTAAGGCAACGGGGCATGTCATGGTGCGTTGCCAGGACTTTTTGAATTTGCACGTAAGTGCCCGTCGCCGTATTGTCAACGCACGCCGTTTGTGCTTCTCGTGCTTGGGGGCCCACTTTCATCGGGACTGCCCCGACCCCCGCCCGTGTAGAATTTGTGAAGGGTCCCACTTGGAGATTTTGTGCGCCAACGCGAACCGCTCCAGCAGACCAGCTTCTGAGGGGGGTTCGCGCAAGGGGGGGTACCCCGGAGACGAGCGCCGGGCTGAGACCCGCGATTCTGTACGCCGCACTCCACCCCCCGCGCAAGTTGAACGGGAGCCCCACGAGCGCCATTTGGTCTTCCCTCATCAGGGAGAACGCGCATTGGCTGCTAGGCAGCAGTGGCCGGGTCGGCGCCGCTGCCTTTCCCCTCCGTTGGCGGAACGTCCCCGGCTGGAGTCGCGCCCTCCGCCATTCGGGCATCCGGTGGGATATGCCCCTCCAGTGATGGCGAGCGGCTTGGGACACCGCGCGGACGAATGTTTTGATTGTTGGCCTCGTCGTGAGCGAGGGCAGCCTGGATGCGGCGATCGGTCGCCGCCCAGGCATCGCTAAGAGATTGACGCCTGCCCGCTAAAGGACCCCCCCGATCAAGACGGTTTTGTTGCCAACGGCCTCGGTCAAGGTCTGGGGACCCTTGGGTGACTCAATTGTGGTCCGTGCCATTTTGGGCACGGGAGTCCAGGGTTGCCTTTTGTCGTCTTGGTTAGCGGGATAGGTTGGCCTGAAGGTGAACGACCTTTCAGGCTAGATTTGGGAATTGGCGAACCGGCTGACACCACTGTTGAGGGAGGGACCTGGTTTGAAGTCACCCTTGTGAGTTGTCCTTGCCCTAAAATTGGTGCTCCTGCCCTTGTCATAACTGAACTTGGTTGGGACGAGCCACTTCGGGAAACCGTGTTGGAGGACAGTTGAGGCTCTCTAGCCTTCCTTATGGGGCTCGTCACCCCCTTTGTTGCCCAAGGAGGGCCACTTGGTTCAATTGTTGGTGACTGATCGTCACACTAGGAACTCGCATGCCGGTTGCAATGCGCTGTTGGCCATTCTGCAGCGAGAATTTTGGATTTTGTCGGCTGATCGCGTCAATGAGACGAGGCCCTTTGCTGGCGTCTTAACGGATTTTGTTGGTCCCCCTTTGTTGAAGACGTCCACCCTTCGTAATAGTAAGATTGTTAAGGCTTATTTGTGTGTTTGTCTGCCTGTCAACCAAGGCAGTACATTTGGAGCTGGTAACCTCCCTCTCGACAGAGGCCTTTGAGGCGACTTTGGAAAGATTTGTGTCTCGCCGTGGGTTGCCTTCGTTGATTAGGTCTGATTGCGGTACGAATTACAAGGGTACAAGTAACTATTTGAAGGAGGTATACGCCTTCCTTAATGAGAGCCAGGTTGATATTGGTAATAGTTTGGCCCGCCGAGGGGTCACTTGGTTGTTTGACCCGCCAGCCTGCCCCCCATTGGGGGGGTATTTTTGGGGCCGCGGTGAAAGCGGCAAAGGGACGCTGGCGGAGATTGTTGGGAGACACCGTTCTCACCTTTAATGAACTAGCTACGGTATTTGGCCGCATTGAAGCTGTGTTGAATTCGCAACCTTGTCAAGACTTCCAATTGATTAGCGGACGGGTAGGCCCGTCCGGGGGGGGTAGATGTTCGGTCCGACGTGAAACAGAACGCACCCTTTTGACATAAAGAATTTGATTTTGACATTACTTGACTTTGACAGATAGACTTTGCTTGCTGGAAAAAATGCCGGTCGTCGGGACCTTCTTGTAATTGTATTTGTTGGTAAAATATCGTTGGATTCGCCTGTTGAAACCGATAATTGGGTCGCGAATTATTTATTGTTGAACTTTGTACTCCCGGATTGACGAGAATCCAGGGATATTTCTCGGAACATATCGCCTTATTGCGTCACCTCGTGGCACGCGCTTGGTGGAAACGAGTTGGGTGTGATGCTGAGTTGGAACCGCGCCACCTGGAGACGGCGCCTTGTGAACGTCCACACACTTGACTTACATTACACTTTTCAATTACTCATCTCATATTACATACATACCACACTTGGGGCGTGGCCTTGGGAAGGTCGAAGCTTGGAGAACCCAGCACAGAAGGTTAGTGGTTAGACCTGTAATTTGTATGGTTTGTAGGCCGAAGCCTAGTAGAAGTAGGCCTTTGTTTATTGTAAGCAACGTTAAGCTCCACGTATCGTGGACAAGTTCCGGACACCCCAGTTATCGTTGCAGTCTGGAACAGTGGCTTTACTTATTTTTTGCTCAGATAACTTCAGGTCGTCGATGGTTCTTGCTTCGATAGTTCTCTTGTCTCTTCTATGTACACCTTTGATTTTCAGTGTGATCTTCTGTGAACTATCTTTCCTTATCATCTTCCCACCAACAGTTTCGATTGTAAGTGTCTCTGGGCGTCCTTCTGCTCCAATCTTCTCTGCTAATGAGGCGTCTAAGAGTGTGACGGTTGACCCCTCATCCAATAATGCTAGCACACGAGCATGACCTTTAGGTCCATATAGGTCCACTGGAATGATCTTCAAGTATGCTTTCTCTTCCCCTTTGATGTCGTGAATTGAAGCTACTTTTTCTGGAGACTCTTCTGTATTTTCAGTATTGAGCTTCTTCTCGACTGATACTGGACGTTGGTCGGAGTGCAACATAGTATGATGCCATCTTTTACATTGTTTGCAAACTGGAGCTTTACAGTTGATTCTTGAATGTCTGAATCGAAGACACTTAAAGCAAAGTTTAGACTTCTTAACTATTTCCCACTTTTCATCGGTGTTAGTTTCCTTAAATGCCCTGCATTCTGATAAGAAATGCTCTTCTTCACACTTCGGGCATGACTTCTTAAACCTTTCTTTAGACTCTTCTTGAACCGTATGTACGGATTTTCTTATTACCTTCTTCTGCTCCGATAACACTTCAAGTGGAGCAAAATCTCCGCACATATCGGCTTCTATGTCTAGGAACTCTTCAATCACCATTAATTCTTGGAGATCTTCCTCTCTTCGGCTTCTATGATAAGCAAACCATCGAAACTTCATAGACGGCGGCATCTTATCAATAATCGCTTTCATTGTTTCAGGTGAGCTGAGATACTGCGGTTTCTTCAGCGCCTTAATGGTTGCAACCGCATTCTTAACTTTACTTGCGAACACTCAAATATCACTTGGATTTTCGCCAACCCTTGGCATGTTCTTCAGTTTTTCTAGTTCAGCTAGTGCCAGAGTGCCAGGTCTTCCGAACCTTGCTTCTAATCCTTTTAAAATTTCTCGTGATTCTTCAGCTGTGAATAGGAGGCTTTGAACAGCTTCTTTGGCTTTCCCTTGGATCGCTTTTCTGAGGCGCGCTAAGTTCTGAGTATTGCTAAAGGAGGCAGCCGTGTCTTCATACGATCTTTTGAAAGCTAACCATTCTTCGCAGGCCCCGCTGAAGTAAGGAAGCTCTATTCGTCTAGGTGAAATGACGTCACGGGATTGGTCGGATAGCTTGAGTATAACTTGAGCCAACTCTTGTATATCACTCTTCTTTTCTTTAGTTTCGATTGGTTTATGTTCCGTATTCGGTTTGCTGCTGATCTAGAGAGATCTAGCTCAGCCTGAGCTAATCTTCATCGTGCTTCCGCAACTTCTAAATCCCTTAACGCCACTGTCATTCTTGCTTGCGCTTCTGCTCTCTTCCTGTGCAACGAGCGAACAGACTGCGAGTCTATATCGCGGGTCGGCTTCTGAGGTTGAGGCTGCTGCAGGCTTTCATGTTGCGATGTCAGCGTACTTGTATTATCTCGCTGAGTCAGCACGGCGACACTTCTATTTTCATTCCGTAGCGTTGAGCGACTCTCTTCATGGCACGTAAGTTCTGTGGCTTTACTCATATTTTCAGAAGCACTGGTCTGGGGTGCAGAACAAGTAGCAACCCCTTGGGTTGAGCTAGTTCCAGTAGTATCCTTTGACTAGTGCGCAGGCGTGTCTTGTTCTCGCTGGTTGGGCGGCGAACTTTTCTTCGGCAATGTAAACCGCTGAGAAGCCGACGAACCCGTAGCCGTTGAACTCGTAGCTTCAGTTGGCGTATTCATACTCCAATCTGACTGCGTAGTACTTCCTTCAGTAGTCTTAGAACGCGCTGAACTTGCTCTTGTGTACATTTTCAAACACTTAAAACACTATATTAATCCCAATCCGGCACAGAAGGACCATATGTTGAGTGTGGACTGTATGTAGTGTGATTTTGAACTTAATTTCTTGCATAAATTCTTGCTGGTGGGAATTAGTGTGACGTAGAAACAAGGAAACAAGTCGGCGACTTATATCAAAACACTTATTTACTTCTGAAGGTTTCTTCACTTATATTTTCCTTTCTTCTTAATTAACTGCTGGAACTCAACTGCTGATCCCGAAAAACTACTCCTCTTTTATAGGAATCCCTAAACAATCAGATTCCAATAAGTTTGCACACGGCAATAACGTTACCAATCAGATTTTGTCAAGTTTGCACACGGCACTAATACAACCAATCAAATCCTTTCTGACTTTCCCACGCTAAATGTATGGGAATCTTAATTTAGCAGTTTTTCGAAAATAGGCAGTCTTAACAATGTTACAACTTATTTTATACTATAGATCTTGGTTTCCTTTACCATTATACAAAAAATCTTATCAATAAAACCATATTTACACATTAAAAATTACAAAATTCGCAAACGGTCCTCGTTACGGTAGTTTCACTTTTTTTTTTTTAACGTGTTAAAATTATCAAATAAGTCCTCCCACTCCGGGCAGGGTGGGAGGGACTGTCAGACTTTTACTGACTAAAATCCACGGTGTTCCTTCAATAGCCCTTTACGTACCGGGGCCACGGTAACGGGATGAGTCCCACGACCCCGGCAGGCTTCGGCCCTCTGCAGAGGGGGCCTCGTCATGTTGCTGACGCTCTATGAGGCGCGCGTAGAACACGATGCGCCGTCGACCCGGGCATGGTCCATGGTCGGATAGCGAGTTGCCCTTTACTCGCTGTCCGCATGCCCGCGCCTACGGTGGCCGGAGATCGTCGGCCGACGTCCGACGCCGTGGGCGTCTACCACTGTGGCTGGGCTGGAGGGAGGACGCCATCCTCTCCCTCACGCGGCCCGCCTCCTCCTTCGGAAGCACGACTGCTTCGCAGAAGGAGGCGACCGCTTCCCACTCCCTCTCGCCCCGCAGCATGGCCTCGACCAATGCCGGGCGGGAGAGGTATCCGCCTATCGTCGCCGTGAGGACACGTCGGTGCTCTGCCCAGGCGGGGCAGTCTTGCATCGTGTACTCTACGGTGTCCTCCGGGTGACCCTCACAGTGGTGACACCCAGGCGTTTCCTCCTTTCCCATCAGACACAGGTACCTCCCGAAACTTCCGTGTCCGGCGAGGACCTGCGTCATGCGGTAGGTCAGGACGCCGTGACGCCGATCTAGCCACTCCTCAAAAAGGGGTCTTACCGCCGCAATTGCGGCGTGCCCGGCCGTCGGTTGCGACAGTCGTTCCCTCCATACTGCCCTGAGATCGCGCCGGAGCTCTTCCCGCCGCGCCTCGACTTCTCGAGGCAGCGGGGATACGCGCCGGCGCTGCGCCTCCTCGCGCCATTCATAGACGCGCTGGAGGGCAGTCGCCTCCAGATCCCAGGGCAGCAATCCGGCAAGGAGGTTGGCCGATTCGCCGGCGATCATGCGATATCCTCGGATCATTCGGATAGCCATGACCCTCTGGCATGCGACCAACTTTAGTGGCCGCGTCCGGATGCACAGGGCCCACACTGGGGACCCGTAGAGGGCCATGGACCGCACGACGCCGGCGTACAGCCTTCGGCAGGAGGCGTTTGGCCCGCTGAGATTAGGCAGGAGTCGCCTGAAGGCGGCTGCTGCCTGGTTCAGC
This sequence comes from Tholera decimalis, assembly GCA_943138885.2. Classification (NCBI taxonomy): domain Eukaryota; kingdom Metazoa; phylum Arthropoda; class Insecta; order Lepidoptera; family Noctuidae; genus Tholera; species Tholera decimalis. The sequence goes on along the minus strand of OW964571.2, from coordinate 26,978,851 downwards.
TTTGGGGCCAAACTCAGTAAGTGCTCCCTGAAGTTCCACCGGCTGTCGAGGACGAGTCCCAGGTACTTCATCGTCCTTCCGACGCCGATGCGAACCCCCTCCACCGTTATGTGGGACTCGGACCGTGGCGCATTCCGACCGCCATGAAAGCACATGGCCTCGGTCTTGTGCAGCGCCACGTCGAGTCCCAACTGCCGGATCCTATGAACGACTGTCGCAACCGCTTGCGTCGCCAGGTCGGCCGCCGCCTGGTGCTACTCTCCCTGCGCCAGGACGAGCGTGTCGTCAGCGTAACATACTACGCTGACGCCGTCAGGGAGGTCGCCGCGCAGCACCCAGTCGTATCCGATGTTCCACAGGGGCGGCCCCAAGACCGATCCCTGTGGGACACCGCACGACATCTCTCGCCGGTTCCACTCTCCCCGGTGACCGGGGTAGATGACGGCTCTGTCCGTCAGGTAGTCCTCGACTATGCGACGGATTTGACACATACCATAGAATAAAGCCGCTTCGTCGTTAAGGTAAAGTTTCGTTTAGGGTACCATTTGACGCTTATAATAGGTACATTTAACTCTTGTTTTTACATTTATATGCAAATCCTATGATAATTTAGGCTTACTGTACACTTATATACAGCTTTAGACTAATTATAACTCTTAATATGCTACTAAACATTAATTAGGAACTTATTCTAGTGATTCACTTATTTCCTAATGAATCGTCGCTTACAGGCATGATAATTTGTTTCTTTGCTTTTGCCCGCGGCTTCGCTCACGTTATGTTATACTTTGTCAATAATTCTTGTTGCCAATCGGTACACCTTTTTGGGTGGGTAAAACACGCATATAAATAAAAAAAAACCATCAGCAGGGTCCATCCATCCCCAAAAACAGACAGACAGTTAGTATTTAAAATTTACCTTTTTAAAACCAAAAACGTAGTTTACAATACATTTTTGTAAGCTGCGTTTCTGGTTTTCCCGTCCTTGGCTAAAACGTGTAAATTTTGCGGGCTTGATACTCATGAGCACGCCACATACAGTTGCCCATGGCAAAACCAGTGTTTTTCTAAATGTACACCTGCCATTTTCAGTTTTTATCCTTGAGCTTTGTTTTGGGGAAATTGGAGTCTGTTAAACTGGGATGGCAAAGCGGTCGGGATTATGGGAATGTCATAATTCCGGGACCGCGGTATCTCGTTAGAACATTTCCGCAAACCTGCGGCAATAGCCCTATAGGGCCCCGTCAATGCAGCTGACTGCTCTTTGAGGCCGGCCAGTGAGCTACTCCTGCTCTTCGACCGCAGACCCGCGCCTACGGTGGCCGTAGATTGGCTCGCGATCCTAGACGCCCGGAGCGTCTCTCGCGGGGGCTAAGGCACGAGGAAGAGAGTTGCCTCACCCTCACGCGTTCAGCCTCCTCCTTCGCTAGCATGACTGCTTCGCAGAAGGAGGCGACTGTATCCCATTCCCTCTCGAGAGGCGCCTGCGCGAGAGCCATTCTTCATCCCTCATATTTGTTTTCAAATCCGAATAAACGTGGTTTATTAAATTATCTGTATCTTGGGCTATGTTACAAAATTTAGAGCTCAAATAAATCATCCCGTTGATATCTGATGTAACTTCATGGTGCAGCTGTACTCGCATGTTTGTATATAGTTTAAAAAATGTTTCGAGTGGTTCTTGATTACGCGATTTGAATGAATTGGGATGGGGGAATATAAAGTTTCAACACCCTTTTTACATCCTTTAGGGATGATTTCCAGGATAAAAACTATTCTATGTCCTTCCCAAGGTCCTAAACTATTCCCCTGCCAAATTTCATGTAAATCGGTTTAGCAGTTTAGGCGTGAAAAGGTAACAGACAGACAGAGTTAATTTCGCATTTATAATATTAGTATGAATAGTGTATGTATTAAAGTATGGATAGCTTTTGCCCGCGACATCGTTCGCGTAGGAGGTTTTTCCCGAGTAAATCCTGGTCCCGTGGGAATTCCGGGATAAAAGGTAGCTTATGTTTTTTTTTCAGGATGTCAACTCTCTTTTTACCAAATTTAATTCAGATCTGTTTAGTAGTTTTTGCGTGAAAGAGCAACAAAGATACAATTCGAAAACTATCCCACGGGAAGCTTATATCGGGATAAAAACTATCTTATGTCCTTCCCAGGGTCCTAACCTATTCCCATGCCAAATTTCATGTAAATCGGTTTAGCAGTTTAGGCGTGAAAAGGTAACAGACAGACAGAGTTAATTTCGCATTTATAATATTAGTATGAATAGTGTACGTATTAAAGTATGGATAGCTTTTGCCCGCGACTTCGTTCGCGTAGGAGGTTTTTCCCGCGTAAATCGTGGTCCCGTGGGAATTCCGGGATAAAAGGTAGCTTATGTTTTTTTTTCAGGATGTCAACTCTCTTTTTACCAAATTTAATTCAGATTTCGTTTAGTAGTTTTTGCGTGAAAGAGCAACAAAGACACAATTCGAAAACTATCCCACGGGAACCTTATATCGGGATAGAAACTATCCTATGTCCTTCCCAGGGTCCTAAGTTATTCCCATGCTAAATTTCATGTAAATCGGTTCAGCGGTTTAGGCGTGAAAAGGTAACAGACAGACAGATAGACAGATTAAAAAATAATTATTTATAAATCCCTAATCTTTGTATGTATTAAATCTGTGCAAGCCTTTTTGCACAGATTTAATACTTGCTTAGCATTATGCTGCAGATCACCCTGTGCAATCATACCGGTCATTGTAGGTATAATAGTTTTACATGTTGTATCCGTAGAAATATTGTAAAGTGTAGGTACGTACAATAAAGTATTTAATATGCTGAACTGAGCTTATTAATGACTGTCAAATAGGCAGGTTTATGACGCTCGCAATATGTATTGATGCAATAATCATAAATATAAACGATTGTATAATATTGAGAACAGCATCATTTAATAGCGCGATATGATCGACTATTGCTATTTAAACTTTGCACAGTAGCGAGTAAATAATGAGTATTAACTGCATCTTTTATTTACTCTGCTCAATGTGAACTGCAAACCCACTCTCAGCAAGCGTACACCTTTGCTTTAAATCACTTGACATTTTAAATGAGGTCAGACTGCCCAAGACGGCTCTTTTGAATACTAAAGGCCAGGGTTGGAGGTTAAAAATAGTGATAGGATATTCTGTAAACATGCTCAGTGCTAGCTAAGTTATTTGGTAAATAAAAACTAAGTAGAAGAGTCGGAGTTTGCAGATAGTGTTTTTGTTAGTGTAACTATAAGACTGTGTGAAGTCTTAGTGGATTGAAGTTTCGTTTATTTATGTATATAACGGGATAGACGTGGTTTGCTTACGTAGAATTTATTGAGGTTTCTTGATTCGTTTTTGAGCTGGACGGAGCAATTGAATATCATACTGCAAGTTTTGTTTAATATGCTAGTACTCGGGCGCCGTGATTAATAGGCTGACTGGAAATTCAACAATTTCCATCTCAAATCAGAACTGCAGATTTTTGACTACATGTACCTACTCTTAATAAATCGTCTACCTAGCATTAAATATCTTTGCATCATTCAGAGATCAGGCGCAGGACCAATGGCTTAACGTGCATTCCGAGGCATGGGGGTATCACACCACCAACTTCTAAACTCCGGGCTACTAGTAGTAGTGATTTGCCGGTTCTGGCGCACCAATCCCGTGGCTCACCGGTTCTGGCGCACCACCGCTTCTGGCGCAATCGCGGTCCAGGGCGTTTCAAACCTAAAAAAAAAAAAAAAAAAAAGGTTTTGGGGTCCGCTGATCACGTTTCTGCAATCCATTTTCGCGTAAGATGCATGGTTCCGGAGATACAGAAATCAATTAACAACAATCTGTTTCATTTCCGGTGACCCGACCCCTCATTATCGACTTTCATTGTTCGCCTTTTCTTATCTATTGTCCGTGCGACCGGCCGCTCACCCTCATTAGGATTGCATTGACGTTTCTATGTATTACTCATTGTTACTGCTACTGCTATTGTATACTTTTATTGTTCATAGACCATTGCTTACTTGGCTATTCGGGATCATCAAAACGGAATCAATAAAACACATGCGTCATTAACATATTTTATTTTTATCTACAAAATATGAGCGGAACATCTCATCCACTAAAATATCGTTGTACAGTGTGTTCCCTGTAAATATGTTTGTAAAACTATGCATTGAACATCCCTGAAACTTATATAGCAAATACATTAAGCAATATACACCACAAACTGAAGTCCAATCATTCTGAATCCTATCAATACTCCAGCCCCATCTTTTACAATTCCTTTTCAAAAACTCGAGATGATATCGCGCAGGTGTTCGCCCATATGAATCAAAATATTGACCGATGCCATTCGTATCGATATGTACAGCTACCCAGTGTGAACCTGGCTTATCATCCGCATCCAAATTGCATATTATATACGTTGGTGCATGGGTATACATAGGGAGTCTATTAGCAGCATAAACATTATTTTCTAGACTGGGATGAATCTTTTTCAGATGTTTTTGTACTTCTAGTGTATCCATGATATAGCATATTATTACACTACCAATCTATTCAATGGTTGTCATAGGAATGTTCAATTATAGTGATTTGTAAATATTAAATCGCATTATTTTGTAGCACTCACAAAACAGGTTGATGCCAGCAATGTGAGATAAGTTTGTTGACTCATAGAGTTACTATCAGTTTTCGGAGGAACGTGAGATAATTTTGGTGATTCATAGAGTTACAATCAGTTTCGTTGTATTTAGGAATTTGTTTTAGATAAGAATGGTGCTATATAAGATCGTACCATTGCAGTCTATGGTCGTTTGACCGCAGTGGATTGTATACGGCTACCAATACTACGTTTGTGTTACTTCAACGCATCAATGGCCATGGAGGTAAGTGTTTATTCTATTGACAAACTTACTTGTATTCTTGTTGTTGTTTCCTAACGTGTGTGATTAAGTGTAAACAAATTGATATTAACATGATAACTGTCTTGTTGCAGAAATCATTCAACTTCGATGAAAATACCTATAAACAGTATTACTACTCACCGCTCTCGCCTCAACATGAAGAAGAGAACGATGACATCGTTATTAATAACACATGCGATGGTGGAAAAAGGAAATCACAACCGATTGATCATTTTTTTTTTTTATACAACATTACAAAGACAATAGCAGAAAGTGAAAAAGTTAAAAAATACTTTTTTAACAATGACACCCATTAGTTGATTAGTGAATGTGATTCTGTTTACTTAAATTACTTCTGTGTACTCATTAGATTCTACCTGACTCGTCATTAATAACACATGCGATGGTGGAAAAAGGAAATCACAACCGATTGATCATTTTTTTTTGAAGTGGCACCAAAAAGTAAAAAAGAAGAAACTGTTATCGTCAACCTTGGCACAAGCCGCTAGAGATGGTGTATCATACATTTCTACTAATTCTGACTACGGAGACCAAGCGTCGCATCTCATAAAAATTGAAATGTACGATATGAAGAAGCTATGTAAGATTCCAACTACTGATAATTGGAAACACGCTACCACGAGGATTAAATATTATGTAAAGAATAATAAGGATAGGATCTATGACAGCACAAACAGCCTCGTATACAATATTACAAAGACAATAGCAAAAAGTGAATAAGTTAAAAAATACTTTTTTAACAATGACACTCATTAGTCGATTAGTGAATGTGATTCTGTTTACTTAAATTACTTCTGTGTATTCATTAGATCCAAGGAGGTGTCGTCTTGTGGTGCTGAGAGAAAAACAAGATTAGAAGGAAGAGATGAGTGTGGCATACGTGAACAGATCAGTTCATTGAAAAGCAAAACTACAAAACTGATTGGAGAAGAAAAAGTGAAGAATATGCAGTACCCAAGAGCTGAAAATCCATTTTTCAGTTCAAAATCTAGACGGTTGTTCAGTTTCGGAGACTGGCCACTCGTTATGAAACAGAAGCCTGAAGATCTTGCAGAAGCCGGTTTCTTTTATACTGGTCATGAAGACAGGACCAAGTGTTTCCATTGTGGTGGCGGTTTAAAAGATTGGGAAGATGATGATGATCCTTGGCAGCAGCATGTTCAGTGGTTTAGTCAGTGTGCTTATGTAAAGTTTAAACTCGATCAGTGTTCTGTATACGATTGAATAGGGTGTTTATAAAGAAATAAAAAAATAGTATATTGCATATAATTTGTTTTATTTAATTTTATAATGTTTCCTTTAGTTACATACACATAACCTTAACTACTATAGTCTACAGTAACATTTCTATTTTTATCTATTTCAATAATATTATCAAACTCAGCATAAACAATACAGTTAATTGTTTGTATTAGTGAGGATTCAAATCGTACTTCTAATCTTACACTACCATGCTTTATGAGATTCCAATGAGCTGATGAGTTAGCTGATAAATCAGGAGTTAAATCAAATGCTAAAAGACAGTAACCTTTAGCATACTGTTCACGAGAGATTGCATTTCCTTCATTTAGAAAGTGAATACCAGTCCCCGAGAATAGAGTATGATATGCTGATGTAAATATATTATTATTAAAAGATGGTTGCAAAGCTTTTGAAGGTATTTGTTGACCATCAATATATAAGCTGAAAGAGTTAATACCATAGTTTTCAAAGTTAAATGGATTTTTAGTAAGCGAACCATTAAATGCAGAATTGTTTACAAATCCAATAATACATCTTTTGGGTACCTGTCCTAAGAATATATTATCAAGAGTTTTTCCTTGAACACCTGATGGAATTGTTAAAACTTTAACTTCAGCACGAGTAATAGGATATTTAGCAGTGGTAGAAGCTAAAACTTTCTGATGTGCGAGTAATACACTTGGATTAATTCGTGCTCTTCGAACAATAAGAGTTGCGTCTGTAATGCAAACTTTAAACTTTACATCATTTGACCCAGCAATTAAATTAAAACTCTCTCTTGATCGAACTAATTTTACACTCATTTCAACGCCATTCATTAAAAATTTATCTTGATTGAAAATGTCACCATGAAGATGACCAATCATTTCTATTTCCCTACTTTCATTAACTAATTCCTGTCTTTTAACAAATCCTATGTTTTTACCATCTGTGGAATCCATTTTTCCTGCTGTATCCTCATACCAAAGGCTACAAGTAAGATGAGATTGTTTAGCAGCAGGAGCATAGTTTAAAAGAGTTTCCATGTATGCTCGATAGGCATAGGTATTATTAGGTGGTGATACAAGTTTTTGGTTTAAATAAACATCAAGTTGACTAAAAAGTGTATGCAGCCAATTATTTACAGGTGCTACTGCGGTAGCTGATATCAAGTTTGATGAATCTTGATTTAATACTTTTGCCTTTATCTGGAGTAATGTATGAGACAAATCTATGTAGTCATCGCCTGTTCCAGGAACTTGAAACTCGATAGGTCCATCATCAGCAAGAGACGAAATTGGTTTATAGTGAATCCACAATCCATTTTCAATGCTTGTTTGTGTAGACGGTAATGCAAATAAATCTAATTCTGACTTAACGCACTCACAAGAATGATTATGAAGGAAAGACATATTTACTTTGAAAATATATCTTCGATGTTTTTTGGTTTTAGACCAAGTTTTTTCGTAGCTTTCACTTTAGCAGTTAGTGGTGGAATGAACGATGCCAATCGTTTTCTTTTAGTTATATATCCAGATCCTGTCATGTTAAATCGATCAATTTTGTTATCAGCCTTTCGTTTTAAGTTCGTACTAACTTGTTTAAGACGATCTTTTATTGAGGCTTCCATAGGACGCGCTTGAACCATATCCGATAAAAGTCCTACTCCAGCGTTTAATGCCTCCTTACCAACCACTCGAACACCACTTGAAAGTAAAGGTAAAACTGATCTAAATAACCCTCCTAAGAAGCTCCCAATACCATGACCGCGTTGGTATGGTGAACCCTTATAAATTACACCAACTCCTGATCCAGCTTGATGTGAATAATAATTTTCATATGGACATTTATGATGATCATGAGGAGAATACATTATTATAATTTGTGGAAATGTAGTTTAATACACACGGTTCCAAACTGGAATGGTATTTTTTGTCCTGTGCTCGATCTTATATCTATTTCCAGCGTATCGAACTCTCTTCGCATTACAGGTAAGTAGTGAGGTGGAGAGAAAACGTGCATTTTATTCGCACCATAAATGTATTTTGAAGGATCTAATGAAATGACTCTTAATAGCAGAGTCATAACATCACCCACAATCTGAGGATCGATAATGTCACAATATAGAAATAGTTGAGATGGTAACCCTAAGTGTAAATTAGCAGGACACTTCCCAAAATTTCTGTCTAGAAGATTTGTATTTGGTTCATAACCCAGTTGTAAACTTAATTTGGGTGATAATGTTACGGATGTTATATTTTTATCCAAAACAGAAATAGACACAAATTTTGTTATTTCATCATAACGAAATTTCAAGTTCTCTCTGATACCATTTAACGCTCTTAAAATATGTTCAACGTTATCATAGTTGGTAGCCGGAATATGTTTTTTGTAGTACACTGTTGATGGTTTATCTTCATTAGGCATTAACATGGTTTTTGTAATGTACACAACATTTTCATGATCTTGAACAGTAAACATGGTGCATGGATATTGAAACTCGACAACTCCAACCGACCATTCACCTTCTAATTTCATAGCTTTTGGTAATTTTGTTGAAAAATTTGTGGTCTTGTTATCAGGAAAGTATTCCATTGAACTATTGCTGAGCAAAGTTAAATAAAAACTTTCTTTATTCATATTTCTTTTAAACTAGAAGCTAAAATCCAACTGTTAAATTTATCTGGATAACCTTTCCACTTCACTAATACTACTTTTCTGTTACCCGAATAACGAGTACCAATTATTTTATCTATTTTATATTGTGAGGTGGGGTTGTAAGTGACCTTCTGTAATTCTCTTTCATAAAAAGTACCAACTATTGCTTCATCTTGTAAATCTGTTATTGTATAAACAACCCATGGAGATCTATCAATTATTGAAGATATAATAAATATTTCGTCACTCCAATTTGATTCATATCCTTTTTGGAAAACATGTTTATATTTAGTTATTCGAACATAATCACCCACATTGAAATTTGGTTTTGGATTTTCTAAAGAAAGTTTGTTTGATCCTCTATTATAAAGATTAGTCCAAACTGTCATAATATTGGCGGAACTTACATCACATGGGCACATCTTAATACTAGAGTGAATGCTGTGATTAAAAGAGTATATTAAATCCTGTAAAACATCTATGTATCTATAGGTATTGTTATGAGTGAAATAACGCCACATTTTCATTTTTAGAGTTCTTTGAAATCATTCAACAATACTAGCCTTAATATCAGGATTGTTAGTGGTATAGTAATTTATCTTTTTGGATTTAAAGTATTTTTGTACATCTTTTGAAACAAATTCTGTACCTTTATCAGATTGTATGTGAGTAGGTGTGGAATTACTTTCAGTAAATATACTTTCAAAACATTCTTTAGTAGTTTCTGAGTTTTTCTTTTTCATTGGTCTTGCGAAAGCATATTTACTAAATACATCAATAACACAAAGTATATAGTTGAAACCATCATTATATTGAGAATAAGTTCGCATATCACTTAAATCAGCTTGCCACAGTTCATTAATATTTGATAGAATGTACCTATTACGTGGAAACTTTTTCCGACTGGGTTTATGTAATGTATATGTTTCTTGTGATTGTAACCATTCCTTTACTTGCTTTTTATCCATTTTACCCTTCATGGCTTTTGATAATTTATCAATACTACCAAAACCAGCGGGGTTAGATGGATCATAATAAATCCTGTTAATTTCTTCTAGTACGGGGTCCATTTTTCCCAATCGAGCTTTTTACGTATTTTAGTTATAGATCTTTTATCTCCACTGCTCGGTGTAGAAAACTCTTGAACTTCAATCTCAGAGGTTTTGTTCAGATCTTTTGCTTGAAGTTGGTTAATAAACTCACATCTCTTTGGATTTCCAATATAAGTAAGTGGTACTTTAATATCTTTTAATGCTTTAGCAAATCTATCCCACCCTATCGGATCACTTCTTTTTAAGGGTCTTAGTGAATCATTTATTAAATCAACAATATTACTTCCAGGAATTTTTTCATTATCAATTATGACTGTGCCTTCATTATCCCAATGTATTTTACTTTTACTTGTTCCAATTAAGTTTAATAATGACTCACCTTTTTTATTATAAGTTTTTGGTATTAAACTGAGTATTTGAGTTGGTGTGTAAAGTGGATTTGTGTCAGTTTCTTTACTTTTAATGGATCCTTTCTCATCCAACAAAGATTCAGCATCAACTGAACTTTTTAGATCTCTATCTTTATTTTTAAAACCAATTTTAGATTCATTTGAATCTTCATTAGATGTATCAGAATAAATTGGTAATCTGAGTGGTTGACGATCCTCTTCGGTAAAGTGAAGGTATCTTTGTAGTGTTTGTAAATATAACATCCACTTCTTGCGGTCTTCCGTCTTACTATTCATAATATTTTGCATTTCAATATCTAATCGAGACAAATTACTATTAACCTTATTTTCTTGTTTTAATTTTTCAATCAATCCAGGTTCAATAAGTATCATTTTCTTTGCATTTTCCATGTTAACTGGCTAGTCCACTTACTAATCCACTCAATATTGCACCTAATATTATTGGTAAGAAAGCCCCTCCTTTTTGTATGATTATATTTTTTCTTAGTTTATGTTTACACTTATGCACCAGTTTACGGAGTATATTTTTGTGTTTATTCAATTTTTGTTTATCTTGATCTTTAAGAGGTACCTTGCCTTGTAAAACGTTATGAATACATTCACAAATACAGTTTATTTCTTCTTCATCACATGTTTTAAGTAACGCTCTTTGATATTTTGGTTTAAGCGTATGCAAAGCGCTTAGCAAATGTTTATGCGTTGTGAGTCGACGATGCATCATTTAGAAATGATTTGAATTGTTTGATTCTTGGTGTATTTAAACTCTTTTGTGGGGACGTAGACTGTACAGTGTCCATTAAATGGGAAGACATTTGTCTTGATACGACAAAAATCATTGGTATTCTGTTTTAAATCAACCATTAAATATCCATGCGCTTCTAAAGTTGCATCCCTATAGGCATCTTCAATGAATTTTGGGTTGTCTGGTGACACTTGTCGTGCTAAATATCTTATTTGAGTTTTATCTCGAGGGTTTTTAAAATATATTATATAACTTGAGTTTAAAGAAATGTCTCTTTGACCTTTACCCTGATGAAATAAATTTTGTGTTAAATAAAATACACTCAGATTCCTGTGATGACTACCTTTTATGAATATATCCACAATTCTTCCATCAGACTCTCTCATTAGATCATCAATAATAACAAGATGTGGGTTTTCACCATCAAACATATTAAGATTTGGAATTCCTTGATGATAGTTAACATTTGGTAAATTATATAAAGGTTGCATTTCATCAAAGCACCATGTGATCTGATTAAAATCACAATTACATATTTCTTTAACTGATTTTATGAAATTTGTTACAAAATTTGACTTCCCACATCCACTTGGTCCTGCCACAATAGCAGTAAATGGATGGATAAAGTGAAACATTTCACACGTCTAGAGTTCAAAGGGATGAAATAAAAAATGAAAATTATGTTGTAAAAATTAAATATATATATTGCTAAAATTACAAAAAACATGTAACTGATGAAAAACAGACTGATCTCTATACTATTTCTAACACAATTATTACTTATCAGAACTTTACAATCTTCTCAAATGTATGTTCACCGTTTTATTATTACTTAGATATCATTATTTACAATCGAATAATTAAAACTAACACAATTAGTACATCAGAATTTTACAATTTCAAATTTAAACCTACAAATAAAAACCACAATTGTCTTACATTATTTACAATCAAACAATAAATTTTAAATATGTAATAAACTATTATATAACATTATAGTAATATCATAATTTTACAATCAATATAAATTTTGTATAGGTACAGAAGTAAAAGTAAAAAGTATCAACACTTAACGTAATTTATAATGTCCCCAAGCCAATGTATCAATGTTGTTGTCCATAATACATCGTTTGCTATCATTATATGATAAAGATGCTTTATTTAATTTTGTGTAAAAATAGTGTGTTTGATTGACTTAAACCGAAGCATACTACAATATTGTACATTTTTATTAAACAAACACGATTTGTAATTTTCCATATTCATTTTTTTGGTAACACTTTTGTTAACCCCTTTTGCCTTTGCTATAAATTTATCTTCTACTTCCAAGGCATACATTTTTGATTGCAACCCTACAAATTCCTTCAACACTTTACCATTATTCTCGTCTTTAAAAAAACCTAACTTCTTTTTATTTATTTTTGGATAATCGTAAATATTATTTTCTGGATAGTCTGATGTATCAAAATAGTGAAGTAGGTCAGGTTTTATATCCTCATACAAATTATCTGTAAAAATTTGATATATCAAACTATCGGTATCGGTGTACAATAACTTAATTTTGTTATTAAACTTTTTAACCATGTAGTTATAATGAAATTCGTACATAAGGGTCTTAGATATATCTAAAATACAAAATCCTAAATAAATTGGCTTATCATAAATCAATTTTGTTTTTCGTAATTGTATTGCGACTAAATGTTCTGAAAATATTGATAAACTATGGAATTCTGGTTTTGCAATCAATTCCTGAGCACCTAAAACTTTACCACGATTATCCCAGTGAGTTAGTAGTTTAACGTTTACTCTTTTTTCAATATTTTCCATTGTCTTACCGAAGACAGAATTGTTCATTAATTTAAAAAAGTCTTTTTCAAAGTTTGATTTAGCTAACGTTCTCAAACTAGTATTTAAGTCTATGTATTTCTTTAGCCAAGAACTCTGTTTAAATTTTAAAATTCTATGTACTTTAATTAATTTAATTCCCATTTCAATGCATTGTTTTAATTCCTATAGTGAATAATGTATTTATTTTTATTATTTAAATTAGGAACTAATTTAGTTTCTTTAGTATTACCCACACATATGTTTTCAGGACATAATGGAAAGTCAGAATGCAAATTATGAAGTTCATCAGGATATTCCAAATCAACTTCTAAAACATAACCAAAATCAGACGTATCCAACACATTATAATCTGTATTACAATTTATCCATTCGAAACCACCAACAGGAAGGGGTTGGGACATTGCCCAACCATATAAATTATTCGCATCAAAATATGTTAGATATGAATTAGGTTTTTCACCATCATAATCCTCCATGAATTTATTATTTGCTCTAGCAAAACGATTGCTACACTGAGATACACCCCCTCTAATACCAGCTTTAAAAAAAGCAATTTTGTCATAGTCCGTTAACAATTCTAATTCTATTTTTGTAAATTTTAACATTGCATCCCAACTTAAACCTGGAGCTGTATAGTAATGGGCAGGATCTAATCCATAAGTTTTAATACATAGCTTTCTGAAGTTTTCGAATACATCGGTCAAAAGTAAAACATCAGTTTTTAAATACAAATCGGAATAATCAGACATACTACTACACTTAAAATGTTGCCAAATATCTTTTGCATGATTATAATCATCATTTGAAATATTTGAATCTGTGAGTGAACTATAAAACTGGTGTTGATCAGGAAGTGACGGATGTTTCAAGCAATCACTATTACGCATAAATTCATAAGGATAAATACCTTTCCGTCTTAAACGTAAAAAATCTTCATTATTAGGATAGTTTCTTTTTAGTTCTTTAAACTGATCGTCATTAAGATTTTTAGCTAGCTGATCTAAACTACATGATAAAAATTTCAATGAATCTACGAATCTTAAACTTACAGGTTGATTATGTATTGTTAACTGTTTTGAAAATGTTATGTATCGTTCTTTATTTTGTGGAATAAATGAGCATCGTAGTGACCGAGGTTATGTAAAAATATTGGAACATAACGAGGGGTTCTGTACTTAGAACTACACACTTGATGTGCAACACCCCTAAAACTGCCAGTGTACCAATCAAAATCGTAAAAAGGATCTTCATTTAACTGAGTTTCACAAATATGACAAATGTTTGAATTTGAAATTTTAATTTTATCTTCATCTGATAATGGAACGGGACATTTTTGGAAACAATTTTTTTTAACTATTGTTTTCACATCTTCACAAAGGCGATTCATAAACACTTGTGCACAGTTTGGCCCACTATACGTCTCATATTTTGATAATCTGTCATCATATGAACATTTAATGTAATATCCGAAACTATACACTTCATGTTTTTGAATATTAATTGTACTAGGCTTGGATGGATCGTTACTACATGATTCTATCGGTTTCAAAAATGCTTCAAAGTCTGCATAAACCACAAAGGGCATTTCCAACTTTTTCACGAATTTATCAAATTTTATTTTATTATTTGATGTTGCTTTACCGAACCAATCCTTTTTGGAATTCTTACCGTTTGGTAATTCCGTACAAATGTGAGCGCAATCATATTGTTGATGGTTATTAAGTCTTTCCTCTGATGGGAAATGAAGTAAACATGAATCGCATATATAAACTGCGTGATGATTACTCGAGATTTGTGAGCTAACTAACCGCGATAACTTTTTAATATAACAGTAATGATTGTTAGTACCATTCGATAAATATAGTAGGTTGATATGATTAGGTGTACGACATTTTGTTAAATATAAAGGACCTACAACTGAATTACACTTTTTTTCTTTATTATACTCTAAACCAAAACATTTATACTAATATTGTTTAATTTCTCTACTTTTGATATATCTACAATTTTAACCGGAAAAGAAATACCAGTAAATTTTAGTTTATTTTCATGAATTGCGTATGATGTTACGCGATCTACACTTTTACATACAGGATATAAACCGGAGAGTAATGCCCATTTGAAACACATATTATCATTATTTTTAACATTGATTACAGCTTTTTTTAATTTAATATCCTGAGGAAGATCGATATATGAACTACCACGTAAGGGGTTGAATTTGTTAACATTCATATCTATGTATTTAATTTGATTAAGACTCCAACCACTATCTTTTTTTTCAAATTGACAAATTTTACCAACAACAGTGTCTATTAATGATGAAAAAAAAATATTTAAGTCATCACCCTGACAAATTATGTAATTAAACGTTTGAAAATCAAATGTATTTTTAATATCTTTAGTTTGTTGTATGAAATCAGCATGCAATATGAAGTTTATTTTAAAAATTGTATGTTGTTGAATACATTCATTGATTAAAAATAAGATATCAATTTTTAATGAATTTAAAAACGATTCCGGTGTTTCAAAATATTGCCCCGATTTAATTGTTTTACTATTAATTCTATATGTTAAAATTCGGTTGCCAAAAGCGGTTTCAACAACTGTAACATTTGCTAGTGAATTATGTGATTTTAAAAGATTATTTTTGTGAACATTGCTTTTTAAATGGTTATTTAGATACCTTTTAGTAATAAAAACATGACATGTGTCACATTCCACCTTATTGTTGTCCACGTTATTTGTTTCAATCGATGATGTAGAAGCTCCTTCATCAAATTTTGCTTTCTTGGGAACCTTATTTTCGTCAGTAGTGATACCTCGTTTGATACTTCTTCCAAGTTGTGGTTGACTGTAACAAAACAGCAAGAAAATTATTAGACAAATCTTAAAATAAAACAATACAACAATAATCTTTCTTATTGAGTTTGTACTTCTAATACTTACATCAACGCTGTTTCAACCATCGCACAGTAATTATACAACTCATCATCATACGATGAATCAAACAGTTCACACTTCTCCATTTCATCACAAACTTTAGGCAGCTCCTGATCGAATTCGTTGATGAATAGTTCCATATTCTCTTCCATGGGTGCGGAAAAGAAAGCACTGGTACACACTTCACTGAAGTTTTCCATCTTTATAGCAAAGAAGAAATTAGGTAGCACAGTAAGTAACAGTCAAGTGTTGGTAGAGCAACTGATACCCAATTTCAAATAATGTTCAAGATTTCAAATAATGTTCATTAAATAGAGTCTAGCAAAGGATTAAAAAGTCAGGTAGAATCTAATGAGTACACAGAAGTAATTTAAGTAAACAGAATCACATTCACTAATCAACTAATGGGTGTCATTGTTAAAAAAGTATTTTTTAACTTTTTCACTTTCTGCTATTGTCTTTGTAATGTTGTATACGAGCCCGTTTGTGCTGTCGTAGATGCTATCCTTATTATTCTTTACATAATATTTAATCCTCGTGGTAGCGTGTTTCCAATGATCAGTAGTTGGAATCTTACATAGCTTCTTCATATCGTACATATCAATTTTTATGAGATGCGTCGCTTGGTCTCCGTCGTCAGAATTACTAGAAATGTATGATACACCATCTCTAGCGGCTCGTGCCACGGTTGACGATAACAGTTTCTTCTTTTTTATTTTTGGTGCCACTTCAAAAAAATGATCAATCGGTTGTGATTTCCTTTTTCCACCATCGCATGTGTTATTAATAACGATGTCATCGTTCTCTTCTTCATGTTGAGGGGAGAGCGGTGAGTAGTAATACTGTTTATAGGTATTTTCATCGAAGTTGAATGATTTCTGCAACAAGACAGTTATCATGTTAATATCAATTTGTTTACACTTAATCACACACGTTAGGAAACAACAACAAAAATACAAGTAAGTTTGTCAATAGAATAAACACTTACCTCCATGGCCATTGATGCGTTGAAGTAACACAAACGTAGTATTGGTAGACGTATACAATCCACTGCGGTCAAACGACCATAGACTGACTGCATGACTGCAATGGTACGATCTTATATAGCACCATTCTTATCTAAAACAAATTCCTAAATACAACGAAACTGATTGTAACTCTATGAATCACCAAAATTATCTCACGTTCCTCCGGAAACTGATAGTAACTCTATGAGTCAACAAACTTATCTCACATTGCTGGCATCAACCTGTTTTGTGAGTGCTACAAAATAATGCGATTTAATATTTACAAATCACTATAATTGAACATTCCTATGACAACCATTGAATAGATTGATAGTGTAATAATATGCTATATCATGGATACAATAGAAGTACAAAAACATCTGAAAAAGATTCATCCCAGTCTAGAAAATAATGTTTATGCTGCTAATAGACTCCCTATGTATACCCATGCACCAACGTATATAATATGCAATTTGGATGCGGATGATAAGCCAGGTTCACACTGGGTAGCTGTACATATCGATACGAATGGATCGGTCAATATTTTGATTCATATGGGCGAACACCTGCGCGATATCATCTCGAGTTTTTGAAAAGGAATTGTAAAAGATGGGGCTGGAGTATTGATAGGATTCAGAATGATTGGACTTCAGTTTGTGGTATATATTGCTTAATGTATTTGCTATATAAGTTTCAGGGATGTTCAATGCATAGTTTTACAAACATATTTACAGAGAACACACTGTACAACGATATTTTAGTGGATGAGATGTTCCGCTCATATTTTGTAGATAAAAATAAAATTTGTTAATGACGCATGTGTTTTATTGATTCCGTTTTGATGATCCCGAATAGCAAAGTAAGCAATGGTCTATGAACAATAAAAGTATACAATAGCAGTAGCAGTAACAATGAGTAATACATAGAAACGTCATTGCAATCCTAATGAGGGTGAGCGGCCGGACGCACGGACATCTTACGCGAAAACGGATTGCAGAAACGTGATCAGCGGACCCCAAAACCTTTTTTTTTTTTTTTTTTTTTAGGTTTGAAACGCCCTGGACCGCGATTGCGCCAGAAGCGGTGGTGCGCTAGAACCGGTGAGCCACGGGATTGGTGCGCCAGAACCGGCAAATCACTACTACTGACAAGTTCGGACACACCAGTATCGTTGCGCTGGCTTGGGACTGAACAGTACCATTTGAGGAAGTGGAACTGATGATGAAGACCACAGATGGCCGCCGAAACTACTCAATAATAAGTATTGAGTGGATTGCGATTCGATTACTTGAATATGGATGTTAAGCACTTTATGCTCGTCACAATGCATATGGTGATGTAGAGCTGATGGTGAAGTACCAGGAGAACTCCTCAACAATTAACGGCCCAGCATTGGGAAAAGCAATATTTTGTAAAAGGTTATAAGTAGTTGACATTTAGGCTCTTGTAGCTAGGTAAATTAAAAATCATCCAACTAAAAAGAGTGAAATAAAAACTTTTTAACAAAAAATTAAACTGACTCCCAAAAAACACTGCAAAGTGAAAAATAACTTTAATTTCGGAAGTCGGTGCCAAAAACGAAAAAACACGTTTTTTGGGAGTCGGTTTAATTTTTTGTCAAAAAGTTTTATATTTAGTAAGTTAAAGATTTTTATTAAAATTTATTCAGTAAGATTAGTTCAATGATAATAAATAATATACTTACTTGTAGACACAAGTTCCTATGATAAGTGTAAGAATGATGCTCGCTATCTTTCCCAGGAGTTCAACAGTGCACTCCCAAACATTGCAAGCACGCAGACGGTGCCAGGAGAGACATTAATTTTTATTTTGCTGCAAAATCGCGGTATTTGTTAACATGATTCTAAGTTTTGTTGTTTTGATTGATGTTGCCAAGAAAGATATTTGTAAAATTACCTTGTGGAAAGAGCGGGCTACATTTGTTTAATTTACGTGCGCATGGAGCACGCTCTGTGAATTTTATTCAAAATTGCAAGTACCTACATAATATTGGCAATTAGTTTAGATTCATAATCTTATATAATAGGTATACTTAAGTCTGAGGTCTTATTCAAAATGTAGTTTAGCGAGAAATAGATTAATAACACGTATATTTATGTAATATAGGTTTCATTGATTTCAGTAGTCAAACACATCCTAATTTTCTTATAGGGTGAAAGGAGTCTTGTTCGTTGAAGCAAAGAACTCCAAAAAAGCAATAAAATCATTCATGTAGGTATGTAAACATTATGAACATTCAAACTCAAACTCAAAATATTTTATTTCACATAGCACACCTACATGGGCACTTACAAAACGTCAGAAGTTAGTGCATGGTTCGAAATTGGTCGTTTACTATGGAGAAGACCCGGGCATTTAAGTAATCTAACATAATTCGTTATTTCTTAAAAATTTAAACCGGCTCACCAATAGGGTACCATTCGTTGCTCTTATTGAGCGGAACCCTAAAAACTGCAATCACGACAAACAACCGCTTTTAACAATAATAACACCCATTGCTGCATCCTTTTATTTGAAACAACGTTATTGAAATTTGTTATGATGTTTAATAAAGAGAATCTATATAGCTTTCTATCTCTCACCTTACATGATTATTTAAATGATATAGCCTTCTATTATGTGGCCTACGCACCTTAGCATAAGTTACAATAATTTATCTTTCATTAATACAATTTTGTGGTGGAAAATCATCAGACGACTACTCCCGCTCTGGGTGGAATGGAACTGACTAAAAATCTGTTATTTTATTAATTGGGGACTATATTAAAATTCTTAATACTAAAATCTTAAATAATTATGTAACCCACATCTACGTCTACGTATTAACAAAATAATGATTAAGTAAAGAAGTCAAACACTGAAAGACTGGTATGAGCTTAGTGGATATAGAGGAAACCAGATTATCTATATACAACGTGTAATTTAAAGGGTATATACATACCAAGTGCATGGCTTCTTTGGATGACAACAAACGATATGGCAAGGGTTTTGTAATCCTAAGTCTACGTGTGTAGAACTTATTACAAATTCCAATACACTGATACCAGAAACCGAATTTTTCAAATTAAGAAGAACGAAAAGAATTATCGTGTTATTGGCAAGTGACATGGAAAGTTATTGACCCTCGTAGTGCTGTGACATGTTTGTTATGATTGGTATTCAAGAAATATATGAAACCAATAATTTGGTATCAATTCTTTGAGTCAGTTATTTTGTGCTGAAACTGTGCATAGAGACTCCATACCAGATGTTGTCTTCAGCCCTTTTGGATAGATATGGGGTTTCCGTTACACGTTGTATATAAAAGAAAGTCGTGTTAGTTACACTATTTATAACTCAAGAACGGCTGAACCGATTTGGCTGACAGTTGGTAGGGAGGTAGCTTAGAATCAGGAGACGGACATAGAATACTTTTTATCCCAAAATTCCCACGGAATCTTGATTTACGCGTGAAAAACCTCCCACGTGAACGAAGTTGCGGGCAAAAGCTAGTATTTTAATAATTGCTCGTTGATCGAGTCGTAAGCGCGACTGATGACAAAGTCTCGGTTCGATTCCCGGCTCGGGAAAAAAGTGCTATTCGGTTTTTCTGTAAGGAATTTCTCAGTCGTAGCCCGGAGTTTGGAAGTTGGCGGTGTGATATTTTTTTTTATCGTTTATTATTTAAAACATGCGAGTACATTTTTAAGAAATATAAACATACCACCTAAACCATCGAGGGTTTATCTGTGGTATGCTAGCCGCGGCAACTCGATGCCACACCACACATACATACATCATTAAAAGTAACACTTTAACTATGCATCGAAACATCACATATCAAATGCGTGCCTCGGAAAGCACGTTAAGCCGTTGTCATTTCAACATCTTTGACAGTCGTTACGGGCAGTCATAAGCCATTAAATATGATACTGGTTTAGCCAATGAGTATCGTGTTACCCAGCTACTGGGTTGTGGAGGTCAGATAGGCAGTCACTCCATTTAAAATTAATACTCAACTGCATCCGGTTAGACTCGAAGCCGACCTCAACATAGTTGGGAAAAGGCTAAGCAGATCATGAATTTTTTATTGTTTTATTACCTCATAACATATTTTGAATAGGAAACAATTTAATTTCATTGTCTTTTTGTGACTTGTTAAACAAAATGTCTTCAGTTTATCTTAAGTAATTAATTCAGAGCACAAAACAATCTGTTATTATAACTAGCGCCAGCTATTTCTGTGAGCTTTAAGAATTGTGAATTGATTATCTGTGATTCAATAAAACGTTCAGTTGATTCCAATATCGCTTAGTATTTTATCAAAGTCCACCCTGTTTGTAAGATAACCAAGGGTAGGGATGTAAGCAAGGGTACATTTCTGTGGATGAGACTTATGGGCTGAGTTTTTGCGCATGATGAGATTACATTAGAAATAGAACACTAGACAAGTTTGGTTGGTCATATCATTAAATATAATTATACGTTCTTCATACACGTTCGTTGTTTCATTACTTCTAAATTTCACAGTTTAAGTTAAATAATTAAATACACTTACAGTCTGGGGTTTCTTAATTACCCTTGAACAATATATTTCAGTTGATTAAATCGTGGTACTGCCTTTTTTTCGTCATTGTTAATGCTTTTACGCCAAAGAAAATCTCTTTATCTCTTAAAAGCTTGTGACCTTGCTTCGTCAAAGACCCAGAAGAAAAAGGAAAGGAAGGAAAGGCCTCTGTGACTTGACAGCTAAACTAATTGTCTCTGATCTATGATAATAGACAATTACTAATTGGGTCACCTCAGCATAGAATCTTACTAAATTATTTTGACACATTCTATGCATAAGGAGAACACCATTAATTTAATTTTTATTTATTATTATGTTTAAATATTTTCATATTCATTAACTCAAATTCTAATACTGCATACACATACGCATCGGTAGATGGCACCAGCATATTGCTTTTCCATAATTATAACTTTTTTAAACGTTACAGTATGAGTGAGATGTATATCCCCCCTCCACATAGGGTCGAAAATATCTATGAAACTTACATAAACATAATATATGTATTACCTTAAGGCCTATGAATATTGTAACATTGCCATTTTACTTGAAGGTGCAAATAAACTATTTAATTTATTATTTATTTTATGAAGATCTCCACCTCAAGGATACAAATGGTTGAATTTCTAATTTTATGATGGTATCAATTCATCCATTCAAGGAAACATATTATCGGTTCTTTTTATAAATAAAACCTAACTTCCGGTCTAAATAAAAGAAGAAATAAAAATACAGGTACATTTCCTCTTTGTCGTAAATATCAGTATTCTTAAAGAGAAAATCCTTTGAATAACGGATATTTGAAATTTGAATTCACAGGTTCCTCGTATAGATTCTATTCGTCCGAAACGACTTCATTTTATTTGCTGTGCTAAGGAGAAGTTGAAGCGTTTTATATCCTTGTAGGTAGCTCGCTAAATGTGATAACAGATCTCACCGACGTATAAGTTTTGAATATGAGTCGGATGCAGTTTTGAATTTTAAAATCTTAGGACCTGCTAAGATTTTAAAATATTTTTGACATCGTTCATGTAAGTGCTACCTATATTTATAAGTAGGTGATAACGCCCGCGATGGGCTGGCACCCTAATATTATGTCACAAATAAGTTCACCAATGACGGCTACAAACGGCTGCAATGTAAAAATTTAAGTAGTTTTACGGGGCAACCCCGCAGCCTATTATATATTCGGCTGCGGGGTTACAACCGTGCAACTTTATCATTTGCCTTTTCCTAATGATATTGGGGTCGGCTTCCAGTCTAACCCGTTGCAGCTGAGCATTAGTAGTGGATTCGCTCCATGTGAAACATGCTTATCAGACCTCCACAATCCAGTAGCCGGGTAGCACAATCCTCCTTGGCAAGACCAGTGTAACGACAGTCAAACATGTACAAATTACAGCCGGGACTTATTAGTCCCGGCTGTAATTTGTACATGTTTGACTGTCCTGCGGGCCTCGGAAAGCACGTTAAGCTATTGCTTAACGTGCTTTCCGAGGCCCGCAGGAATGTCGATGTGTTAAGATGGTTACACATCCATGGACCGACCTCGGCAAGTGGTGCTTACTCTTGAAGATTGACCCGTGCGCCTGTCATTATTTAGCCACGAGCTCCTCCGTACAACAATCTACTCTAATACTATAAATGTTTAGAATGAGTTTAGATGTATAGCTGGATATAGTTACAATGGATGTTTTGGAATCAATCACGGCAACGGATTTGTCTGAAAGGCACAGATACCTATAGATTACACTATAAGACGGTAAGAATAGTTTCGATCCTTTTGGTTTTTTTATTGAAAATAGGCTGTTGCAAGCGCCATGATGACGCATGAACATCCGATCATAATGATGATGTTCTAATGATAACTGAATAGACTCATTTAATGGAATAGTATTATAATTTATCACCTAGTCCAGGGCTTCCCAAACTTTTTTGACTATGACGCCCTTGGAAAGTTGCCATATTTTTGCACCGCCCTGGCCTTCTTGCCATACGTACTAGTTGTAGTTCTAGCTTAATAACAATTTGCCAGACAGACTCCAAATAGCATATAAGTTTATTATTAGAAAATAAAGAACCAAAATATTAAGATCGGCTAACGACGCCCCTGGGATAATACCGCGGAGCCCTAGGGCGTCGCGACGCACAGTTAGGGAAGCCCTGACCTAGTCATAATAATCATCTTCTGACCCATCGTAGACCTCATATTTCGCTTTTACCATCTCACCAGCAGATAATATGCACTTAGCATAGCTAAAACCTATTTTCAGAGTTACAAATTTTATCTTACCGTAAATAAAATTGGAGTACATAAACTTATATTTTTAACTCGAAAATTAAAGCTAGGTTGAATCAAACAGCTATTTTCGCTGAAATTATATTTCATGTGCAAAAAGTGTTGCCAAACTTTTGCTTGTTCGTCTGTCTTGTAACTTAAAGACTGGCTTCTGAGGAGTAATTTTCGTGATTACAATTTTCTAGGTGTCTAGACAGACGGTTTATTACAAGAAGAATACCTAATTTAGTTTTTGAGGCCAAAGCTTAAGTATATTATATTTCGCTAGAAAAGCTACTCATGCAAGAATTCTACAAACTACATAAGTATTTATGAATTTGAGTCTATTCTCATCAAGATTATTAAGTGAATTTGGGACTTTGCTTTCTCGTTGGTTTGCAAACAGATTGGTGATCAGAGTTATTTAATTGTGTTTATTTCAGGACATAGTCGTCTTATTGGCAGCCGAAAGACGTTCTCTGCTGAACGCAGACCATCTTTTTCATCGAGGTGGAAACCTCCGTAAGATGTCCTCCACCCTGGGGCGGGTGAAAGGGTCTTTCAGACTCTAAGTGCATGTTATAAAAAATCGAATGTAAGACATGTAGTTACATTTCCGTATCAACTTCCAATTATAAAATGCGTATTAAAGATAAACCTGCTTGGAGAAAAGGCAAATATACACATTTAATTTACACAAACAGAGTCCATATTCTCAGCGTTGTCACATTATCCGCCATCTTAAAAAGACGTATAAATCTACGAACGTGGAAGAAGCAAAACAAGTGAGAATCTTATGACGAGATGTATATATAGCTGCTAGTTACCATAGAACACGGTGACGAGTCCCGATAGGTTCATTGCCTGCCGGGGTTGCGGAAATGTTCTGATAAAATACCGCGGCCCCGAAACGTAAGGGCTAGTTGCCCTTACGTTTCGGGGCCGTATATTAAAAGAGCTTAGGGAAGCTCTTTTAATATGTACTGTAATCTGATATTGCATCAAATGCCCTAGTCGATTCAATATAAAAAATGCAAGCCAGAAGTGATGCAAGTGGGCCTTGTCTAATAAACATACACACGTTTTCGACTGAAGTTTTCAGTAAGATCAATCAGATAAATCTGAAGTCACCCCCTAAGTACTTATTATATACCTAAAACCCATCGTGATACGCTTCACCACAGTGCATGGATGTTTTACGTGGGAAACAAAGCCTCTTAAATATATTTTTTATTTAAATAGTGTATCAGTATCAGCATTTGCGTAAGTATGAACTTACGCATAGACATGCAAATCAGAGGAGCTCATGCGGCCGTCCTCCGCCATGCGGCCGCGCGTACTAAGCTAACAACAGTCCTGCACAAAAGGCAGACATGTCAACAAGCATGACTTCGTCTAATACTTCTACATAAGTAGAACTGTTGGTGCGTCGAGGAATAAAAGCCATCTGCAGAGCCTGCTGCAGTAAGCTAGCCGAAGTGAAAGGAATGCGGACCAGCCGTCTGCATCATCGCGCTTGTTCCATGAAGGGAGCGCGGCACTACTACCTACATTACCAAATTGTGTAGCTATAAGTTTATTAATGTACCCTATTTATTTTGATTGTTGGATTGTTGGAATTATGAAGAATGCTTTCTAATACACCATACAGATCGTTATTCGCATTCTAACTTAACACATCCTAATATCTAAAGTATCTAAAAAGCCTAACCTAACCAAAAATGTAAACATTGTACAAAAAATTGAATTTCGCCATTACTGGGAGACCTGAAAATTAGAGTTGTGAAGCCTTCCTAAATGCTCTTATTTATGGCCAGATATCAGCCCTGTAACGCCAAGCCCAAGTTTCTATGGAGGTTGGGTTTGTCCTTTTGCAAATTCTTCATGCTGGTAGTTGTTGGGCTAAACATTTGACTCACGATTAATGAAGTCTGAGCTCGAATCTCCATGTTAAATCTGTAGCCAATTTTTTGTAACCTTTATAAAAATATTTATTGTTTTCATGCTTATTGTGTATTTTTCATAAGAAGTTAAATATTAGTTATTGTAAGTTAAATATTAGTTATAAATATATATGATTTTTAATTTATATAATAGGTGTTGGGAGGTGGAAATAAATAAGTCTGACTAAAAATATGTTATAAAATATTTATTCGTTTTATTTAATTACAATATTTAGAAACTTTTATAATTGTGACACTTTCCTAACTAGCTAGATTTAACAAGTTCTCATGCAATAGTTCATAATTTGGCTGTTGTAAACCCACTTAGACAAATCAAAACAACAAGGAAAGGATATCCTAATAACACAAATATATATTATTGATACCCCTTTATTATAGGTATCAGTATTTAGTAGAAGTTTTTATGTAACTTCACAATTAATGAATTAAGGTTATAGTTTAAGTGTTCATTTTCTTCACGAAAAGATGATTGAAACTTAGCCCTACTTCATAATTATTTAACAAACCAAAAAATCTAGCTAATACTTTGTATAACTCCCATTATTATCAGTACAGTCAAGTAGACGTTTTCACATGGACCCTAAAATATTAAAACATATTTCGGTTCCTCTTAATTAGTCCCACACCTCCACGCAATAGATTTTCAATAGTTCTAAGCAGCTCTCATCCCGTGACTCCCACCTCTGCACCATCGGTCGTGTGATCGCGCTGGACATGGAGCAACCATGATCTCCGGGTGGTTGAGACATCACTCACACACACTGCTCGCTCGGTGAATACAACAACAGTACTGCACAAAAGTCAGACTTGTCAACAAGCATGACTTCGTCTAATACTTCTACATAAGAAGACCTGTTGGCGCGTCGAGGAATAAAAGCCAGTTCTCCTGAGCCTGCTGCACTCATCCATCCTCACATATTAATCGTAATACAACCAGATTCTTTATAAGGGATTGCGTGTTTCTCACACCAGTGTTATCCTTGTGCCATCATTAAAGCCTAGCCTTTTGACTTGATATAAATGATTTTTCATATGAAAGTATGGTGGTATTCCAGTCAAAATCTTAATAACGCCATGCGAAAAGTAAATGTTCTTGTTTATGTTTGTCTGTCAAGAAGGGCTTTTTAGCTGGTCGTCTGTGATGGAAGCCTGCAGCGTAGAGGGCACGGCGAACAGTTTTCAATGAGGTGTCGAGTAATCCCGCAGTGTGACGTTGTTTATCACCCAACATATGTCTTCGCTGCTCTTTTCTTATAAAGGACGGCTTTTCACTTCGCTGTCGACTGGCGAGGCTACCTTCTTACTTCTATCGTTTGATCCATCGACTGACAGTTTTCCTCTAAAACAAAAATAATTATATCAAGCATTTATAATAAAATATTCAAGTGACTTAATATAATAATTTATATATATTCATATTGATTAGTCTATACTGTCCCACTGCTGCACGAAGGTCTCCGCCATAGCTTTCCGCTCCTGCTCTCTCCGACCATTATAATGATATTTAATTAACATAACAATTTATCATATTATAATATTGCAACTCGACAATTATAAATCCAACAATAAAAACGAATTATATTATTTATCTTTTAGGTATTTTATAGGCTGATTGTGTTATGTACTGTACATACAATTCAGATAAGATACACAACATCAAAAACCGGACATTATGTATCATTTCCAAGTAAATTTGTACCTGTTCAATGATTAAGTCCGACTTTGATTATATTTTCCGTCTACGACATAATTTATCCTGAGCCGAGCTACTCTCAACCCAAGCACGAAAAATCCTTGAGTATTTCCACCTCGCTTGGCCGTATTTGATAGCTTTAGTTGGATCTTGCTGCTTTCGTTAAATCTTTTAGAACCATCTTTCAGCACTTGCCAGGATTTATTTTGTGTTTGTTTACGTGAGCTTAGTAACTGCTTTGACAATTTTGGAACCAATTATTGAGTATGATTATGCGAGCTACCTAATCAGAGAGCTGGCTTGTTTTTTATCCAAAAATACTTCATTCAACAAGGCAATGCTACCAGTGTTTTGGGCACATTTTCCGTCAGCTTTCGATATTTTTTTTTGAAGTGTGTTTCAGCGTATTTGAATAAACATGTATGTATGTATGTATGTAGTGCATTATATTACATGTATTATTATTTTTCAATACACTTCCTCGAACCTGGCTCTTATCGCACTACGATTAGGTTCAACATGCAATGTATCACACACTCCTGGTTTTTTTTTTCACACACGAGGACTTTTCCATTCCAGATTTTGCCACAGGTAACATTAAACAACTATTCAATTTCCTATATTCGGCGGTGATTGCTTTTTTTTTTCACAGCAAAGAGGCGAATGTTTTTAAGGCCTATTTAATGAAAATTAAAGTTGTGTTTATGAATAGAATACCTATCAGAAATAAACATTATTATTTATAAAATAATTTTGCTTTTATCAACAAATTAACATTTATTTGTGTTCTAAATAAAAAATAAAACAGTTTTATTTTAATATCAGGCTGTTTTGCGGCTTCATACCTTTGTTTCTCCTTTAACCCGCGAAGGTAAAGCGCGGCGAAAAAGTATATTAAATCTTATTAATTTGTGTTTTTTGCGTGAGTATGTCGTATTTAAGTTTTGATGAGAACAATTTGGAAGCTTTATTGATTCTATTATTTTATTTCTTCGAAAGTGTATTAAAAAACGTCGTTCGATACATTGTTACTGCAGTACTCGCCTTCATAACGTTTTCGTAACATTTAAAAATTCGTAACTTTGCCTCGACCGCAATAACAAGCTTTCTCCACTTGTATCAAAATGTACTATATCCGTACATATCTTTAGAAATGAAAAAATGACAGTTTTTTAACGGTTCAGTGTATGAATACTGGTTCTCAGCTTCAAAAGCTCCAAATTGGACCATCAGTGTATCTGATTCTTCATAAT
The DNA here is from genome assembly GCA_943138885.2 of Tholera decimalis. Taxonomy (NCBI): domain Eukaryota; kingdom Metazoa; phylum Arthropoda; class Insecta; order Lepidoptera; family Noctuidae; genus Tholera; species Tholera decimalis. The sequence goes on along the minus strand of OW964571.2, from coordinate 26,950,258 downwards.
TATCACTTTCTACATTACGTTGAAACTGGCAACTGGAATAGATAATATGTGGACAAGCCTAAGGCCGTGCGCGCACTGCCTTGCGGTGGCCGCAATTCCGGTAGTTCTACCGCACCGGTAGACTGACCACAGTGCGCGCACTTCTATGACAAATTTTGCGTTTCCAAAACGCAAAGCAGTGCGCGCACGGCCTAACGAGTAACTTAACTCGTGGAAACTTGTCATTCAAGTATGTTGTATTTGGTAAAAAGGTTGCTAAACATCTTACCATTTATTCTAGTAGGCTTCCGATGCTGTAACGTGTTCGTAGTTCTGTCCGGCATACTTTTGTTGTAGGACACACTGTTATTCTCTGGGTTGAATCTGACAGGCGGGGAGTTGGAGCAACTTCTAGAGTTCATCGCCAGAGAGCTGGGCTCTACGTGGTACCCGGGCTGTAACTGTGGCATCTGAGTGAGGTGCAGTGGGTTACTGTTGGAGTTGTTGTACAGCGATGGAAGTGGCGAAGTGGCGTACAGCTCTGGCGGAAGCAACTGTTCTGCTGGTAGCTGAAATACAAAAGTCAAATTAGTTTTTGTGTCCAGAAATGGGTCCAAGCTAAAGCCTAGGTGAGAGGAGACACTCTCACCTAGGCTTTAGCTTGCTACATATGTTTATTTGGCAAGAAACATTTTGAATATTACAAGTTTTAGGCCGTGCGCGCACTGCCTTGCGGTGGCCGCAATTGCGGTAGTTCTACCGCACCGGTAGAATGACCGGGGCCACCGGTCACTCTACCGCACGCGTTTATTCCACCGCAGTGCGCGCACTTCTATGACACTCTATACTTCACAGATTTTGCGTTTCCAAAACGCAATGCAGTGCGCGCACGGCCTTAAGGTTGTTATTTCTGCCCTGGCTTCGCACGGGTGCAATGTACTAATAATATGCATGTATTATACAAATAAACCTTCCTCTTGAATCACTCTATTTTTTCATTATTGCTGAAAACTGCATCAAAATCCGATGCGAAGTTTAAAAGATCTAAGCGTACAGACAGTGGGAGGGATTTTGGATTATATTATGTAAAGATATACTTCTGGCCATAGCTCGTATTGTTAGGTTTCTCTGGAGCCCTATCCGCGCCGGTATCTTGGACCCTATCCCTATACCGCTGAGCTACTATTACATGCATGTATATTTTTAACATATTATTAAGTAATCTAAATAATAAAGGAGATAATAATAAATAGTTATTGTTAATCCCTTTTAGAATGTATAACAACAACGTACCTATATTACATCAATATTGATCGCCTAGCAGATTGACAAACTTCGTCAATTGGTCGTATTATATGCCATATATCTGTCAAAGCTTGTACGATATAAATAATCAATTTGCGTGCTTTTCCTAACATTTATAATACTTACCAAACCCTTGGTATTCAACGGCAATGGATTTTTATACTTCAGCCAATCTTCATACACCTTATCGTATGGTTGTCTGTGACAATCATTGGGTCCAACATTCGGCATATGCAAGCTAGTCATTGGGCCCAAGCTCTGTATGCTCGGACCAAGGTTTGGCATTTGCAACGTTGGAGCGTAAGGCCTGCGGTATTCCATCGGCCGTACTAGTATGTATTGGTTGCAGGGATCGATGTTGTGGTCGTAAAACCTATCGCAGTTGGTGGACATGTCATAATTCTCCATATTCTTCGATATAAGTGGGTGTATCGAACTGTAGTCAGTCGTAGAAGATCTATTTGAGCAGCTATCGCTTATTTTCCCGTCCAGTGGTATAATATCTGGATTTTTATCTGTAATAAAAACACTAAATTCGTTTTAATGTTCGTTTTTTTTGTTTTAATATGATTTTTTGTTTGAGCGAGTGGTTTTGATGTTTGGTTGGGTTTAGTCTGTAATTACGTCATGTTTTTTGTCGTTGTATAGTAACTTTAATTTTCATTCAGAATACCTAAAATTAAACATTAAACAATCCAGACTGTGTTATTGGTTGATTTTTTTTTAAGTTTGTCTCGTGTGCGTTTTAAATAAACTATCGATCAGATTGTGATGTAACTTTGGCAAGATGTCCGGAAGACGCGCGAAAGGGATTCTGGACCAAAAAACTAAATTTTTACGCGCATGTATTTCAATCAATCGACAAAATTGAATTATGACCCACTTTGACGATAAATCGTTCGAAAGCGTCAAAATAACAAACATTGTCCACCTTTACAATACATGCCGCACTTAGGACATAAATCGGGTTTTTGACAATTTGTGCCTGCGATGTGAATTCGAGGATTTCTTTGAAATATGTTTAGGTTAGGGGAAAAGCCCCCTTTGAACCTTCCCACTTGAGCTAAATCGAATATTTTCAATAGTCCTTAACCATGACGTTGGGCTGGCTTCAACAAATACTTAAAAAAAAAAAAACGCTTTTAGAGCATTTGTCAAGCGATATTTTCTGGAGCACTACTGTCGAACGTTTTTGTGTTTTATTCTGCCAAAATTTTTATTTTTGCAGCGGTATACTTCACATCCAATCTATGGCTGTTCTATACATACGAGAATATCACAATCAACTTTTTCAAGCGTTTTTCCAACTATGTAGGGATCGGATTCCAGTCTAACAAGATGCGGGATGTATTTTACATGGATCAACTGCCTATCCGATCTCCATAACCCAGTATCTGGGTAACAAGACGGGTATCAGATTTTCTGGCTGACTGACTGCCCGTAACGACTGTCAAATATGAACAAATGACAGCCGGCAACAAAGGTTTAACGTGCTTTCTGAGATATAGAGGAATCTCGCTATGCGAGGATGGTCACCCATCCACTTTGTTGCTCAATATTTAAGATCAACCCGTTCAGCTGTTATTATTTCGCCATGAAACAGTTACAGTTACAAATAGTTACATACATATGAGAGCATAGCAACTCACAAACATTAATGGTAACATGCGCTCAATGTATCACACAGTGCAAGGTTTCTAGATAACAAATTAAATAATGTCGATTTATTCATAGAGTAAACATGATTTTCTTTAAAGATGATTCTACTAGAGCATTTTCCAGATCATACCCTTCTTGTTACCATAGCCTCCTAAATTAAACCAAAAGACCAGAATACTTTTCAAATTACACACAGTTCTGTGGGTAGGTATTTCAAATAAATATTATGTACGGTATCAGTGGCCGGACATATTTAGTAATTCATTTGTCTCGCTTTTGTGCGTTTGCTCACAAGTGGGTTTAAGATACGGTCAGGACGTCTTATGGTTTATTTAGCCTGAGAGTACAGGTGCATGAACAACTTTGCCAGTGTTGTATTAATTATCGATTTGTATGATTATATCGTCTCTCATAATATGAATATCTTGCAGGTACTGTTATTTCTTTAAACATGGTTGGCGTAGTCGCTACTGACGAATGTTATATGATATGAGTTCTTTTAAATACTAACGGAATGTAAGGCAATTCATATCTGTAAATATAAAAGTCTTATGTTCCGTTAGTATTGAAAAGAACCCGTTTGTTTTATGAAGTAGATTAAAGACACTGTGATACTGTTGACTCAGAATTGTCATGCACTAGCTATTGCCCGCGACTTCGATCGCGTAGAAAATTTCGAACATTTTCCAGGATACAAAGTAGACTTACCGAAACTATCAACGCTTTCCGCTTCTTTGGTACCAGTTAAAGGTATATTTGACGTTTCATCTTGCTGTTTCTTGTCTTTTTCACGTTTTCCTAAAACAAAAAGGACAATTTAAGCGGTCATCGTCGTATTAAATTATTGGTAATCTTTTTTTTATTCACACAATGGTTTATGTACTAGTTTTGAAACATTGGATAGTTCATGTCTCGGCATAAACATTGGTCTCAAATAGAATACGTTTTATGTAATAACAATAAACACAAATTTAACTTAACATTTTTTCTTTCGTACAAATTGGTTGAAATTGTATCGAGATACTTTAAAAAAAATCTTTTTGAAGTCTGTAAAAATAGCTTTAAGGAAGTTTTCTTAAATTATATGAAGCATCTATTTTTACAAAAAAACATTGAATAAATAAATTGAAAGTTAAATTTAATAAAAGTCATTAAACAAGACGTTCAATGAAATCATATACAATGTTCAATTAAACCACACATAAAGTCCAATAAAATCGTCTACAAAGTTCATTTAAATTACAAATGGTACTCACTCTCTCTCTTGTTGCAGTACTTGCAGCAGAAGATGGTAGCGGACACAGCTGTGATGGCGGCGACCACTCCCGCTGCTCCCAGCACTAGCATCAGGACCGTAGTCAGCTCCACCTTCACGGGAACTTGCGCTATAGGAACAATGGTGGCTTTTATTTTTCTTATCTTACTTAATAAGACCAACGACATGAATCCAAGATCATATCAATGTAAATTTTGAAAGTCATCATCTGCTCATCTGCTTAGACTTTTCCCAAGTACTCGTATGTTGGTATCGGCTTCTAGTGTAACCGGATCCAGTTGAGTATTAGTGTTTTATACGAGCGAATACCTATCTGACCTCCACAACTCAGTAGCTGGGTAACACGATACCCCTTGGCAAGACCAGTGACAGATTTTTCGTCCAGCCGGGGCCAACGGCCGGGGTAAACGTGCTTTCCGAGGCTCGGAGGAACCGACTTCTCCGCATTGCTTAACCTTGAAGGTCGACCCATATGGCTCTTTTTATTTAGCCACGAGCTCTCAAATAATTAATTTGAAGTGTTTGGACAATATGTTAAACCATTATCTACAGAAAATTTTGCCCAGTTTGCTTGTTTAAGACAAAAATGTACCTGTGCCGCGTTTATCACAACTGACAAAAATGAATGTTTTTTAAAATATTGCCCCACACTTAGGAATTCCTCCCGTATCGTGGGCACCTTTTTCAAATATGATAGATAACATTTAAAATGCAAACTCATACCAGTATGTGGTTGTGGATACTTCAGCAAACTGGATGTCAACGTCAGAGCCTCACTAAAGCCCTTCTTATTGAAGGCTCTCACCGACACTGCCAAGGAGTTGCTTGCTGATAGTCCTGCTACTTCAAACTCAGGGTCATCACTGCTAACATTGCGGAGAAGCAGCCCTGTCGCCATGTCGAAGATCTGTGTGACAAATAAGGAGTAGGTGTATTAATATACAAAATAAATATTCAACGCTATCGTTTCCCAAACCATGAATGGAAAAATAAGGAAAAATTACTACAAATGACATGTTACATGTACCAACCCACACAGGACCAGATTAGAGCATCCGTACTTCCGCGAGATGTTCCGATTTGTTGGGATCTGTTTACCCGTCCCGATTGACCTTTCATCGGGATACAAAATGTTCTGATCTACTCATATATACGTATTTTAAAATAAAATTGGCCAAGTGCGAGTCGGACTCGCCCATAAAGTGTACCGTAGTAACTATGCTAAATAACTTTGTTTTTCATAGTGATTGTATGAAATACAAGGTTTTATTTGCGGTTTTAGAAAATATGCTGATCTCAATAACTGCTGACGATCTCGTTCAAACAAATTTTCGTTGAAAGTTTTCAATAAGACCTACAGTATGTATATATTTTTTTTTAGATTTTTTTCTCCTTTATTATAAAATTTAGCGTGGGTGGGTGGAGTGGTTACACACATTTTACCACTTTGGAAGCGTATATTTAGAATGGTCTTTAAGAAAAAAAAAATGGTTGTAAGTACCTCAATATCATTTTTAAAGACACACGTATAGGTTTGATGACAAAAAGTCGGTTGTCTGTAAAGTCGGTTTACTGACGATAGTTGAACGTGACAACGTCATAAGAAAATACTGATGGATGGTTGCATTTTTCAAAAGAAAATTTTAATTTTACATCACTATTACTGCACTTCTCATAACAATGGAAGAATCCCTACACAGTGACGTCATCTCTTAGCGTTTTATGATAGCCTAGTACTTGACTCGTTGAGTCATACATAAATGTCAAAGAATCCCTACACAGTGACGTCATCTCTTACCGTTTTATGATAGCCTAGTACTTGACTCGTTGAGTCATACATGTCAACTTGTAGATCCAATTTGATTTGCTTTGGAACGCCTCAGAATGATGGAACGCCTCAGAGCGAGGTGACGCCGCATGAGTCATGTATTTTCGTGCGTGCAGCCAGCTTCATCGAATTATAAGACGTTGTCACGTCAAAAAAATAAAGTTTCAGTTTCAGAATAAAATGACTGTGACATATGGACAGACAGACATAACGCAACTACAAGGGTTCCATTTTTTGCCATTCCGTTACGGAACCCTAAAAAAACAATTATAATTGACAATTAAATAAAACCCGTTATAAACCCCACTTTATCAGTTAGTAGTAGGAGACCGTAAATATGATTGAGCTCGCTTTGCCCGTTCTTGAATCTTATTCTTCCTTCCAAGTTGAGATTACATACATTAGGAGAAAGTATCGCCTTTTTGCGAGTGAAATTTCAAGTCAAGTCATTAAAGACATTTCGTGAACATGCAACTAGCTACTAATTTATAAATGTGAATCGGCTGACCTGATTTACTGGGTCTTTCACTGGAAGATAGAGGGTAATTGGTATGTGGGAATTGGTGTACAAGAATTTCCATGCGAATGAAGTCGTAGGCACAGATAATTTGAAAAAAAGTTTTCAAAATAGTTTCTAGCTAAATAATTAATTTGATGTTATTTCGTTCAGACACGAGATAAGAAAACAAAAATAGAGAAAAGCAAAGATTTCCCGCGATAACGAAAACTCAATATAATGTGGGCCTCAGAAAACGTTTTTCCAATGATATTTTATTCCCCAGACAAAAATAATACATGTTTGTTAACAGTGCACTTAATCTTGTTCTGTTTTTATTTGTACTGAACTAAGTGACAGTAACAAGATATATTGAAACGTATTGACATCTTTAACACAATTTATTAAGCTTGTAAGAAAGTATATTGTACTTGATTTCTTTTATTATTATATGATTATTTATTTTTATTTATAAAAATAGCAAAAGGAAAATCATTCATTACCATTTTACTATATTGTGCACCTTATCATATTGACAGGCCTGTTGGTCTAGTGGTCAGTGGCCATGACTGCTATGCACAAGGTCGTGGGTTCGATTCCCACCCAGGACAAAGGTTTGTGTGATGAGCACGATCATTTGTTCTTTGTCTGGGTGTAATTTATCTATGATATGTATGTATTTAGAAATATATATGTAAGTTTATCAGTTGTCTAGTACTCATAGCACAAGCTCTGCTTAGTTTGGGACTAGATGGCGTTATGTGAAAGTTGTGGAATATTATTATTATTATATTCACAAGAAAAAAATAAAATAAAAATACAAACTCCTACTAACTAGTGTGCAATGGCGGTCTCATCGCTCAAGACAATAACAACAACTCAAGGCTGTCAGTGTACAAACATTAAAAGGGTTGATTAAACGTACTTAAGAATGTAAAATTGATGCTTACAAGTACGTACGATACTAAAATATAATATAACAATGAAATTTTTGTCGTCTTGAGGTCACAACCTAGACTTTCCAATAGATGTCAGAGCGAAGTCATTTTGAACAATATAGTGCCACACCAAAGCCATGCTTGACCGACCGGCAATAAAAGCCAGGATCAAAGGTTTGGAAATCATATTTCGAATATTATAGCTAAGGGCAGTTGATTGACAGGCCTATCTGTATAAAGGTATATCGACATCCATGCATAATTGCATATATCTGTTTATTGTTTGTTTGAAACCAGGTGTTCCGTCACTTGTTCCCACAAGGTTCATTGGAAGACCAGCATCAGACAGTATTATCTGTCTAGCATTAATGCTGAAATGTACCTTTTCAACCGACGACCAAAAGAGGAGGTTATCAATTCGACGCGTATATTTGTTTTTTTTTTTTTTTTTTTTTTTTAATGTATGATCATCGATTACTCGAAGACGGCTGAACCGATTTGGAAAATTCTTTTTTTGATTGAAAGGGTATACTTCGATATTGGTCCCATTTTCATAAACGTCAGGATCTGATGATGGGATCCTGGAGAAATCGAGGGAACTCTTCAAATATTATAGGCACACCTATGTCGTTTTGGGTATTTATAATAGTAACTTGTGCAGTTGCTCTCAAAAAGTACCATTTGAGGAAGTGGAACTGATGATGAAGACCACAGATGGTGCCGAAACTACTCAATAATAAGTATTGAGTGGATTGCGATTCGATTACTGGAATATGGATGTTACGCACTTTATGCTCGTCACAATGCATATGGTGATGTAGAGCTGATGGTGAAGTACCAGGAGAACTCCTCAACAATTAACGGCCCAGCATTGGGAAAAGCAATATTTTGTAAAAGTTTATAAGTAGTTGATAATTAGGCTCTTGTAACTAGGTAAATTAAAAATAGACCAACTAAAAAGAGTGAAATAAAAACTTTTTACCAAAAAATTAAACCGACTCCCAAAAACACTGCAAAGTGAAAAATAACTTTAATTTCGGAAGTCGGTGCCAAAAACGAATATACAAAACTAAAGACACCGACTACCGAAATTAAAGTTATTTTTCACTTTGCAGTGTTTTTGGGAGTCGGTTTAATTTTTTGGTAAAAAGTTTTTTTTGTTTATTTTATGATACCATTATATTTTTTTTTTTTATTGCATTATTTAGACTCAGACCACATAAAAAAATCCTGGTGTCACATGCCTTTTAACGATTAGAGTGAAAACCTTTTTTATTAAATTAATTATCCATTTCAAAATCTAAAAAAGACTAACATAATGATACGAAATCGGAGCAAAAACAAAGACTGCCTCTCCAACCATTACTTTCATTGAAGGCATTACTTTAATTATTTCAAGCTACATCTTATGCGCCCCAACTTAGCTTTGAGCTTAACTCTCCTTAAGCACTCAACTGAACAATTGAATTCATTAAAACTTTTTCTATTCGTGAAAATACCAGCTTTAATTTAAATAATCATTAAATGTGTGTTTTAGTTTTTCGTTAAATGGTAATGGTAATTACCCTATTTAAAAATCATTCAATTAAGAATCTAACCCGCGTGGAGGATGAACCCGAGTAGAGCAATGGGAACGGTATAGGCTGAATTATTACTATTATTATACGAGTCTAGGTACAAAAACGCTACTTAACCTAAGTTCCTGAGTGTTATTTTTAAACTTACTTACAATGTATATTTTTTTGATGATAAGATTGCGTTTGACATCCATCTGATGGTGATGAAATTCATTCATTCAATCATTTTTAGTTTACAGATTAGCCAATTTTTAATATAGAAAATTTGAATTAATAACCCATAAGTTGATTACACAGAAATAAAAAATATAGGAGAAGTGGTAAGGGGGCGTATCGGTGTCCGCGCGACATGGCCACAGGGCTCATGTCACAGGCAAGTGGCCGTCTCCGCGAACTAGTGCGCTTTCGACAGCGATCGTGATAACATATATGAATGCCGAGTTGTTCTGTGGTATCTTGTAAAAACCGAAGCCAAAATAAAAACTATGTGAATCATGGAATCACTTACCATATGTAAGTACAAGTATTTTACAATATTTGTCATTAAAATCATGAAAAACAATAAATCGTTAAATATTTCTTCGTTTTACTATGTTATTTTTGTTTTCAAATATCAAAACGACTGTACTACTTTTGCTATAAATACATTGCTCCTTAACCACTACCTGAGTTCGTCACTAAGTAACTGGACAAGCAATGTAAAAATAACATACGAAACTGTATTACGCGGATTCATCGCGTAGTGAGGCCGCCACTTCTTGCGACGAATTAGTGATGTGCTTGTGCAGATCCACTAACGTAGGCTATCGACAGCAATGTCGATTGACGAATGAAATATTGTTATTATACTTTAGGGGTTTTTCAACCGACGACATAAAAAGGAGGAGGTTATCAATTCGACGCGTATATTATTATTATTTTTTTATGTATGATCACCGATTACTTGGAGAAGGCTGAACCGATTAGGAAAATTCTTTTTTTGTTTGAAAGGGTATACTTTGAAATTGGTCCCATTGTCACCAAGTCAGGATCTGATGATGGGATCCTGGAGAAACCGAGGGAACTCTTCAAATATTATAGGCACACCTATAGTGATTTGAGTATTTTTATAGTAACTTGTGTAGTTGCATTCGAAAAGCACCATTTGTGAAGTAGACCTGATGATGAAGACCACCGATGGCCACTGGAACTACTCAATATATAAATAGGAATAAGTAGTTCATGTGTTCCGCTTCGATTACTTGAATGTGGTTATTAGGCACAATATGCTCGTCATAATGCATATGGTGAAGTGAAGCTGATGGTGAACTACCAGGAGGACTCCTCAACAAATAACAGCCCAACATTGGGAAAAGCAATATTTTGTAAATGAATATAAGTATTTGACATTTAGGCTCTTGTAACTAGGTAAATTAAAAATCGACCAACAAAAAAGAGTGAAATAAAAACTTTTTACCAAAAAATTAAACCGACTCCCAAAAAACACTGCAAAGTAAAAAATAACTTTAATTTCGGAAGTCGGTGCCAAAAACGAAAATACAAAACTAAAGCCACCGACTACCGAAATTAAACTTATTTTTCACTTCGCAGTGTTTTTTGGGAGTCTGTTTAATTTTTTGGTAAAAAGTTTTTTATAACATACGGAAACCTCTAAGAAAATATGTTTAACTTTTATTTTACATGAGATGACAGAAATAAAAATACGTTGAAATATCAAGTGTACAAAAAAGTAAAAAAAAAATAAACAATTTATTTTACGCCCGCAGCATGCGTAAGGATTTCCGACGTCGCCGTCGCTACAATAGTTTATTTTTCAATCTGTCAACCGTTTTAGCCCGGTTGGAAGATCGATGTAAATAATGTTTTTTTTACTTATTTTGATTTTTTTACAGAGTAGTAGAGAAATGCGCCACCAATATTCGTAAAGTAAGTTACTTTAATTTTAGGTTAATAATCGGTGGTGTTTTTCGGTTTAGAATTATCTTATTTATTTATTTTATTATTTATGTACACACAGTAAAATACAATAGGACAACATAATTATAATATTTGAGTACAAAGGTACTGCTTATTTCTTTAGAAATTTCTTCCAGCAGACCTGCGAAAGGAGAAGTGAAAAAGAAATGTAGACAATAGTGTGTGAGAACAAGAAGAGAAATGAAAATTAATATGTGAAGTCTAAAACTAAAATATTAAATATACCTACACATACTTATAATGCAATAAAAATAACATATACTTAAATAAATACATAATGTTAGAATATATAAACATATAAATATATACATAAATAATTAACACAGTTAAGAGGAAAGGTAATGCTCTTTTAATCGACATTTGAATAAAGATATAGTATTTAAAACGAATGCTAGGCGGAAGTGAGTTCCACAATCTTACAGCATGGACAGAGAAGGAATAAGAGTAGTAGCAAGTTTTATGAGGATGAGATTTAAGGAGGGATCTAAGGTGTGATCTACACGGTACGTCGCTAGAACGAGCGTAAGAAAAACGCTCACGCAGGTAGGAAGGGTAAGACGGGTTGTGTAAGATGTTGAAGAGGAGACACAAAATCCTAGTGTTCCTGCGAAGACGGATTGGGAGCCACTTGAGTTCCTTGCGAAGGTGAGAAACATGGTCATACTTTCGAAGACCGAAAACAAAGCGAATGCACAGATTTTGCAAGCGCTCAAGCTTGTTTAATAGCTCCTCGGTAGCATCCAAATAGCAGGCATCGGCATAATCTATAATCGGCTGAATAAGTGTTTGTGCCAAAGAAACTTTAGTCTTCAAGGGCAGAGGACTTTGAAGGCATTTCAGCGAATGAAAGGAGAAATTTACCTTTCGGCTGACCTCATTGACCTGAGCACGCCACGAGAGATTGGAGTCAATAACCACACCCAGATCTTTAGCGGTTTATCTTGTGTTATGCCTTATCCTATGTTGCTGTTTCTTTATTTTTTTATGGTTTTTGTATTTTACTTCCGTTGAAGCTTCGAATGCGTTATAATAATCGGCATGGTTCAGATAATATATTTGTGAATTTAGCTTAAAATAAGTCAATATATTCATGCTATTTATTTGTTATGCATGGATGTGTGTTTGTTTTCATATATTTAACAATTTCTCTACTAACTAGGATTTTTCTTATAACAAAAACCTATTATAACCTACTGAACTATTACCTGCGGGATAATTGCGTAACACACTTACAGTAGGAATCGGTTTCATTATGCTAAATCAACAACACTCACTGTGGTATTTACGTTGTTAAGCAGACCAATATTTCGAACATATGAAGCAATGGATTAGCAATATACGTCAAAATCATTCAGATCTTGATTTATAGTGTGTTACGTAATTATTGCGATGCTTATTATATGGTGACGTTTAGAAGTAGCTTAGGATGTATGTAAATGATAAATAAGTGGTTTTCGTACATTTCAGCTTCCCAGAAGATGGTAATATAAAAAAGGAATGGATTGATGCCACAGGCATGCCACCTAACTGGTATCCTACTAAAAATAGCACCATAAATGCTCGGTTCACTTCAGCGCAGAAATGTTCCAGCCTAGAAAGAAAAGTCGCAGGCTTTTTGAATGGACAATTCCAAAATTAAGAGTACAACTGATTTTTGCAGAAGTGGGTTAAATTTTATTTTATTACTGAAAGCTATTCTCATGTTTTAGGGCATTCATAAAATCAGTCATTCAACTTTTCAGGATTCTATATAACCTATACGGCTGGTATGTTCCGATCAAGAGCGTAATGTAAGTTAACATCAACTTCTATTTGACCTATCACTATGAAAATTAAACATTAAGATTTAAGTCGAAAGCGCCAGGGTAGCCCTTAACACTTAGTAGGTAGTACTTAATAATAATTATGTAATGTTATGTTCTTAATAATATGTTTATTGTTATTATAATATTTTCTGGACATGCCATTTTTTATTTGGTTCATTTTCAGGTGCCCAAAAACAAATGTACAATAATAAATGGAAGAATCGATAACTTTCCGATTTAGTCAATCACTAGCGTATATGTAAAATAAATTGCTTTTGCACAGCACAACGATAGCGACCGATGTTTTTGTGTGGGTAAGTTCTACGGTGCATGGTAAATACACGCTGTGTTTGACGGAATAAGGTTTATTATTGATTGTATAGTAAGTTCTGATTTAAGAAATGCGGGTGTGTGTGCGAGTGCGTATCTATTGATTTTATTAAACTGCATGTGTAGTTGTTGCCCCGCCCAGGGCCTAACTGGAGACACACGGTTCCGATATAATTTCGTCTGTTGACCACATCTACTTATTTATTTTATCTATGGTTGATTAGTACAGAATGCCTTACGCATAAGTTCGGGGTCGCGTGAATATAGGCACTTCTTTAGGGGATAGAATGAGTATTTTAAGCAATCCAAGCCATACTCTTGACTTTCACCCGGGCATACACCAGCAGGACAGGATAGAAACTAAAAAAATATATAAACTTTGTCGTCACATATAAAAGACAGTAAAGAAACCATAAACACGATCAATACCTCATCAAAGACAAACATAAAGCAGACTCGTAAGTAAAAATTTAATAAAATACGCCTCTTACGACCCTGAAACGTCTGGTCACGTAAATGTTCTTTAAAAACGTTGTCCTTAGGAGCTCGAGCGCGGCATACCAATACCTCCCAGCCAAGATGCATAGACTTGTGTCATGGTGTAAAATATTGGGGACATAAAACAAAGATGGGGTACCCAGTTAATCATTGTCCCCGAATATGAGGAGAAAGATGTGATGTGAAGTAAAGTGAACTTTAAGAACGGCTGGTAAAAATGCCTTGGGTATTGAAACCGAATGTGTGTTTAGATCCCAATACTCTTAGGGTTGAAAGCCGACAACACCAAATAAGCGCCGCGGACAACTGCAACTACAACTAGTAATATTATAGGTTAATTGATATTATATTTTAGTTGACACGTGATTGGTTGAAAGTTTCATAAAAACAGTAGTTTTGTTAATCCCAAGGCTCCTCATTAAAATCTCTAAAGTAGGCAGGCTAAATGGTTTTCGCTTGAAGATCTTTAGAACTTTCGGGCTACTTATATGAAATAAACATTTCATTTACGGAGGTTAAGTAAATATATCCCCACATACTCCTATGATGACTTTTAAAAACTACTGACTTTTAAAATCGAAGCAAAATAACTTAACAAAAAAAAGCCGCATCATATCTTTACACGAGTCGACATCCCTTTCTATCAGATGGAAATTTATACTTATTTCACCCTATTTTATTTGCGAAACATCACACCGTGACCACAGAACAAATCGCTCAAGACTTATCTGTTTCCCGTCGCGAGGAATCAGCGGTATTTGGACATGGACACTTCGAGACCAATGAATTCTTAGACACGAGGATTATCATCAGGGCTATTTTAATTTATAATGTGGTCCTTTTCTGTTTTTATATAAAGGATGAGCTTGAACCTGCATCGAAGAGAGGAGCTCAGAGCTAAATGATAATAGTCGGATGGTTCGATCTACAAAATGCGTCTAAGCAATGCGTGCCAAGGTCGGCCCGTGGATGGGTGAACATCTTAACATATCGAGACTCCCTCTTAACGTAACTTCCGAAGCTCCGTGCCTTATTAGTCCCGGCTGACATTTATACATCTTTTTTTAGTCGTTACGGGTGTCACAAGCTAGTCCAGCATCCATCTACGGTATTATCCAGTTTCAGGGTTGTGGAGGTCAGATAGGCAGTCGAGCCATCTAAAATACTATACCAGCTGCATACGGTTTGACTGACCCCAAAATAGTCAGGAAATGCCTAAGTAGATGATGTAGTTTCTAGCTATAGGGATGCAGGGTTGCTTGACCTGTTTATTCATGTTATTTGGGCTGCCATGAAAAATCTTCTGCGCGTTCTAATTTGAGCGAAGAGTATCAGAGCGTGTGATGTGACGGAATTGCGTCAGTGTAAAGGAATGCAGATGAACACTAGTATTTAATACAGGACAACTGCTATCTCACCTCTGCATTCCATTTTGCCAAGATTACTTCAAAAGAGACTTTTGAACTCTGAGTATGTTATGATGCTTCTTCTCGAGGTAGTCAGCTAGGAAACCCCGGCCGTATCTACTTCAAACCGACCAAAAATGTTGACTTTTAAAGTATTAATTTTAACCAATTCTCAAAATAAATATAATTTATCACTTTTTTTCAGCTATTTCACAGCATAATTAAGATTTTGAATTGCAGAGGTTTCTAGACAAAAGTGTGGACTAGTGAAAGGTTCTAATTTAAGTCAACATCACTCATAGTGTTCGAACAAAGGGTTGGTCCAATCTAAAAGATACGCTTCGGGTCCTATTCTATGTTTTGGTAGCACAAATTGGGGGCACGTTTTTACACAATTCAGTTCAATTTCACAAATATCCAGAACCGGAACAAACATTGATCTAGTCAAATATTTAACCTAATGTGGGTATAGAATCCGCGACACGCAGCACAGTAGCCAATCTCTCAATCACTGCACCAACAGAGCAAAACAATACTTTTCGTAACAGTATATAACAGTGCCAATAAAATATTGATATACTAAACCCCCTTTTTAGGGTTCCGTAAGCAAAGGGTAAGAACGGGACCAACAACAATTCAAACGGTGTGTATTTTCATTTTCATTAAGTCAGGATACACTTATGTCAAGTCACACTTTTGAAATACCTAACTCCTTAGTATACCCGTTCATCTTAGTATTAAAAGAACTATCACAGGAAGAGGTAACTAACAGGTATAAATTCTTGGAAAACGTAGATATTCTAACAATTTCAGTCTGTTGGTGGCTCAGTTAAAAGGTTTCCTTACACACACAGATTCCCATCCGTATTCGTACAGCTTCTGCAGCTATTTACCCATGAGAGCATATTCTAACGTGACAATACGATCACCCATCAACGGATTGACCTCCACAAGCGTCAACAATCAACTTATACTGTTCGTAAAGGTGGGACACAGGCTTCCTCTCTACTTGAGAAAATGGCTCGTAATCTACCACACGTGCCCAGCATAGTTTTACTTTTGACGAACGAGCACACAGCACCGCACTGAGATAGGGTCCCGTACAAACTAATGGTATGTACGTTTAATTTAAACCACTAGCTCACCATAAGATAAGCGATGATTAATCGAAAAAAAATTTAGTAATTCTTAACACAAAAAAACGCAATATATGTTATAACAATTAAAACCGTTAATACACAATCGAACTTAAAACCGAAAACTCTGTCGTCATAACCTTGAACGTAACCAAAGCATGAATATAAACCCTCATCGCTCAAAAATTAACATTTACCCAACTGTCCCTTCTATTTACAAAGAGATTAATTAAAGTTACTAATTTATTTTGAATATTGCTCCTCTGGTCATATTTTAATTGCTTTTACACTTTATTCGTGATAATTTGTAGGTGTTCCTCCGCTCTTATTATTTATGAGAGGACACTCTTTGTGATAAGGATTGTAATTTGAATGAATTTAGCCTTGTTATAAACCTTTTTCTATGTGAGCAATGACAACACGGTTGGCACAATGTTTGAGCGATTTGTCGGCACAGTGATTGCTGCGAGGCTTTTCGTGGGTTCTATTCCCACACAGGGTCAAACGTCTGTATGGTCTTCCAACTCCAACTCAAAAATATTTTATTTCATAAATGGCTATAATTATCGACTCTTATAAAATGTCAGAAGCCAGTGCATGGTTCAAATTAGTCTATTCCTATGGAGAAAAACCGGCAAGAAACCATGGTTATTCTTTTTAAATATTAATAAATTTTCACAATGTCAACATAATATAGTTTCATACAAACCTACAAAAATCCGGATCTAAGTGCCTGTAATGCACTTACGATACAGAAGAAATTCCTGGTGTGAGGCATTACGGGTTGTATGGACTTGAAATAGACCTTAAAATAAAACGGATTGTCGCGGCCTCCATGTGGGGTTTCAACTAGAATTATATTTGATACGTGGCCATCAAGTTACGTAAACTCTCGTAAGTACATTAACTACACATAACACAATCTGAAAGTTAAGTAATTCATTTTACTAACTTTTGGTACCCTTAATTAGTTCACTAGCTGACCCTAATATAGTCGGTTTCACTTTGGTTAAACAGATTTTTAATAGTAGGATGTGGAAATATATTTTTCTAAATGTGCCTCAGAATGCATACATTTTCAATTCATATATTTCTTGGCTTTTTAATGATAAAAATACTCATCCTAATATATACATACATAAATTGTTTTTGTCCTAATTTTCAGCCTCGGAAATACCGTTTACAGACGCATTAAGTAATCACGTGTTTGCCTGATTAGTCTGGTTAGGGTCTCTAGTCTTTAAGGTGCTACGCAAATCATGAGTTGAGTATATGTGGTCGATGAATAGGCGATGGAACCCTCTTAGATCAGCGGGCTGATACCAGTGGGGTGTGTGCATGAATTTGAAAAGATGAGCCAAGGTTTGCGGATAGACGTCATATCTAAGACGCTGTGAAGAATATCTCTATCTACATACATAATTCATTGTTCTAAATCATGATTATCACATTACTTGTTGCATATTTATTATAATTTACATATTTTAGATCGTAATCTCAGAAACTGTGATTAAAATTGTTTGTGCAAAGTCAAATAGAAATAAAAAGTTTTTTTTTTTTTCTCTATTTGACTTTAAGAAGGTTTACTAAAAAGCAGTTAACAGACAGCTCAAAAGCAACATAAAATATCTGTGCTACGGATAGTCAAGACTTATGGATAAGCTAGAGTTAGATAGATCAAGTGGAAATTTATTTATATATTCACATAAGTTTTACAATAACATCATAGGAATCTGTAACACTTGCGCTAGTATACACTGTGTTCCAGTTGTTACTGTCTTTCCTTTAATATATAGTGACAATATTATTATATCATAGAGAAAAATTTAGAAAACAAAATTTAAAGCGAGAGTAAACAATATAATATAAACGAATAATTTAATAAACTTAATTTAACAATCGTGTTGTCATGCGAGTTTATGTTTGTGTGTATATCTGTGAATGCATTTGTGTGTTTGTGTGTATGTCTATATGTATGTGTGTATATCTTTAAATGTTTGTGTGTATAGCTGTGTGAACGTTTGTGTGTTTTGCAGAATATATTTAATATGTTTATAGAAGATTTTCTACATCATTATAGTCCATTGTCTTTAGCCAGGTATTTAAGACATGTTTAAATTTATGATTATTCAATTCGCTGATTTTTTGGGCTTTATTTAATTTATTATAGATGTGCGGAGCCAGATAACTATAGTGCCTTTTTGCAAATTTTGTTCTGGCACGAGGGACAGGGTAGCATTCTACATGCTTTTGTGTAGTGGGTAAGTTCGGAACAATTATTTTGTGGTATCTGCGTAGCATTTCGTATACGAATAGCTTTCTTACAGATAACACTTCTGTCAGTTCATACACTAAGGAGGTAGGATGTTGGTATGGTAAGTATAAAAGTACTTTAATCACCAAACGCTGTGCCCGCTCTACTTCAATCATATGAGATTTAGCTGCACCACCCCATGCGCAGATACAATACCTGATAATGTATTCGCACAATGCTCGGTAAGTTTGGCGAAGAAGAATAACATTTGCAACTGTGCGCAGTTATTTAAAGATATACACTACTATCCGTATTCTACCTATGGTCAGCTATAGATGCATTCTCCAGCTTAGTAGGTCATCCAGCGTTACTCCCAAATATTTCACAGAGGTAACTTGTGAAAGCGTCGCACAGTTACACCTGATAGTGGTTTCTCGTCTATTGCACGGAAACTTATGTATTTTAAGCAAGTGCGATGCAGGTTTACCTTGTCTCAAAAGCCTCGTCGAAGCTTTTTTTTGTCATGTGGGAAAATCATCGAATGACTTCTCCCGCTCTGGGTTAAGCGGAAGGGTGTGTCAGACTTCTACTGACTAAAAACCCACCCTGATCCTTCAGCTGCCCTTAAGTGCCGGGGCCGCGGTATCTCGTTAGAACATTCCCGCTACCCTGGCATGCAATGGCCCTATGGGGCCCCGTCACTATTGCTGACAAATCTTTGAGGCGCGCGTGGCGACGATGCGCCGCCGACACGGGCCTGGGTCTCCAGTTTTCATCTATATAATGCTTAGGCTCAAATCTGCGAGTCTAGACGACCTTTACTCGGTCATGAGAAAAGATTGAACTGACTTTGATTACTTACGTGTAAGGTCATCAAAATCATATGTATAGCTTCGCTGTCGTCTAAAATGTATTATTTTCAGCGAAATAAATATCCCATCAGATATCCAAATCTGCGGGCAGGAGCTAATACTAAAAACTTAACTATATAAATTATACATACAAATTGATCCGTGTTATGTAGTTAAATATATGAAAAAAAAAATATATGCAAGTGTTATTTAATAACCAACTTGCAAAAAATAACATTTATCATTATAATAAAATACATACTTCTTAGAAATAATTAAATAGCACTCATACTATGCGGACAAGTAATCCAAAATGGTGGCGGCCCAAAACTCAATAGCAGACAAAGCCATATCTTGTCCCTCCTGCAGCGTCTAACCTCATAATAACCGCAGTAAACTTCAAAATTAAATTCAGAAACGATTGGCCGTACTTATATAAACATTATGATATACCTATCTATAGTACATTTTCTTAGTCATTTGTGTGACTTGTATGGCACATTGTTGAAGATTGTATCTTTATTTTCGTTTAATTTTATCAATAAATGACAAGAAATGTTTCTGTTGGTTTGTTTAAGAGTATTTTTATGATATTTTTAACCGACTTCTGAAAAAGGAGGAGGTTCTCAATTCGGATGTTTGTTTGTTTTTTTTTTTTTTTTTTTTATGTTTGTTCGGGCATAGCTCCGTCGCTCGCCAACCGATTTGAAAAATTCTTTTTTTTTTGGAAAGGGTATACTTCCCAAATGGTCCCATGAAAATTTTATTGACATCGAACCAGCCGTTTCTGAAAAATCAACAAAAGTCTAAAAAAAATATTTACATTGATGATCTTTTCGGTTACTCTATATTGTGTTTTTTGTTCGCGCGTTTTTAGTTTTTTGTAGTTGATATTTTGGCTTTTATAACTAGATTAATTACAAATTGACCCACTAAAAAGCGCGAAAATAAAAACTTTTTTGCAAAAAAATAAAACCGACTTCCATATCAAAACACTACAAAGCCAAAAATAATTTTAATTCCGGAAGGCGGTGTGAAAAAAAAGAAAATACAAAACCAATAACACCGACTACCGAAATTAAAATTATTTTTGGCTTTGTAGTGTTTTGATATGGAAGTCGGTTTTATTTTTTTGCAAAAAAGTTTTGACGTTTGTCCGTTCGTTGTATATTTAATTACTGTACAGACACATAAATATGAGTTTTGTATTTTATTTCCTTGTTTTGTTTGTGTGGGCTTGCAGAGGTCATTCAGTATTTCGTCATAAGTTAAGCAATCGTCAATTCATTGTATTTTTTTCTGTACCTTACTGTCAATCTCTTCTTTTTTTTAATCTGAGGCAAAAAACAAAAATAAAGTCTCAATCTGTTTGAAATTCGAACGCTATCTCGTTCAGATTTTTTCTTCTTTTTCTTTACTAATAAAATGTTTGTATTTGAATTATGTATACGGTCAATAGAACGGGGTTAGGTGAGGATTTATTGAGGATTTAATATTAAAATACGTATTAATATAAACAATGCGAAAAAGTGTTCGTTTACATATGTTTGTTACTCTTTAATCACCATACCACTTTGCATGAATTGCGGTATACTTTAAGGCAAGCAAAGCCGCGGGTCAAAGCTGTCGTATTCTGCATAAAGGCATTTATTTCGGCAGAAGTAGGCGTGTAGTTACGGTAAATTACAATTCACAGTAAACGCAATTACAATTTCTTCAAACACGAAGTACTTTGCACCATTTCCATTTTAATTATCATTTTAAATTTGAAACCTACGAATTACCAAATGCTGCTAATAATAAAATCTTCTGAGATTCAAGCATTGGCTTTTCACTCTCAATAAATTCGACATTTAAATCGATGTATTATTCATCGAGCATTAAACGACAAAAACAAAAGCATCTTGATTTGAATTGGGAAACATTGACATCTCATTTCCCTAAAGTCTTTTAGATAAACGATAAAATTTTGATTCTGGCCTAATGAGTCAATAGTGACCATTCTATCCCCTTCATTTTCAATAAAAACGTACTATTTTCATAAACAACTTTAGGCTGCTCACAAACATACAACTATCGTGTTTCGTTAACCAATTTAGTGGTTATAAATTAAGAGGAGTGCACAGAGAAAGCATGAGTGAACATGCATTTTCTGGGCTCGCTTGTTTCATCGTAGACCTCATCAATCGCTTACCATTAGGCGTGATCGAGGTCAAGAGCGGGCTCATCAGTAATTAAAAAAATAGAGCGGGGACATGCCACGGTGACCGTTCTGACGGAGACGCCATTGTGAATAAATTACAATCGTGTAAGTGCTACCGTTTACTTTTAATTTTCATTAGATTTCTCATGAAAGCAAGAATCAACATGTTATATTATTGACGCAGTAGATAGATATTACACTTTATTGTAAAGTGTAACTATCGGCTGAAGTGATGATGGCAATTTCTAGGTACTATCTTATTTGAGGATAAAAAAGTAGAAGGAAAAGCAAAACTGAAGAAATCACTGGCACCATTAGGGTAATTTCAATCATATTACCAACAGTGGATAAACATAATAAACAACTGTACATGCAAAAGAAAATAACCAGACGAAACAAATTAAATTAAAATAATGTAGAACAATGTACT
Organism: Tholera decimalis; assembly: GCA_943138885.2. Classification (NCBI taxonomy): domain Eukaryota; kingdom Metazoa; phylum Arthropoda; class Insecta; order Lepidoptera; family Noctuidae; genus Tholera; species Tholera decimalis. The sequence continues at coordinate 26,928,310 of OW964571.2, read as the reverse complement.
CAGTAAGTTACTAACCATATAACGTTTCTAAAATATAAGTCAGCTTCACAAGACGACCTACTAAACTAAAATTAAGTAAGACAATCCCCCACGCATTGTCGTAAGTTTGAAACAAGTCTTATTCCGTAGGAGGCCTTTTAACCAGGCTTTATGGCTCGTTGTTGCAATAAAGAAAAATATAAAACGTTAAAGTTAATGAAATTGTTATTAAAACAAATAAAAGTTACGTGTGCTGGCCAGTCTGATACGAAAAAAACATTTTGGGAATACCTATAGAGTATTGGAGGGAAGCGGCATAGTACACGTCGTACCTACTTCAGTCACAAGAATTAAGTCGAATGTGTTTTTGATGAACATTTGTGTATGACTTGTTGTTGCCCGAAAAAACTTAATGTGTTATTCCAAACCAGAAATATATTAGTAATTTTTTTTATTACAAACTATAGAATCCATAAAGTGTTAGTAACTTATAACTAAAAGCTGATTATCTAGTTAGCACCCTCCGCAGAAACTGCTTCATAATCAGAGAGGACACACTTTCCACCTACCCTTCTAACTCTTTTGATAATTTTATTGAAATTCATACTTAATATTTTTTTTTAACCGACTTCTAAAAAACGAGGAGGTTCTCAATTCGGATGTTTGGATTTTTTTTTTATGTTTGTCCGCGCATAACTCCGTCGCTTGCCAGCCGATTTGAAAAATTCTTATCTTGTTAGAAAGGGTATACTTCCCAAATGGTCCCATGAAAATTTTATCGAAATCGGACAAGCCGTTTCTGAAAAATCAACAAAAGTCTAAAAAAACATATTTACGTTGATGATCTTTTCGTTTACTCTGCATTGCGTTTTTTGTTCGCGCATAACTCCGTCATTTACGAACCGATTTGGAAAATTCACTGACCCACTAAAAAGCACGAAAATAAAAACTTTTTTGCAAAATATAAAACCAACTTCCATATCAAAACACTACAAAGCCAAAAATAATTTTAATTTCGGAAGGCGGTGTGAAAAAAAAAGAAAATACAAAACCAATAACACCGACTACCGAAATTAAAATTATTTTTGGCTTTGTAGTGTTTTGATATGGAAGTCGGTTTTATATTTTGCAAAAAAGTTTTTATCTTATTCCTACATCTAAAATTTGGCATAATGTGTGCCTCGCGATTTCACCCGCTTAAGTTAATATGAGCATAAAAAAAACTTTTTAACAAAAAATTAAACCGACTCCCAAAAAACACTGCAAAGTGAAAAATAACTTTAATTTCGGTAGTCGGTGTCTTTAGTTTTGTTTTTTCGTTTTTGGCACCGACTTCCGAAATTAATGTTATTTTTCACTTTGCAGTGTTTTTTGGGAGTCGGTTTAATTTTTTGTTAAAAAGTTTTTTTTTCACTCTTTTTAGTTGGATGATTTTTAATTTACCTAGTTACAAGAGCCTAAATGTCAACTACTTATAACCTTTTACAAAATATTGCTTTTCCCAATGCTGGGCCGTTCATTGTTGAGGAGTTCTCTTGGTATTTCACCATCAGCTCCATTTCACCATTCACATTGTGACGACCATAAATTGCTTAACATCCATATTCAAGTAATCGAATCGCAATCCACTTAATACTTATTATTGAGTAGTTTCGGCGGCCATCTGTGGTCTTCATCATAAGTTCCACTTCCCCAAATGGTAGTTTTTGAGAGCAACTGCACAAGTTACTATAAGAAATACCCAAAACGCCATAGGTGTGCCTATAATATTTGAAGAGTTCCCTCGATTTCTCCAGGATCCCATCATCAGATCCTGACTTCGGTGATAGTGGTACCAATTTCGAAGTATAGCCATTCGAACAAAAAAAGAATTTTCCAAATCGGTTCAGCCGTCTTCGAGTACTCGATGATCATACATAAAAAAAAAAAATATATATATATACGCGTCGAATTGATAACCTCCTCTTTTTGTCGTCGGTTGAAAAGGAGTCTATATGAACTTCATAATATTTGTTTAGATGGTAACATTAATTCTGTTTACTTTCGAAAGTGATCGATTTGCAATATGGCGACAATTTTTATTTTGTTACACTCATCGTAACATTCGAACGAGTGTAATTGAAAGTTATGATTATTTTGTTACACTTTATATCACTTTATATCTATGATCACTAAATACCGTTAAAATGTATTATTTTGATGGGTAGAGCGGCTTAAAGATAAAAGTAAACTAGCTTATGTCTATCTTCAAAGTCTATCTATTTCTGTTACAAATTTCACTAAAATCTGTTAGTGATTTAGATGTGAAAGTGTAAAAGTCATTAGACAGACAGAGTTACTTTCGCATTTGTAATATTAAGCAGGGATTTGCAAAATTAATATAATTTAACATTTACTGCGACGCAACGTGGTACCATACCGTGACTCATTCCGTCTTACAGAGAGGATGCCTGTGACCCAGCAGGGGGAATGTTATAGGCTGATTATTTTATGTTTTTTGAAGAAATAATACATGTATATGATACAATTACATATAATAATATTATATGTAATTGTATCATATGCACGATATCATTTATAAATTTTTCCAAGTGCTATATTACACTTGCACTTGCACGTGCACTTGGAAAAATTGATAAATGATATCGTGTTTCATAGGTACTGGGTTGTGGAGGTCACATAGGCAGGTCAGATAGGCTTCATATAAAACATGAATACTTAGCTGCATGTGGTTGGACTGGGAGTCGAACCCGTGGTTGCGAAATGGCTAATTAGATGATGTTTTTTTTTTTAATATGCTAACAACGTCGCTTCGCGTGTCTCCTCGATATGAATGGATCCTTAAGTTTTATAATATAACGCTTTGTGGTTCACTCAGTCGGCTAATAAAAAAGCCCACACACGAACCCTTGCTATTCACAATATTCTAGTTATTTGAATTTTGCGACATTAGTAAAAATGCCTCATTTTGAAAAGTTACGACTTTCGTCGGTCAAAAGATTCAATCTACTTTATACTTTGAGAAGAATGAGGTTTATGATGAGTTTCTCGTGTTAATACCAAGTTAACACAAACCAAGATTATATAGAGAAATAAGGTGTTATCAATTTACCTATGTAGAAATGTAACATACAGTTAGGAAGAGTTAGGTTCTTTCGTATTTATAATAATATTCTAAAATTAATACGTAATTGTAATTATTAATTAATTTATTTATAAAAGGTAGCTTCACAGCTTACAGGCATAAATTATAAAACATTTACTTGAAAGTTACGCCAATTATGAAGTACACAGATTACAATTAAATACAGAGTAGACGTATGTCTGTTAGTACTATTATTATGTACAGTGTAAGTGTATCGGTATAGTGTGAATGTGTATGTATGAATGTTTGTGTGATATGTGTATGTATGAGTATATCTTACTGGCACTACTGGTATGACTGAGCATCCTGTGTCTCAAAAATAATAAAATTAATTTGTGGAGGACGAAGGGACAGCAAACAGAGTTGTATGTCTAGTACGTCTGAGTGGTACGTTAAAGTGAACATTGCTGAGCAATTGTAGGCAGTCTAATTTATTATTCAGTATGTCATATAATAAAACCATATCATGTAACTGTCGTCTCTCTTCCAAGATATTAAATTTGTCATATCGACAGAAATCCAGATAGCTTGGCATAACGGTTTTGGTCTTATAATTTAAGTATTTAATAAATTTACGTTGAATGGATTGTAAGAGATCAATATACATTTTATAAAACGGACGCCATATAACGCTCGCGGATTCGAGTATGCTCTTTACATAACAATAGTATAGAGTTTTTAAGCATAATGGACCATTAAACTGCCCGCTGTTACGAATAACGAACCCTAGTGACTTGTATGCTTTACTGGTTATGTGGTTAATGTGTGCATAATAATGATGTTTGAATATTATGATGAAAGGTAAAAATCTACCTCATGGGACAACATAGGTAAAAGAATCGTTAAGCCATTAAATTTTGCAGAGGTAACAAAAAGGCGGATCCATCGCATATTGGGTTGCGGAGCAATGAAAAGGCTGACATGTTAGCAAAATACGCAGTTAGAAATGGTAAAGAAAGTTATTTTATATTGGATTATTCAGAGTATTTGCCTACATTAAAAAATATATGTTATGATCTTTGGACAGAATATTTTAATAAACGATCACTAGAAATAGGGATATGGTACAAAACGATACAGTGCATGCCCTGTGCCCTGTGCCCTGGTTCCTGAATAGTAACTTAAGTAGAAAATTAGTTGTTACTACTCACAGACTCAGATCTGGACATATTCCATGTAAAAAATTTGCATTTATGATGAGAAAAACTACTTCGCCCAATTGTGAACAATGTGGGGTTATTGAAGACTTACACCATTTAATGGTGGAATGTGTCCGATCTGAGTCTGCTAGAAATAATTTAATATCGGCCTTGAATTTGAACAAGACTGACGTAGGCATATTTCATAAAATCTTGTCCCAGCCGAAAGGAGATGATGCGAAGGTTTTGTTCAAATTTATGGCCTACTTATAGTATATAATTGCCTTATGTATGTACGTTTAGGGTACGATGGAAATGACATACGCTATGGGTAAAAGTTCCAATAAAAAAATAAAAAAAAAACGGAGTACCAGTATTATATATGGCGCGGCTGCCTGACTGAGCTCGGTAACACGATACCTCTTGCCAGTCTAGCCACGGGGTATCGGGTCTCAGATATTATAGTTTCTGTGTAGCCAACAAGTCGGACAACGGTGATGACTTAGTTTAACTTCGCGGCATTCAAGAATCTGAAGAAAATGTGAAGATGATCACTCATTCACGGATCGACCTCGGCAAGTGTTGATTAAACCCTGAAGAACGGCGCGTCAATCAATAACAAGTTTTACCATTCATCAAATAAACCTTATTACATTCACTACATTCCTTCTATTCAGAAAACTACTAAGAAAAAGCCAATTAAAACTGTAATAGTAATTTAACAAGATTTAATTCTCTTTTTCTGAACAGATCAACTTGGAGGTTGAATTCGCGAATTGCTTCCATTAAAATAGTGTTAGGTTCTTTTATTTTTTCATGATTGCTGTGTTAATTGAGATTGAAAATGGCAGAGGTCATCTATTTTAATTTTAGTTGAATAGGGAACTATTCTAATTGAAATTAAGATTTACCAGACTTGTTCACAACTAATTCTAGATGTTTCTGGTAAATTAAAGAGCACTTTCTTTCACGGCGATGTTATAATAGTACTAGTAGTCGCCCGGTGCTAAGAAATTCGACAGTTGAAATGATTTCGAATGTATAAAAATATTCTCTCACACTCCTCATATTATAAACTTTAGATAACTATTTCAAAATTCATACTCCTCCGCCTGCGTATTTTTCGTAAAAATCGGTAAAAAGTTGTCTCCTTACGTATAAATACATAAATATTATGTGGCACAATTATGTAATAGTTTATCGTCGTAATGTAAAACTACCTATCATGAAACACAAGATATAAAATATTTTTTTCACAACAACACCTTATGTCATCAGCCCTTTTAATTACGAAAAATATTTTCAATTATGTTAAAAATGATTACAGCGGCAAAAACAAATAAAAAACTTAGCAAGCAATTACCAAACAAAAAAGTAAACAAAAAGAAGGGTACCAAATACAATAATAATAAATATTTTATAACCTGCAAATTGGTTACCTTACCCTGCTTTAAAAACTAAGCACGGAGTTTATTTATGTACAAGTAGCTAATTAAGGTTTTGCTCTAGCGTGTACCCGATAATGTATTATTGATACCTAAGTTTGCTCGTATTTACGTCAATGAGAAATAATTTATTGAACTACGAGTATAAGTGTAACGAAGATCAAAGTAACATTTATTTAATCATTGTTTCATCAAATCACGACATAGTTACTTTGAGTTTACCAACCTACCCTTTAAGTTACCTTGGTTACGAATGTAACCACGATACACCTTTGCAAGACTAGTATCAAATTACATGGCTTCCAACTACACGTAACGACTTTCAAAAATGTAAAAATGACTGCCGGCACAAACGACTAAACGAGCTTTACACGGAGTAATCTCGATATGTTTACCCATCCACAGATCGAGCTTGGCAAACGTTGCTTTACTTTAAAGAATGACCTGGGCGTCTGTTATGATTTAGCCACGAGGAATTTGTATTATTGAAATTATTTAATTCAATAAGTTTGAATTAACCCCCGCCTTTGTAGTTTGTTAGTTTTTTTAATGATCAGAAATACTTGAAAATTTGATACTTATCGATAATTTTATTCCAATTAACGTTTATCGACACCTTTATTGCGCTATTTCTCTTCACATCTTTTCACCCTTTTAAAGCCAGAGGCACTTTCTTTGCAAAATTAACTCAGTAACTGGTGGAACTAAATTGCGTTGCGTTATACTCTCCGTAAATGTAGGTAAATTCAATAATGTTTTGAGCGGAGCAAGTGTAGGAAGGAAGCGGGTTGAAATGGTTTTTGAGGGTTTTGTATGTATGACATTCCGGTTGAAAAGTAATGAATGGTTATTTTATATATGACAATATTAGCAACAAGAGAGGCGTCGTTATACACGACATTATATTTTTAGTTTTAGTAGGACTGTAACCAAGCAAAACATATCACTTCACAATATTATTTTAAACCTAAACGCAAGTTATTCTGTAGCCTATCTGTAAAATCAGTAGGTACTCAACCCATTATCTAGATTCGGATACAAAGTATGCTTGAACTAAGTCTAAACTGAAATAAAATCTAGCCTAAGTTGCACAACAAATCTTTATTATTATGAATTATTAATTAATTAATATCGACGAGGTCATAAAATATGCGTGCATGAGTGACCCTCATATCATTTTAAGATTCCTCCGTGGCTCGGAAAGCAAGCCCTTGGTCACGGCTCTCATTTGAAGTACAAATGAGAGCCCGGACCAATGGACTGACAAGACAAAACCCAGAAAATCTGACAACAGTCATGCATACATGGCTTCCGTGTTAGTTACTAAGTTGTGGAGGTCAGGCAGTCATTCCGTATAAAATAATAGTACTCGGCTACATACAGTTAGACTAAAAACCGACCTCAAAATAACATCTCAAACCAATAGTTACCTGTTTTAAAAATTAATGCCTGTTGAATTAATGAATGAATTAATAATAATTGTGTGCAATTCCTTAATGTATCATCAATCCTATTCCTATCAGCTCATTTATACATAATCTAAACAAAAATAATAATTGTATGAAATTATGAAAAGTATTGGAACTTTGCCGGATTCTGTGTTCCTGTTCTGTACAGCATATGACCCGTCAGTCTTTAAAGAAAGCAGGTATCTTCCGGACTCACTCATTCCATTGTATACGTCATCTATCGTTTACCATCAAGCATGAGCGAGGTCAAGAGCGGGCTCATACGTAATAGAAAAAAACCGCGACCGCTTAACACATAACACGCGTGCAAAGCAGTACAAATTAAAAATATAATTAACTCGGCACCGAGAACACATTTTCTACTCATTAAAATGAACTCTTATACGTTACAAACGATACATTTAAGTACATGACTCACTATATGTACGCATGATACCTACATTTCCTTTATAATAGGGCCTTGTTTTCTGGTAACGAAAGACAAATTTAGTTGCTTAAAACAGTTTTGTCAGTTTTTTTTTTGTTTTTAGTTTCCTAGCCTAACAACCAGAAACTCGATGTGTTTACAATTTGGGTCAGTTTGCCCGGGTGCAATAGAGGGTTTCCTCCATAATTATGTCAAACGGAGTTGTAAACAAGTGTTTAGTTTTGCTACAGATCGTTAGTTCGGGTAAGCCCACGGGGATTGTCCGTTTAGAGTCAATTACAACCTACGCATTGGCGTAGGCGCCTGATAAATCAGCAATAAAGTACATTGATCTTAGCCGAACTTCTATTCGTAGGTACCAGATTAATAATTATTAATCGTTTTTCATTATGTAAGAAGTCGAATCAAGACAAATTTGGTCTTTATCGCCGTTTTTTGGTTAACGGAATCAAACTCTGTACTTCAAAATGTTGGACTATGAAAAAGCAAAAAAAAAAAATAGGAATTATAACAGTACTTTGCAAACGTGTTTCCAATAGTTTTCGAGTTCCCAATGGCAAAAATTTTCTTAAAATCAAATTCCAAATTAGTAGCAGTGATGCTCGTTTGTCAATCACGTTACCCTATACTGTAAGAAGTCCTAAACACAATGCCTCCATTGATACATTTAATTCCTTTCTCAGTTAATTTAGAAGCATTAACAAAGTAAAATCATTATAATAATTATTAATTATTATAATTACTCCGCTTAGAACCTACTACTTCAAACCCAAATAAAATCCAATTTTATCCCTCGAATTTCCTCCCATAAAAATCGTCTGGCACTTTAATTAAGTACATAACAGTGTCACAAAAAATATAATATACCCCCCGGCTCTCTAATTAAGGTAATGAAACACACTTACAAGTACTAAAACATATAAAATTTGAAACGTCGAATGTTTAATAGTTTATTTGTCATTAACAGATTTACACAGTACATTAAAACATACAATCAAAGCTCTTAAAGAAAAGACAATTATCTAAAAGATTAATGACCCCCATGCTAGGAAAATCCTGTGTTATGGGGACATTGAATCCGTCCATGTGAACTTCTTAGATCGATAGGTATAGGAAAAAAACGATTTTTTTTTGCTGTAAAATAAGATAATTAAAATCCTAGGACCAAATGAAAAAAAATTGAAGGCTTTTGTATTTAAACTAAACTGTGATGGTTTGTAATGAAAATAGCCTGATTTTTAATGCGTTGTGTAAATTGAATGAAATACGACGATATTAGTTCAACAAGTCAGAAAAAATTAAGCTGATCGAGAGCTTTAATCGAAAAAGCTACCAAAACCTTTTTAGTTGTATCAAAACAAGCGAAACGAAGACGTCCCCCACAATCTAAGCAAATATAAATCATTCCAATAATTAATCAGCAAAATGGATAGCATAGTATACGAAAGGCGATCAAAGAATGCTTTCACTGACTTTGAACTGAAAAAATTCATGATCATTGTCTAATTCATAAAGTTCAATTCTATCAACAATTGCAATTGTCGAAAATATAAGAGATTTGAAGATAATATTATCAGTGACTCCTTCCGCCCTGGGTAGAGCATACGGAAGTGGCAGACTTTCACTGACCGAAAAAACCTACCCTGTTTTTCTGTTGCCCTTATATTCTGAGGCCGGGGAATCTCGTTAGAACATTCTCAAAATCCCGGCAGGCAATAATGACGGGGTCCGATAAGGGCCATTATTACTGCTCATTGAGGCGCGGATAAGTACATGACGCGTCGTCAAATCGGGATGACCGATCATTTGATTCGCCGAATTTAATTAAACAATGCATATATGAATAACTATACTGAAATATAATATACTGAAGTATTTAATAAATTTACGTTGAATGGATTCTAAGAGATCAATATATTTTTTATAAAACAGACGCCATATAACGCTCGCGGATTCAAGTATGTTCCTTACATAACAGTAGTATAGAGTTTTTAAGCATAATGGACTATTAAACTGCCCGCTGTTTCGAATAACGAACCTTGGTGATTTGTATGCTTTACTGGTTATGTGGTTAATGTGTGCATCATAATGATGTTTCAATATTATGATGAAATGTAAAAAATCTACCTCACGGGACAACATAGGTAAAAATAAAATCATTAAGCCATTAAATTTTGCAGAGGTAACAAATAGGTGGACAGATTTTATACTTACTATGTTAAAGTATGAACATGGTTACTAACGTACAAACAAAAACAATCACCATCAATCATCATCACCTGCCTTTTCCCAACTACCTATGTTAGGGTCGGCTTACAGTCTAACCGGAGTACCAGCATTATATTATACACGGCGCAGCTGCCTGTCTGAGCTCGGTAACACGATACCCCTTGCCAGTCCAGCCACGGGGTATCGGGTCTCAGATATTATAATTTCTGTGTACCCAACAAGTCAGACAACGGTGATGACTCAGTTTGACTTCGCGGCATTCAAGAATCTGAAGAAAATGTGAAAATGATCACTAATTCACAGATCGACCTCGGCAAGTGTTGATTAAACCCTGAAGAACGGCGCGTCAATCAATAAAGAGTTTTATTATTCATCAAATATACTTTATTACATTTCAACTACATTCTTTCTATTCTGAAAGCCACTAAGAAAAAGCCAATTAAAACTGGAATAGTAATTTAACAATGTTTAATTCACTTTTTCTGAATAGATTGGCTTGGGGGTTAATTTTAAAGATTGTGGTGCGGAAGCGGGGGGGTTACTAGAAATTTCTCGAAGGACCTTAGCGGGGTGTAAATTAAGCAGTGAAATATTGACCACACAGTAATGAGCCGACCAGGGGTAGGAAAAAAGGTTGTGAGGGACTTACTTGGATATTCTGGATGTAGTACGTGGGTTGAATCTCTTTCTTCTTAGTTGTTTAAGCACTTCACTTTAGTCTTTATTTGTCATACATGTGTGGCCAACACGGATAGTTGATAGTTTTTAGATTTATAGATATATTAGCGGTCTAATTATCTCGGCGCGACGCGGGGTGGTAACTTGCTTAGCGGGCGGTGGTTTCTTTACGAAGACGACTAGACACAACATGGCGGAAGTAATTATACTTTCTCGAACCACAGTATCTGTAAGGTGATTGGCTGGCATTGAATGCGCCAATCAGTGGCGCGTGCGGCGAACATTTCTCTCATTTGTGGGAATTGGATACTAGGGAAGGAATTATTGGTCAGCTCAAAAACCGCGGTCAAAATAGGAATCTGTATTCTAATATGTGATACGTTCGGATATATGATACTAGAAAATTATAAATTAAATAAAACTTGCACAAGCAGATTGCTTCCATTAAAATAGTGTTAGATTTTTTTTTTCATGCTTGCTCTATTAATTGGGGTTGAAAATGTCTGAGGTCATGTATTTTATTTTAGTTGAATAGGGAACTAAATAAAAGGGAAATAAATCTTAATTTCAATTAGAATATAATTGAAATTAAGATTTATCAGACTTGTTCAGAACTAATTCTAGATGTTTCTTGTAAAATAAAGAGCACTTTCTTTCATAGCGATGTTATAATAGTACCTACTAGTAAGCGCCCGGTGCTCAGAAATTCGACAGTTGAAATGATTTCGAATGTATAAAAATATACTCTCACACTCCTTATATTATAAACTATTTAAAAATTCATACTCCTCCACATGCGTATTTTTCGTAAAAATCAGTAAAAAGTTTTCTCCTTACGTGTATAGATAACATGTGACACAATTATGTAATAATTTGTCACTGTCGTAATGTAAAACAACCTATCATGAAACACAAGATTATATAAAAACAAATTATTCACAACAACACCTTATGCCACCAGCCCTTTTAATTACGAAAAATATTTTCAATTACGTTAAAAATGATTACAGCGGCAAAAAACACAAATAAAACTTACCAAATAATTATCAAACGAAAAAAGTAAACAAAAACAGGGGTACCAAATACAATAATAATAAATATTTTCTAACCTGGAAATTGGTTACCTTACCCTGCTTTAAAACCTAAGCACGGAGTTTATTTATGTACAAGTAGCCAATTAAGGTTTTGCCCTAGCGTGTACCCAATAATGTATTATTGATACCTAAGTTTGCTCGTATTTACGTCAATGAGAAATAATTTATTGAACTACGAGTATAAGTGTAACGAAGACCAAAGTAACATTTATTTAATCATTGTTTCATCAAATCACGACATAGTTACTTTGAGTTAACCAACCTACCCTTTAAGTTACCTTAGTTACGAATGTAATTAAAGCCAAGATTACATTCGATCATATTAAATCTAGTGATCATTAAGATCAAAGAACTTTAATCTGGGTATACATATAGTGGCGTTCCGTCGAGATGTCCTGAGGGTTATGTAAAATATCGGAAACTCGAAACATAAGATACACATGGTAAATATCCCGTTTTAAATCCTATTGATACAATAAGGTGCTTTTTTACTCTTTCTTTTTTCAAAACGTGGAACAAAGAAATTAATTAATTAATTGCATTTGTGAATCTAATTCGGGTCTGTCCTCCAAATCATCATCATCTGCTTAGCCTTTTCCCAACTCTGATGGGGTCAGCTTCCAGTCTAACCGGATGCAGCTGAGTTCTAGTGTTTTACATGGAGCGACCTCCACGACCCAGTAGCTGGATAACACGATACACCTTTGCAAGACTAGTATCAAATTACATGGCTTCCGACTACACGTAACGACTTTCAAAACTGTAAAAATGACTGTCGGCACAAACGACTAAACGAGCTTTACACGGAGTAATCTCGATATGTTTACCCATCCACAGACCGAGCTTGGCAAACGTTGCTTTACTTTAAAGAATGACCTGCGCGGCTATCATGATTTAGCCACGAGGAATATTATCGAAATTGTTTAATTCAATAAGTTTGTACGCAACCCTCGCCTTCGTAATTTGCTAGTTTTTTTAATGATCAGAAATACTTGAAATCTTGTTATCGATAATTTTATTCCAATTAACGTTTATCGACACCTTTATTGCACTATTTATCTTCACCTCTTTTCACCATTTTAAAGCCAGAGGCACTTTGTTTGCGAAATTAACTCAGTAACTGGTGGAACTAAATTGCGTTGCGTTGTACTCTCCGTAAATGTAGGTAAATTCAATAATGTTTTGAGCGGAGCAAGTGTAGGGAGGAAGCGGGCTGAAATGGTTTTATGTATGACTAGCTTCTACCCGCGACTTCGTACGCGTAGAAAGGTTTTCCCGCGCAAAATCCCGATCCCGTGGGAGTTTTGGGATAAAAAGTAGCCTATGTGTTATTCCAGAATGTCATCTATCTACTTACCAAATTTCATTCAGATCCGTTCAGTAGTTTTTACGTGAAAGAGTAACAAACATCCATCCATCCTCACAAACTTTCGCATTTATAATATTAGTAAGATTAATTAATTAATATAGACGAGGTCATAAAATATGCATGTATGGGTGACCATCATAACATTTTCAGATTCCTCCGTTGCTCGGAAAGCAAGCCCTTGGTCCCTTGGACCAAGCCTTGGTTGGTCCCGGCTCTCATTTGAAGTACAAATGAGAGCCGGAACCAATGGACTGACAAGATAAAACCCAGAAATCTGACAACAGTCATGCATACATGGCTTCCGTGTTAGTCAGTTACTAAGTTGTGGAGGTCAGGCAGTCATTCCGTATAAAATAATGGTACTTAGCTACATACAGTTAGACTAAAAACTGACCTGAAAATAGTTAGGAATACTAACATCTCAAATCAATACCTGTTTTAAAAATTAATGCCTGTTGAATTAATTAATTAATTAATAATAATTGTGCGCAATTCCTTAATGTATCATCAATCTTATTCCTATCAGCTCATTTATACATAATCTAAACAAAAATAATTATTGTATGAAATTATGATAGGTAGTGGAACTTTGCCGGATTCTGTGTTCCTGTTCTGTACAGCATATGACCCGTCAGCCTATAAAGCAAGAGCAAGCATCTTCCAGGCTCACTCATTGACTCATTCCATCGTATACGTCAAGAGCGGGCTCATACTCGTACGTAATAGAAAAAATTGGCCAAGTGCGAGTCAGACTCGCCATTGAAGGGTTCCGTAGTAACTATAATAATATAATAAAATATGTATATTTATTTGTCGAATAAAAAAAAACCTTAAAAATTTCTTAAAACTAGCTTATTTACATTTTTACAACTACGCTAAATAACTTTGTTTTTCATAGTGTTTGTATGAATTACAAAGTTATATTTGCGGTTTTAGAAAATATGCTGTATCTCAAAAACTGCTGACCCGATTTCGTTCAAACCAATTTTGGTTGAAAGTTTCCATTAATATCTACAGATGTATATATTTTTTAGATTTTTCACTCCATTATTATAGAAGTTAGAGGGGGGGGACACACATTTTACCAATTTGGAAGCTTATATCTTTTAAACGATTGACTTTATGAAAAAGTGGTTATAGAAACACTTATATAATTTTTAAAGATCTGTCTATAGATACCACAAACGCATAGGTTTCATGAAAAAAAATATTTTCCGTTCTAGTTCCATATATGGGGACCCCCCTTTATTTTAAATATTTTTTAATTTTTTTCTTATAATCGGAAAGCGGTTCACAGAATACGTCTACCTACTAAGTTTCACATGTATAGTCTTAATAGTTTCGGAATAAAATGGCTGTGACATACGGACGGACGGACAGACAGACAGACGGACAGACATATCGAAACTATAAGGGTTCCGTTTTTTGCCATTCGGCTACGGAACCCTAAAAAAACCCGCGACCGCGTAACACATAACACGCGTGCAAAGCAGTACAAATTAAAATTATAATTAACTCGGCACCGAGAACACATTTTCTACTCATAAAAATGAACTCGTATACGTTACAAACGATAGATTTAAGTAGGTACATACTTACTATATTATAACACGTGGTACCTACATTTCCTTTATAATAGGGCCTTCCTTTCTGGTAACGAAAGATAAATTCAGTTGTTTAAAACAGTGTTGTCATGTACGGAACGTTAGTAATAGACATATTCATTTGTTTTAAAGGTCTAAGCGGATCGGTTAATATCTGAGTTTACTAAGTTGAGCTCATCGGCAATTATTTATTTTCATCAATATGACATGACAGTAAATGATGATATTTTAATAGTTAAATAATAAGAAACAACAGTCATACCCACAATTCTCTGATGCCTTTATATCTCGGCGGTATTCGCATTGACTATACTGAAAGATCTGGGTGTAGTTATTGACTCCAATCTCCCGTGGCGTGCTCAGGTCATTGAGGTCAGCTCCTTTCATTCGCTGAAATGCCTTCAAAGTCTGCTGCCCTTGAAGACTAAAGTTTCTTTGGCACAAACACTTATTCAGCCGATTATAGATTATGCCGATGCCTGCTACTTGGATGCTACTGAGGACCTATTAAACAATCTTGAGCGCTTGCAAAATCTGTGCTTTCGCTTTGTTTTCGGTCTTCGAAAGTATGACCATGTTTCTCACCTTCACAAGGAACTCAAGTGGCTCCCAATCCGTCTTCGCAGGAACACTAGGATTTTGTGTCTCCTCTTCAACATTTTACGCAAACCGTCTTTCCCCTCCTACCTGCGTGAGCGTTTTCCTTACGCTCGTTCTAGCGACGTACCGTGTAGATCACACCTTAGATCCCTCCTTAAATCTCATCCTCATAAAACAAGCTACTACTCTTATTCCTTCTCTGTCCATGCTGTAAGATGTTGAACTCACTTCCACCTAGCATTCGTGATTTAAATACAATACCTTTATTCAAATGTCGATTAAAAGAGTATATTACCTTTCCTCTTAACTGTGTTAATTATTTATGTATATATTTACATAATATGTTTATATATTCTAACATTATGTATTTATTTAATTATATGTTATTTTTATTGCATTATAAGTATGTGTAGGTATATTTAATATTTTAGTTTTAGTTTTAGACTTCACATATTCATATTTATTTCTCTTCTTGTTCTCACACACTATTGTCTACATTTCTTTTTCACTTCTCCTTTCGCAGGTCTGCTGGAAGAAATTTCTTAAGAAATAAGCAGTAGGTACCTTTGTACTCAAATATTATAATTATGTTGTATCCTAATGTATTTTACTGTGTGTACATAAATAATAAAATAAATACATTTTCCATTCGTCTGCGAACACGTTACAATCAGGTTTGTCATCCAAGAGAGTGTTGAGCGCGGTGTGTCTGAGGAATAGGGGACTGGGCTCGAGCGAAGATTCGATACGACTCCTAGGAACGGCGAACAATCTGTGCCTTCTTTTCCGGTTATATATGATCGCAGCAAACCGATGGGTAAGTTCGTGATAAAGAAGTCGGTTTTTCGTCATATTGCACTGGTCTATTCAAAGCTCAGTCTTGAACTTCGATCCTCAATCTTTTCTATTTCGGAAAGTATGTGACGGAATGGAATATAATTAATATGCCAAGCCCAGCCCATTTATCTCGATTATTCCCAATGTCTACCACTTGTCTGGCCACCACTGGGGGACAGCGAGACTACTTTAAAACATTATTCTCGCTGTCCACCACGGGGGGACAGCGTCACAACTTTGTAAATTATGGCTCTGTGCAGCTTTTAAAGGTACCAACCATCACATAAGAAATGATGAATCCCACACATTACATTTTTGCCTTCTTCAATACAAAACACTACAATTCGGTTGCAGTTATATGAATAGTCTGCTAAAAGAAAATCCTTATAATCTTTTGAAACATGGAATTCTTCCACATTTTTGCATTTAAGTCTTTTCATTCCAGCGATTGTATTTCTATGTCTGTATAAACTTGACTTGATGCTTTGAAATGACGGTATGTTTTGAATCAAACTCGGTATGACTTTGAATTGACTCACCATAGGTGAGTGGCGGCCACCAGTGGTGGCCAGACAAGTGGTGGACATCGGGAATAATCGATTTATCTTCGTACGATTATATTTGTAAACCTCTTAGCAAACGGGAAAATCATTAAAACTTACAAGGAAACAGGGCCTAACAACCAGAATCTCGGATGTGTTTACAATTTGTCTCAGTTTGGCCGCGTGCAATAGAGGGTTTCCTCCATAATTATGTCAAACTGAGTTGTATACAAGTGTTTAGTTTTGCTACAGATCGTTAGTTCCGGTAAGCCCATGGGGATCGTCCGTTTAGTCATTTAGAACCTACGCATTGGCGTAGGCGCCTGATAAATCAACAATAAAGTTTATTGATCTTAGCCGAATTTCTATTCGTAGGTACTTGATTAATAATTATTAATCGTTTTTCATTATGTAAGAAGTCGATTCAAGACAAATTTGGTCTTTATCGCAGTTTTTTTAGTGAACCGTTACGTTAAACTCTGTGCTTCAAAATGTTGAAATATGAAAAAGCAAAAAAAAAAAAAAATAGGAATTACAACAGTAATTTGAAAATGTGTTCGCAATGGTTTTGGAGTTCGCAATGGCGAAAAAATCCTTAAAATCAAATTCCAAATTAGTAGCAGTGATGCTCGTTTGTCAATCACGTTACTCTATACCGTAAGAGCTCCTAAACACACTGCCTCCATAGATACAGTTCCTTTCTCAGTTAATTTAGAAGCATTAAAAAAGTAAAATCATTATAATAATAATTAATTATTATCATTACTCCGCTTGGAACCTACTATTTCAGTCTATACTAATATTATAAAGCGGAAAAGTTTGTTTGTTTGTTAGCTTGAACGCGCTAATCTTCGAAAGTACTGGGTGGATTTGGATGAAATTTGGTATGGAAGTAGCTTAAAGCTTGAGGAAGGCTATAGGCTACTTTTTACGCGACTGCAAAAAAGGAGAGTTATGTTTTTACCGTGATAGAATCCACGGGAGCGAAGCCCCGCGTAAGTACTAGTCCCAAATAAAATCCAATTTTATCCCTCGAATTTTCAACCATAAAAATCGTCTGGCACTTTAATTACATAACAGTGTTACAAAAAATATAATATACCGCCCGGCCCTCTGATTAAGTTATGGGCAAATACGTTTTTTTTTGCTGTAAAATAAGATTATTAAAAACCCAGGACCAAATGAAAAAAAAATGAAGGCTCTTGTATTTAAACTAAACTCTGATGGTTTGTAATAAAAATGGCCTGATTTTTTATGCGTAGATAGCTTTAGTTAGCTTAGACATTTTAAGGTAAACTTTAAAAACTAGTGCTAATTTACTATTTAGTTACAGGATGTCAATACTTATTCAGGATGTTTTAGAAGTGGAGAGCTCGTAGCTAAATCATAACACCCTCACGGTTCGATATTTATTTAAGGTAAAGCAACGCTTGCTGGGGTTGGCCTGTGGATGGGTGACCATCTCAAAATATCGAGATTCCTCTGTGCCTCGGAAAGAACTTAATCCGTTGGTCCCGACTGTAATTTTATATCTTTGACAGTCGGAGTAGTCAGCAGCATTGGCGTATCTAGAGATATTTCCCAGGGGGGTTCTGGCCCCCAGTAGTAGAAGTGATGATCGCTTATCAAAGTTGCGTCAACACTTAACGTACGAAATGAAAATTTTCACATAAATTAATTTAACATATATCGCATAACGGAGTTACTTGCATGAGTGAGTCCGACTCGCACTTGGCCAGATTTTTTTATTTTTTAGCCATAATTGTTTGTTAGTAAAAATTCTCGGGTGGGCACCAGACCATTCTGGGGTGGGCACGGCCCACCCGGCTCCCCCCTTCCTACGCTTATGGTCAGCAGCCAGAAAATCTGACAATGTTCTTATCAAGGGGTATCGTGTTGCCCAGCTACTGGGTTGTAGTCAGATAGTGTAGGTTGGATACAGCTTAGAAGGTACTAATATCTTACAGTTACTCCATGTAAAATATTAGTACTAGTTAGACTGAAAGCGTCGGCTTTCAGTCTAACTAGTAACCTAACCTAACCTAACAAAGCTGAAAAAGCTAAAGCAAAGCGGCTAAGCAGATGATGAACGATAATCATTTGAGAAAAAAAATATATTTTGATATCATTGAGAGACGTCAGTTCTTCTGTCTCCTACAAAACTTCGTATACTTTTGGAGGCACGCAGGAATCGTGATATATTAATCCACTGCAGATTGACTTCGGGAAGCGACGCTCAACCTTGAACATCAACAATATTGAATGTCCGTCATCAATGAAACAATGATCTATTTCTACACTTACCCTCAAATCATGACAGATTCATAACAGTAGGTATATCTTTAATCACTACATAGTATAAAACAAAGTCGCTTCCCGATGTCTGTCCCTATGTATGCTTAGATCTTTTAAACTACGCAACGGATTTTGATGCGAGTTTTTTAATAGATAGAGTGTGAAGTTAAGGTTTTGTGTAAATTGGATGAAATACGACGATATTAGTTCAACAAGTAAGAAAAAAATTAAGCCGATCGAGAGCTTTAATCGAAAACGCTACCAAAACCTTTTTAGTTATATCAAACCAAACGAAACGAAGACGTCCCCCACAATCTAAGTAAATATAAATTTTATACAGAACTTTCTTCCAATAATTAATCAGCAAAATGGATGCCGGAGCATAGCATAGGAAAGGCGATCAAACAATGACTTCGAACTGAGAAAATTCATGATCATTGTCTAATTCATAAAGTTCAATTCTATCAACAATTGCAATTGTCGAAAATATAAGAGATTTGAAGATAATATTATCAGTGACTCCTTCCGCCCTGGGTTGAGCATACGGAAGTGGCAGACTTTCGCTGACCGAAAAAACCTACCCTGTTTTTCTGTTGCCCTTATATTCTGGGGCCGGGGAATCTCGTTAGAACATTCTCACAACCCCGGTAGGCAATAATGACGGGGTACGATAAGGGCCGTTATTACTGCTCATTGAGGCGCGGATGGTACATGACGCGTCGTCAAATCGGGATGATCGATCATTTGATTCGCCGAATTCAATTAAACAATGCATATATGTATAACTATACTGAAATATAAATAATACAGGCATCGTTCAATACCAATTCAACAGACATAAAGAAACCTATCAAAGTATTCTATTCTAATTCTGAATCCCCAAATCTGTTTAAAATCTTATTCCTAAACGGAATATTATAATAGAGCTATTCTCGAACCCGTGACCCGCAACGAACGTTCTGCCATAAATCAATATTGAACCTACCCTAACTAATTCAAGTCAAACTATTAAGTTAAGGGTAATAAATTCTCATAAAATCTTAATAATCTTAATGTATTCCTTTTATCGATTTTAATCTGTTCTGTGACAAGGGTAATGTTAACCTAGTTGATGAGGGATTTATTATATCTGGAAGTTTTATTGATATAAAATTATAATATAATATAATATAAGTGTCACACAAATGGCGTGAATTTGTGTCGCGTTGACCGCGCACATTAAACAAGTCAACTCAGTGGCGTACAGCTCGATGATCGTCATTGTTAATAGCATAGAAAGTCTTTGAAACCAGATCTGCATGCATTTGTAATGATAGTCGCACTTCATAAAAATGGTCTCAGATGTAATATCGTTCGCACAGCACTTAAGCCCCATGATAACTCTTCAATTTAATGCGAATAGTAAGTAATTGGAATAACATGTTAATTCGGAATCGGGAGTTTGCGAATCTCGATAAGCAGTTTTGAACTGGATATTATCATAGTTGGAATTATTGGGACCTGCATTCATGGATATCAAAATGTTCAAATTTCGGTAATGGATTGTGGCGAACGTGGTGTTGCGGTGTATGTTGTTTAGAGGGAAAGCAGAAGAGGAGCTAGAAAAAAGATGGGGATAATTCCCCATCTTTTTTTTTTAAGTTAGCGCGATGAGAAAATTATAATTTATTTCTATTCTATTGTATTAGTCAGTAGAGTTCTGATACTCCCTTCCGCTCGACACAGAGGGAGGAATCTTTTGAAAATTTTCCCAACGGAAAAAAGGACATAACCTACCCGTTTATCTACTGTTACGTGTAGTGTTGGTTTATAGTCAGCAGAAGTCTGACACTCCCTGTGTCAGACTTCTACTGACTAAAAACCCACACTGTTGCTTCAATTGCTCTTGTGGTCCGGGACCGCGGTATCTAGTTAGAACATTCCCACAGCCCACAGGCTGGATTTGGAAATATGTCAATTTTCATCCTAGGCATCATAGAAATCCAGATCAGATAGAGATAGATAGAAATACTCTTTAGTACACAAAAACGTACACAAAAACAAATTACAATAAGAACTTACAAAATAACATCTAGTTTAGCAGCCCGCAAGTTCGTTTACATGGATATTGTTCACTTTTACCCAGGAACAAATATAGCGTATATTGTGATCCAAACCATAATATTTTGTCTTTGTACCAAATTTCATCCAGTTCTGTTCAGCCATTTTCAGTTCAGTCCTTATTGAGTATCAATCATCCATAGATTGTAACCATATTGTAAAATTCGGTTTTATAATAGTATGACTTTATGTGGATTGTTTGTGTGTAGTTATTTGGAAGGGATGGAAGATGACATCTAATAGGCTATTTTTTTCACAGAGAAAACAACTTTTCTCAATTTTATAGATCAACTATCACTTCTTTAACCTTCTTTTTAAGAATTTTTTTTGGGCTTGTATGCATCATTCCGGCTGCTTCAACTTCGAGGCAATTCTCAAAACTATTAAGAACACACCCGCTGCAACTGGGACCACACCCTATTCCGCACAGTCGTGAACAAAAGTTACGTGACGACGACATGACGTGGTACGTGATGTCGTCGGCGGTGAATTCAGTTTAATGGTTACCAGCATATTCGGATTTTATGATTAAACGTACATACGGGTCTTTCTATTTAAACAGGCTTATGGGAAAAATATTGTAGAATATACGATAACCGCTTGACCAGTCAGGGGTACAGTCCAGTTTATGTTATTATCCATTGATAATAACATAAACTTCTTGGCGTGGCCACTCCGTAGGTACTTCCAAATCTACTTATAACTTTTCCAAAAGAGATTTTGTTTAGTGCCACGTCATTTACTCTCACCACCACCACTCATTATTTCTACTTACCCCACATATAAACAAATAGCGTAAACATACGAAACGAATGAAATTAATTTTACTCAGGATCCTGTGGTTGCCAAAAACAAAAGAACCACGGTGACGGTTAATTTTCCTTGAATTACTTACTGCCCCGGACGGAGTAGAGTGAACGTAAAAGGACTTTTAGTCGTTTATTTTAGAACTAAAGAAAATCTTCTGGTTGTGTTTTTATTTCCTAAATATATAATTTATTATAGGTTGTGGATTAGTCCCTCCTAATACTAAGCCATTGCCTTCTTCACGATTCCTTGTACACAGTCATGAGATTCTGATATTCATCCTGTTTGGATGGACTAGTCATCTCTACAATTATAATGGCAGTAGCATGGTTTAATTGAATTGTCTAACAAAATATCACGAAAATAACAAAACAAAAAAAAAACTCTAAACCTAACACTAGACAGCATTCCTTAATTAAGTGAACTTTACAATTTCATTAACCCTAGAGTACTAATCATCGCCTGAGAGGCCGCCCGCGGTCGGTTTTTTCTGGTTATTTTGAAATTGTGGGGACGTGTCGCGCCGTGCTTTCGCGCCAACTCAGTGTAGCCCACGACGCGGCGCACGGTGGGCTGAAAAACGGCTTTCATAGACTTAGGCATTTTATTTTGCAAGTGCCAGTTTTTGTGCCGGATATCACTTCTATTTGTTATAACAATATACAAAAATGACACCAGAATTGATTCTGCACAAAAACGAAGGAATTATAATTTTTTTACGAAAATTTTGTATGGAGCTAGTATGAAAAATCGAAATATCTCTGAAACGGCAGCGATAACCGTAATATCCTTATAGGAGGTTTTAGTACTAATTATTTATGATTTTTTGACATACGTTACATAATGGTTGTAGATGCCTTTTTTTTTTTAAATCGTCAAAATATTTTTATTTATTTTTACATATTAAACGTTCCTTTTAGTGTTTAAGTTGAAGAATTCAGAGCTTTAACAACTCTTAACATAAAATAGCATCACCCCTATAGACCTGAAGGACTAGACAGAGGTGTGTAGTATCTTGTTGATCTTGTAAGATTTCCAACAATACCAAATAGTTGAATATCAGTGTCAAAGTGCCCATGCTGTCGCTTCTTTTAGAAAGATAGGGGAATGAAATTGTTAATTGATCATACCCTAAAAGTATGATTACAACATAACCGGACACATAATAATATCGACACAAAAGGAATTTTAAAACCTTGCATACGTTCAAAATACAAAATAACATATTGTGTAGTCATCTAATGAGTCTGATGACAAGTAATTAAGTAATTAGAATGATGGTTGTAGTCTTCTGATTCTAATGAGCCTATTAAGTGATTAAATGATTTGAAATATCTCGCAACAATACCAACTAAGAACTGCATTCACCTTTTTATAATTAGTGAGCTAATGTGATTTGCTAATGTTGATTAGTTCTACTATGAGTTCTACGAAATGTTTTTGACGATTATAAATTTTTATTATCATATCTTTTATAACTTTAATGAGGGTAGTTAA
The DNA here is from genome assembly GCA_943138885.2 of Tholera decimalis. Taxonomy (NCBI): domain Eukaryota; kingdom Metazoa; phylum Arthropoda; class Insecta; order Lepidoptera; family Noctuidae; genus Tholera; species Tholera decimalis. Next base: position 26,905,054 of record OW964571.2, on the reverse strand, counting down.
CTAATTATTGACTTTATACAATAAAAGGGCTATAATTTTGTTCCATAATTTAGATTGTTCACAACCGTGTAACTGCTAACACTAAAACTATTTGCTTTGCGACTACAAAATCTTAGAATGGAAAGTTTAATCACCAACTTAGATTTGTTTGTTCTTCTAAAAAGTGAGTGTCCTTCATTTAATCATGAAGTATTGTTTAGTGCAATTGTGTCCCGCATAGGCGATTGCCTTTCTGCCGAAGATCAAGTAACTCTCAAAGAATTTTGCCGGAGATTCACGCGAGCTGCTTTAAACAGGTGGCAGAAATCTAAACGATTCTTTGATAAGATTAGAAATACGTACGGAGAGTGGTTGCAAGCAAATATTGATTGGCCGAGTTGCGTGCAAACTTTAATAAATCAAGAACCAACTGTTGATGAGATACCAAGAGCACGCTCAGTCTCTCCAGAACCTTCGACATCATCGACTGTTGGAACAATGACAAAAAGGTCCCGAAAACCATTCAAAGATCTGGGAAGCAAACAGAAAAAGAGAAGATCTAGTGAGCACATAGGCGAGGATTCCTGTGAATTGGCATATGCAGCTGCAGCACGTTTAAAAGAAGAAGGTTATGAAGATATCGCATCTGTAATCAATTATATGATCAAAAATCCAGAAGCTGCCGTTAAAATCAAGGAAAGCATTAAGAAAACAGTAATATTTACACCAGAGAAAGCACTTGGATTGCTTCTTTCACTTAAGCTTTCAAAGTGGCAATATATTACGTTGCGAGAGACTGCCATTCGGGAAGGTGCTAAGGATATTTACCCATCCTACTATAAACTGCAACAAACTAAGCTTGCATGCTACCCTCCTAATCAATCAGTATCAGTTACGGATTCATCAGCTAGAATTACACTTCAAGCTTTACTTGACATCACGGTGAAGCGGATTCTTCAAAGTCTTTCTGATAATGTGGAAAATAAGCAGTTAAAGCTGATATCGAAGTGGGGATTTGATGGTGCTTCCAATCAAAGCCGATACAAGCAGAAAATGGACGGCGAGCATGATGATTCAAGCATTTTCATGACCTCCTTGGTGCCACTGAAACTGACAGATGGAGATAATACTATATGGACAAACCCGAAACCATGCTCAACTTTTTATTGTCGTCCGGTTCAGTTCACTTTTGTAAAAGAAAGCCATGCAGTTGTCATTGATAACAAAAGAAAAATGGATGAGGAAATTGAGGCCCTTAACCCCACAGAGTGCATTAATAGTAACAGGGTGACTCATAAACTAATGATGACAATGATCGACGCAAAAGTCTGCACGTACCTTTCTGAAGCTAGATCAAATGCATCATGCTACCTGTGCTTAGCAAAACCAACAGAAATGAACCACTTAGATGCTGTAACATCAAAAACTGTGTGTTCTGACATATATGAATTTGGCCTATCATCCCTACATGCCCGTATAAATTGCATGGAATGTCTGTTACACATTGCGTACAGACTTGACTTCAAACAGTGGGCAGCAAGAAGTAATGAGCATAAAGATATGTTACAAAACAGAAAAAAAAACATTCAAAATAAATTTAAAGAGGAGCTCAATCTGTTAATTGATATAGTAAAACAAGGCTCGGGAACTACCAATGACGGGAATACCGCAAGGAAGTTTTTCGAGTTTCCCAATAAAACTGCAGCTATTACTGGGTTGGATCAAAACCTGATAAAAAGATTTGCTGTTATTTTGCAAGCAATAACATCTGGTGAGAAGATCGATGTCATCAAATTTAAAGATTTTGCTCGCAAAACAGCAGAAAAGTACGTGGAATTATACGACTGGTACTACATGTCATCAACCGTACATAAACTATTAATACACGGAGCTGACATAATCGAAAAAAATGATATTGTCCCGATTGGGACTCTCTCGGAAGAAGCCTCAGAGTCTCGAAACAAAGATTTTAGGAGGTTCCGGGAACATCATTCGCGGAAAAGAAGCAGGCAAGATTCTAATCAAGATATCCTAAATATGCTTGTTGTTTCTTCGGATCCTTTTCTAAGTGCACAAAGGCCGAAGTTAGATGCCAAAAGGAAGACAACCTTTTTTGCTGAAACTCTCGACCTAATACAGTTTCCGGAAACTGAGTTCGAGTTTGTAGGTATATCCGATCTGGATTCTGACTCGGAATTGGAGTCCGACAACGACAGTTGTAAAGAAAATTTGTAAAATTTAATTATTTTTCTTTATGTTCTTTTGTTATTTATGTTAGTTTATTGTACCAATATGTTTAGTTAATAATTTCATAAATTATAGTTTCAAATATGTATTTTGTATAATTGAATTTATTAGATATTATTTTTGTTACTTCTGTTTTATTAAATTACCTATCAATAAAAAGTTTATATACAGTCTTTTTTTTTCACATATTCTTAATATTTGGGGAAAAAGCATGCTTCCTAACGATGTTCTTAACTTTGACACAGTTCATGGATCGTTTTGAACAGTTTCATATGTTAAAATAAATAATGTTAGTACTATAATCCCCTATAAGGATATTATTATTATTATGTGTCCGGTTATGTTGTAATCATACTTTTAGGGTATGATCAATTAACAATTTCATTCTCCTATCTTTCAAAAAGAAGCGACAGCATGGGCACTTTGACACTGATATTCAACTATTTGGTATTGTTGGAAATCTTACAAGATCAACAAGACACTACACACCTCTGTCTAGTCCTTCAGGTCTATAGGGGTGATGCTATTTTATGATAAGAGTTGTTAAAGCTCTGAATTCTTCAACTTAAACACTAAAAGGAACGTTTAAATATGTAAAAATAAATAAAAATATTTTGACGATTTAAAAAAAAAAGGCATCTACAACCATTATGTAACGTATGTCAAAAAATCATAAATAATTAGTACTATAACCCCCTATAAGGATATTACGGTTATCGCTGCCGTTTTAGAGATATTTCGATTTTTCATACTAGCTCCATACAAAATTTTCGTAAAAAAATTATAATTCCTTCGTTTCTGTGCAGAATCAATTCTGGTGTCATTTTTGTATATTGTTATAACTAATAGAAGTGATATCCGGCAAAAAAACTCGCACTTGCAAAATAAAATGCCTAAGTCTATGAAAGCCGATTTTCAGCCCACCGTGCGGCGGGGAGAGCTTGCGCGCTCGGCGGGGATACAGCGTTCCCGAGATATTGCCTACGTGATCGCCTGGGAGGCGATCATTAGTATTAAAGGTAGGTTTTTTACTATTGACTTAATTTACATTTTTGAGTTTTTTCTTTGTTTACTCACTATTATAAGATATAAAATACATGTTTTATTTCATAGATGGATCTCAACGAGCAGCAGATAGCAAATTACTTGGAAGATGACACCTCTGATAGTGAGACCGAGGATAATTTAGAAGTCGCGGATTACGATTCTGATGACAGTGTGGTTGATGCAATCATATTGTCTTACAATAAAACTAAAGGTGCTGTAGATACATTTGACCAAATGTGTGGTAACTTGAGTTGTAATCGCAAAACTAGACGTTGGCCGCTTTGCTTCTTTTATGGAATGATAAACATGGGTGTACTGAATAGCTATATATTGCATATATCTAATTCGAAATCTTGCGGGACTAAACCAATGAATAGAAGAGATTTCATGAAAGAACTAAGCGATGAATTGTGTCGACCGTGGTGTGCAAAACGAGCTGAAGAAAGACCAAAACTGAGGAAACGAGTTAGAGATGCTATACATGAGGTGATAAACACTGAAACTACAGAAAAGAATGAAGAACCAAGTATAAAAAAGGCAAGCGCAGTATGTGCAGTTATTGCTCCGCTAAAAAAAGACGCATGAGTGTTTATTACTGTGCTAAATGTAAAAAAAATATTGTTTGGAACATCGATCTCCTAACTGCTATTCGTGTGATAAAAAATAGAAGTCTGGGTTCGACTTAGTCTGCAGTAAGTTATATGATGATTAGACTAGTTTTTTGTTATGTTTTTCATACTTTATATATTATATTGTAGTTTTTATACCAAAACAGTGGTCCAATGTCAACATTTTTTTTTTAAATAAAATATCCCTTAAGGCTGTGTTAGAAAGTTAAGTATTATGTGTAAGGCTGATTTTAAGACAAATAAGAGTTTCTCAGATATATATTTTTTTGCATTTCATAAAGGCAGAGGTATGCCTGTTATTTTGTTATAAATTTTGTTACATTTTAATAAAAAATTAGTACTAAAATTTTGCTTTATTTATAAAGTAGCCTCCAAGGCGATAATTAGTATTAAGCAGTAATAACTTTATATTAGTACTCTAGGGTTAAGACTCTCGACTTAAAAAGAATAAACAAAGTATTCTGAAAGATTCAGGAACGGAACAATCTAATTTCATCCAAGATTGCAATAAATTTTACATTTTTTATCCATCGTTTCTTCCATGAGTAAATTATTTGTCACCATTTGGTGTAATTATGAGGGAGATTTGGCTGCACGAAAAGATGAAAAAGTAAAAGACAATCATTTATTTTTCTGTAAATTAATTACAATCATAGAAATTACTTATAATTAAAGTTTCGTTCTTTTAAATATTCCGAGTCCACTATATTGGGACCAAATGTTTTCATGAGCACCACTTCAGATATTGTCTTTGAATATTGTATAATTATGTATTAAGTGCATTTAGAAACTAATCGAGATATATATTACGACTTTACGACGGTACAGTCACATTCCCACCAACCCACACGGCAGTGTAGGTTGGTGGAAATCACATCTGTTTGGATTTTCCCGTCCTAGGACTTGCGGTTTCCTAAAGAGGTTTTCCTTCATTGTTTTGAGAGCAAAGATGATGATAAAATATACTAAGTAATGTACTTGCAATCGTTCGATCCCACGATCTACAACTGGTTAGTCATGTCATAGACAACCACAAAAAATATTCTATAAAATAAAACGTTACTTAGTTACCAAGCAATTATCCCAAAACAAAAACTTTGCGAGCTGACTCAGCACAAGGCTTCGAAATATAAACCTTATTACTATGAAAATTAAGCACAGTTTGCATAGCTTCATAATGACGGCTGAATCTCAAGGTATTTCAATAATCTAGTTAAAGTTTGGCAGTAATCAAGACCAATTCATTGGTATCCTGTGTATAAACGCACGTTAAAGCTGAACTCGGCTGTCATTGGTACATGTTAGATAGTCGTTACGGATAGTCAGAAGTCAGAAAATCTGACGACAATCTGGGCAAGGGATATTATGCTGGTATGAGCTCAGAAAGGTAGTTAGTGGCTCCATGTAAAACACTAGTACTCAGCTGCATCCGTTTAGAATGGAATAAGAACCAGATATTTGGAATAGGCTAAGCATATGGTGAATGTTTTGTATGAAAATTTTAGTTTCGCCATGTTTAGTTGCTCATCTCTATTTTTACCCACGAAGCAACAGAAGAACCTCTCCCACTAACAACATACTACTGCGTTTAGGGTGAGAAGTTGTTTGTTTGATTTAATGAAAACATGACGACGACGAATTGCAAGTCTATCGGTTTTCTATCGGTTACATTTTGGGGAGAGTGTCATGGAATTACACAATCTAATTCCGCCAAGCCCGTTCCATCATCGGACAACAAGACAAACGGCGATGCGCCATCGTTACATGGTGGACATCCCACTCATACGCACAAAACGTTTTGGGAATACATTCATTGTGCGTAAGGCTAAGGAGTGGAATTCCCTGCCAGAGTCTGTGTTTCCTGATCGCTATAACCTCTTTGTAGGGCCTTTAAGTCAACAGTGAATAAGTTACTTCTAGGCAAGCACGATCCATCTTCGACCAAATCATCACTTACCATCAGGTGAGATGGTGGTCAAACGCGAGCCTATTATCAATTAAAAAAGAAAAAACCTATCGCACTTTTGCCCTAGTTAGGACTTTCTATCTCTAGGTCAGATAATATTCCATTAACTAGGTCGTAATTCGTTAAACTGTTAAATGATCTGATGCATATTACAGTTCGGTTGATCGAGTTACAGAGCTTACACCAATTCGTGTGCTGCATTAATTAGTTAATATTGTTTGGTTTGCATTAGAGGCCATGAATGTATACATATATTTATGTATTTCATTTAACATACATTTATATTTATATGAGAGCAGTGGTCTTGAGTTCGAACCTAGGCAGATGCTTTACCTCTACCCAAGGTAAAAGCTTTTCTTGGGTCACGCGAAGTATTAACTATGGCTATTAGATACCATTTTACTGTACTTTTATGCTGATAAACGCTGATAGATTTGGAATAAAAAATGATACGTAAATTGTACTTTTGTGTTCCAATCACGTAAAAAGGAAAGGAAGTAAGAATTAAAGGAATTTAAACGAAAATTGGCACTCATATGGCCAACTTTCGTCGAAATCCCTTGTAAACTGTAGTTTACAAGGGATTTCGACGAAAGCAGCTTATTTGTTCTTTTAGGTAGTAAACCATACATGGTTTACTACCTAAAAGAACAAATAAGCTGCTTTTTATCTCGAGGATAAAAGCGTCATTACAACGCAAACAAAATCGCAGGTAGCAGCTGGTATTTAATAAGCCGATAATCTCAACAAATTCTCAGAACATAGCAGGAATCATATCGGAAAGATCTACTTAGCAAAGATAAATCGTCGACGATCCAGCCTAGAGATTTCCCCTGGGCTGGTGAGGGTGTATTGCAAGTATTAACGAGTGTTGTACCTTTAATGAAGTAGTTGACAGCCAGAGGAATCACTCGTGGAGAAAAACGTATTGAGTTTATATTGTTGTTGTTTGTTTTCTTAACGACATACCTTAATAAAAATGTTCTATAAAAGAAACTGGCTAGGGTACCACCTTTTTTGTTAGTCAATGAAAAGTTAATCATCAGCAATCAGCCAAGAGACTGGCGGCATTGCCACGTTGTATGACATATTGTTTATATAGCTTTCAACCAAAGGTTCGGTCAAAATTTATTTGAAAAGGCTAAATTTAAAGGGAAAATTGAGCACAAGGGTCCCACGGTCCAGAGTTGCAACCCCAAACTTTTATTTTAATCTAATCTGATTCTGATATATATTTAGAAAGATTCATCCCAAATCTGCAACTTAACGAGCTACTAAGATTATATACACAAACAAATTGAAAAAGAAAACATCCACACAACAAGATAATAAAACAACCATAAAATATCTCAATCGACTGCACATCATTTTGCAATATCGTAAATAAAACAAATGAACAAAGACCCATTTAAAATCGTAACGTTATTTTGCCTTTATTTATGTGAATGCCCAGTGGGCACCATTTGTCACCTTTATGCCATATTTAGTTCCACATTGTGTTCCATTATTATTTTATCTACCGAGCAGTGAATTATGTGTGTAATGGTGCACTATTTGTAAACTGAGTCATGGTCTTTATATGGTGTTCGAGATTAAAAGGGTTTACAATAAAAAATTGTCTATTTAAGTTCGATGAGGATTAATATTAGCACTATTTATTGTTATAGCACAGTTTTCGAATTTCGAGTACTTTTTTTTGATGGGAGGGTATTTAACGACTCCTCCCACTCTGGCTGGAGCAGAAGGGAGTGTCTGACTTGTATTGACTAAAAACCCGTACTGCTAAACTTGCTTAGGCTTTTCAAGTATGTGGGGTGGCTTCCAGTCAAAGTGCTTGTGGGTAACACGATACCCGTCGGTAAGGCTGGAGTTAAATTTTCTGGGACTTTCGATAGACTACATTATATCCCGGAAAATCCACGGAATTTACGCGGGAAAAACCGAGTGGGTAATATCGGAACCTACACGAACGAAATTGCGGGCACAGCTAGTTAAGGAATAAATGTCGTCAGATGATAACAGCATATATAACATACATACATCTCACAAACAGATACTATAAATATTCATTGGAAAATGACATAAGCAAGCAAGTTTTACGCACAAACATTTCACAGTATAGTGTCATTCTTTATAATTTAATTCAAAAAATCAACATCTATTTTCAGCATTATTTATCAACTCTATTCGAATCAATCGATAGTAGTCATGCGATTTATCTTATACGACATAAAATTTGTGAGAGATGAGACTTACCCGTGGGAAAAGTCTTGTTAGATGTCTGAAAAGATTTTAGAAAAATATTTTGATACTTAGTTTTGTTTGGAACACAGATTGTATATTGAATAAGATTAACCATTTTATTTTCTTATAACATTTTATGTTAAATAAGTAAAAGGTCAAAACTTGAATATTAAAATGTGTAAAAAATTGTGAATCCCTCAGAATAGTATAGAATTTTTTGATGTTTGTAAAGCCTAATCTGCAGGTAAGTACGCAGGTCGAGACTGGATGCTGAGGAAACAAGACCGCATGGCATGGAAGGAGTTAGAAGAGGCCTACGTCTAAGACTGGACTCAAAATGGCTATGCTGATAGGTTTATACATTTTATTTTTATTCGGAATAGGTTCGCATTTGACCACCATTTCGCCTGATGATAAGTGATGATATGGTCGAAAATGGAGCACGCTTACCTAGAAGAAACCTATTCACTCTTGATTTAAAGATAGATAGATTTTTATTTTATTAAAAAGGACAATAAAAACACGTGTGACGGAACTGAACTCAATATTAATCCACAACTAACCTCTTTGTTATCCAATTTATAACGTTCACAAAAACAGAACAGATGTAAGCCTTTAACCCCATTGTAGTGGATTTTAACATAGTACAGATATAGGACAGAAGGACCAGTGTTTAAAATCGGAATTAAAGTCCTTTCCAGCCTGAGTACCAGAATTCAAATTATTGCGACTACCTATCCGATCTTTAATAGCTAGTAAGTAGATGACAAAGTAACTGGGGCTCGTTATGACTTCTATTAATTCTTATGACTTCTGACTACCCGCAATGGTTTTCAAAGATTTACAAATGACAGCCGACCAAAGGCTTGCCGTGTTTTCATTTACGAACCTTGGACGTTACTGATAATTTTTGATCTTTGTCATCTGCTAGCCTATGTCCCAACCATGTCAGGGTCGGCTTCCAGTCGATCTGGATGCAGCTGAGTACTAGTGTTTACATGGAGTTACTGCCTATCTGACCTCCACAGCACAGCAGCCGGGTAGCATGATACCTCTTGAGTAGACTGGGGTCAGATTAACTGGCTTCTGACAACCTGTAACGACTGGCAAAGATGTACAAATGACAGTCGGGACCAACGGCTAAACGTGCTCTGCAAGGCACAAAGGAATCTCGATTTTTTAAGATGGTCACCTATGGACTGACCTCGGCAAGCAATACTTAACCTTGAAGATCGGTCCATGCGGCTATCATTATTTAGCCAAGAGCTCTTCCAAGATTTAAAGGTAAAATAATTCAAGATCGTTCAACTAAAATTATTGCTTGGATTTACTGACAATACTTATAGTGTGACGATTACCACAAAGGCATACCCACTGCGGGCGGTCCATTAGTGTGACTTACTTAAGGTAGGGTTATCTTTAAAATAACCGTTGGGTCAGAGAACAATAAGGTTTTTATTGTTCTCTGACCCAGTCGTGTAGGTGTTGATTTATGTAGAAGGGTTTTTATGGGTCTGGGTTACATTTGCGTGGTTCACGAATGCAATTCGGTAGAGAATTCATGGGAATTGAGTATTAATATATGCATGAATTTATTTGTGTGACGACTCTTTTTGGAAATATGTAAGTACCTGTATCACGGCGCCAGTAAGAAGCTGTACAAGATATTGTTCACGTGACATTTTGATAGCGTTTGTCTGTTCCATATATTACCGTCGTTTTGATGATCACCTACGCCACACTGCCGTCGACAGAATTTTACTTGTCTAGTGCTTTTGTTCCGTAACTTAGTTAAAAAGTATCTAGAAAATCAGTTAATTTAAATAAAGAAAATGTAGACAATAGTGTCTATGAATTACTTACTAGTTTCTGCCAGCAGGTTAATCTAATTAAAACTCATCTGAAACGAAAAATTTGCCTCACACTAGGAATTAATCCTTTATCCTGGGTTGTTAGATTAACAAATATAGGTACAACATTCTAGTTCGGGACTCGAAATCGCGATACACAAACCACTGCGCCAATCGTGTCGTCGAAGATGCACCGTGAGTCCATGACTGAAAATGTTCCAAAATTTGACCTGTATTACACAAGCTCCGTGCATATTGCCTAGCATTAACGTTGCTGAGAATATAATATGTATCTACCTAATTGGAAACTGCGGGTCAACCATGTTAGTCAAAATATTGTTTATAACCAATATTGTATACGTCCCATACTTACCAGGCACCTACTCAATCAGCTACGAGATTTAAACGCACCCAAACTATCTAAATTCTCGACCAAAATCAGTGAAGTACAAATTCAACCATGATGTACTTCGGCACATAGGCCTTGTGACGACGTCTTTAATTAGGAGCCGACAACCGGTGATTGGGTGAGTCTACGTTCCATAGAGATATTAAATCACAAGGTTTTCGTATTACACGTCAACGCAGTGCGCTTTTACACGACAATTTAGTCTACAATTTGAGGCATTTTCTACAGGGTATATTGACTTCATCTTATATAAGTTATATAGAATTCTACCGAAGTTTGTCCCGTCCGATTATCATGTACGGCAAGCCGATCCCCTGGGAAAAGCAAGCCAAATACTTAGGCGTGGTCCTCGATAAACACCTTTCCTTCGCTGAGCACATAAAGCAGGCAAGTTCGCGCGCCGCTTTCGCTCTAGGTAGGCTCCACTTCATTCTTAGCTCCCGCAGCAAGTTATCACTCAGGTGCAAGCTGCGTATTTTCACCGCGGTCATCCGACCCATCATGACCTACGCCTGCGTTGTTTTCGCACACGCAAAGCCCTACCTCCTCCATAAGATGCAGACCCTTCAAAACCGATTCCTCCGTAGAGTCACGGGAGCCCCCTTTTATGTTCCAAATGAGCTTCTTCACGTAGACCTCAAGATGCCCACCATCCAGCAGTTCATGAAACGTGTCTCCAAGCGTTTCTTTGATACTGCAATCCAACATAGGAATCCCCTTATCGTATCGGCCGCCCAATACGTACCCTCGCGTATCTCTAAAATTCGCTGACCAAGGCATACCCTAGTCACTCCCGATGACGCACTCACCCTGCTCCAAGAGAGCCGTAAGGAAACCAGCACAGTTTACAAAAACAAAAATCGACCGTCTTTCCGTTCTCGCTGCCGAGGCCTGCCGCGACGTCCCCGTAATAGTCCGCCCCGACCCTTGCCAGAGCCAGCCCGCGACGCTGAGCCAGTAGCTTTAATTTCCCTTATTAATAATAATAATGATATGATCCAGCCTGTCCCTAGCTGCCCTCCCCCTGCAACGCCCTAAGCCGAGGTCCGTACCCCACAGGGGGTGCCCTTAGCGTGTAGTCGCCTAGTTTGTAAGTTTTTAATAAGCCCTGGCTGGAGGCTTTAATTAATTTATTAATTAAGGCAACCACAGGCAAGCCCGGTTAAGCAGCCGACAACCTCAGAGGTTGACCTGCGAGATGCCACTCACAAAAAAAAAAAACCGAAGTTTGTCTATAAGAGGTTGCAGGACTGTGTTTACAAGGTACCGCGGCCCCAGAACGTAAGGGTGTTTTTAGTCAGTAGGTAGTAGTCTGACAAACCCGCTCAATTCAGAGTGGGAGGAGTTATTTAATACCTTTATTTCAAGGCTGTTAAAGGCTGGAGGTCAGATAGGCAGTCTCTGCTGCATCCGGTTAGATTGCGAAACGGCCCCAATATAGTTGCTAAACCAGATACGAGTAATGATGAAAGCGTTAAATAGCATAAAATTTGTTCTGTTTACACTTTTACCACGACATCCTCAGTTATGAAAGTTTCAACCCTAGTCTGACAAACCCGCTCAATTCAGAGTGGGAGGAGTTATTTAATACCTTTATTTCAAGGCTGTTAAAGGCTGGAGGTCAGATAGGCAGTCTCTGCTGCATCCGGTTAGATTGCGAAACGGCCCCAATATAGTTGCTAAACCAGATACGAGTAATGATGAAAGCGTTAAATAGCATAAAATTTGTTCTGTTTACACTTTTACCACGACATCCTCAGTTATGAAAGTTTCAACCCTGAATTAAGAAAACTCCCTGAAGTATTCTTGCAAGTCAAAGCGATAAAGATATATTAGGGGTCACAAATATTTTTTTTAAATTTAGGGTTACGTCTCCCGACATGGAAAGACACTCGCTTTGCTATAGCTTGTACCTACCCGCGGACTGGTCATAATATTATACGTTCATATGTATACTACATAATTTTCTAGGTACTTTAACTTTAAAGGGTTAGCGTTTTGATATAGAAGTCACTTAGGATCAAATAAATCTTCTCGAGTCGACAGCGCATCGTTTTCACGTACACCTTAAAAAGTAGTCAGTGGCGGGAATGTTTTAACGAGATACCAAGGCCGGTAACGTAAGGGCCACTGAAGGAATAGCATGGTTTTGAGACGGTAGGAGGCTGACACTCACTGTCACTCCTTTAACATTGGAAGGATTAATTTGATGTTTTACTTCTACTTCAATTGAAATCGTATGCCTGCAGAGTTTAAATACAGATGTCTAGCAAACACAACAGGCCAAAGGTGTCTAATTAGAGTACTGAACAAAACGAGTTACCAATAGAACCCTATTCTTAAGCCTTTGCTAACCATCAGTTCGTTTGTCAACGAGCCGTATATCATGAATCCTAAAAGATACATCTTCAGTTAATTATGTCATCACAATTTTTACAGCTGGGCCGTCAAATAAACAAACAAAACATTTGCACAAACCAACTGAAGATGTTGCGATGGGCAGTGGGAATGACCAGACTCCATGAAGTATACAATAAGTACGTGAGAGGCTCTATGAAAGTGCAGAAAGTTCTACCAGCCCTCGCCCATCGAGGGCAGGTAGACATGATTTGGCCATGTCATGAGACGAGAAGAAAGTCATGCATTCAAAACAGCGTTGGCCAGAGAGGAGGATGGGTATCCGCCAGCCATGTGGTAGACAACTGCTACCAAGGTTATAGAGCGAGCTCAGCTGAAAACACAGACAACTAAGTGTATCCTGGCGTCTTAACACGCGGAGAGCCGACCCCAAGTAAAGGTAGCAAGAAGAAGACATAATTACAGCTTTTTCAGTGAAACATTTGTGTTATTTATTTATCTTCAAAACTTGTTTCAAGAACGCGAACCTGAACGAAATTGTATTTCTTGGCTCTAAAAACGGTTGGGAAGTGGAATGAGCCACTTTATACTGAAGAGTACTCCATAAGGTTACGAGCGAGAGGCACTTAGCAAAGAAATGCCAGCGTTTTAGAATAAAAGTTACATATCACAGAAATTGCTTCAAACGTAAGGCTGTTGAGGTAAGATGTAATTTTTCGCTAGTGGGTAGGTATTTTTCCCCAAGCCCAACGGTTTTAAGATTTTTTGCCTGAAAGTGTTTATTGACCAATTTATATATTGAAATTTCATGCAATGCGAAGTTACAATGACGGATGAGTCGCTGAGACGAAATTGCATATGATTTTAACACTTAGTACGAAAGTTAAGATCAGCAACTGCCTAACCTTTTCCCAGGTTTTACATGGATCGACTGCTTATCTCCTCAATCCAGTAGTTGTGTACACTATACCCCAGAACTTAAGGACAGCTGAAGAAACAGAGTGGGTATTTAGTCAGTAGAAGTCTAACACTCCCTTCCGCTCCATCCAGAGCGGGAGAAGTATTTCGATGATTTTCCGCCGGAAAAATAATAGTTGTGTACACGATACCTTGGCAACACTGGTATATGATATTCTACCGGAACTATCAGAGATTTACAAAGGAGGGCCGTGACCCACGCGCTTTACGAGGCACTGAGAAATATCGATTAGGACGGTCACCCATCCACGGACTGTCCTTGGCAAGCATTAGTTAACCTTGAAGATCGACCCGTGCGAGCTTTAGACCCGTGCGAGCTTTAGTATTTATTTATTATAAGAGTGTCCTATATCTACCGCTCCTCTGCCTCCTCGAGCATTTGTATAAAAATAAACAAAAAAATATAAGAATCAAAGAAGATTTAATAAAAACAAAAAGATATTTAGGTAGGTGTATTATGAACTTATGGCAATATATGTATCTAGGTCTACGTTATGTGAACTTTGGTAGTAATTTCTCCAGGCCTGCCCTCAGAGCGTTAATTTGATAAGTTAATGCCTGAGGTTTTTTATCCTTGGGAGGCGCTATTTTGAGAACAGAACTCGATTATCTATATACGGAACCCAAAAAATACTTACGCACATTCCGTATTCTCAACAAAATTATTTTACGGATTTCGCGAAATCTTTTTATTTCATAAGCGAATAAAGTTAGACAGAGTAAAAATTTTTATATGTAGAATATATACAGAAAATTTTGAAGGGTTCCGTAGTTGACAAGGAACTCTTATAATTTTGCCATGTCCATCTGTCCGTCCGTCTGTCCGTCGTCCATCCGAGGTTAGAACGCTGAAATTTGGCATAGATATACATATTTATCACGCTAACAAAGTGGTAAAATGAAAACACAGTGGGATCAGGCGTTACTTTGCGAAGATTCATACCACTTCACTTCAGGAAAATATCTAGATTTAATTCCGCCAAAAACTAGATATCTAGAATCTTGCATGCAGTACGCAGCACCACACTCCCGCAAATATATACGCATGCAGAAGAGATGCAATAAAAAAAAAACAAACCACACTCGACACGTGGTTTGCCCCTCCACAGAGCATCTTCAGGAGATGTTGACTCGTCGACTCAACGGGAAACACGTGTCGAGTGTAGTTTGTTTGTCGTGACGTGTTGAATAAACACAGCCATTTTGTTTTGGTAATGGAAGCACGGGCCACAAGCATCATAATAATTCAGCGTATACCGTGACTATGCTACTGCTGGGATACAGGCCTCCTCTCTTTGATGTAGAAAAGTTAAGCTACGCTCGCCTAAGAATGATGGTGGATGGGTAACCTTCTTAACATAGTGAGATTTAATTCAAAAAAAGCATTTCAAGCCGTTGATTTCATCAGATATATGTACAAAAGCCAGAAATACTGACTCTCCAGAAATCTGATAGATAGATAGAATATACTTTATTGTGCACCAAAATTTAAACACTCCTATTTAACATTATTTCTTAATTAAACGGTTACAATGGTAGTCTTATCGCTAAAAGCGATAGCTTCCAGACAACCTTTGGAAGGACTTTCAAAACTTTATATTATATTGGTGCAGTAAAGGTAAGGCTAAAGACATGATGATGAAGTTCACACATGGGCTAAACGGCCAGACTACGTTTTTAAAATAAATATAAACAACGCATAATCTTATAGGGAAGAACTATTTATGAATGTGATATGAAGGTGTAAAAAAAATTAATAATTGAAATAAATAAAATACTACTCGAATTTCTTTCGTAGAATCCAACAATAGGTACATAAGTATTGTCGCAAAAAATAAATTGTAAACAAGCCTGCATTATAGATATTGCTTCCTTCTCCAAAGTGATTTCCTGAACTCACAATATCTTGTCTCTTTTTGATATTTCAATATTACTCGAATACCAATACAGTACAAAATGTCCACTGAACACAAAATTATTGAACAAAAATTTTGATTAAAGAAAATTCTTCTCTTAAAAAAATGTTTCTAAAACAAAAAGAATACAAGTCTTACTTATTGAAATGAAAACAGGAATAATAACACTTACTGAATCGGAAAAAATCAGAAAAACAGTATGGATTATTCGTTGAACGTCATCTGTTATTTCTGGATGAATACTGAAGTTTCCGTTTCATTCACTTTAAAAAATAACCTATGTTATTCAATTCATAATTATTTGTTTGTATTTAGCAGTACTTGTCTATTTTCCACGTAACGCTTTAAAGTGACAATAACAAAGACTACAAAGGTTGCTGTTTTGTAAAGCGGTCTGTAAATTCGGAGTTTGATTAGAGACCTTATGAGTAAAACAAAATTAGAAAACTTATAATAGACGTACTGATAACACATTCATACGTTATATATTTAGTTAAAACAACCAGTCTTGCTACAAGGTATCGTGTTACCCAGCTACAGGATTGTGGAAGTCAGATAAAACACTAATACTCAGCTCCAGCCGGTGAGAGTGACAGCCCCCCGCTATAGTTGGCAAAAGATTACATAGATATTGATGACATCAAACAAATGGATACAATAGATGTATAGTTTCTTAGAGGATTATACCGGTATGCGCAGTTCTACATATAGGTATGAAATAATTATGGTTTCAGCTGTGCCAGCCTGTGTTACAGAGAGCTAACATGACATAGTTAATCCTATAAACAAAATCCCTTTAGAATCTTCTAAAATATCTACCCTTTGCCAAACATTACACGGGATAGCTCCACAAAAAATACAATTTTGACGGTTGGATAGCTGCAGTGGCTTTAGCTCTTTAATAGCTTTTCCACTGTGGTTAACACGCGACGTCATCTGCGTATATTTCGAAATAATTTATTACCTACATACATTTACCAATAAAATACCTTACTACCATTTTTAGAATTGGATTTTTGAATCCGGAGATTACCCGGTACATACAAACTTACAAATTTTACCTCTATAATACCTAAAATTTAAAGAAAATGTTGCGGGTTGTGTAAAGACATTTTGGTCATTTTGAAATGCATAACTGTTAGTTTTCCATTCATTAAAAAAATTATTATATTTATTAGTATCGAAGTAGGTTCGCACTTTTAAACATCACTCTTTTTGGTCAGTTTAAACTGTCCTCTGTTTCTTAGCTGAGAATAAACACGGTAACAATCTGACAAGACCGTCGTTTTCAAAAACCTACAATCCGTAATATGTTCAAAATGGGCTTTAGAGGAACTACACAGATTTGAGTGTACTTGTCCATACATTGTAGTTATCGTATAGCTCAGCTCAATCAAGAGACGTAAACATATAGAAAAAAGAAATAACTTATCCTAACGTTTTGTCCATACGTTCTACTTATCTGTGAGAACTTTAAATGATGTTTTTCGATGAACACTTACCTGAAAACAAAAGAAACACTACACTAATATTTTGTTATATAAGAGTATCATAACATGTCCTATTATTATACGAATCTTAGATGCCCATACACGTTCCTGGTCTCTTAGTTTGTTGACGTTAAGAAGCGCTCACCAGGATAAAGTTTCCGTTATTCAGTTGGAATAATTAGAGGCCTTTGCCCAGCAGTGGGGCAGCACGGGATAGTAAATTATGAATAAATTATTTAATTATTACTGCAATTTTCAAATACAATAATACTTTTACATTCAAATATACTATCACATTTCTTACAAGCTGTGCTATTTAGTTGTCAGTAAAATAGAACAAAATCCAAGCATTCATTTGCCAAACAGTTACCACCATAATCAAGGGAAAGTGTCTTCGAAAGCAAATAAAAAGGCTTCGACGAGACACAGACAGTAATTAATTGATCAGAATTGAACCGATTGATCCCTCACTTGATGGGAATCCCAAGGGGAGTTTATAGAAGGACACAGGAGTTTAGGGTTGTAATGCTCCCATGGAAGAATCGAAACTTTACATGATCAATTGACCAACAAAAGAAGAAGTGAACAGGTCACATGATCAGGTCTAATATAGAAATGGAAACAATACAAGTGGAAATTTACGATCAGTTGAGATAAATAAATTTCTTTGTCCTCGTCACAAAGCAAATTAAACACATCTGATTGGCTCCTAAAAATATTTTGATTAACCGAGTCGTTGACCCCAATTCGAGGAAACTTTTAACTCCCGAAAGCATTCTCTAAATCTCACACTTGGTAGTTTTCGAGATATCCTTACTTATCTATCATCTCTTTCTCACCAATACAAGAATAAAGAATAAATACAAGAAGTTGCAAGAGTAAAAGGGATGCAAGGTAAAGTATCTAGTGTTCTTTGTCGGTCCGTGTTTGTAATCCGATATCCGTGTGCTGGGAACGGTTGACGGATGATATTATTGTGCACTATTGATTTATCGATTGTCGATAGGATTAATTAGCGGGTTAGGCGTCTTAGTTTGCGATGTTGTTCCTGGAAATTGGCTGTTTTCTATGTAAATGAGAGTCGCGGCACGATGAGTTGAGGATAGCATGGAGCAGTTCGGTATTTTTTTATTGTGGCAGTGATTACAGTCAATGTCGGTGAAATTATATAAATGGTGTATTAATAGTAACGTTCTTGTTTACGTTATTAAATATATAAAAAAAGGAGCCAATTCGAACCGGCTCCTACTTTCCATGATGGAACCGTGCCGATAACTGATCGTATTGAGCTTTTCGGGGTTACACAACTTCCACCCTCAATTTTGGCCCATTTATCGAAGCTAAGGCTCAAGTAACCGCAAAAAGTTGGGAATCCTAGCAAAGGTGAGACGGTACTTCACACCCACGGTCGAAAATGGAGCACGCTTACCTAGAAGAAACCTATTTACTCTTGACTTAAAGACATCTTAGACGAGGTCTTTAAGTCAAGAGTGAATAGTAGATTTGAGTATGATGATTTTTGTAGTGATAGATGCTACCCTGGAGACGGTCACAGGCCACTGTTTTTGAGATTGATTGACAAAATTTATAGCTAATCCGCACACAAAACCTATTATTAAACATTAGATAACGTAACGTTACATCCTTCAAACTTCTTATTAAACCTCTTACTACCTAAAAACAGTAAAATTTAATACATATTTACAATTATTTTAAGCCGGAACATATTCCCGACAGGCCGACAGTCGTTGACAAGTTACGATATAACCGGAGGTCATCGATTACGAACTGTATCGATGACAAATTGTCAATTGGATTGTCATTGACAATCCAATCAGAGCCCATCACTAGTGACGTGATCCCGTTAATTCAAACAGCACTACTTCATGTCATTTATCATATGTTTTTGACACGTGTGTAGTGTTAGGGGTGACATATTTACATTTGGCAATATTTTTTCTCAATCAGCTGACACAAAAAAAAAACTTCCGAATTTATTTATGAAGCGTTGGATATTGTTATTCTTTGTGATTCTTTTCAGTGTGTAAGTCTGAGCTATTTCAATAGGTCCTAACTTAAATAAATACATTATTAGAGAACAAGAAAGAAAAACCACTTGGCGAATTAAAATGAACCGCGTCGTCTACTATTGAGACTTACCAAGTGTCTAGAATCTGAAAAGAATTAAATGTAATATTATTTAAAAAACGACTAAATAATGCATAGGATAAAGTATTAAACCATACTATAATAGTGATTTGATGTTAAACTTAATATTATTGGATTTAAATTTTTTAATAGTTTTATGTTCCGCACTTGGACGACGAAGTGGATCGGATGGCCTTTTTAGGGTTCCGTAGCCGAATGGCAAAAAACGGAACCCTTATAGTTTCGACATGTCTGTCCGTCTGTCTGTCTGTCCGTCCGTCCGCATGTCACAGCCATTTTATTCCGAAACTATTAGGACTATACATGTAAAACTTGGTAGGTAGATGTATTCTGTAAACCGCTTTCCGATTTTAAGAGAATATTTAAAAAAAATATTTAAAATGAAGGGGCTCTCCATACATGGAACTGAAACTGAAAATATTTTCTTTCATGAAACCTATACGTGTGTGGTATCTATAGACAGGTATTTAAAAATGACATTAAAGTTTCTAAAATGACTTTTTCATAAAGTTAATCGTTTAAAAGATATACGCTTCCAAAGTGGTAAAATGTGTGTGTCCCCCCCTCTAACTTCTATAATAATGAAGTGAAAAGTCTAAAAAAACCATATGTTGTAGATCTTAATGTAAACTTTCAACCAAATTTGGTTTGAACGAGATCGAGTCAGCAGTTTTTGAGATACAGCATATTTTCTAAAACCGCAAACATAACTTTGTAATTCATACAAATACTATGAAAAACAAAGTTATTTAGCGTAGTTGTAAAAATTGTAAATAATCTAGTTTTAAGAAATTTGTAGTTTTTGTTTTTTTTTTTTCCTATAAATATATTATATTTATTATAGTTACTACGGATTACGGAACCCTTCATGGGCGATTCCGACTCGCACTTGGCCAATTTTTTGCTTCTCGTAGAGAATTTATTGCCTCTCATAGAGAGAAGGCCTGTGTCAGCGTGCGTAATAGACTTAATTATTATATTATTCTGTTAGGTCTCATTAATTTATTTCAACTTTCTGGGCGAAATTAATGCAACAAGGCATTCTCTACCAGTAGTGTATAATTGGGGTTCCTGGATCAGAGATCCAGGAACCCCAATTACACTTGTGTCAAGTAAACAATCAGTCAATCAATCAATATTTTTGTGAACTAGACAATCAGTCAATCAATCAATATTTTTTGAACTAGACAATCAGTCAATCACAATTTCTATCATTCATTACATCAACATTCAAATATTATTTTCATACTTTCTATTCTAATTGATTATTTTTATATTCATTAAACTCAATCTTGATCCAGGAACCCGCAATTCTACACTTGAAAATAGGCTATCTATCAATCAATCAATTCAGAGATCCAGAAACACCCAAACTTCAACCATCATTCATTACATTCAAAAAATGAAATAATAGTGTGGTCTATGAGACTGTACTAAGAGATAAAATTTTCATTTAGTATGTATGATGGTGTGTATTTATTACGGAGTAATGTGACCTTCGAGTAAAATACCAATTACCTACATCGTTTAAAAAATCGTATTCTTAATCAGTTTTACTAGACGATAGATAGTTATTATTACTTAATGAATAAGTGACTAAGTAGTGATAGCGTATACTACCCGCAAACGACTAGGAACTGAATGATTTGAATAATCAATTTACACTATTTTTACTTTTTGTGGGTGGGTTGTGGCTGGTATCGAGATAAAAGAAACAAAGTTTGCTGTCAATTAAGTAACACAATTTATTATTATTTTATAAAAAGCATGAGAAGAATAAATAATCGATTACAAAACATTTGATTTGATCCACAGTTGACATTTAATTATAGACATTTTCCGTAATCGCATATAGATATAGTTACTTAGACTCCATTGCTTTTTAGTAGGTTATTCAGCAGACAATCAATCTCATCAATCTATACTGCTCCACTTTAGAATAAAATTATATTTTTGTTTCTTTAAAAAATAGACGTTTTGATTCGTCGACATAATCTGTTCCTTTTACAGCATTTAAATAAAAGCAATCAGGAAAAAATATAGCATGCTGCATCCATGGATCATCGTAATACTCCCAATCTTCAATGCCACCTCCACACGAAAAGCACATAACTTTGTCGTTTAAACCACTTCCACAGTAAAAAAAACCTGCATCAGCCATTTCCATAACCAATCGTCGCTTTGAATCTACTGTAGCCCAATAATGTTGGAATGAACATAATCGAATTTTATGTACATTATATATTTCATATCTAGGGCTGAAATAATTTTGAATCATTTTTAAGAACGTCTAATATGGGTATGTATAAAAGAATAATGAAGTCTTGTATCTGATGCTCTTAATTTATAAAGATATGGTGCTCCAAATGGAACAGTAATGACCTAGATAGCACATTTCTTTGTGGCATTCTATGTCTAATGCATTTATAATAAAATAAAACAAAACAAACTCATGGAAAAAACATTAATTATATTGATAAGATATACAAAGCTAAAAAATTACTTAACTTATATTTTTCAGGACAGCCCTTATCTTCTAAATTATAAACAATTAAAAATACTTTTATCATCAATCCACTTTTTCAAACATGTTACATTTTTTAAAGCACATGCATTCGAATGATACACACAGCTAAAAATATTGTTATTACTAGACATTCCATAATCATCAAATAATTTTTGTAAACTAGGACAGTTCTTATCTTCTAAATTATATACATTATCATGTTTTACAATGTTTCTTAGCCATAACACTTTTTCACATCCTTTAACATAAATGTTTTTATCTTTCAGATGAGGTTTAATATAATGCGGCAATTTTAAGTATGGTATAAAACCCTCTTCCCAGAAAAATTGTCTGTTTCTCTCTATCCAATTTACTTGGAATTTTTCTTTTTTTGTAAGTTTGTAAAATGGGAATGGTGGTTTGATTAATAACACAATAATTTGATTTCTGAGTGCTATTGCTATTTCTTTAACGATAAACTCATTACTTTCGGTCTTAAACCCTTGCACATCGACTATGGCGTTCATAACAATTTCCTTACAATACTGCTTAAGGGTTTATATTCAATCAGACGATCGTTAATGATTAGACAATAGGCAGATGTATTTTCTGGTATATCTTCAGAACTTTCTATTTCCAGTCTCACATCTACAGCCCCAGTTTTCAAGGCTTCGTTCTGTTTTGAGCAATCAATTACAAATAAAGGCGCCTTTTCTTTAAATTCTTGCAAATCAAGCATCGGCTCACACCGGGTGTTATAATAAGACTGACGGAATTGGGTGAACATTTCATATAATATACAATATTTGTCTTCAGAAAATTTTGCACTAACCGATTCGTATGGATAATATTGAGAATTTAAAAAAAGAGTAACATTAGTTATTTTACCATGGTCAAATATTGAACAGTCTTTAGTCTTCATATTTTTTCTATTTGTCTGCAAACCAAAGACCACATACCTTGGTTTTTCGAGCTGTGACGCAGTCTTCACAACCCAGGAATGTTTTGTAGTTCTAGGCAATAAAGGGTATTCATACAAGTCCCAATTTCTAAAAGCTATTTGAATCGGGCGATCCTTTTCTAAATATTTAAGCAAACTTAATCTTTCCCGGTCTGAAACTTTTATATGAGGCACACGCCATTGCACTCTCTCTATAATTACTTGAATGGAGTCATTATTATCATCAAGTTTAACACTGTTGAAATTCGAACTGCTTCTATTGAGTATAAGTTCATGTTTACAGTTAATCATGATTTTATTATAATCTTCCGCAAATCCTAAAACTTTATTCAGCGGTATAAGGGCACTAAAAATACCATCGTGATCTTTAACTCCTTTCAAATTCCAACCCCAAATAGCAGCAGCCTTACTTTCCCCCTCGCTCATAGACAGATATGATTTTAGAGTGGTAGTAATACCTGCATTTTTTATGCGGTCTATCTCAACACCGTTAATTTCATATCGAATGTCTTGAAATAGGAATGATATATGATTATTAGTAAAATTAACAATCTTTCGTGTTAGTTTTCCTGCTGCATCTTTCGAAGCCACGGTGGCTCGGCCTTCAATGTAAATGTAGCTGGCTGAAGGTAATACGTACAAATCTTGCTGATGTATGGGTATACGTATTTCATCATTTTCATTAAAGCTGTTGCTATATGGATTATAAGTATGAATTTCATAACTCACTATGGAGTTATCGAATTGTGGTAAATCATTCACCTGAAGAATACTCATAATTTAAATCCCAAAGCTCGAAGAAATAATTTGTTATCTTTCGTTAATTTTTTTATACTTCGTATATGTCTTCGTCTTCTGACGGTACGAGAACGAGTAAAGCTATTAACTTTGCCAGATGATTTTATATTATGAACTATCATTATTTTTATTTTTAAATCTCTCTAATAAATCTGACATTCGTCTCTTGTAACAGATAATGTTAAAGTGTTCTCATATGAGTACGACACGTAACATTTAAACCTTTTTTAAGTTTTGATAAAACCATGCTTTTTCCAAAACTCGTTAAGAAATTTAATGCATAAATGCCCACAATTGAATAAGTTATTATTTTGCAAATTATTGTAATTATAATTGATATTGTCTGAACCTACATAGCGAACAAATTCTATTGGCGGTTTCAAGTTACCGTAACTATCAAAGTATTCAATATATTCATTTAAAATTACATAGGCTACCCAATGTGTACCAGAATTTTTAGAATTATCTAAATTTATGATTCCACACTCTTTTAAAAACGGGGAATTCGGTAAGGTATCCCTCATATACACTCCCCGAAAATATGGAACGTCTCTAGTAAAATAAACTATATCTATATTAGTAAGAGCACGATTAGGTAGCCTATGATTTAGTTTTTTCTCTTTAAATTTGTGTATATTCCAAGTCCATCTTTGTACCGGTTTAGCAGCAATCCATTTCCAATAGATACACCGCCTGCATTCTTATTATGACTTTTCATTTCTTCTAAACGCTTTTTTGCAACTCTATATTCATTTATAGTTTTGACGATTCCAGCAATTCCACTTGCAATACTGCCAGCAGCAGACAAACCAGCAAATATAGGTATTAAGGGCAGAACACCGCCAGATTTAGGAATTGGTATGATGCGTGGAACCCTGGCAGATGCATCCCGATTCAACTCTCTAGCAGCAGCATAGGCCAATTCTATTAGTTTTTTCCTACACTTTGGTTTAATTTTTTTAATGCACTTTTTGGTATGGATTACTAAACTTTTAAAGTTTTTTTTGAGTCCAGCTCCAGAACTTACTTTCGTTAGCATTATATTATTAACTAAATTGGCGGCAAGTTGTTCTCCTGTGCTTGTATCGGAAGATAAAGCACGCTTTTTTGCCATTTTTAATAAAATTATATCTGCTTTGTGACGATCTTTCAAACTCTTGGAATTATGATATGCTATATCGTGATGTTTACAATATTCGTCTAATTTGTTTACACCCCTATCACCTCGAGCCAATCTTTCACGTAATCTAGTTCCGGGGCCGCAATAATTATATCCCGGTAAATGGAGCTCAAATGGTAAATTATTAATTAAATTATTGACAAGTCCTTCTCCTTTCATGTATACAAACAGAATGGAGCCATTATTATAGAGCATGGTGTTATATTTATAAACCACTCATAAAACATTTGTATCGCCAATCCAACTATTTTCAGAGGAGGATAACCCCAACCATTTCACGAAAACTTTTCTGCCTTTTCGTTTCAAAACTTTTTCAACAAGGTAAATGTTAGGATGTTTAGTTTTTTGTAATTCTTGATCATAAAATGCTCCTAAAATTGGTTGCTCTTTAACATCTTGTAATAAATATGTAACAGGATTTGTGTTTTGAACTTTACTGATCTTAAATATCTCTGTAGACCAATTTGGAGTGTAACCTTTTTCAAAACAACCTTTATGTTTACTTATTCGTACAAAATCGCCTGTTTTAAACTTACAACATATTTTTTTCATTCCATTTTGATTGAAATATCTCCGTAGTAATTTAATTTTATTGCTATGATTCACTTGAACGGGGGGTAAACCAATTGTTCTGTGTTTGGTATGATTATATCTATTAATGATATTTGCAAGTGTCCCGTCCGTCCATTTATAATTCCCTTTGATACTAAATTCCTTGAAAAGCTTACTTTTGATCGTCCTTATTAACCGTTCTACAATTGAAGCCTTTTTCGTTGAATACGTGCAGTAGTGGTTGATAGAATAATTTAATAATATTTTTTTTAAACTTTTATTGTAAAATTCTTTTCCTAGATCTGTTTGCAAGTTTCTAGGGATACGTTTTTCTCTACTCAATAAAGTATTGAAAGCCTCAGATACAGTTTGTTTATTTTTTTGTTTAAGCGGAATAGCCCAAGCATACTTAGAGAATCCATCAATGATGAGTAAAATATATTTGCAGTTGTTGTTAAATTGGGAGAAACTTTGCAAATCCATTAAATCTGCTTGCCAAAGATCATCGATATCTTTTAATATTACATGTCTTCGTGGGAAATTTATTCTTGCACTTCTATGAATTTCGTTTATAATTTCTCTTTTCACTTTGCTCATTCTTTCGACTATCACTTCTGAATTACAAAATTAGACTAAGTAAAAGTTTATATGATAAACCCTTTTATTCTTCTATTACACCCGCTTCCTTTAGCTCTTCAATAATTGATAAAATTTCGTTATCGAGATTAGTATTACCTGCCGTTTTTGAAGCAATCAAAAGTTTAAGCCTGTCCACTAATTCATTAGGATCATCCCGATAAACAAGTTCAGTATTTTTTTTATATTTTTTAAGATATGGTAGACCAGCACCTCTTTTTTGCCTAGATTTTACATCTGTAGGTTCTTGTAAGCATTCTGAAAATAACGGTTTGATCACCTGAGAATATTTTAAACCTTTATCACCTTTAATCTGACCTGCAGGGTTAAAGTCTCTTTTATGAGCATTAGTTGTGAGGAGTATTTCTTTGTACACCAATTTATCTTTTAAATTGACCAAACTTAAATCAGGTTTTTTGCGAAGCAATAGTTCTTTTAGACCAGGTGTTATTTTATACTGTTTATTAGCTATACGAATGTTATACACTTTACCAGAGTTCTCATGAGTGGTAGATAAATTAACTATTGTATTTCCGATCATATGTTTGTTATTTTCACTACGTATACCAAATGGTATATTCATATCTTCGTATATTTCAATGATATCTTCTTTTTTCAACGACGCGTTATTATCTTTTTCTGATTCATTATCTCCTTCATCTTCCGAATAAAATTTTTCTACTGAGCTTGACTCATTAGATGATTCATGTTTGTACATATCATGATATTTATCACATAAAAATATTTTTGAACTTATATCAGTGTGTTTAATTTGGTCATCATAAGTATCTTCATTTTTAATTGTAGAAACTTGCTTGTTATCTACGATAGCATTAAGAGGGTCTGCAAGAGGCTTAAAAAAATACTTCAAATGAGTGTCGGTGTTAAACTCATAATCTTTCATTTGTTTCACTTTTTTCTTTATAGCGTTCGCAGACTTTATTAATTGATCTGTAATTTTGTGGTCCATTATACGACTTATACTGTGAAGCATTTATGCTCAAATGATATATGTTTTTCTGCACTCATAATTTATATAACTATTAATCACAATAAATAAAGTTGTCAAATGAGTGTCTATATCTGCCTTTGTTTAAGTCACAATCCTTATTAATTGTCAAAAAATCATAAGGATGTATCCAGATTTTAGAACACAGATCTTTGAACTTCGACCACTCTATGTCAGAACTAACATGTTCATTGTATATATGTTTCATGTTAACTTCATCTTGCTTGAAAATCATCAAAAAGTTAACATTGTCACGTAATAACTGCTTTGGTATTTTTGAATACGTTTGAGATAAATAAAAACAATCTATACCTCTGTGTCTGCCCATTGTAAAATAATTTCGTATATTAATTTGCTTTTCACAAACCACATCATCAAAAATAATAACAGAATTTGGTAATGCATCGTTAGGATGAATAACTTCGTCATCAGAATTAAATTTAAAAAGTCTTACTTCTGGCACTCTTTCTAAAATTTGTTTTAGAAAAATATATTTTGGCTGAAAGCTAGTCTTGGAATACAGGTAAACATTTTTAAACTTTAAACCATTTTCATGGATTAACAGACTAATCATGACGTTCGTTTTCCCACAATTTGAAGGGCCACATATTATACATCTTATATTATTCGGAAAAAGAACACTATGCTTTGCATGTAACTTATTTTCCTCTACATCAATATTTTTAACTTCTAATGACACTGGTTGCTTGACCCACTTCATGTTTGTATCTGTCAGAAAAATTAATATATTCTAGTATATATAATGCTTATCAGTGATAAAGAACGGTAAGTAATTATAACCCCAATAATCAGATCATAGTTCTTTTAGGTTTCGTCAAATAAGTTGACAAATAAATAAAATGGTAGTATATACGTATATAATATCTATACAGGTAATGTTGATCAAGAGTTACTAATAAAACAGCAAATTATAGAGTACAAGTAAATATGTATGTATTAAATAACAACATAATAATTTATTCTATTTATAATTATAATTATTGACAATTCTCATATTTAAATTTATCATATAATAAGTTTACAATTAATGTATAAAAATACTCGATTAACATATGTAATCACAATGACCCCAAGGTACAGTGTCTATTTGATTTCCCAGAACATGCCTTTTATCGTCTATCCTGTTTAAAACTACTTTATTTACTTCTTGCGAGAACAGCACATGCTTCATTGATTTTATCATATTCATCTTACGCTTTAATGTTAAATTTTTAAATAAAACATCTTTATAATTTGATGATTTTAAACGTCTTGTTACAGGCTTTGATATGCCTTTAGCCTTGTTTATTTGTGTATTTAATGATTTAATGCAATATAGCTTTGCTCTTAAGCCTGTAAATTCAGTAATTGGGTCACCTCCTAACTCATCTTTAAATAAACCAGGAATTTTTTCGTTCACCTTAGGAATAAAGTAATGATTATTAGTTCCAAAATTACTTGTATCAAATTCTGATATATTATCATACATGTCTTTATAAAAGTCTTCGGTCTGTATTAAATACAACAAACTATCAGTATCAGTGTAGCATAATTTAGCTTTGTCACCATATTTATTCTTTATGAAATTATAATGATAATTATATAGATGACACTTAGAGAATTCTAGCACCGCAAATCCAATATATATCGGTCTGTCTAAAACAAGTTTCATGGGACTCAATTGTACGGCTATAAAGTTTTCATTAAAGATAGAAACACTTTTTAAATTAGGTTTTGTAATTAATTTCTGTGCACCTACTATTTTATTCGTTGTATTCAAATCATCACTCCATTTAGTGACTAATTTAACCTCCACTTGCTTACGTTTATTTTCAATAGTTTTGCCAAATATTGAGTTATTTAAAAGCTTAAAAAAATCTCTTTCGAATGATGTTGAAGCTGCTTGTCGTAAGCTAGTATTTAAGTCTATATACTTTTTCAAAAAATATTCTTGTTTAAAATAAAGGATTCTATGAATTTTTTTTAAAACTAGACCATTTTTAAGACATGATTTTAAATGAACATAGTGAATAACGTAGTTATATTTATCATACAAATTTGCAATTAATTTTGGTGTTTTCCCTCCAATAGGTATGAATTTCTCGGGAGCAAAAGGCAAGTCGCTATGTAAATTATGTAAATGATCTGGATACGCTAAATCTACTTCTAAAATGTAACCGTACTCGCCATTATCCGGAACATCAAACAAATTAAAATTTTTGATATCATTATTTTTCATAAATTTAAACTCTGATATTGGTAATTTTTTAGTCATAGCATATCCATAAAGATTATTACAGTCTAAATATATCAAATATGTTGATGGTTTAGAACTATCGAAATAAGGTAAATAAATGTTATTGGCTTCAGCATATCGATGAGAGCACTGCGCTAATCCTCCACGTATTCCTTTTTCCAGCATTTTATAAATGTCTAAATCATTAATCAATTCCAACTGAACACCTGTGTAAAGGAGCATAGCATCCCAACTTAATCCAGGTGAAGTCACATAATACGCTGGATCGAGTTTGTAGTGCTGCAGACAAATATTTCTAAAATTTTCAAATATGTCACATAATAATAGTACGTCACACTTTAAATACAAGTCAGTATATTCACCAAGAGAACTAATTTCAAAACATTTCCACACAGTTTGGGCACGTTGATATTCAGTATCTGTTATATGTTTCATCTGTAAAGTGTTATAAAAATGATTCTTTGCTGGAAGTTGTGTTTCATCATATGTTTGCCATGAACAAATGTACTCATACGGATATACGCCTTTGCTTCGCAGTAAATTTAATTGGCTTTTATCTGGGAAATGTGATGATAAATGAATAAAATCGTTCTCCGTTAAACTTTTACTCAAATTGTCAATACTTGAACTAAGAAATTGAAATGAATCTATAAATTTAATCTGTATAGGTTTACATCCTGTACCGGTTTTGATTATTTTAGTTATGCTTATATATTTTTCTTTCGTTTTTGGTATAATTTTTATCTCGCCATCATATTTCGATAATTCTGTTATAAATATATGAGAATCATAACCAGATAAGTTATGAAAGATAACAGGTATAAATGAACACACTCTATAAATTAAATTGCAATGTGAATGCGCCGCGCCTCTATACTCGGATGTAATATGATCATGATCACAAACTTTATCATCAAATAATAAATGATTACAGATATGGCATGAAGTTGCTTTGTTATAATTATCAGTTTGCTCTCTCGTCATAGATCTCATGGGTTTCTTAGTCATTAAAATTTTGTGAATTAACTTAGCTTCTTTAATTAATCTCTCAACAAACACTTTTACACAGTCAGGTCCTCTATATGTCACGAATTTGTTCAAGCTCCTATCATGTGAGCAACATACATAATATGCAAAACAAGACGGTTGATGTAGTTTATTTTTTATCGTACTTTTATCATTATTGTTTTCTTTATAATTTAATAGTATACTTTCAAAGTCAGCATAAATCACAAAGTTAATTTTTTGCTTTCGCTCATAATTTTTGAATTGTAATGTATTGTATTTATCAGGCAGTATGGTTAAAATTTTGGAACAACTATGAGAATGATACTTTTTTTCAGTAGTAAAAAATTGCAAACATGTTTCACATAAATGTATTTGACCTTTGTGACATGTAACTTGTCGTCGCACTAAACGCAAAAGGTTTTTTATCAAGCAATAATGACCTTTGTTTTGTTTTTCAAAATACAGTAAGTTAATATGTTTATCTTTCTTACAATTCGTTACATAAAGAGGGCCAGTTACAGTACAACGTTCATCTAATCCATAAATATTAATACTCAACTCACAATTATTCTTTTCAAACAATTTGATATCTTTAGGTAAAGGTGGAAATGAAATTCCTTGTATATTAAATATTGAACTTAAGTGTGGATAGGAGTTTGTTCTACAGACATTACTTTTTGCTGGAAATAATGCTGCAGCAATACTCCATAAAAAACAGTATTCATCATTATTGTGTATATTCAAACAACTCTTTGTGTTTTTAATAACTTTTGGTAGCTCTAAATAAGTACCACCTCGCATGGGGGAATATTTATTAATATTTATTTCTAAATGACTTATACAGACAAATGACCATCCAGATTCACAATGCTCAAATTCAGTAAGTTTTCTTTTAAATATTTCTATTTTATTTGAGAATAAATCATTAAAGTCAGTACTGCTGTATACAGTTTCATATTTCGTATTAAATGACTTGAGCTGCTGCTCATTTAATTGTGGTAGTAAAAAGTAAGCAAACAGTTCGAAGTTAACTTTAATGCACGTATGTTCCAGTAATGATAACTCAATGATTTTCAAAACATCTTTTCGCTTATCACCCAAGAACGCCTCCAGTATGAGGTACTCGTCTTCTATTGATGGGTTTAAGCGGTAAGTCATAATTCTATTTTTAAATGCTGTAGCTACAATATCAACATTTTCAAACTCTGACTTTATTAAGGAATTCGATTTATGAATATTCGTTCTCTTATGATATCTGTATTTATGTCTGGGATCTTAATTCTGCATTTATCACAATGAATATACTTTGATAAAGAATTTGGCTCATAAACATTCGTATCGTATTCATTTTCTGGGATATCAATCTGGTATTTATAATTATTATTATCAGAATTTGCTGATGCCCCATCACTGGGGTGTGTAACTGGAAAAAGAACAATATTTTTATTGTATAGTTTAATTATTCGAATTAAATGCGGTTACAAAATAATATCTTAAAATAAACTCATTCTCTAAGTGTATAATGATCATAATTATATGGTATAGCATAGATCTCACAATGTAAACGATTTTTAAGACTATTGATAAGAGCTTATAAAAGTAGGAGCACATTTTTTAAACTCCTTCCTAGCGCTTGTTATATAAGCATTTAGGTGATGCCAGGACTCTGAATCCTCATCGCATTTGTTTTTAATGGTGATTACTGAGTGCCGCCACCTATTTACTGGTTGGACCCGCTCTATTTCATCGCATTTGTATACTTTGAGTTCTATATAGAACTCACCTCTTTTTTGCTCGTTAATTTGTCGTGAAAATCCGTTCGCTAGTCTCCTCGTGATGTATGAGTATATCGGGGGAGTATTTTTGTCCGCAACAACATCAATTTTATCATCGTCACTGTCGCTCCCAAACAACTCGCGAGCCGTTGACTTGGTGACAGGAGTGATTGGGTGAATGGTTGGCTTAGTTTTCTTACCCGTAGATGGGTGGGAGCTGCTCGCCGACGAATGCTTGCGCTTTTTGTTCTCCTTTGGCTTGGTTTTCACAGGTGCATGCTCCCCGTCTGCCGATTCGTCCTCCGAAGGGAAAATATGGTCAGCCGTGTTCTTGGACCTGTAATAAATAAAAACAATGAATTAGTACATTAACAATTAAATTGGTTTTAATTATGTAGACAACACTAAGTGCATGAATTTATTACTTGAATGAATGAATATTAAAAATTATGAATCACTGAACACCTTTAATATTTATAGATGATAGACTCGCTAACTTAACTGAATTATTGAAGAGGTTAATACATGAATGATCGAATAGTGACAGGTGGATAACAAATTTACTACATTTCTTATCCACTCTACTTATTCTTTCTTGTTACTAATAAGAAACTTTAACAGATAACACGAAGTATATTGAAAGGTGAGTAGATACTTACATTTTAGAAGATTGACGTTCTTTGGTAGTGTAAAAACTGTAAGATGTCACTCCTCCTAGCTGAAGTGTTGATGTGATCCAGCTTCTGCAGGATGCACTCTTAAATAGTGGTAAATCTACGTCACGATATCCCATATATGGAATAGGGACACGCGTTACTAAAATGCTTTATCAGCCCTAACACCAAATATGTAATCGTTTACGTTGTAGAAAAATATCTTGCTAAAATATAAACATCAAGATAATGCAATTTGAACTAATCTTCATCATATAAGATACCTACCTACCTATGTAAATTCGCTAAGTTGGTGGGTGGTCCGGTTCATATGTCTATAAGGCCCCTTCTTAACTAGACGGCTTTCCGCTTGGTCTAGGCACGGTTTAAAACCGTGTCTACGTCCGGTTGTTAGTTAGGTATGAGATACTATAGAGGTTTGTTAACGACACCGGTTCGTGAAGAACCCGGCACGGCGCCGGCCCGGTTAGAAATTTTCTCGTTAACAGGGGCCTTAGGTTGCGCTCTGGGTGATGCCACTTTCTGTGTGTTGACTTTTAAGTCACCAGTTCATAGATAGCGATGCAGTGTGGTAGCGTTGCGGTGACGTTTGTATTGTTCAAATCTGTATTAGCGCGGTCATACATGATGTGGACACAGAATAATAATAGCGTTTTTAGGCGGATTTCTATGAAGTTAAACTAGTGTATCGTATCTATCCAGGCACTCCCTAACATTTAAACGTCACAGCGACGCTATCGCACCGCACCGCTGTCTATTTACCAGTGGCTTTATATTATGGAATGCATTCAATTGTAATCTGAAACTGTAGAGCATCGTATTGTCTCGAATATATAAAGTACACTTACATGTGTGTACTAAATTTTTTCACAGCAATTTTGAACTTTATAGTCATTCAAAATTATTTATTAGAATCCTATAAAAAGGATAAATTATCTTGAAAATTCAAATATTATTTAGTTTCCTACCATCAAGCGCCAGTAATCAACGAGTAATAACTATGTCGGTGAGTATTAATTTAATTATTTTATTTTATATTTAATTTTATTGCAAAGTTTAACTTGATTTAATGACAGAGCCAAGCATTAGATTATTGACTTGAATAGTGGAATGCTTGCAATAAATAATTATAATGTATTTTACGCTCAATTCCATCACTCCTCCATCACACGAATTTAAAATATTATGTAGACCTTTTATGAGATATAGGGTAGCTTTTTTATTTTTTAAACTAAGTTATTATTAAAGTTTTAGTTTAAACAAACCACGAGAATAGTTACGTTGGTAGAGTGGTTGATAAGTGGTGCTATTTGTCAAAGGGCTTGGGTTCCGTTTTCTAGCCAAGTTAGAAGCCAGCAATTAGGTACACACGGCTACATATCAAGCTATACATTTTCCGTACAGTGAGAGGTCTGCTTATACTATATGCAGCCGTGTGTGGAAATATATTATTTGATAATAGGTACTATTGTTTGAACGCTTTGTTAAACTTTATTCATGAAGTGCAAAGAAAATAAAAAATAATGTATTCTGTTTCAGATACCGAGTTGGGTTTATTCACCGACTTCACCTCAGTTAATGATAGAACATGATGTGATTGATAAAGTCGTAAATTATTTGGATGAGGAAGAACAACAACGAAACCCATTTGCTTCAAATACAAATACAAATAATAATAAGGAGTTGATAAGTTTTTACAAAACGGTTTCGACCGGTGGTACAAAAGTTATACGGATCGAAATTTACGATGCAAACCAATTCGAAAGTAATTCTATGTGCCAGTGCAGTGCCGAAATATGTGTTCAGCATATTGTGAAGAGCATTGACACTGATAACATCTACCTACGTGTCAAAGACATGCTACCGTATTTAAACAATACTTTTTATCAATCCTTGTAAAAGAAAAAACGGATCACCTAGAAGCACCTGGATCCTTAATTCCTACTTATTTTGTTTAATTAATTGTAATTATTTTATTTCTTTTATTTGTAATTATATGAAGTAATAAATACTTGTTTATTCATTGCAATAACGTAGTTTCATTACAGAAGCTGTAAAACTAAATCACCTGTAAGACTCTAAGTATATTTTCATTACTTTAACGTAATTCACCAAATAATATTCATTTGAAAAAATCTGCTAGTCATTAAAGCAAACATTGTGGTATAAATATCACGTAGCAACAATGCTCGTCCATTTGTGAGATCACAGCTGCATTGAGCAGATCAAGTATCTAATTTTTGCTAAGTAATAAAATAATATCAGATACTCGAAACCAAACACACATGTAAAAGACCGAGTTTAATGAATATAAAAATAATCAATTAGAAAGTATGAAATAATATTTGAATGTTGATGTAATGAATGATAGAAATTGTGATTGACTGATTGTCTAGTTCACAAAATATTGATCGATTGACTGATTGTTTACTTGACACAAGTGTAATTGGGGTTCCTGGATCTCTGATCCAGGAACCCCAATTATACACTACTTCTACCGATTAACATTTGAGTTAAAAATACTACAATGTCAATAAGAAAAAACAATAGGTCTTAACAATACTATCTTAAATATTTCCACGACAGTTACCTGTTAGAATGTGATGGTATCTTTCGTGTAATAGGTAGTATGTAGGTACCCATCAACCTACATACTGTATTTGTATTCTCGCCAGTTAATATTATTCTATTTTATTCAAATTTCGGCCACGCAAAGAGTAAATAAATAATATACTTAGCCCAAACAGAGCCTTAAACAGAAACATAACTATAAAAGCGAACATTAAATAATACTTGATTTCCCACGATAAGCTTCTTGAAAAAAGCCTTAAAAAAGACAACATTTGACAAGCATCTCTATAGTGTATTTTGCATTGCAAAAACCGCAATAAAATGTTCCAGAAAACAGGGATGTTGTACCATTGTAAAATACTGCAGCTACCGCAATAAACTTTCAACGTTATTACTGAAATATTAAAGTTATGGGCGTCGGTAATGCGAAGTTTGTCAATCTTGAAGTTCGTTGTAAGATTTATTTGGGCTGTAAAGTAATGCGAATGATTGTCACGTGCACAGAATGGGGAGTAGGAACTGTGATATGTTGTGAACAATAAAATGGCGACTAAAACAAATCTCACATATCACTAAGGCCGTGCGCGCATTGCGTTGCGTTTTGGAAACGCGTGTGAAGTATGGAGTGTCATAGAAGTGCGCGCACTGCGGTGGAATAAACGCGTGCGGTAGAGTCACCGGTGGCCCCCCGCTGCAAAATTGCGGTGAGTCTACCGCAAATATTTTGTATCGCACAGGAATGTATGTAGTACCGCGCACTGCGGTGAAAAAAACGCACGTTTTGTCTGATAATGTTGCCATACATAGAGGTTTCTTTGTATTTATACATATATTTGATGTGTGATACAGATTAGCACTCGATACAGATTTTTATTTAAATTTCACACTGTATTGATAAAATTAACTGTTACATACGGCCTTATATCTGTGGCCCTAGTGAAAAAGGATCTAAGTCCAAAAATGCAACTTTACAGGAGACGCAAAAAACACTCCGCGCGCTAAAATTGCGAGTTTGACCTCGTATAACATTTAATGCGCTACCAAATGAAATACATGCGATGTCTTTTATAGGTAAACAATTTATGCTCTTTATTATTATTGAGTTATTTTTTATGTCAAGTTAATAGTTTTTAAGATAGTGACTTATACCAACCATAAAATGAATTCCTTGTGGGTATAAAATAAGTTATACCCCTTCTCCCATAAATTAAATAATAATTTACACAGGTGAAAAGGGAGACGCATTTGGAATGATTTTGTGATAACTAAGTAATGTAAAAAAATATTTAATATTTTACTATATGAAAAACATGTGTTTTTTACGTAAATTTCATTAACGCTAAAAACATATTAGAAAAATCGCAAAAAAATATCTTGACGCCTTTTTCACAAAGGTATTATACGTGACGTATGGTACATTAAGACTTGTTCTAACATTTTTTACGACTTACATCCATTATTTAAATAAAAATAAAACAAAACAAATTATTTTACGATTCTATTTTTAATTAAAAATCAATAGACCTACATCTTTTCATGCATAAGTTGAAAATACTAAAAAAAACAAAAATTTCACAAAAATATATTCTAATAAATCAAAAATATTAGAAAATCTTATTTTAAGTTATCTTCGCTGTCATTTAGAAGAGGATGTTGATCTTTAATATCATTATCACATAATAAATTGGTATAAAAGGATCTGACAGTGGGGTTTATTAGTGGAAGCAGATAAAGTAAGTTTCGCTTTTTCTCATTACAAATTGCAATGAGCCCATCGTATGACTTGGGTATACATTAAATTTCAATAACACTTGAGAGCGGTGACTTTCCTTTGGTTTTCTTTGCAAATTAACTATGTTCCAATCATCTACGTCATGCATCTTGTAATAAAATTGAGGAAATTCCCCTTTTTTATACCTAAAAGCTGCACACTCCGATAAGTTAAACTTCTTTTTATTTTCATCAATTTTCTTTTGATGTAATGGCCCTATTAAATAACAAGCAAATCAAGAAATAATTCAGAGTGCATTTCTATAACAGTGAATGGTATTTTTTACTACATTTTCGGACAAGTTGATACCAATCCCGGGAATGATGAATATCCATTTGAGTTTTTTTCTTGGCCTTTTCAATTAACGCATTATCTCCGTCACAATCCATGTGAGTATGTACTAAAAAATTATGCGTTGTGATTTCCATAGTTGTATTATTACGCATAGCTAAAAAGAACATACCTAAATAAAAACATTCACGTTGTATAACGTGAATATTTTTATTTTGGCCACAGTAGGAGTCAGAATAAAATACAAGATGCTTTATATCAGCAGGTACGCAGTTCATTATGTAGTAATATAAACACGAAGCTATATGATTTGCCCCTCTGCCACCAATTCCTTCATGCCATATAAAACAATATGACTTATTAGGTAGAAGTACAGTTCCGTAACATCAAATTATATGTCCATAATGGACGCTTCTAAAATGCAGCACCAGACTTAAGGTATGGGGTTGGCAAGCATTGCTGCAAATCAAATGATAAGACTACTGTATCCTTTTTTACAATTGAAAGCGCCTGGTCTTTAGATTTTTTATCATAAATAGTTTCTGCTCTACGTTGATACTCTATCAAAAGCTTTTCATTTTCTTCTTTCTCCACACCGTCACTATATTTAATTTTCGTATTTAAAGTGTCGCATTTCACACATGTATTAACATAAAGTGCTTTAAAAGATAGATTTTGGGCCCTGAAAACCCATGAGTAGATCAATGAGTTATATCCTTTCTCACGCAAAATGAAAGCAATACGTAGGATATTATTATAATTGTATACAATTTCATTTAATAATTTCACAATAGCATACCACGTGATTACTGATCTCATTACAGTTATTTTTGATTTTTTTC
The DNA here is from genome assembly GCA_943138885.2 of Tholera decimalis. Taxonomy (NCBI): domain Eukaryota; kingdom Metazoa; phylum Arthropoda; class Insecta; order Lepidoptera; family Noctuidae; genus Tholera; species Tholera decimalis. The sequence continues at coordinate 26,866,941 of OW964571.2, read as the reverse complement.
CTTTTATTTTGGTGAAAACGGATTTACGTCTAGTAATATCATTACTCACTAAACCATTTCTAAGGAACAGGTGTTGTTGTATTGTTAAACACCAACCAAATTAAAACGTGGGTAATATATGTTAATTTAGATTAAAAAACACAAATTAAAAAATATGTTTTTCCTTATAAAAGAATACAAAAGTACTTAAACCCGACTTATGTCGTTTTTTTTTGGTGTCAGTTGGAGCCTTTTACACAAAGTAACTTTCCCTATTTTTGAAATAGCTTAAATCCGTTTTCACCAATCGATAGAGCATTTTTTTCTGATCACTTTGGTATACTTAACTCATTTTCGACAATTTTGGAGTTATACCCCTTTTCACTAGGGCCACAGATATATCATCCATATTAGTGATATGTGAGAACTTGTTGGCTTATGTTATTTTAATGAGTCCCCATTAAAATAACATAAGCTAACAAATTGTCACTACTTTACTATTTCCTAATTACAGTAACATCCGTATCACAACGTTTTGAAATCAAGAAAAATACGCGCCATATTTTTTTAAGAAAATACCCTCTATATTCAAAGTTGATTTTAGGAAATGCTTTTGAAATTGGAAGTTCGTTTTAATATAAAAAAAATTGCCCAAGTGCGAGTCAGACTCGCCCATGAAGGGTTCCGTAGTAACTATAATAATATAATATAATATGTATATTTATTTGACGAATAAAAAAAACCTTAAAAATTTCTTAAAACTCGCTTATTTACATTTTTACAACTACGCTAAATAACTTTGTTTTTCATAGTGTTTGTATGAATTACAAAGTTATATTTGCGGTTTTAGAAAATATGCTGTATCTCAAAAACTGCTAAACCGATTTCGTTCAAACCAATTTTGGTTGAAAGTTTACATTAAGATCTATAGACGTATATTTTTTTAGATTTTTCACTCCATTATTATAGAAGTTAGAGGGGGGGACACACATTTTACCACTTTGAAAGCTTATATCTTTTAAACGATTGACTTTATGGAAAAAGTGGTTTTAGAAACCCTTATATCATTTTTAAAGACCTGTCAATAGATACCACACACGCATAGGTTTCATGAAAAAAAATATTTTCAGTTCTAGTTCCATGTATGGGGACCCCCCTTTATTTTTAATATTTTTAATTTTTTTCTTAAAATCGGAAAGCGGTTAACAGAATACATCTACCTACTAAGTTTCACATGTATAGTCTTAATAGTTTCGGAATAAAATGGCTGTGACATACGGACGGACGGACAGACAGACAGACGGACAGACATATCGAAACTATAAGGGTTCCGTTTTTTGCCATTCGGCTACGGAACCCTAAAAACATCCAAAGGTTGTCTGTAAAAGATCGCTTTTTTGAACAGAACTGACGTAGGCATGTTCCATACGATTCTAGCCCAATCAAATGGCGACGCGACGCTGCAAAGGATTTGTTTGAATTCATGGCCCACATATTGTGAAGGTATAGTTGTTCAAGATACGATGGGACTGACATACGCAATCCGTAAAAGTCCCTAAAAATAAATAAAGAGAAAAAAGATCGCTTTTAGCGAGACCCTATCTTGCAACATTCATCACGGTCGAAATTCCTGGAATTGATTTACCAACTTGTGCATTGTTCGTCGCTTTTTACTTTGTTTGGAATAAAAGGTTTCGTATGTTTTCTAGGGAAGGGAAGGACAGATATGAGAATGAGAGAACCAAATCTCTTCAGAATAAATGAAACGTCATGGATGAGTTGAGTCCGTAAATGTGTCACATTCTACCATCCATCGGCACCCTTGTTTCGAAAACCACGTGAATCCGTAAATCCCAACTATTTGTAGATTTTTCATTACCAGAAGATCTACAAAATCTTGCAACAGTCCTATGTGGTCCAAAGTCCACAGCGCATCGGATTCCACGCAGGCCTGAAAGATCAGTCAGCAGTGAAGGGGCCTGATAAGGCCTACCGACGTTGCAGAAATGTTCTAATGAAAGCTCCGGGACGCAAAGGTAACTTGAACAAACACTCTCTTCCGCTCCACCCAAAACGGTAGAAGTTATTAGATCGCCTTTTCGCCAAAAAAAAATCTAATTAATTGGAACCTACGTTGTTACCCACAGTTCACCCGGTGCGTGTAAAATTACGAACTATTAACGCTTTTTAGTAGGTCAGTTTGTAATTAATCTAGTTACAAAAGCCAAAATGTCAACTACTTATCACCTTTTACAAAATATTGCTTTTCCCAATGCAGTGCCGGTGCCGTTAATTTTTGAGGAGTTCTGGTATTTTACCATCAGCTCTACGATAAAGTGCTTCACATCCATATTCAAGTAATCGATCGCAATCCACAAAATACTTATTATTGAGTAGTTTCGGTGGCTATCTGTGGTTTTCATCATCAGTTATACTTCCCCAAATGGTGCTTTTCGAGAGCAACTGCACAAGTTACTATAAGAAATACCCAAAACGCTATAGGTGTGCCTATAATATTTAAAGAGTTCCCTCGATTTCTCCATGATTCCATCATCAGATTCTAACGTGATGACAATGGGACCAACTAGAAAGTATACTCTTTCAAACTAAAAAAGAATTTTCCAAATCGGTATTGCCGTCTTTGAGTTATGATGTAACATACATAAAAAAAGAAAAAAAAGGGGTTCAAGACGAATTGAGAAACTCCTCCTTTTTTTGAAGTCGGTTAAACAAAGAATTTTCCAAATCGGTTCGTAAATGACGAAGTTATGCGCGAACAAAAAACGCAATGCAGAGTAAACGAAAAGATCGTCAATGTAGATTATTTTAGACTTTTGTTGATTTTTCAGTAACGGCTTGTCCACTTTCGATAAAATTTTCATGGGACTATTTCGGAAGTATACCCTTTCCAACAAAAAAAAAAATCAAATCGGTTGTCAAAAGATGGAGTTATGCCTGGACAAATATTAAAAAATACAAACATCCGAATTGAGAACCTCCTCCTTTTTTAGAAGTCGGTTAAAAATTGTGAAACTGTTTGTTATTCTCAATTAAGTAACATATCAGTACGACAATAAATAGAACACGATCACTGTAAGTTTCAGAGCCCAAAACTTTGATAAATAGTCCCTAAAGTTAGCTAAGTATTTGCCGAAGTCTACCCGGCAGGGTTATAAGGATCCGCTTTCACGCTGTCGTTTACAAAGGACTAATATAAGGGGAGGTGTGGCGGCTCGGATACATGATAGGTGAAATGGATTTGATACATAGCGGGTATGTTTTTAACATAAAAAAGAATCAAATCAGATCTCTGATACTAGTGTAGCTCATGGGTAAATGCCGCAAATAATAGCCGCACGGGACCATCTTTGAAGTTATACGACGACGATTGTGGCTAGTTCGTACATATGTACATGGGTCAATCAATCATCACTCGGTTGCATTCTCGGTTGCCAACAATTTCCTTTTAAACTTATGATTTTTCCTTTGTTTTTCTTCTCGCGATTTTAAAGATCTCATTATATTTATATATTTTATGTTCTTAGTTAGTTTTTCCGTTTTAATGAGTATTTTTAGTACACTAATATACCTCCCCCCCCACCATTTTAAATAAAGCTCGTAAAGTCCTTCCAAAGGTTGTCTGGATTCATGATTACAATGTCACTTCAAAGCTGGAGGGAGGGGATGTCTACTTCACATAACCAATAACCATTACGACAATTTATTTAGCTACAACAGACTAATATAAAAATAGCTCTTCTAGAAATAATTTTTAAATTCACACAAAAATATGATAAATATTGAAGACAGCCACAATAAAAGACAACTAACCCTTTTCAGAACCGTAGCAAAAGTACATAAAAATGTATACACTGGAATAAGATTAAAGCTGATTCCCACAAGTACCTATTTATAACGCTAGATGAGCAGTGACTGACATGGATATGAGATAATATTGTAAAAGGGTTCAGTAATACATTTTAAAAACGTAATTGTATAGAAGAGCAGTGGTGGCCCAGTGGTTACTCATCAACGGACCGACCTCGGCGAGCGTTGCTTTGCCTTGGAGATCGAACCGTGCGACTGTTATTCAAATCAAATCAAATATATGTATTTTATTTGACACAGGCCTAGAGGCGTACAGCTACAAAACGTCAGAAGCTAGTGCACGGTTCAAATTGGTCGTGTCGTATGGAGAACAACCGGCAAGGAACTCCATGGGTACTTTTTCAAAACATACATAATTCATTTTCAAAATTTTTCCATTGTGTAGTTTTTATAAGTATGAGCCTGAATGTCATAGTACTATGTAATTAGTAATCAAAAATGAATCTACAGAGTCTTAAGTGTTTTCGCATTCATATTATAAATAAGCTTAATATTATTAAGCCTAATTGAACTAATGAACATGAAAAATAAAACGATAGTATCCATTATAAGGAACCATTCGTGTCATGTAACTATCACAAGAAGCACACACCATTTCTTTTCATAAAAATGTATCTACATGTGAAAAGAAAACGATTTTGAAGCCTTAGATATATAAAGAAATAGCCCGTTTGAGTCATATCACGTAAGTTATAAGATATTTCGGCTTTTCCAATATACTGTTCTAGGATAAAAGATATGCTTCGTTCTGTTTACGTTAGTTTGTAGCGTAGAATTTCTTTATCAACCTCGTTATTTATTTCGTAAGATAATTTGGAAAATGTGTGTTTGATATATTTTGTTTGGAAATACGTGGGTTCTTAATGTAACATAAATAACGTCTATATAGTGTGTCTGGAGATAGATAGGGGTACATATTCGGCCATCAGTCATGCTCTCAAATTTTGCATGGGGGTTACAGTATATAGTATATAGTACGTAGATGCTTGCTAAGACGGGATTTTCCGAAATTCCCACGGGATCGGGATTTACACTGGAAAAACTTCCCACTTTTTTATTACTGATGAGCCCACTTTTGAACTCGATCTCGCCTGATGGTAAGCGATAGATGAGGACTAAGATGGGACGAGTGAGCTCAAAAGTTCCCTATTTACTCGTGCTTTAAAGTCTGAAAGGTAATAAGTGGCAGGGAACACAGAAGTCGGCAGAGAATTCCACAGCTTGGCTGTGCGCACAATAAATGTGGAGGATAAGCGCTTGGTACGACAAGACAGTATATCAACCAAGTGTGGGTGGTACCAAGCCGTGCGTCTGGTGGACCGGTAGTGAAAGGGAGATGGAGGAATCAGGTCATGGAGCTCCTGCGCACACTCCCCGAAGTTCAATTTGTAGAAAACCGACAGGAAGGAACGGTTCACCGATGAGCCAGGCTATGAAGCTTGTCCACCAGCAGCTCGTCGCCTATAAGCCTTTTAGCTCTGCGCTCGATCGAGTCCAATGCAGCAAGTTAGTACCTACTTTGCAGAGCCATCCCACAAGTGGCTGCAATACTCCACGGAGGAACGGACCTGTGCTTTATACAGATTTAGAAGCTGTCCAGGTGTGAAGTACCGCCTCACCTTGTGTAGGATTCCCAGCTTTTTTGCTGCAGTCTGAGCTTTGGACTCGATGGTTGAGTCGAAGTTGAGGTCTGATGTCAACTCCATGCCTAACTACTTGCTGTTTCAGAGAACCCCACGATCTGTGAAATACCACTTCCCTGGAATGGAAGGGCAACTGAAGAAACTGGCTGGGCTTTTAGTCAGTAGAAGTCTGATACTGTCTTTCATTCGACCCAGAGCGGGAGGAGTCATATATTCGTCCAAAGGTTGTCTATAAAAGATCGCTTTTAGCGATAAGACCGCCCATTGTATCATCTTAAAACGGGATATTTACCATGTGTATCTTTTGTTACGAGTTTCTGACATTTCGGCACTGTTCCGTCCGTGATTATGGCACCATTGTAACACCCTTTGTAGTTTTAAGTCCTTATTTAATTTCTGTTATGGTGTACAATAAAGAGTAAATCTATCTATCTATCTATGGTGCTTGCAAAAGTGTCGAAATATCAGAAACTCGAAATAATAGATTCGATGTACATTCGATTCGTTACCTACCTAGTTGAGCTACAAAAAGGATAGCAATCACATTAATATCAATATTGACGGTAGATTGCATAATCAGGTATTTTACAAAATAGCTCAGTAAACCAACGTTGAGCTTAATTGCCATTGAACTATGTATTGAGACTATTTGTGAAGTTTAGACGTAACGCAAACTGGCGCATCTACAGCTATGTCCCAACTAGCACAAATGGGCTGCATAAGGGCTTTGGAGCGTATCCGATTATTACTTATGGTAATAGACGTAAGCGCTAGAGCGTCTACTACAGACTTAAAGCAGCCGCTTTAGCGCTATTTGGGCACCATTTTATGCAACCTAAAGTTCCATTCAACCTGCACAACGGTTGCATAAAGGGTTCCTTAATAGCTATAACGATTTATTAACGCTATACTAAAGCTCTCATAGCGCTACTTTTGAATGATTTTGAACTACTTTGAACGAATGAATTGATTATAGTTCTTTATTGTATGTCTTCAGTTGACATTACTTGTAATATTTTGGTAAAGTGTTTTCGTCGCCATCATGAAAATAAAACAAAAAGAAGTAAAAGTTTGTATTCTGTATTAGCAAGATATATAAAGATACTTAAAACGCTGTCCAGTTTACTGTAGATATATAAGATATTTTTCTCGTAATTTTAACGCGCTTTTATGATATTTCAAAAATTAACAAAAGATATGTGATATTTTTTATTTGTTATACAGAATAAATTTTATTTCCGTATTTTTACGTGTCGATAACTTATTATTTGCAAGTGGCCGATTGTTTACCGGTATATTTAATGCACATTTAACTGAAAAATCAATGTATATCAACTCAATTTTGCAAGTGAATTATAAGTTTTCTTAAAAAATCATGGCGTCATTGTAATGTAGTCATAACCTGCAGTTTTAGCTCTAATAACTCCCTTTTGAGAATCATAGCGCTAATTTTCACCCTTCTAACGCTTCCAGTGATTTTTGTTCCCCTAGTGCAACTCACAGCCACAAAAAGCTCCTATTTTCTTGTTTTTGAGGTTATAAGATGTAGTTACGTACTTATTCGTTTAGTATCCATTTTTATTGTTTAGTGTTTAGTGTTTTTAAATGTTTTATGATAGTTACAAAAGCGGCTGTAAAATGGCGAATGGATTGAGCCTGAAAGGAATGACTATTGCTACTAAAGGCCTTAGTTACACTGATGATTTTTTTGTAACTATAGTATGCATAAGAGTTTCTATTATTTCTATAATGAAACTTATAGTAGTATAATAGTGGTTATTATAACTATAACCTATAAAAGTTACAATGGAAACCACTGAACAGCTGTGAGTGGCAGAATGACCTTCGTAACTCTCATATAAAGGTGTAAGTGGTAAATGAGTTCTACCGTGGACTACTGTGAAGGCTAGGGTAGTATTTGATTCAGCTTATATCACCTTAAGTAACTTTTATAGCTATAGACGTTTACGGATGCAGATATGCAACTTTGAACTGCTTTTTGAACCCTTAAAGCGCTATTTTACAGCCGAAAGTAACAAAATAGGCTGCAATTTCCACTAATGTGCTCGTTGGGGTATAACGGATCTGTTTTGTAAAATAGCTATTTTAAAACAGTGATGCAAGACAGCTCATTATGCAAATTTTTAGCGAACTAAAAATCTTAAGAATGATTTTTTATAGAGGTAGGGTTGCCATCTGTCCGGGTTTTCCCGGATTTGTCCTAGTTTGGAGAGCGTCCGGGGGCGTCCGGGGGGATTTTCCCAATAAGCGTCCAGGTAAAACCCGAACACACATTGGTCTTACGGGTACCAAAAAGCACGATCTCTATTATTATTTTCCTATGGTATTTCATCTCATTGTTTATGTTCCGTTGATTAAATGGAAAGGAAGAGACTGTTATTAAAAACGTTCTAAAGCTCTACAATGTTATCACTTTATCAATAAATAAAAACCATAATTAAACATAGTTGTTTTTAGTTCAAAAATATATTTTTCTACGGTGTCCGGGGAAAAACTGTGATTTTACCCAAATGTCCGGGGTTTATAAGTCTTTGTCTGGGGCCGGCAAATTTGGTGATGGCAACCCTATACATATACAGGTCAAACGCGAGCCTAAACGCAATTTAAAAAACTACTTTAGTATACTATGACGCCTTGTCCAAGACTAGGCCAAGCCAACATAGTACCAAACGTTGAAAGACATAGACGTTTCTTCTGAATAAATCTACAGGATGATTGTAACGTACGGAAATAAATATGTATGTACCTACACACAGCAGTGACTCCGTCAGACTGCAGACAACGAGTTTAATGCACGAATTACCGGCCAACGTACGTAATTATAGAAAACTTTCATCGACGAGCTGAAATTTTTAACAGTTCCAACAGAATCTTTTTACGGAGCGAATAAGAATTTAGAGAATTTAGAAAATTTCCGCAAAATTACAGTTAAAAATAGCCAAACTGGCACTTACTTTGATTAATAAGTTAAGAGTATTTTACCTTACTAATGAAGTTTAACCATAGACTTTTAAGCAGGCATATAAAAATAGGAAATTAAAGTGAAACTATATAAGTTTAATCGAAGATCCCTCAAGTAAATTCAAATTACACAAAAAATACATTACGGGCGCCTTCTTTGTCTTTGAATAAATATTTTCTATAATATTCCTGTTAGGTTTCATGTTCACTATATAAGTACAGATTGTAATAGCTATGTTTGAAGTTATACAGAAGAAAACCTAGTATAAATAGAACCATGTTTTGAAATTGCACAGGCAGGCAGAACAAACGTGATTTTTTTGCTTGTTTTTGCTCGATATTGATAACGGCAACAGGTAGACGCTTAAAATATTCACAGAATATTATTCACTTTAAAAATAAATAATAAAATTTTAAATAATTGCACTTTCTCGGTTTTTGTACGTTGGCGCAGATGTTGAACGACTGGCTACTGCACTGCTTTTCAGGTTCAAGTCCCGCACGTAACAATAATTTATTTTGTATGTAGCTTTATATGTTTGGAAACTCACCTAAGATATAGGAAACTCCTTAGTGATGGGCAACGTATTAAAAAAAAAACTATTCCTTCTTTTACATGGAAAGACATGTTACATAGAAAAGAAATAAATGTTACGTTCCCACTGTCGGGAAACTGGCCTCCTCTCTGGGCCGCATTTCACAACGCAGGCCCAATCCGGGTTTGTAGATGTATGCGACATCTACAAACCCGGATTTCGGTGCTAAGATATACTGGTTGCTTCACGATATTTTCCTTCATCGTTTTTAGAGCAGTGGAAAAGATCTAAACACAAAGAAATGTGTCTGCCTGGGTTTGGAACTTTGGAGCCACAATCTACAACTCATAAGCCGTGCCAGTATCCACGATGCCACCATTTGCTCACTTGTTCAGCTCAGTAATCATTAAAAGATACTATGCTCCGACTAAGCACGTAATACATTAACACCACTTTACTCTGTCATAACCGTATTTCCTGTGTGAATAAACATAAATTAGAAACACAAACATTGAATTCACCCTCGTCGGTCTTTACTAGGTTAAGTCTGTATGTGACCGATATTCCTTTCAGGCGATATTGCCCCCCTTGCTTTTACGAGACTTGTTTTCGTAAATGCTACTCTAATTTCTCTGAGCTGTAAGGACCGTCATAGATGTTGATCTTTAAGGTTAGGCAACAGGTATCGAGGTCGGTCGATCGATCTTTACAAATCGAGAGTCCTCCGTTGGTCCCGGCTATCATTTATACATCTAGCAATCGTTACGGGTATTCAAAACCAGATAATATGAAATCATACTAGCCAAGGGATGATGATACCTCAACGTGAACTTATATGCTAAAATTTAACAGACGGTCCCTTTTTATGTTTGCAGTAGGTACTCTCTTTTCTGGTCGGTTGGTAGGCCACTAATTCTTCGACCGACCGAGATTAACTGCATCAGCTTAGGTTGTTGCTAATAATAAATACGACGTTTGTTAGACTCTGTACAGACAGTAATGATGTAGACGCGCTATTTTGTAGATTAGATTCAATAACATTACCTAATGTATTATGGTTATTTTAGGACATACAACTTTTTGTAGGTCGTGGGTTCGAATCCAAGCAGGCACGGTACTTAGAGTAAAATTCTACATCGCTACTGCTCGTTTAACAGTGGAGGAAAACATCGTGTGGAAATCGGCATAACGTAGAACCGAAAATCTGAAGATATGCGATGTAGAGCGGAGGTCTGTGTCTCCCTTCCTTTCTTTTTGGGGGCAACCTTCAAACGGCGCTTGGTCTTTGGGATAAAACCAAGAAGTGAGGGACCATAACCTTACCAAAACTACCCCGTTATTTTAGTTATTCTTCGATTTTTGTCAAGCGAAACATTATTCGCACTTGAGGACTTAAATTCCACAGTGACGTCACATGCAATAAATGCTGTCTCACTGTTCACCTCTTTCTCTATATAACAATATAAACTAAAAAATATGTAGATTTAGGAATTGACTATTTAAACATTATTCAATAAAATTTTATCTAAATATTTGTTGGTTAAAATGTAACATTTATAAAATTAGATTACAGAAAAGCAATACTCTGTACCAGTGCCATCTACAGATGCAATGATAGGCAGTAGCTGGATACGAGATAGTAACTCTTAGGAGATATCATAGATAGCGTGGTATATATATATATATATCCAGTGTAAGAATTTATGTTAAGGTTTAGGTAAATATTAATGATGAAATATAATAATAAAGGAAAGTTAAAATAAGGTATTCGCCTTATGCATAGAATGTGTGCATACAATTTAATAAAATTATATGCTGAGAGAATCCAATTAGTAATTGTCTTGTGCCATAGACAATGATAGATAGTTAGCTGTCAAATGAGGCCGGACTTTCTTTTTGGTCTAAGACAACGGAGATATCGGAAGCGTTTAAGACTTTTTTTTTTTTCGTGGTAAAATTATCAAATAAGTCCTCCCGCCCCGGGCAGGGTGGGAGGGACTGTCAGACTTTTACTGACTAAAATCCACGGTGTTCCTTCAATAACCCTTTACGTACCGGTGCCACGGTAACGGGATGAGTCCCACGACCCCGGCAGGTTTCGGCCCTCTGCAAAGGGGGCCTCGTCATGTTGCTGACGCTCTTTGAGGCGCGCGTGGAACACGACGCGCCGTCGACCCGGGCATGGTCCATGGTCGGACAGCGAGTTGCCCTTTACTCGCTGTCCGCATGCCCGCGCCTACGGTGGCCGGAGATCGTCAGCCGACGTCCGACGCCGTGGGCGTCTACCACTGCGGCTGGGCTGGAGGGAGGACGCCATCCTCTCCCTCACGCGGCCCGCCTCCTCCTTCGGAAGCATGAATGCTTCGCAGAAGGAGGCGACCGCTTCCCACTCCCTCTCGCCCCGCAGCATGGCCTCGACCAATGCCGGGCGTGAGAGATCTCCGCCTATCGCCGCCGTGAGGACACGTCGGTGCTCTGCCCAGGCGGGGCAGTCTTGCACCGTGTGCTCTACGGTGTCCTCAGGGCGACCCTCGCAGTGGTGACACCCAGGCGTTTCCTCCTTTCCCATCAGACACAGGTACCTCCCGAAACTTCCGTGTCCGGTGAGGACCTGCGTCATGCGGTAGGTCAGGACGCCGTGACGCCGATCTAGCCACTCCTCAAAGAGGGGTCTTACCGCCGCAATTGCGGCGTGCCCGAAGCGTTTAAGACTAAGATTGATTATTTTGGCGTAATAGCTCACTAATGACGAGACAAAGGCAGGGTACGAGGGTGAAATATAAAACCCAAGTAAGGCGACTGGAGAATATGCCGTGAGTAAAAAAAAGTTTCCCCGGTATTGAAATTAGGCCAAGTGCTAGATTTTACCGGCTTCCATTTTTTGCTAACGCGACAATTCTTTGTCTTGTTTTAGGGTCACATATTAGACTTAACCCTTTCAGACCGAGTGTGCACATTTGAGGACATAAAGTTTTTTGCCAACTAAATTACTAAAATAGCTTTTTATGTAGCAAAAGACGATTGTCATCGTTTGAGCACATTATTCTTAAATAAAAAAGTTACTAGTAGCGATATCTATTGCCACCTATGAGGTTTAATTCGCCGAGTTTGACCAGTGTTGTGTAAATTTTTGAAGTGAGAAGGTAAGTGATTTATTTTATTTCAAAATCTCAAGTTTTTGGTGTAAATACTGATGGCAAAAATAATTTTTAGTTATTAAGCGGTTTATACATGAATGATAATGTGTTCTGTATACAAATATCAAATGTTTTATACAATTAATGTCGTTAATTCGTTATGTCCACAAATCTGGACATGCGGTTTTAACTATAACTTTTTACGAAATATTCAATAGGGTGCAGTAGTTGAATAAAATGCATTTTTTTGATACCCACATGTTATTTTACGGTCATTTATTTTACAAAATATTCTCAGAAATGTATTTTACGTTTTCAGATAATTGTATTTCCAAAAATGTTCGATCCAGACGCCTTGGATGTTCTCGTAATGGAAATCTGTCGGACTTGGACTTATCTTCGGATGATGAGGATACGACTGCTTATAATTATGCCCAAAATACTAGACCTGTTCGATTAGGTGCCGATGTAGTGAACCAAAACCAAAGAGAGTACCAGCCACCTGACTCTGAAGACGAGGAAACTTCTGTCGATGACGAAGCAGAGCCAGACGTTGAGACAGCAAAGCCTTCGATTAGTGGAGAGGTTTTTGACTCTCTGATACCTAAACAGAACATAAAATGGAGACACAGAAAGCTAGAAAACACAGTACCCATAGATTGGTTTCCACCAATAGCTGTTGATACCTTTGTGCAAGCTCCAATTGATTACTACAACAAATATGATGATATGACAAATTTATATGCAGTACAATCAGGAAAACCCAGGTTTCGACCTACGACTGTTAATGAGTTAGAAATATTGTTTGGACTGCACATGGCCACAGGAGTATTCAACTATCCCGCTACAAAAATGTATTGAGGAACCAACTACGGAATTCGCCTTTTTACAGAAAACATGCCAAGAGATAGATTTTTTGAACTTCGATGCAATTTACATCTGGTAGATAACAGAACAGTGAACAGAAGAGAACAGTGGCCATGAACTATACTGCGATAATTACTTCTCATCCTACCACATGCTGCAAATTCTCAAACAAAAAGGGATAAGGGCCACTTTTACAGCTCGTGTGAATAGATTTGCGAAGCCTCCGGTACTAAGTGATGCACAAATCAACAAAAAACCAAGAGGTTTTTCTGAAGAAATTTGTAGTACTGATGGTGATGTTACTATCGTTAAATGGTTAGATAACAAGCGAGCTCATTTAGCATCAAACTTTATTGGTATAGGAGAAAAGGACGTGGTAAAGAGATGCTCTAAAAAGATAATAATAAAAAGAATAAATGGCTGACTCTTCTTTAGTTTCGTCGACGATTGTCTGAAAGTCTGGTTTTGCGCAAGAAGATGACGGTTGCAAAAAGAGGTCGTCCAAGGAGCAACAGCCCTTTGCCAGAGATAATTCCGAGAAAACCATGAGAAGTGCGTCCCGCTGCTGAAATAGCTTGCGATGGTGTGGGTCATTTCCCTGCCCATGAGGGGGCTGAAACGCGATGTAAGCTGCCAGGATGCACGGGAAAGTCACGCATAATGTGCAAACAATGTAAAGTGCATCTATGCCTAATCAAAGATAAAAATTGTTTTCTCTCTTTTCATACATAAATGTTCCTTATAAGTACTAGTGAAAGATTTTATATTTCGTAGAATTGGATACATAGTTTGATTTGTTATTAGTGCGTACTAATAACAAATTATTATTTCTTAAAATTAATCCATGATTTTTGTTCCAATTTCATACATTTTTTAATAAATATTGCACTTTAAATACTGCTTTTTATTGATTCGATCAATACCCCATATATTGCTATATACAATCATATAAGCCGGATGTCCAGTTTTGTGCACATAAACAAAAACTCGATTTTCGCGAAAAGTTTTCCACTAAATGCCATTTTTTCAAGTTTTTTGTATTATCTTAAGCCCAAATAAACTATAAAAAAATCATCAATTATAAATGACCAAAAATAAAAAGTCAGGTCTGAAAGGGTTAACTAATTTATTAATTAATAAAAATAAAGAAGATTTAGTCATATTGTGAAGATATACAAAGGAAGTTATTCACTAAGTACGTCATTGAAGGAATAATGCAATAGCGATTCGGTTCCGGAAAAGAAAGCGCCACGCGGGTTTGATTATGCACACTACTTAGATGCGATACCGGCGGAACCCGTACCATGGTTTAATGAACTGAAATTAATTGTTCAGGGTAATTAAGAAACCCGGTAATGTATGTATATTTTATTATTTAATTTAAACAGTGTAAAAGACGGAACTGAAGATATAACCAACACGTGTTTGTAGAAGTTTGTATATACTTAATGATATGACCAACCAAACCTCATGTTTTATTTCTACTGTATCCTCATCATGCGACCGAACTCAGCCCATAAGTCTCATCTTCAAGTATCTACCCTTGGTTAGCTGGTGTGTGGGGAAACCAAGCCTTACAGAAATGACATATTCAAGTTTAAAAATGAATCAACCGACCTCAGTGTTAAATCAATAACACAGTTTTCGGTACTTATTTCTATAGTGAATGTGATGTCTCCAAATAAATAAAAATCCTAAATAATTCGCAGCGTACGTCAGCTTATTCTCCAAGAGCTTAATATCGCCGTTTCTGTAATGACAAGAATGACGCAATATTTGTGCATAATTAGAGGATTGTTCGTCATAAGGGATTATCATTATTTTCGGGAGACAGAACGATAGAATTAGTGCGTCGTTATAAGAAATTTGCTGATTAATTTTAGAGTGATGACTTGGAAATACAAACTCAAGTTTTGTTGAAGGATCTTTTCTCGTAGAGCTAGGAGGTTTATGATTCGTGACGGGCTATTCAGGGATTTTGTTAATATTTGATCATTAATTTGGTAATGTAATGAAGAGACAGGACAGATAGAAATAACCGCGGCAAAATCAGGGTGTCACTGATAAGAAGGTTTTAACCTTACTGTAGAATACCAGAGGAGCTCTTGGCTAAATAATAACAGCCGCACGGGTCTACCTTTAAGGTTAAACAACGCTTACAAAATATCGGGATTCCTCCGTGCTTTGGAAAGTGCGTTAAGCCGTTGGTCACAACACGATTTTGTTAGGTGAAAATGAACCAATTAGCCCAGTATTTATTAACAGTATTACTCAGTCTGCTTCCTTATTACTGCAAACAGAATTATAATAACAACAAATATATTTACTTTTTCTGAAGCCCGGCCGCCCAGATATTTTGGTCCAAGCCATGCGGTCACTGTAAAGCCTTCAATTTTAGGGAAGTAACGACAGCGGAAAAATAAAAGGTAAGTAGGTAGCACAAATACAATTGTAATTGTCAACAAGAAAGCAATTAGTAAGGTATTCCTGAATGCAAACTTTTGGAACTATCAAATAAAATGCTATTCTCTAGCTTTTAGTGAAACGTTATAGCAATAATCTTTTTCAAATATTCGCAATCTTCAATTCTTAATATATAATCTGAAACAGTAAGCCCTAAATAATATCGTCTTAAGCATTGAGGCTCAAATACTTTATGAAAATCTTACCACAAAAGGTATTACTTACTCAAATATAAATACGGATTGTTATTACGAGCCCTCAGTAAAATTTTAAAATTAAGTTTTGCATATTAGCCACAACTTTCTGTTTTGTATTGAACATAGAAGTTCTATTAATATTTATAAATGCTTTTAGGCAGTTTGTAAGTTTTTCATTAAAGACAGACCGCCTGGTCGAGTCCAATATAATTAATGTGTCTAAAACAGACCTTACTATATTTTCTCAGATATCTTTAAGTTTTAAACCCAAAACGCTTTGCACACGTTACACGATCAGGCTACAAGATATCCACAGGTACCTACACGGTAACATCGCACTCATAAGCACAAAATGAAATTCCCTGCCGGAGTCGTGTTTTCTGATAGTAATAACCGGGGGTCTTTAAGTCAGGATTGAATAGGTGACTTCTAGGTAAGCGTGCTTCATCCTCGACCGAATCATCGCTTACCATCAGGTTAGATGATGGTCATACGCACCTCTATCAGCAATAATAAAAATATGTATCACTGTCACTATCTCATTGTCTCGTGGAATCTGTCCCATGTGTGGAGTCATGTTATTTGGTTAGTACGGTTTGTACGGACTTCAAAAATCTTCAAAAAGTTGACCTCCAACGTCTATTTAATAGACGTTGGAGGTCAACTTCTATTTTTAATTTATTTATTTTTGGTTTATTTTGGTGTTTCTCAGGGTAGTCAGCTAGGAAACACACACAACTCATCTAGTTTAAATTTCCGAAAAACGATATGTTTTTTTTTTATAACCAATTTGCAAAATAAATATAATTGTTAAGTGTTGTTGTGCTTAAAGAAGCTGCGCGCAATTAAATTATCGATTCAGACTAATTACTTACATGCCTCCTCAATGAGATTCTCCTGCTGACTTTCAACGCAGTACTGCAGAAGTATGGTGAACAGCACTCCGGAGATCACGTGCGTACTCGAAAACGACATCGTACACAACACTAGCTATTTCTATGACATGAAGCACTTTAACTTTTGGGCACATCACGAGCACTTGTATTCATTGGAGGGCTTCTCACTTTTTAGGATCCATTTTATATCTGTAACAAAGAGAAGTCATAGTTAGATACCTATATTATGGTATACTCGTAGGTATGTAAATACTGTTTAGTACCGATCGTTTCCGAACGCACCCTTTTGACATAAAGAAATTTGTTCTTGACATTACTCTGACTTGACAGATAGACTTTGCTTGTTGGAAAAAATGTCCGCCTTTGGGACCTGTTGAGATAATTATAATTGAAATTAGATATCTTGTGAAATCGCCCTGTGTAACCGATAATTGGGTCGCGATTAAGGATTAATTGAATTGTAATTCCCATTTGAGTGAAAACCCCGGGATATTTTTGGAACATATCGCCATATTGACGCCATACCAAGGCACGCGCGTTTGTTGAAAAAAGTAGTGATAAAATAGCTTCAATCCTGTGCGAGTGGTGCTGTGATTGCCGTTGTGACCGCGCCATCTGGAGACTGGCGCCTTGCGAACGTTCTACAACACTTGACTTACATCACACTTTCCAATTACTCATCTCATATTACATACATACCACATTTAGACGTGATCAAGCGGATCCTGATTGCCGTCTACAGCTCAGGTTAGTGGTATCAATTATTAACCACCAAGGGGAAGCCCAAAGGGCTATAGTGTAACCTTGTTCATTAAAAGCAACGTTAAGCTCCACGTATCGTGGACAAGTTCAGACCGTCCAGTTACCGTCGCACTGGCCTATTGCAGTCCTGAACAAAGTGGTAGCAGAAGCGTGGTCTTATAAGATCCACTGGTTTAATTGGAAGTTTTGAAAGTAACTTTAGTTTAATTACTTAACACAACTTATAACTTAATAAGTTTTGAATATATTACCATGTCATCCGGGCTATCTAATTGAAGTTGAATCAATTGAAGTTGTATTTGTAATTTGTACTGTAGCCCTTTTGTTGAATTGACAAGTGGTATTTGTTTGTGAAATTAGGAATTATTAAGTTAAATTTGGTACATAATTTGGTTGTATTTTGGTATAATTTGGTGTATTTGTTGCAATTAATAATTGAATGTCATTGATCTGAGTTTGAAAGGTTATCTAAATAATAATTACACATAGTCCAACATAATAGGACTTGAATTGTGTGTATTGACTTATTGCATTTGTGGTACTTATTGGACTGTGTTGATAGAGATTGTTCGGCTCAATATTATGCAGTCAATTGTTGTGCTTATTGATATTTATTTGAGGTTGACCCAGCATTGTATTATACATTCAATTGTTATTTATTTTGTAACTAGCCATCCTTAGCAAGCTAGATTCATACTTGGAATAAGTACAGGGTCGGATTTGGACCTGAAATAATTGAATTTAAGTTGTTATTTGAGTGAAATTATTTGGTCGGCTAACAAGTCATTGCTGTTTGTTTAATATTTGATTGTTGGTTGTTGATTGGTGTTTTGTATTAATATTTGATTGTTGCAATGGCCTCATTTAGGGCAGTCAGGGAGGCTGCTGCGGGATTGACCTCACAGTTGAGATGGTTCACATCGGCAGCTGCAACTGTTGAGCATGTGGAATTGGAAGAGCTCACCCTTGCTCGGTATGGGCAAGTGATTGAGAGGATCAAGTCAGCTGATGCTGCGCTCACGCGCTTCAACGAGTACATCATGGATGTGGATTTGGGGGTGATGGATCAGACAGCCCGCGATAAGATTTTGGGTGACTATGACCAGATTATCCACCTGGGGGATGTCATATGTCTTCGAGCGCGGAAAATTTTGAAGAGCCGGGTGCCTGATGCGGCCAAGCCGCAGACCCCTGTTGTTGCAGGCCCTGGACTATTGAGTAGGCTGCCCACCCTGGAGCTGCCACATTTTGACGGTCGCTTGGACCACTGGCTGGGCTTCCTAGATCTCTTTGAGAGTCTTGTCGATGCACGCTCGGACCTCGGACCTGTCCAGAAGCTGGCCTATTTATTGTCTGTCCTGGAGGGCGAAGCCAGAGCCTTGGTGCAGCACTTGCCGGTGACGGATTCCTCCTACCCGACCGCTCTGGAGCTTCTCTCCCGACGGTATCAGAACAAGCGCTGCCTGGCTGATGTGCACATCGACCAGATTTTGGGGCTACCGGCCATTGTCAGCACGTCGACGTTGCGCACTGACTTGCTGAACCCGTTGGTTTCAGCGACCAACGCTTTGAGACGCTTGGAGTTACCGGTAGAACATTGGTCCTACTTGTTGGTGCACATAGTGCTGCAGTTGCTCCCCGCGGAGCTGAGGTCACGTTTTGAGCAGAAGTATGGTGGGGATAGTGCCACCCATCTTCCCCCCTTTGACGACCTCCTCAAATTTTTGGAAGACGAGTGTCGGTTTTCGGATAACACTCGTGGCGCCACGGGGTCACCCCACTACCTTCTCACCCTAGAGACCAGGGACGGACTAGGGCTCGGGGGCCTGTTGATGTTCACCCCGCCCCCCGTTTGGCTGGTGCCCGGAGTCCTCGGGCTATGGGGCCTGTTGATGATCGCCCCGCCCCCCGTTTGGCTGGCGCCCAGAGTCCTCGGGCTAGGGGGCCTGTTGATGATCGCCCCGCCCCCCGTTTTGCTGGCGCCAGGAGTCCTCGGGCTAGGGGGCCTGTTGATGATCGCCCCGCCCCCTGTTTTGCTGGCGCCCGGAGTCCTCGGGCTAGGGGGCCTGTTGATGATCGCCCCGCCCCCCGTTTGGCTGGCGCCCGGAGTCCTCGGGCTAGGGGGCCTGTTGATGTTCGCCCCGCCCCCCGTTTTGCTGGTGCCCGGAGTCCTCATTGTGACTTTTGTAAGGCAACGGGGCATGTCATGGCGCGTTGCCGGGACTTTTTGAATTTGCACGTAAGTTCCCGCCGCCGCATTGTCAACGCACGCCGTTTGTGCTTTTCGTGCTTGGGGGCCCACTTCCACAGGGACTGCCCCGACCCCCGCCCGTGTAGAATTTGTGAAGGGTCCCACTTGGAGATTTTGTGCGCCAACGCGAACCGCTCCAGCAGACCAGCTTCTGAGGGGGTTCGCGCAAGGGGGGGTACCCCGGAGACGAGCGCCGGGCTGAGACCCGCGATTCTGTACGCCGCACTCCACCCCCCGCGCAAGTTGAACGGGAGCCCCGCGAGCGCCATTTGGTCTTCCCTCGTCAGGGAGAACGCGCATTGCCTGCTAGGCAGCAGTGGCCGGGTCGGCGCCGCTGCCTTTCCCCTCCGTTGGCGGAACGTCCCCGGCTGGAGTCGCGCCCTCCGCCATTCGGGCATCCGGTGGGATATGCCCCTCCAGTGATGGCGAGCGGCTCGGGACACCGCGCAGACGAATATTTGGATTGTTGGCCTCGTCGTGAACGAAGGCAGCCTGGAAGCGGCGATCGGTCGCCGCCCAGGCATCACTAAGAGATTGACGCCTGCCCGCTAAAGGACCCCCCCGATCAAGACGGTTTTGTTGCCAACGGCCTCGGTCAAGGTCTGGGGACCCTTGGGTGACTCGATTGTGGTCCGTGCCATTTTGGGCACGGGAGTCCGGGGTTGCCTTTTGTCGTCTTGGTTAGCGGGACAGGTTGGCCTGAAGGTGAACGACCTTTCAGGCAAGATTTGGGGAATTGGCGAACCGGCTGACACCACTGTTGAGGGAAGGACCTGGTTTGAAATCACCCTTGTGAGTTGTCCTTACCCTAAAATTGGTGCTCCTGCCCTTGTTATAACTGAACTTGGTTCAATTGTTGGTGACTGATCGTCACACTAAGAACTCGCATGCCGGTTGCAATGCGCTGTTGGCCATTCTGCAGCGAGAATTTTGGATTTTGTCGGCTGATCGCGTCAATGAGACGAGGCCCTTTGCTGGCGTCGTAACGGATTTTGTTGGTCCCCCTTTGTTGAAGACGTCCACCCTTCGTAATAGCAAGATTGTTAGGGCTTATTTGTGTGTTTGTCTGCCTGTCAACCAAGGCAGTACATTTGGAGCTGGTAACCTCCCTCTCGACAGAGGCCTTTGAGGCGACTTTGGAAAGATTTGTGTCTCGCCGTGGGTTACCTTCGTTGATTAGGTCTGATTGCGGTACGAATTACAAGGGTACAAGTAACTATTTGAAGGAGGTATACGCCTTCCTTAATGAGAGCCAGGTTGACATTGGTAATAGTTTAGCCCGCCGAGGGGTCACTTGGTTGTTTGACCCGCCAGCCTGCCCCCATTGGGGGGGTATTTTTGGGGCCGCGGTGAAAGCGGCAAAGGGACGCTGGCGGAGATTGTTGGGAGACACCGTTCTCACATTTAAGGAACTAGCTACGGTATTTGGCCGCATTGAAGCTGTGTTAAATTTGCACCTTGTCAAGACTTCCAATTGATTAGCGGACGGGTAGGCCCGTCCGGGGGGGGTAGATGTTTAGTACCGATCGTTTCCGAACGCACCCTTTTGACATAAAGAAATTTGTTCTTGACATTACTCTGACTTGACAGATAGACTTTGCTTGTTGGAAAAAAATGTCCGCCTTTGGGACCTGTTGAGATAATTATAATTGAAATTAGATATCTTGTGAAATCGCCCTGTGTAACCGATAATTGGGTCGCGATTAAGGATTAATTGAATTGTAATTCCCATTTGAGTGAAAACCCCGGGATATTTTTGGAACATATCGCCATATTGACGCCATACCAAGGCACGCGCGTTTGTTGAAAAAAGTAGTGATAAAATAGCTTCAATCCTGTGCGAGTGGTGCTGTGATTGCCGTTGTGACCGCGCCATCTGGAGACTGGCGCCTTGCGAACGTTCTACAACACTTGACTTACATCACACTTTCCAATTACTCATCTCATATTACATACATACCACATTTAGTCGTGATCAAGCGGATCCTGATTGCCGTCTACAGCTCAGGTTAGTGGTATCAATTATTAACCACCAAGGGGAAGCCCAAAGGGCTATAGTGTAACCTTGTTCATTAAAATCAACGTTAAGCTCCACGTATCGTGGAAGGTTCCGGACACGTCCAGTTACCGTTGGCTGGCCTATTGCAGTCCTGAACAAATACATACCATAATAAAACAGTACCGCTACTAAATACTAGCGGTACTGTTTTATTATGCGAAGGAAGAAACTAGGGAATGCAATATCGATCAAGATACCGTACGAATTCTCGCTAGATTGTGAGATTGATGGTGAAGGGAATTTATTTATATATTTATTTATTATATACTTTATTGTACACCTTACAATATTTCATTTGATACAAAAAATTAAAACTTGTGTACAATGGGCGGTCTTATCGTTCAGGGCGATCTCTTACAAACAACCTATGGATGGACAAAACTAAAGGAGACAGATGTAGGGCTATCAGTGTACAAACAACATAAATAATATTCATTGAAACACAATAATATAAAATACATATAATAAAATACAAAAATATACTATATATACTAATAAATGAAATAATGAAATGAATAAACATAATAAGTTTACTTCGCTGTCACATGTCGCACAAGTAAATTAACTACAGAAAAATATTTATTACTAGTATTTAAAAGTTTACGACGACGTGTAGTCCAAAGTGGACAGTTTGCTAATGCCCTATCATCTAAATTCTAACCCAATATTGATTGTTCTTACACCCAACACGGCGAAACTGAGTAAAATAATTTAATTCAATAAAAATACAATTTATTTCCCACACCAGTAGCACAGTACAATTAGCCGATTTCACATAAAAACGTCAAATTGATGCTTTAATAAGCTGAGCAAATTAAGCTGTTAGTCCTAACAATCGGGTACCCGTTAATGACGACATATTCGATGCTTTACAGAACTCGGAATTACTGCGATTGTTAAAGACGCCATTGATCAGTTTTTCTGTTTTCAAAGCCATTGTCACAACTTTATAGACGTCAATAGCCTAATGCCTAAAGTTTCGGACTTGTGATCGAAACGTCGCGGGTTCGAACCCCACTCATCATGACACTATTCGCGTGAATCCACTCCAGACACAAGTATATCTAGCTTAGTTGGAGGGGTTAACAAGATTGCTAGTAATGTGAATTATACCCACAATGTAATGAAGAGAACTATATCTTTAAAAAAACCGTCACTAGTCGAAAATTCATTAATTTAGGTACTGTTTTTATACAACGACTAGAAAGTTGAGAATTAGCTCATAGGAAAATATTCTCAGGTCATAGAGTATTCTGCCTTAAACTTACTATATATTCTACCCGTGTACCAAGTTTAAGCCACATTCAAAGTCGTTAGTTGATACGTGAAACCGCAACAAACAGACACGAGTTACTTTTTCATTTATGATACATACTAGCCGTGACCGCTACTTTGTTTGCGTAGGATTTGATATTGCCTACAAACCAGGTATTTCCGCGTGAATCCCGATTCCAAGGGAATTTCGGTATGAAAAGAATGTAAGCCTATGTGTTTTTCCAGGATTTCAGCTAACTACATATTAAAGTTCATTCAGATCCGTTCTACCATTTTGGTGTCATTGAATAACAAACATCCATCTAAACTTTCGTATTTATACATAATATTAGTAAGATTTAGTGTATAAACTTATATGTTTTAACGTTATCGTTTTGGTTGTGGCCGCCGAGTTTCTTCAGTGATCTGTGGGACGCTTATTTACTGATAAAAAATTTACGCGAGCTTTGACAGTCGGCCGATTGGTTGTGTCTGGCTGAAGTGAAGGTAAACAATTATTATTAACGAATTATGGCTTTTGTTGGTCGGATATTAAATAGATCATTGGAATGGGTCTTTTGTGTCATTGTGAACGGAAGGGTTGTGATTTGAATGGTGGCTTATTAATGGATGCTGTTAATTCCTAAAAAAGTATTTTTTTCCAAACACTCCTATACTGAGTCTTAAACTGTTGTTAATTTAAATTTTTATCCATACATATTATTATAAAAAGAAGTCACCCTATCGCGTCTGTCTGTCCGTCTGTATGAACGCGATAAACTCAAAAACCACCTGACGGATTTTTGTACGGTTTTCACCAATAGATAGTGTTATTCTTGAGGAAGGTTTTAGTGTATAATTTCTTATGCTTTTATGTGAATTGGATGAAATACAACGATAAAAGTTTAACATGTCGGAAAAAATTAAAATAATTATTTACAAGAGCTTTCATCGAAAACGCTGCCAAAACCTTTTCAGTGATAACAAAACAATGTATGGTGTGATTGTTTCTCTTTTATAGATCTACAAAAAAGTCCACGATGGCACATGTCTATCTTCCAAGGATGGAAATCTCCGACTCCTAAGATACAGGTCTGCGTACCTAGTTTAGGTGCCGGAAATCTGACACTAATTTTTAGATTTGATGTACAACCTACTATTTTTCTTTTCTCTTATGAATTACGTGTCTTTTCTTATGTACAAACAAAATTTTATCTTGTCTTGTCTTAAAAAAAAGGATAACCCACAATAACCATTTTTTTCTGTTATTGATTACAATAACATGATGGGTTATTTACGATGCTATTTTTAACAGTACAGTATTTCTTATCCAATTAAATATGTTAGATACGTTGAACATTTAATGTAGATTAAAATTGCTTTTTGCACTATATCAATAAAATGAATATCTTATGAGTTATCGCAAAATATAAATCACCGGACGAGAAATTAATTAAGCAAAATAATATAAGAAAATATAAACTCTATTACCCAAGCGAAGCCGGGCCGGGTCGCTGTTTTAGTTGATTATAACAATAACACCACAATTTTAAATAAAAAATCTCATGGTAATATTTAAAATCAAAGAAAAGCGTGTATTCAAATTTTGTGAACAAGTTATCTTTGTATTTAATTCAACCTCCTTAATTCGAATGGACAATGATCTTGTGTAAGTAACAAAAACCTTGAGAATATAAATCGATTACACTGAAATCACTGCACCAGTGATAACTACGTAGGTACTGTTTTAACTGACACTCACTGAGCTCACTACCGATTATCTTTTCGTCGAGATAGAGTATAATTCAAGCTATTATTGGCTTCCAAGGTTATCAATCCACAAGTAAAAAATTAAACGGAGCTTTCCTTTAAATTTTTTTTAGTTAGCATATGTTGTCCCACGTCGGGGCTAAGGCATGTCCTAAATCTTTACGGATAATATTAAGTGGTAATTCTACCAATATCTCGGTATGATTTTTTTATTATATAAGAGTTATTATTGAGTTTCTGTTCGTTATTCTCCATAATAGTCAACCATTGCGAATAAAAATTGAATATTCTTTGTAACAAAAGATGTTGCTAAAATCTCCCTGCCAACCGCAAGAAGGCAGAAGATGTGCTTCTTCAACATGTAACCCAAACTCATAATCGACAGGTGTTATACATTAAACTAACTTGTAAAATTTCCTATATTTCCACATGGTAACACTTCATTCCATTCTGTAATCAATCAACTGCGTCAGCTAATATTATGCCTAAGCACACGGAAATCACGGCCAAGAACTTGAAAAGAATAACTTCTTATCGTTCTCACAACTGCATGAAATCCAACCGATATAAAAACAGAAAATAAAAACTGAGACATCTAGAATGTCATCCCACCATTCAATAATCTTAATCGATAACAGCAGTTATCGTATACCACATTCTTAGCTCGAGTGTCAGTGGCGCCAGTAACAACACCCAACTCAATTCTACTCGATTCCGACTCGATTGGAGTCCATTACGGGCTCGATTTTATTTGCAATCGCTTTGTTGTATGGATGGTTCTTTGTCTTTTTTAAACAAGGTTCCTCTTTACTTGAGTGACGAGGAGTTTCAACTTTATTAGTTTATTTAGGGACTTATGCCTAAGATATTCTCTCCTGATATTCTACTCAGTCAACAATGGGTGGTAAAGAAACAACATAAATCAGGTGCAGTGCATATTGAAAAATGTATAGGATAAACAGAAATGTCCAGAATAGGAAGTGTTGTATCTAGATAAAAATTACAATAATTACATACTCGATACGTAATCTTGAAAATAAGAGATGATTATTAAAGTATATTCCAAGTCCTACAGCTCGACTCCCAGCTGAATCAAAAAATTTAAACTTGTAGTTTTTATTTATAATTGTCATACTAATTTTAATTCTATCTAATTCTATTTAATTTCTATCTAATCTAATTTTCTCGCCTTCTCTGAGACATAATATAATTATGGTTTAGACGTGAAAGTATAACAGACAGATGGAGCTACTTTCGCATTTATAATATTTAGTAGGGATTTGGTATTCATTCACGGATTTACTGTCCATTAAACAGACCGCAATATGGCCGATTATCTCCACTTACAAGTCAAACAAGTCCACTTACTTATAACTGGCATTGCACTTTGCTTCTACTATCAAATCGACTGGAGCCAGCTCCACAAGATAATGTAACATTGTATGAGCCACTGGTCAGTAATAACAAAGATATTATCTACTAATAAACTATGATAGTATAGTACTTTCATGCAGTGGAAACTGCCCTAATCAAAAATCTCCTTCACCTCCCGATAGCACCATTACAATCATCTAAAGTAAGTCCAAGAACCACAATTCCCTAGAAACGCATTCCCTTTTACACCAAAACATACTCCTTAATTAAAACGGCCGATAACAATAACACCAAGAACCATAACAATATCGTTAAATAAATTGCACCAAATACTTAACCCTCACACAGTAACACTTCGTAAAACCAGAAACAATTCGAGTATTACCACAAGGTTGAATAAACGAACCACTTTTGCCATTAGAAGACAGTGATCGGTAACAGCAACTATGTATGCAGGAAAATGTGATAGTAACGTTGTTTGTGGCACGCATTCTGCAGTGATTTTATTTTAAATGTATTTTATTAGCGACCCGTCCGGCTTCGCACGATCTCATTCTACTAATTCAGATTCACAAAAATCTTAATAAATTATACACTTAAACCTTCCTCATGAATCCATTGGTGCAAATCTGTTCAGAATTTTTTGAGATTTTCATAAGTCTCATGCTAGTGGCTCAAATTTGTTTTTGGTGTCCGTGACGACGTCAGACGAAAATACTGCACTGAAACACCCTTGTGTTTAAATGCGGTATTTTTGTAAGAGATTAACTTTATGCATGCTTACCTGACTATCTTCATCAGTGAGTCAGTCTTCAATTATAAAATTCTTTTGGTTAAATAAGTTTCTTAACCCATTTTAAAACATCGGTTTCTTGTTACTAAATAGTTGCTTGTACAAAATACACTACAGCAATGTAAAAAAAACTGAAACCCTCTTCTTAAACGCAAACCAAAATTCACGAAGGAACTTATATACACTTTTTCTATACCTATAGCCCTGTCTACACTCTGGCCCTGGCTCGTTTACAAGTTGCATTGTCCTTTGGCCAAGGACTTACGTAGTTAAAAAATATATATAACATTACTAGGATAGCCCATTCGCATGTAGTTAAGCATCTCTCTGTTAGGTTATATGCCACGCGGTTTGATAGACCGACATTGGGATGGGTTTCAATAGAGATTGGGAATTTTAAAATTTAACGCTTAACCATATGTTTCAAGCCTAAAAAAAGTATATCCATTTCAAATAAGTCTGTATTGTATTCATAAGATTTATACAGTTTAACACCGTATTATTGACTTCATTTATTTATTTATTAAAATTTTATGCAACACAAAATGTACAAATGCGGACTTAATGCCATAGGCATTCTTTACCAGTCAATCATGGGTGGTGAAAAGATAACATGGCAGGTGCATAAAAAATAAATAAACTAAGTAGATAATATATTTAAAGTAAAAGTTCCAAAGTAAAATTTCCACGTTGGTCTAGTGATCGCAAGTCTCGGATTCGATTCCCGGGTCGGGTAAAATGTGCTATTTTGGGGGTTGGCTATGTAATTCCTCAAAGAAGACGTTTAACCCTTGATCCTGTGCCTGATCTCTCTCCAGTCTTGTCGGATTGCTGACCCATCGGACTATGAGAGTAAAGAAACAGAGAGTGAACCGCGCCGGTGGCAATCTCCGATTGGCCGCCGTGACCGTAAACGGTCAGGAGGACTATCGTTATTTACAGGCTATTTAAGAAGTGTGTGGTATCTGACTTTAGATAGGACGATGAGAGCTCAACACTCCGGGAAAAAATAACTTATTAACACTAATACTCTGTTTCGGAAATATCATCTCGAATGGGAAGGAATTTGTACTTTTTATTCAAAGCTAACGACATAAAAGTAATCAATACAATTCCCTCAGATCATGTTTACCAACCCATACTAAATTCAACGCAATATCCAGCGGAATGCCGGAATATTTTGTATTCATTCAAACATCGTAATCACAAACACATGCCATTTTTATCTTCACGAGGAGTCATACAAATTCGGCGAGCCATGTGCAAAAATGGACCAAGCTATTGTGAAACTTGAGAACAAATATGTCACCCAAATTGGGTCCATTGTCATCCGAACATTGATGAATAAGTCTAGAAGGAATGAAGTTGCGTGTAATGAAGATCTTTGCAACGGTTTTGGACTTTAGAAGTGGTTTGTGTTTGACAAAGTCTGGTTATAATGAACGAACAACAATTAATTCAACACGACACGTACAAACAGGGTGTTTTGTGAAAGCAACACCAATTACCACAAATAAGGAGGTTTGCGTTATGAACGTAGAGAGGTGTCTAAGCGTGACTCAGTAACTTAATCATCTGCTAAGCCTTTTCCCAATAATTTTGGGGTCGGCTTCCAATCTAACCGGATCCAGTACACATTTGCATTGCAATATTGCAATGAATACATACCAATAAGGTAAGGCCCTTATTGGTATGTATTCGTTGCAATATTTCATTCTGAGTATTTATTCAAACTACGTGACTATTTTTAATAAAATTAATGATAATATGAGCGCTAGTCTATGCTTTCATAGTCGTAACTGGTACATTTATTTATTTATTTATTTGCATAAAAACATGGTATACAAAGATGTTACATGAGTTAGGGATGAGATCATACATGTTTTGCTTAAGATTAAAGCATGCAAAATGGTTAACACAACTTATGTTCAAAGTATTCCTTAATGCTATAAAAATTATTATCATTTAGCCATTTATACAAGTGAATTTTAAACAGTCTGCTATTTAGTAGTTTAAGTTTACATGGTAATTTATTGTATATACGCACAGCCATAGCTAAACAGCTTTTACTATATTTTGTTAATCGAGGGATTACATCTAAAACAAGTCTAAAGAACAATGGCGAATCCTCTAAGAAATTTTTGTTGGCATAATTTTGTAGCGTCTATTAATGGAAAATATACAAGAATATAGAGTTTCAATTCATGATCATTTTTGCCTTAAGATCCATTATTAAAGGAACTCTTGAAAAAAAGATATTCGTTGAAGAAGTTTTAGAGGTTATGTCTGGCCATTATTACGTAAACCGATTTATTGGAAGCAGACTGGTACCGCAGACTTGATTATATCCATAGTCAACGCTAGTGTGGAAAACATAGACCTAGTAGTGAGCCATTGTCAGTTGGCCAGGGGTCTCCCGCCCACGATCTCACGGCAGCATGGAAAAAGTGGCTGTCGCAACCGAAGGCTGGGCACGCCGCAATCGCGGCGATAAGTCCCGTCTTTGAGAAGTGACTGGAGAGACACCATGGCGTCCTCACCTTCCACCTGACGCAGGTGCTTACTGAACACGGGTGTTTTGAGAGGTACCTATTTCGGATTCAGCGGGAGGACACGCCCGGGTGTCGACATTGCGTGGACCACCCGGAGAACACGGTGGAGCATACGGTGGAGGTGTGCCCCGCTTGGGCAGAGCTTCGCCGTTTCCTCGTTGAGGTTATCGGCAGCGGTGACCTCTCGCGCCCGGCGCTGGAGCGGAGCGAGTGGGAATAGAATGCAGTCGCCTCCTTCTGCGAAGAAGTAATGCTAGCGAAAGAGAAGGCCGAACGCGCGAAGGAGAGGCAACTCTTCCTCACGCCCCAGCCGCCGCGGACGACGCCCCGTGCGTCGGGGATCGCGAGCCATACTCCGGCCACCGTGAGCGCGGGCTTGCGGACGGCGAGCAGGGGTAGCTCACCGTCCGGTAAGGACCAAGCCCGGGTCAACGGCGCATCGTGTTTCACGCACGCCTCAAAGAGCTGTCAGCACCAGTGACGGGGCCCCATAAGGCCATTGCCTGCCGGGGCACAGCCCCGGTAATGTTCTAACGAGATACCATGGCCCCGGAACTTAAGGGCAGCTGAAGGAACAGGGTGGGTTTTTAGTCAGTAGTAGTCTGATACCACTCTGGGTAAACCGGAAGGGATTCCGTTTTACCCAGAGCGGGAGAAGTCATTCGATGATTTACCCCCCCACACAGGAAAAAATGGGTCCCCCGCCGCTTCCAAGGTATTAGAAGTTGATTATATCGAAAATCTGTTTTAAACAAGTAACTATGCGTTATGAAAGCATTACAGGCATTAAGTATTACAAGTTAATTGCGGTTCTGTCTCTAGGATGGCAACGCATGTACAATACCTTTTGTAATACAGATCCATATAGGCCGCGGCGATCACTTTCCATCAGTCGGAACATCTGTTTGCCATCCTCAAATATGGATCTTAGTCGAATTAAATAAATAAATACAATAAAAGTAGGTAATAGGTACTTATAAAAATGAAACAATTTGTTTTATATATGTATGTATTTATTCTTCATCTTCTCTTATGATAATATCGTCCAAAAAACCTGCTGGTGTAGTAATAGTTGTCTGATGTCTGGCTCATCCGAGATACCAAACTTCCGTCATGGTATGCGCGCAAGATCCGACAGTTCATCTTCCCACTAAGCAACTGCAACAGTACTCTATTATCACTGCTGCCTCTAAGATTGTATTCAGATGAATTCACTCACTCACTGCATACCTCAATCCTGTATCCACCGTGGAAACGTACATGTTCACCATAATATGAACGTGCTTGTCGTATTTGGTACGTTCTCAGGGCGAATAGAATGAGGTCTCTATATTCTAAGACAGGAAAGTAAACGTAAAGTAAGTGTTTGTTTCTGTTTGCTGATATGTTTTGGAAATTAGAAGTTCTTCTATTCATATTGACAGCCTCAACCATACTAGCCAGATTATTTTCTAAATTCATATTTTGCCTAATTATGTTTAATATTTCTTTGGCATATTCACTATCTTGCAGGCGAGCACCAAACTTATTTAGTAAAGCTGCTGCTATCTGAAAGTTTTGCATCATGTGGGGAAGTGATCTATGGAAATATTCTTGCCTCAGTAATTTAAAATCTCTTTTAAAGTAACCATTGACCACTTCCACTTATGCGGCAGTTAACACACATTATGCGAGTAGGCATTACACGACTTCCAATTGTGATATACAAATGGATGCACAAACAACAAAGTCCAAAGTATCAGATAGAATCGTAGTCCAAAAAAGTCAAAACAAAATGTCGACGGCGTAAATAGCAGCTGATCGGAATCCTTAGGCAAGCACTAGTCGCAAGGAAAAACTGGGTTTTACACAGAAGCAGTTAATAATTTCAAAAGTACGGAAACACAACCGACATTACACGAGATAGCAGCAGTTGTCAATACACCTTACGCAGATGTCAATCTCATGTCGTATTGTTGCCATACTTTGCTTGCAGTATGACTTTATTTTAGTATTTATTTATTCAGCAGAATTCTTAACAAAAATCTGCAATTATATTTATTATGATTTATCAATACGCTTGTAAAGTATACTTATGCAATAAGGGCAAAGCATTTTAAATAAATTGGAGTAGATTTACTAATATATGGCAGAGAAACCAGCAGAGAACTTTCAACTGAGACAATATTGGCTAAAAGACATGAAGTCAAATTGTAAAGGAAAAAAATAATCTAACCCCTTGTGATCATATTAGTCAATTGTATTTCCAAAATAAATATATTTTTTATTAGAGTGGGTCAGTTCATAAGCATATCTTGAAAAAAACTAAGAAATTATTTTATTAACATTTGCAAACATGACATTTATAGACGCTCAAATATTCTATCAACAATTTTTTCGCCTTTGTTCTTTGTCACGCCGATTCCTAGAGCTTACATCTGCTGCTGTTCTGAATAGATCTCTGTGTTTCCGTACAAACATACATGTTTCATATAGATATAGTGAGGGTAGTGGTAGCAGGCCAAGTTTTTTAAATATTGGACGACAAGATACGTCCGGTGGAATGCCCTGAATCGCTCGAACACATTTCTTTTGAGCGATGAATGCTCTGTTATGGTCGGTACTATTGCCCCATAAAATCAGCCCATACCGCAGCGAGGACTCAACATATGCACGATAGGACATTATAGCTGTTTTCATGTTTGTAACATTTTTAATCCGTCTGAGAGCGTATACGAATTTATTGATTTTATTACATACACTATCGATTTGAGCTTTCCAGTCTAGATGTTCGTCTATGATCGTTCCCAAAAACTTAGTTTGAGCTACTTGTTGAAGTTTTGATATATTCATTGTAAAATTAAATTTGTTATTATAGGATTTATTAAATTGTACATATACTGATTTATTAAGGTTAATAGATAAATTATTTTTATTAAGCCAACTTATAAGATTTTCTATTGTATTATTAATATCTGTTTCATGATCAATTATTGAT
The DNA here is from genome assembly GCA_943138885.2 of Tholera decimalis. Classification (NCBI taxonomy): domain Eukaryota; kingdom Metazoa; phylum Arthropoda; class Insecta; order Lepidoptera; family Noctuidae; genus Tholera; species Tholera decimalis. The sequence goes on along the minus strand of OW964571.2, from coordinate 26,834,561 downwards.
TTACTTTTTTTTGACTAGTCATGTCAACAATATCGTTCACGTATAGGAGAAACAAAATCGGGCCCAATATACTGCCCTGAGGAACGCCTCGGTTGGTGTTTTTAAATTCAGAGCGGGATGAAACCATATCCTTATTGGCATTAATATTAGTGATAGTAACACACTGCTGTCTGCCTGATATGTATGACGATATCCACTGCAGTGGAGGGCCCCTAATTCCTATAGACTCTAGTTTCTGAATAAGTATGTTATGCGAGACCAGGTCGAACGCCTTAGATAAATCAAAAAATAAGCCCGTCGTTAGTTGATTATTATTAATGTTAGTCAGTACTGCTTTCAAGAGTGAAAAGATAGCTAAAGTTGTTGATTTATCTTTTTGGAAACCGAATTGCTCTTTCTTTATAATATGGAATTTTTCGCAGTTGATGTGCAAGTTGTGGTAGGTGAGAATATTATGCTCATGTGGAGTCTAATACAATGTAATAATTTTATGGTGAACGGAAATGAAAAGTCATTTGAAGTTGGTCTTGTAACAGACGGTTTGTACCAGATGCGAAGGCTTCTAGCTGTGTAACGTGTGATGACTATCCTCCCATCCACGGGTCGACCTTGGTCAGAGTTGCTCCTTGAAGACCTTTCAAAACATGATATGTCTAAAAAAAAACTTTTTTCAATTCACTCAAATCCTTCTACGTGAGGTGTATAAACTAGAGAGTTATGTAAGTTTTTAAACTAACCTGGTCACAAACAGTATCATTAGGACTTAAAAAGAGATATTATATTTATTGTTTCGAGTTTCCGATACTTCGGCAATGTCACGCCTGACAAAAGATACGGTGTTGAATAAAGAATGAAGACTTTTTAAATTTAGAACAGCCATCAAAAAGCGGACGTGCATAATCCCGCGTTTACGCCATTTTACGAGTAATGTTTGTGACATGCCGCAAATCAGATTATGTGTATTTAAAGTTATCTGTGATGTGCGGAAGGCGCACTCTGATGGCGTTTTTTATGTATGGAGAATGTGGCGTTGCGAAAAAACTTAAATGTACAATAAGAATTAAGATTGGGCACTAACTAAAACACATTTTATGTACATATGACCCAAATGTTTTATATTTTTAACAGGTTAATAACTGTTCATTTGTGACGTCATTTTATCCATCGCTAGAATAGCTGTTTAACTCGTATTTCGTATCGCATTGTTTATGGTTTGAATTTTTTGTGTCGAAAATTTACGTAAGCGAGACCCTTTTGATTATATTATATTATATGCGAACGAGCTGATTTAAGCTTCCCGTTTACGTTTTAGGTTATAAAGAAGGCGCTCTTACACTTTTGTGGACGGTGCTAAAGTTGTTTTTTTTTTCAAGAGATTTCGATTTTATGCCGGTTTATGAAGTCGTTGCGTTGGTGTCCGGTGATGCAGGGCTTAAAGGCATCTTTGTTAGGTAATACCTACTTGTTTGATGATATGTGGTCTTTTATTTGATTGTGGTTCTGGCCGGAATTGAAAACAAACTTACAGGCACTAACCCGGCTAAAATTTACGTCACAGAATGCTTCGGAATTATTGTAGTATAATTTTCCAATAATATCAGTCTGTCTTTTTTTCGGGGAGAAAATTACCCAATTAATTACTCCTCCTTTCTGCGAAGAGACAGTCTTTTACTGATTATAAACGTAACGTGTTCCTTGCTAAAGTTCCGGAGCCTCGGTATCTTCTTAGAACATTCCCACAATCCCGGGAGACAATGGCCTATAGCTGACCTAAAGTTTGAACCCACTACCCAATCTTCAGCAGTTGCTCTAGTAGCCAGACCAAAGCACCAGAGAGAAGCCAGTCTAATTTTGTTCCTTGGACTAATATATCACTGGGTTTCTTCAACTGTTCTATCTTAGAAAACCTACAAATACGTTTTAACGCTAAAATATATAGGTTGTATAACTTACTTACCTACAAAAAAAGTTGATGGAACTATACGTGGATTTGTGCCTCTTTTATCAAACAGAGAGACACGTTCAAAGACTACGAACTTTGATCTTTCAGCAAAAGAATAGAACTGAAAATAAAAATTAAATTATTATTTTTTGCCGAAGTAGACAGGATTGTATTTTCTGAACAATAAACTGAATAGGTCGTAAAGAGGTTACGCAAGGTTACCTCTCACGTGGAAGTAAAAAAAATCTTTGGAACATTCGCCCACTATAAACAGTGTGTGATGTGTTAATAGTACATTGTGTATTAAGGGCGGTAAGTAAGGAATTACGATCGAGGCACTAGTAGAAGCCCGAAGTCGGAGACTGAGGGCTTTCTGAGTCGAGGTTCGTAATTCCCGTACCGCCCGTGAAACATACAATGTTTTTCATCACATTTGCCAGTAAATAAATAAAATTATAGGGCAAAAAAACTTATTTATTAAAATTTATAGTCACTGTACATCATTAATTGTTTTTGCTGCATGGATAATATCTGGCGGTGTTGCATTTAAATCACACTCATCGGACGACGCCGGCGACATTTTTTATAACTTTTTTACTTGTCTTCGAATACAAAAGGTAAATAATTATGAATTATAGCTTTAATACACAAGTCAGCACAACTATTATTACGTAACTTACGAAATAAGTGAACTTTTTTTTAAGCGGATGGCGGGACAAATGTTTCGTTCAGAAACGTTAAGGGCAAATACTTACGTAGGTATACTGCCATGACGGAGTGAAAAAAATAAAAATAATCTCGACGGTTTGATACAAAAAAGTATTAAAATCGATTATTATGAACATTAGTTGAGTATTTAAGTAACATGTAGCGAGATTGCAATGACATTCCTGTTTAGATAACATTTTAATAAGAAAAAATTTCAATTGCGTGTAAACTCCTTGCTTGAACTTGCATGACCTGTGTGCTGTGCTATAAATAAAAATACTTACCGACCTTGGGTTTCATGACAAAATAATAATTATTGCTTTATCCAAAAACACTAGAAAAACACGCTTTTATAAATGCACGTAAAAACAAAAAAAGTGAACAATTAAACGGTTGATCCCCCCAAAGGATTTGAAAGTGACATCTATATAAAAAAATAAATCTATGGATTACGCGGTAATTCAAAAAGGTTAAGAAAACTGATAACGGATTTTATTTAGGTTTGTTATAACCTTGAAACCAGATCGTGTACAAAGTCCATTACGTGGCCTTTCTCACAAGTGCAAACACGACTATGATACGATATTCCATCATGGAAAGCCAGTGCCTATCTTCCGGCTTTATCATCCTTGAAACCTAATCGTGGTCAAAGTTCATTACAAGACTTTTCTAAGAAATCCAAAATAGCTATGATACGATTTTCCATCATGAAGCACCAGTTCATATCTTCCGGCTCCATCATTAGATCAGTTCGATAGTACCATATTATTGTATTGTCATCAGAACTACATACATCTGCCAATTTTCATTACGCTACGACCCTTGGAAGATGATTAAATTAGTTACCTTAGATTCCATTACATAGTTAGTTACATACAGGTCGACCTAATAAAAGCGTGTTAAAAAGCCCGAGGGTTTTATATGGGGCATTACGGCCAAGTTAACCTGTATGTTTAGATACTGTTTACGTGCAAGTGTGATGAAAAATAATATAATAATAATCAGCTTATAAAGTTCCCATTGCTTCCCTCCTCTCTATGAGAGTGAATGGGCCGTAATCAACAAGATCCAAACCATCAAGGGAGTGCAATGCGAGTTGGTGGATGACGTAAGATGGACGACATGCCGGCTTACAGTAAAATTCTGACACACCCTACCGATTCGCCCAGATCGGGAGGCAGTCATTGGATGATCCTTAAAACAAAAGGCCATGCCGATTGCGCACCATTGATTGCGCACACCAAGATTTATTATAAATCTTATTTTAGTTAGTAATATTTTCATCAACACCGACCTCATCTAGCTTAATTTATGTCAATAAAAAACATTTAAAATGCAAAAAATTACGTGTAATTTATAGGTAGGTAGGTAGGTGTGTTATAAGGTAGGTAACCAATTTACAAAATAAATATTTTATTTCATTCACCTAAGTACGAACAGTTTACGTACGTACAGTAAAATATATGCTACAAAAATTTCACTTTTGAAATAGATATTATTACAATAATAAGTATGTTTCAGTTGAATTAGTAGTCTATTTTCAATGTTCCGGGTCTCTTACACGTTGCGGAGGAGGCACCTTACTCCACCCGTTTGACCAGACAGACCGTAGAGGTCGATCACCAATCGAGGGCCGAAAATGAAACTGGCTGATACCAAAAACACAGTTTTTTACATTATGTGTAAAAATACCATTAAAAATATAACTAAACCCATTCCTGCATAACCCCCAAACAGTATAATACAAAACCACCCATAAATACGTCCTATAATTATACAAATCATATTAGTATAATTAGTCATAGCATAGTGCTAAATATTCTCATAATTTTCTACTAAGCCCGCATAGTTGATTCTGCCACGGTTATTATCATTTCCATTACAATATACATATGATGACGGCTAATGCCCCCAGCACTATAACTGTCATCGCTTATTGGTAACATTAGTTTTGTCAGGGACAATTAAAATATGCATTTGTATGTCCGTAATGAAGATCGCACAATCGAATTAAAGTTTTTAAAACTAGATGTGCCCACGATGCCCACGACTTCATTCGTGTGGGAGTCGATATAATCTTGAGGTCGTGGAAATAAAAAGTCATTATAATATAGGCTTTCGTTTTATAACCCAGTGAACCCATTATAATCGATTTAGCCGTTCCAGAGTTATCCCGGGCACACAGAAAGACGGACAAAAATTTAAGTATTTATGTTGACTTGGCAAGGACTGTGTGTGTGACAGTAATTTGGAAATCACAGAGGGACACTTTAATTTTATTATATAAATACGGATTGTAGTTTTTTAAAAGACATGTACGCCACTAGCGAGTTGCCTATGAGTAGGTATTTACTCAGTAGGCGCAAGGTGTCAGAATAGTTATTTGGCCGCGTTGTTTACAAACTAAAAGGACAAGCTTTTTGCGGTAGCAGTAATTAACAGCCGTCTTTGGCCAATAACCTCCTAGCCCAGGTTAAATACGCTAGGGAACATTGTCAAAAAGCTTAGATAAAGATAAAAAGATAAATTCGTTGGCTTTTGGTACACAAAATGATTGGGAGTCAATCCCAAACATTTTGTGTACCAAAAGCCAACGACTTTATCTTGTCGTAGATGTGAAATTAAATAAATATGTAACACGATCTAAACCTAATCCAACGATTACCTTACATAGGAACAAGAACATAATTTATTTGTTAAAAATATCAATCGAATACTTTTCGATGCATCCATTTACGAGATTCCTACACGCAAACTAACCTCTTTATAGACCAGATAAGCCAATTTTATTATTTTAGCCGTAGGTGTAACAATCTACTCCTACGTACAATAAATTGAAATGTCTTCATAATATAAAGATTTATCTCTATTAGCTTTTTATTTATGAGAACAGTTTGGATCTATATAGTTTGAGTCACGGTCGAGTTTAGGCTTCGTACGGAGAAACTTGTATTAGAATACTCAATCGCAACTATGTCGATTTGGTTTTTAAATAAAATCTTTAGTGAATTCCACGATGAAAGTTATTATAGGTGTCTCAGATGTATTCAGTTTTTCATTTTAAAATATAAACTTGAAGTAAAAAAAAATACTAGAAACTTAGACACGAACACGAAGATAGACTATTCACACATTTTATATCTTAAATGGTAGGCGCTGAGTTGGAGTTTGGTAGTTGCAAGTTACGATAGGCAGTCTTGTAGTCATCGAGTTTTAGAAGCTGCTTGTGCCTCTACACAACTGACGTCTGATGAATTCGAGATAATAGTCATATTAAGGAACAATGAATCTAATTCTGCCAAGTCCGTTCCATCATCAGACTACAAGACAAACGGCGATGCACCATCGTTACATGGTGGACATCCCACCCATACGCACTAAACGTTTTGGGAATACTTTCATTGTGCGTACGGCTAAGGAGTGGAATTCCCTGCCGGAATCTGTGTTTCCTGATAGCTATAACCTAGGGGTCTTTAAGTCAAGAGTGAATAGGTTACTTTTAGGTAAGCGTGCTCCATCTTCGACCACATCATCACTTACCATCAGGTGAGATGGTGGTCAAACGCGAACCTTTAATCATTAAAAAAAATGAATTCTATTTTATATACAGCACTAACCTCGTACTCCATTGCAATCTTCTTATTTGTGTGTGTGTATGTGTGTCATGGTTGGCTTAGTGATAGAGTGATTGGTTGCTGTGTTGTTGGTCGCGAGTTCGATTCCCGCCACGGAACATAAAACATCGCCTTTAAATATATCCACATATATATTATATTACTATAATAATATAGAATATTATATTACTTCGGAAAAACCGTGTATCATATTCCCATTGGCTCTATAAAACCAAATAAACAATTGAAAGTTTTTATTCTGTTCGTTACCCTATTCAAGTCTGTTAAGATTGGTTAAGATCTAGGCCAACATTTCAGACTAACTAAAATCAATTGATCTATCAATATAAAGCAATATCACATTCAATTTAATGATTAATTTCTATCTACACTGAAATACTGGGTTTCTAAACTACTTGAATGAAGTGTAGAGCTTGCAATTTATTGTGCTGTACTGGGCTGGGCTACCTGTACCTTGCAGGATCTTTTTATTTTGAAAATAGTTTCGCGTTTGACCACTATCTCACCTGATGGCAAGTGATGATGTGATCGAAGATGGAGCACGCTTACCTAAAAGTAACCTATTCACTCTGGACTTAAAGACTCCTAGGTTGTAGCTGTCGGGAAACACAGACTCCGGCAGGGAATTCCACTCCTTAGCCGTACGCACAATGAAGGTATTCCCAAAACGTTTTGTGCATATGGGTGGGATGTCCACCATGTAACGATGGCGCTTCGTCGTTTGTCTCGAAGTCCGATGATGGAACGGGCTTGGTGGAATTAGATTGTGTAATTCCATCGCACACTCTCCGAAATGTAACCGATAGAAAACCGATAGACTGGCAACTCGTCGTCGATGTTCAAGGCTCTGGAGCTTTGATTCGACCAGTATATCGTTGCCAAAGAGTCTTTTGGCCCGTTTCTCAATAGACTCAAGCGCATCCAGCTGGTATATACAGTGTCCACACGCGGTACATACAGTGTTATGTGACCATGAAATTTAGGAATCTTGTTTTATGAGAGACCTCTTTTTAACCGACTTCAAAAAAAGGAGGAGGTTCTCAGTTCGTCTTCTACTTTTTTATGTATGTTACCTCATAACTCGGAGACGGCTGGACCGATTTGAAAAATTCTTTTTGCGTTTGAATGGGTATACTTTCTAGTTGGTCCCATTGTTACGAAATCAGGATTTGAGGGATCTCTTCAAATATTATAGGCACATCTATAGCGTTTTGGGTATTTCTTATAGTACCTTGAGCAGTTGCTTCCGAAAAGTACCATTTGGGGAAGTTGAACTGGTGATGAAGACCACAGATGGTCACTGAAACTCCTCAATAAGAAGTATTTCGTGGATTGCGATTCAATTACTTGAGTACGGATGTTATACACTTTATGCTCGTCACAATACATATGGTGATGTAGAGCTGATGGTCAAGTACCAGGAGAACTCCTCAAAAATTAACGGCTATGCATCAGGAAAAGCAATATTTTGTTATAGGTGATAAGTTGTTGACATTATGGCTTTTGTAACTAGATAAATTACAAACCGACCCACTAAAAAGCGTGAAAAAAAATTTTTTAGCAAAAAATAGAACCGACTTCCATATCAAAACACTACAAAGCCAAAAATAACTTTAATTTCGTAAGGCGGTGTTATTGGTTTTGGATTTTCTTTTTTTTTTTTTTTTCTTTTTTGCTAAAATTTTTTTTTGTTAAACGTGTTGTTTTATAGTGTTGGCGTGCTGGCTTCTGACTACCGGTAACTACTGTCAAAGAGCTACAAATGACAACGGGACCAGCATAATTTTCCGAGGCATGGAGGCACTCGATATGATCAAATGGTTACGTACCCACGTATCGAGCTAGACAAGCGTTTTAAATTAAAATTATTTATTTTACATAGGCCTACATGGGCACTCATAAAACATCAGAAGTTAGGCTGGAAACAGTGCTCGACCGATGGTCAGCACTGACCGTACGTCTTGACCGTCAGCGCTGACCGTCGGTTGTGAAAATGCATTCAGTGCTACGCCGACGGCGAACTGCGACGCGTGTGTACAGTTCACTACAAAATTTTAAGACCTTATGCACGAAGTAATCTGACACATAAGAAAAAAAATAATAAATATAAGATATTTCACAGACCAATGAATACTTCCCTACCGAATACAATAGCAATCATAAAGGCTTGTTGCGTTTTACATAACTACATTAGAGAAAGAAAGAGACGGGTACAAAATACAGAATACTCTAACTGTTATAGGCTTTGACGACCTTACTCTTAATACGAACAGTAATATCAAATCAGGTGACGCTATAAGGGACAAATTTGCCAACTATTTCGTTTCTCCTGTTGGTAGTGTACCGTGGCAAGATGCTTGTATTTTTTAATTAAATCATATTTTACAACAATAATGATGTTTTATTTACTTACCTATATCCTATTTCTCACTGTCAGACTTATTGTCGAAATCCGGAATTATTTCTTTACAATCTTCTTGCCAAGCACTTATTTTAGCATCACGGTCTTTATAAAATGCAGACGATAAATCCCATAGTGCCGGACGAAGCCGCACTTCATTAATAAGGCGCTCTGTGTCAATATTCATTTTTGCTTTGAATGTACGTAAGTACGTACGGTCGGTCGCTCGGTCAGCGAAGCATTGGACGCATCCATACAATCTCATAGCTCGTCGGTCGACTGACGTACGCGCGACCGACGTTCCCGTAAAGGAAAATATTACCTAAATACGGTACTCATAACACGCGACGCCATAAGCGCATTTCACTGGTTTAATATCAGGAAGCATTCACCTATTAATGACCTAACTAGACGCTTTTTTCCACCACACAACACCACATCAAAAGTCCAACATCTTTACACACAAGTCCATCATTTATTTTGAGCCACGCAAACTAAGGGTGCTCCAGTGATCGAGAAGCCACGAGCCACACTGTCATTAGTACAGTCAGCCACTGATTATGAGGTGAATATCGCAAATAAGGTTTTTCGAAGCTGGTTTTATGTGGACTTTCTTTATAGAGATGTGTTTTTACTTGCCGGCTGTGCGATCATCGAGGTGGTGGAAGCGGCCCGTAGGAGGTTGAACTAAAGTTAGCTTTTTTGTAAAGCAAGAAAACATTTGGGTTATGTTAGAAGGGACAGCTATAATTAAAATTATCTGATGTCAATGATGTTATCACCATGATTGGCATTTATGAAACTACAATTTTTAAATTGTTAAAGGATGCCTTTGAGTACCAATACTTTACATGAAGCGACTGCCTTTCTGACCTCCACAACCCAGTAGCTAGGTAGCACGATACCCCTCGGCAAGACTGGTGTAAGGTTTTCTGGCTTCTTCCATTCCGTAACGAAAGTCAAATAAACACGTACAAATGGCAGCTATAACTAACGGTTCAACGTACTTTCCGGGTCACGGAGGTATCTCGGATGTGTTAAGATGATCACTCATCCAAAGAACGACCTCGGTAAGTTTTGCTAATCTGAAAGATCGACTTATGTACATAGATGTTTTAAACCAAAATAGGTAAAAAATACTTCAAGAAGTCAAAAAAATACTTTCTTACTCAATTTAATTTAGAAGATATAATCCTTCCCAAGTTGCCAAAGGTATATTCATGATATTTTCTTTTACCCCTGAAATACTGTACTTTAATATTTTTACTATCCTTTGTAAGCTGATTTATCGGCGACATTTCCTAAAAGAGACAAAAATAGTTATTACAAAAGATATAAAACCATTCCTGATACCAGTGATTCAGTGATTGGTTTAAGTGATCCCGCGCGTCTATTAGGATTAGTTGACCAAAGACTCGATCCATCTCGGTAAACATCTTTATACTGAATGCCATCTGGTTATCAAAATACAACGCCATATCTGATTTAATCGTTGTATACCTACTGGTAGCTAACGACTATCGTAGACTTGATATAAATTGATATAATCAATTGGTATGGATTTCCGCAACGCCCCATTTTATTCTGTACATTTTTTTCTCTCTCATCTTTGTTACAACAGTACGTAACTATTTATAACATTTTGAATTAAAAAATCTAGCGAAAACGAGTAAGTTGTAGCTATTTATTTTGATAATTCTACTACTAATACTCAAAATGCACAACTTATTATATTTTTTACGCAATCTATAAATTATGTAAACAGAATAACTCAATGTAAACTAAGACATTATTTTAAGGATCCATAATATTTAAAGCTAAAAACTCAATAACGACTGTATAAAATCTTTAGAAACATTAACCTGAGAATACTTTAGTTTTACGATAGTTGTCTTACAAACTTTATACTCGCAGACAAAAACCGTTAATCCGTATATTTTCGCACAATGATAAGATCGATTATCGATAGATTAAAATGCCTTAACCGCAAGGTTAAGCCAAGAAATTAAAATTTCTCCTGTATCGTGAGAGTATTTTTACAAACACTATTTTTTCCAAACATTTAATAATAATAATATATCCTTTATTTCAGGCAACTAGGCCCATAAAAAAAACAATAAACAAATACAAAATCTTATAAATAGACTAATACATAACAAATTTAAAACACTTAAAAACAAAAACTAGTTAACACGAATTTATAGACGGCGTCATGTTGCGCTGCGAGGTGTCGCGTAATCTTCCGCGAAATCGTCGATACACGACACCTTTCGGCCAAAATTCCTGCTTGAGGAATGTCTCTAATAGATGAGTTAGAACCCGCATCACAAACGATTTAAAATTCGTTTCATGACGCGACTTCAACTCCTCGACCCTCAAAGTCCAGTTGGTCTTAGCTCGCACGTACTCCATGATCTCCTCATCCTTCGTAGCGTAGTGCAGCCTGGACACGTAGAGCTGCGTCGTTGGTATAGCTGCACGCAACAGGAAGTTGGGTCCAGCCAGCAGATTACGACACGGAGGCTGCCTTCTCTTCTTTTTCTCGCACTTTTATAAAACCATCCTTGTTACACTCGCCCTTTTCAGGGCCACGCTGTTTCGGCTGCTCGATTACAGCACTCTGCTTATCCCTCTTCACATGCTCTGCTGGTCGCTTTGTTTGCGACACAGCTGGCTTTTCGTCGGCAATTGCTGTGTAGGCACGTCTAGGGGACGACGTACCTACATGCATCACTACCTCGATCGATGTCGAGTTGACGACGTCGGCGGATCGCGATGCAACGCATGCGATTTCAACAGCGGGTGGCGCGGTGGAACTTGGCGGCACTACACTGCTGATGGCTGCATTTTTTTCTCCGCGACATGCGTCCAAGTTACAGGCGTCAGGTGACCCACTTACCGCAACAGCGTTGCGCAACAACATTACTTCGGTTCGGAGCTCTTCTATGGTGTTATTCGATACCTCCAACTTGGACTGCACCTCGGCCAGGTTTGTTTTCAGGGTTGTTATGTCTTTCAACAACCTAGTGACGTCGACCTGATCGAACGAGACGGGGGGCAGCTTGTGCAGCTCCTTCGCCACGAAAGCGGGCACGTCATCCGGATCGGTGCTCTTCAACAATGTGATGATGTCTTGAACACACTTCTGGCCACCATCCCGTCGGCGGGACTGCATCTGCTACTCAACTACTCCGGCAACACGTCGTGATAATCGTTCGTTCATCGTTTTGCAATTAATTTTGCTGTTATGCCAAGCATTTTCTCAACTATGTTAAAGTTAGCTTCCAGTATAACCAATAGCTATATATCAGCATATTACTTGGAGCTTCTACCTGTTTGACCTTCACAACCCAGTAAACTTGTAACATTTATAAAAATTAAATTATAGAAAAGCAATATACTAGCGCCATCTACAGATGGTAATGATATGCAGTAGCAGTACACGAGATAGTAGCTCTTAGAAGATATCATAGATGGCGTGGTATATGTATCCAGTGTTAGAATTTATGTAAATAATAATGTTTAAACATAATAATAAAGGAAAATTAAAATAAGGTGTTCTTCTTATGCATAGAATGTGTGCACACAATTTAATAAGATTGTCGCTTGCCATGGACAATGAAAATAGTTAGCTGTCAAGCGGGGGCCGGCCTTTTTCTTTTGGTCTGAGACAGCGGAGGTCGGAAGCGTTTAAGATAAGAGATTTTCTTTGGCGTAATAGCCTACTGATGACGAGAGAAAGGCAGGGGACCAGAGTTATATCTGCCTTTATTAACATAATAATAAAGGAAAATTAAAATAAGGTGATCTCCGTATGCATAGAATGTGTGCAAATAATTTAATAAGATTGTCGCTTGCCATGGACAATGAAAATAGTTAGCTGTCAAGCGGGAGCCGGCCTTTTTCTTTTGGTCTGAGACAGCGGAGGTCGGAAGCATTTAAGACAAGACATTTTCTTTGGCGTAATAGTCTACTGATGACGAGAGAAAAGCAGGGGACCAGAGTTAAATATAAAACCCATGTAAGGGTAACCGGAAAATATGCCGTAAGTAAAAAAGTTTTCCACATTTCTGAAATTAGGCAAAGCGAGAGATTTTCACCAGCGTCCATTTTGTGCTAACGCGACAATCCTTCGTCTTGTTTTAGGGTCGCATATTAGACTTAAAATAAATATTTTAATTAAACTAAAACAAGAAATGGTCATATAGTGAAGATATATAAAGGGAGTTCTTCACCAAATACGTCGTTGAAGGTATGATGCAATAGCGATTCGTTTCCGGAGAATAAACGCCACGCGTTTTGATTAAGCACACCACGTGGATGCGTTACTGCTGGCGGAACCCGTACCATGGTTTAATGAACTGAAATTTATTGTTCAGGGTAATTAAGAAACCCCAGACTGTAAGTGTACTTTATTATTTAATTTAAACAGTGTAAAAGACGGAACTAATAAAACAACCATCAAGTGTTTGAGGAACGTTAAATATATTTAATGATATGACCAACCAAACCTGTCTTATGTTTTATTTCTACTGTATCCTCATCATTCGCAAGGACTCAGCCCATGAGTCTCATCTTCAGGTTCTCACCCTTGGTTAGCTGGTGTCTAGGGAAACCGAGCCTTACAAACTTTGCAAGACTGGTATCAGAATTTTGGTTATCTGATTATAATCTGTCACGAGCGGTTGTCAAAAATTTACAAACGTCAGCCGGGACCAACGTGCGTCTGCGAGTGAGCGACCCGTTTTGCTTAACAACGACACCCGATATCTGATTAAAATTGGTATTGGCATTTAATCCACCTTTCATACATTATTCATGGATAGCCGATACCCAGTTTTTTTTTTATTTTTTAAAAGATTACTAGCAATGTGGGTAGAATAGTAATTAATAGTAATTACTACGAAGAATCGACGGAGGACTTTCCTAAAAGCTTAACTACATTTTCGAAGAAATCCTACGAACTAGACTGATTTTTTATCTATTCCGACCCGTAGCTCCCGTCTACAAGATTCCGAGCCAAGTTATTTCTTTAAAATTCTTTTATGCTTTGGTTTGTTGAACGGCGAAGTTTTTTGTTGGCGTATGTTGGCTGAGTAAATTCTTAGCTTGAACTTTAGCGTGTTGTCTAAAGAAAGGTTAGTAAATAGCTAGCAATTTGGGTTTTGATTGAATACCAATATAGCAGCTAAAACCTATAAGGAAAGACAGCCATACGTATCCCGTCAGCTCTATCAAGACTACTTCCAATATTTAGGATACACGATAACATATTCTGCAGGAGAAAAATATCTATACCTACTAATTCACAGCATACAGCGTCAATAGTCGCTAGGTAAAACCGTGAACGTATAGACATGGTGAAACAATAAGTGATCCTTGTTTTACTATAAAACCCTAAAAAGATATAGGAAGAAGAAATGTAAATAAATAAAGGCCGGGACTTGTGTACCCCAGAAACCACACGACTACAATAAATCCCAAAAGAAATTGCTAATTAATATGAACCCAAACCGCATTCAAGTTTAAATATTTGAAATTGTACAGATGTTATACTCTAAATCGTTACCAGCAAGTGTTAGCTTTGGGCACAAGTGGTCTTTGATGTTACCCGGAAAATGTTAGCAGTCACCTAAAAATAGATTATAATACAGAAGTTCCACTAATGTTATGATCTCTAGGGCCAGAGAAGTACCAAGTAAACCATAGATGATGATATGTTAAGAACGGAGAATTTTATACCTTCAGCAATAGTGAGATCCCCGCGATGGTTAAACCACTTATGAAGAAATATATAATAAAAGATAAAATTTTTGGAAAGATCATAATTGATGATACTTTTATTCGCAGAAAAAAACTTTTTAAGCGAACGAGTAAACAGAAATTCCACAAAGTATGATTTTTCTTCGAACATTCATTTTAGTTATTTAATCAAACTTTATATATGGGCATTCCCTGCTAATCAACTAACGTTGGTGAAGAGATATCATGTAAGGTGCATGAAAAGAGAACTAAGTATATAATATATTTTACATAAATGGATTATTACATTTAAAACTAAAATAATGTAACATACATATTGTAGCGTAAATAAAATTAAGTGCACAGTAAAACACAAACCGCTACTTAACACGTTTAATTTTGATTAAAAGGAAAAAGATAGAAAACATGTACTTAATTAAAAAATATAAAAAAGTTAAATATTAGTTATTATTGGGAACCTTTCAGTGATGGCGTGGGTTAACTTAGCGGAAAGAAAAAGATTGTTATCGAAAGTATTATGCAAATATTTTTAACTTACCTAACAAAAAAATCGATTGCAATCGGTTATAGCTAGGCGAATACGCATTATTAGTAATTTTAATTACAAAAACACTAAGAGCATCCAACGCGTCTTGATAGGCCTTAGGTTAGAAAGAGTTTTTGACGTGATAATTTTTAGATTAGAAATATACAAACTAGGTGCACTATTTAAAATAAAACTCCTGCTGCGAAAACTCGGTAATTCCTGGACGGCTGGACACGACTGTGGGAAGTAACGTAGAAATCACGGAGCCACTGCGCTGCGGGGTCCGCATCTACCTCGTACTCGCTTCAGGCCTTTGAGATGGACGTCTCAGGCACAGGATGTGCTCGGATATCGGGCGAGAGCCCCCCCCGACCTCCGTCGTCGATAACCGACGTCGCTTGCCCGTAGGGTGGAGCCAAAAATTGGCTTGTAACGGGATCAAATTAACCAGAAAATCACCCACAGACTATCCTTTTGCTAGGACACTTTATATTTTTTATTGGCTTAACACCAACAGAAAAAAACTTTCACTTCATAATTTCAATATTAAGCAAAAAATAAGGTCGACCATCACATATCGGGTCCCAAAAATGTAATGACGCCGTCAAAAGGCAAAACATCCGAGGATATTTTTCACGATTCCTTGTTCAAATGTGAATAACAGCTATGAAGAAAAAATTTTATTGAAAAGTTTGGATTAGAATTGGAGGAAGTTTTAACCGTAGCGGTTTTACGCTACAGTACCCCATTTCCAGTAAAAAAAAAAATGAGAGTAGCAACCCTAAAGGTGAGTGGCAACCCTAAAGGAAAGGTGGTTGACAACCCTAAAAAAAAGGTGGTTGACAACCCTAAAAGAAAGGTGGTTGACAACCCTAAAAGAAAGGTGGTTGACAACCCTAAAAGAAAGGTGGTTGACAACCCTAAAAGAAAGGTGAGAGATCAACCCAAGTGAATGTATCAACCCAGTGAGAGGGTGACAACGCTATAACAGATTGACATCACAACAACAGATTGAAAACACAACAACAGATTGAAAACACAATAACAGATTGAAAACACAATAACAGATTGACAACACAAAAGGGATAGCATCAACCAAGAGTGAAAACCATAATATATACAAATTAAATAAACTAGCCTAACTAACTTTAAACTAAATACATCAAATCAACGACATCGAAGTGCAGCTGATACTGAATAAAATTGAAAGCCGGCCTCCAGTTTAGACGTTAACAGTGCGAGCTTCAGATGCGTCTCTTAAACCTACATTAGAATAGAAAAACAAACGATAGAACTAGAATAATATTCTTAAATATATAGGAACAAAGAACAATATTCAAGACGAAACAAATAAGAGTTGAGATTAAGAAATAACCTAAAAATAACTTCAAAGGAA
The DNA here is from genome assembly GCA_943138885.2 of Tholera decimalis. NCBI lineage: Eukaryota > Metazoa > Arthropoda > Insecta > Lepidoptera > Noctuidae > Tholera > Tholera decimalis. Next base: position 26,818,190 of record OW964571.2, on the reverse strand, counting down.
GTCAAACAAAAACTCGAAGTCGAACACAAAAGCTCGAAGTCAGATAATAACTCGAAGTGAGACACGACACAAAGTCCAACACGACTCAAAGTCAAACACGACTCAAAGTCAAACACGACTCAAAGTGAAACACGACTCAAAGTCTAACACGACTCAAAGTCAAGAGCTTAAGTTATAGAGGGATAAGTTAGGAGGTTAAGTTAAAGAGAGAGGGTTAAGTTGAAGAGGGTGGACCTTAAATCAAAATCAAAAATACGACGCTTAATGAGAGGAAATGGTTATGAATAAATATTAACTCCAGGGAGGAATGAGGGTCGAAATAATAAAAGAGGTGTCGTTAATTGAAAACTAATGGCCTAACATAAGTAATGCTGATTAAGTTAAGAATATGGAACAAATTAATTCATTTAAGTATGTCTTTTATATGATATTGTCCAATATGATGAGAATCACAGTCTTGTAGGACATATGTAGTCATGGAGATGACTCTGATCACACGACATTTAATGAAACGGGGAGCAAGCTTTCCTGTAAAGTATTCAGCAGCTGACGATTTTGAAAAATTACGCCTCCATACAATGTCGCCGGCATTGAGTGTAATAGCCGTGCGGTTCGTATTGTAATTTCATGAATTACGGAGAAAAGCAGAAGAGAGATTGTCCGCTACTTTTGCGTAAATCTCGGCGAGCGAAGTCAGATTACTCGCGTGTTGTTCCCGACTTTCAGCTAAATTAGTGCTTAGAGTCTGGATATTCGCACGCGATGAATCCATACAGACTTCTCTACCGAATATGAGAAAGTTTGGCGTAAACCCTGTGGCTAAATTAATACATGAATTGAGGTAAAGTTTGACCTTGGGTAACAATTTAGCCCAATTCCTTTGGTTCTCGCCAACCAATATGCTCAAACAAGTAACGACACTTTGGTTATAACGTTCAACCGTGTTTGCTTGTGGAGTGTAATAAGGGGTATACGTAGGGGATTCAATGCGAAACGATCTAAGAAAGTTTAAAAACTGATTACTACGAAAAACGGTAGCATTATCACAGAGAATAGACCGTGGAACTCCGAAGTTAAAAAATATTTCAGATTCCAAAGCTTTTATAACTGAATTGGCGTCAATCCTTTTAAGGGGGACTAACCAAACATATTTAGAAAAAACATCGACCATAGATAAAATGTATTTGAACCCATAATAAGCGATTGGAAGCGGTCCAATAACGTCGATAGAAATCATTTGTAGAGGTAAAGAAACTTCCTTTGGATAACACATATGACCACGTGGTTGGGAATTCGCGATCTTATAAGCTTTACAAACCTCACATTGCCTTAAAGTCTCAGAAACATCTCGAAACATATTTGGCCAGTAAAAGTTATCCTTGAGCTTAAAATAAGTCTTTGAAACTCCAGGATGAATAGAGAGAGGATTATTATGAGCTTCCCATATAGCGGATTTAACCTTTTCAACGGGTAAAACTATGCGCCAAGGATCAGAGCACAATGGGTTAGTGATTGGCATGCGTCTTAACAGAACACCGTTCCGAATGGCGTAAGCTGGAAACGTTTGAGGGGAGTCGCGAGCCCCTAAATACACCTTTTTATACCATCTATCATTGGTATGGTCAGGTGCTTGATCGAATGTAACCGGACTCGCGTACATTCTAGATAAAGCGTCTGGAACGACGTGTTGCGACCCTTTGCGATGAATGATATCAAACGTGTAAAACGACTAGTACCCGGAGTGGGCCTAGGTGGAATGGGAGGAGGTCTAGAAATAATAATACTTTCGTGTAAAGGAGTCTCACCGATAGAACCTTCTTCAGACATTTTTAAACACAAAATAGAAATAGATTAAATGAAAGAGAGCGGGACTTAGCAGGAAATCGTTAGATATCGTGCCGTAATATCGATACGGGAAGAAGACAACAAAATGAACGTCAAAGGAATCCGCTGGGCTAAGAATCCAACAAAAACAGATACTAGCAAATAGCAGAAAAGCAAACAGTCGGGCTAAAAAATAAAAAAGGTAGACACTAGCACACGACCATTCAAAAAGCTTACCTTTGGTCACGATGCCTAACCATCCACACATCAAACACACTCTACGGGAAACTAACTACCGCTACCTACTGGGATAAAATAAAACTCGGGATAGATACGTATATTTTGGGAGAAAATAAAAGAATTGGAAATTGGGTATAGTTACAAAGTTAATCTTTAAAATTGAATTTCACAAACATCACACAATTTAGCAAAGAACATAAATTCAGTTAGCAATTCTGTAGTCCAGTCGTATGAATCGGGAAAACATTCAAGACAGGTAGTCCTTTTAACTTCCGTACGGGTATCTGACCAATTCTAAAACCTGAAACTCACAACAAGAAAGATGAAAATTAAAGATTGCTCTCAAGAGCAACCACACACGAGATAACAAAAAAAAATAGGTATTTTAGTAATAATTAATATGCAAACTTACTTTAATTCGGGCGCCATATTGTAGCGTAAATAAAATTAAGTGCACAGTAAAACACAAACCGCTACTTAACACGTTTAATTTTGATTAAAAGGAAAAAGATAGAAAACATGTACTTAATTAAAAAATATAAAAAAGTTAAATATTAGTTATTATTGGGAACCTTTCAGTGATGGCGTGGGTTAACTTAGCGGAAAGAAAAAGATTGTTATCGAAAGTATTATGCAAATATTTTTAACTTACCTAACAAAAAAATCGATTGCAATCGGTTATAGCTAGGCGAATACGCATTATTAGTAATTTTAATTACAAAAACACTAAGAGCATCCAACGCGTCTTGATAGGCCTTAGGTTAGAAAGAGTTTTTGACGTGATAATTTTTAGATTAGAAATATACAAACTAGGTGCACTATTTAAAATAAAACTCCTGCTGCGAAAACTCGGTAATTCCTGGACGGCTGGACACGACTGTGGGAAGTAACGTAGAAATCACGGAGCCACTGCGCTGCGGGGTCCGCATCTACCTCGTACTCGCTTCAGGCCTTTGAGATGGACGTCTCAGGCACAGGATGTGCTCGGATATCGGGCGAGAGCCCCCCCCGACCTCCGTCGTCGATAACCGACGTCGCTTGCCCGTAGGGTGGAGCCAAAAATTGGCTTGTAACGGGATCAAATTAACCAGAAAATCACCCACAGACTATCCTTTTGCTAGGACACTTTATATTTTTTATTGGCTTAACACCAACAAAAAAAAACTTTCACTTCATAATTTCAATATTAAGCAAAAAATAAGGTCGACCATCACATATCGGGTCCCAAAAATGTAATGACGCCGTCAAAAGGCAAAACATCCGAGGATATTTTTCACGATTCCTTGTTCAAATGTGAATAACAGCTATGAAGAAAAAATTTTATTGAAAAGTTTGGATTAGAATTGGAGGAAGTTTTAACCGTAGCGGTTTTACGCTACAATATTTATGACAATACATACAAAACTAAACTTTAAGTAATCACCCCTAAAAAACCGATTTCCTTAAAAAAACAATCAAGATAGCAGCCGCATTCTGGATGAGATATGGAATCCATTACGTAAAGATATTATACGTTGGAGTTAGGGCTCCAGGGACACATTAGAGCTAACTAAGGCAATGGTGTCAGGGCAAAGAATTCTCATATGGATATTAGTTGTATTGTAGCAGAATTTTATGTTATGTGTAAGTTGTAATCACGACATAACATTGCGCCTGTCATCTCAAAACTTTAAAATCGTATCCAGAACCTTAAACTCAGCAGTCGGTAAATTTTTGTTTAACATTGAAGAGTGAGGAAATCAGCTGTTACATAATACTATATGATTTACTCAACTTTTCTATGCGAATATTGTAATAAAGACTTACGAATATTTTAACGCCAATGTAGAACATACCTGCAACCAAAAAATCTACTATTAGTGCTATGACAAACATGAATCAACTAGGAATTTTCTCGCAGAAAAAGTTGCATATAGCGCGTTCACAGTTTTAATTAAAATTCTAATTACGAATTCAGTCGAAACATGTATGAAATTTATTTCATACCAACATTTTAGTTTAAGTTCTACTATGTCATGTGGGTTGGAGATTCCTGACCACCCCACTTTTGTGACGATTTCCCTAGACATAGACCTACTTTCTGAAGTGTAAGTAGTTCTCATATTTACTGGACTTTATTTGCTCAGTAAGGTCAACCTAAAAGTTATTTTGGTTCATAAACCTCTGACGTAGTCTCTGAACCGTTGCATACATGGCTGGCAATCATTCTAATATATGTACATTGCATCTGATATTACATATTTATGTCATACTAACTAATTCCCGAGGCTCCGATCGTGTGAAAAATAGTTGAACCGGTCCTGTATTTTCAGTTTTTATTTGGTACGAACAAACACCGACTGTGTAGAATTTGGAAGACAACGAGCCTTTCACTTGATCTGTTCACCTGGTAGGTGAATACAAAAAAAAAATATCATCAATCGTGCTGATTTCGTAATAATATCAGAAATCAGGGTACATCTTTGATCAAAAACTCCCACCAATTAGTTGTTAAGTCGTTCGCACAAACACACAGCGTCCCATCTTCTCCCAAATCTAAGCGATAAAACTTATAACTTCAATAAATCAAGTCCCAAAATAGATACGGCAGTACTCTCCCTTCCAAAATACGCCTAAATCGAACATAACCACATTTGACGAGATACGAATCGCTCAGAATTTTGGAAAATTTGTTATCACGATAACGTACAACGGTGACGTGATCCATCATCGTATAAACGTCATTAATATTAGAATTTGTTCGAACGATCGGTCCACAGTACAGGGATCTTGGGTCGTTGTGTTATAATGAAATGGTACGGTTTTGGATGTTGATTTATTCATTTATTGGTTGGGTAATTAGTTTCACTAATGGTATGTTAGCACTTTTTAAAAATAATAAAATAAAATAAAATACTCTAGATGAGATTGGCACAGGAACTTGGATCACGTATACAGTCACTAAACCTAGACTGGAAATCAAATTTAGGTCAAAAAATTCACCATCAGAGAAGATAAGATAAAATCCAACAGTGCAAAACGGACTTCATAAAAATGTAAATCAAACTATGCGCAAATTATCCATCCAACCTTTTTATGACCCTTTAAAAGCCCTACTTCATTTTATAGGCCTCTGGAAACAACCCTTAAAAGATTTATATTAACTTTTAAAATATTCATTCAATTTGACGATAGGTGCACCTAATTTTCTTTAGGAAAAAATCCTTTGTCATAATTATAGGTAATTAGGGAAATAATATTTAAAGGTTTTTGAATTGAATTAATAGATTAGATAAGATTCTTGGCGTAAAAATCAGCATCGTTATCATCTCCCTCGCCATTTCCTAACTATATTAGGGTGAGCTTCCAGCTTAACCGTATGCAGCTGAGTGTATGCTCGGGGTATCCGTGGGAGGAACTGCCTATCGGACCTTCACTATTGTGGTGACCCGGGTTTTGCGAAACCTCTTTGTAAATAAAACATATGATGGCCGGGACCAACAGCTTTAAGCACTTTCTGAGGCACGCATTAATCTGGATACGTTAACATGGTCACCTATCCATGACCCGTTCTCGGCAATAATTGCGAAATTCTCTCGTACCTACAGCTCTTGTTATTATAGCTACAAGTTCTTATTCTGATTAGAAGATAACAAAAAGAATTAAGATTGACTTGTTGCTACAAAAATCCGTTTCAGAGCAAATATAGTGATATAATATAATATACAACGTGTAATTTAAAGGGTATATACATGCTAAGTGCACGGCTTCTTTGGATGATAACAAGCGATATGGCAAGGGTTTTGTAATCCTGAGTCTACATGTGTGGAACTTATTAGAAATTTCAACAAATTGATACCAGAGACCAAACTTTTCAAATTAAGAAGAACGAAGAGAATTATCGTTTTATTGGCAAGTGACGTGGAAAGTTATTGACCCTCGTAGTGCTGTGACACGTTTGTTATGATTTATATTCAAGAAACACATGAAACTGATAATTCGGTATCAATTCTTTGAGTCAGTTATTTTGAGCTGAAACTGTGCATAGAGACTCCATACCAGATGTTGTCTTCAGCCCTTGTGAATAGATATGGGGTTTCCGTTACACGTTGTAGAATACTGAAAAAGACAATAACAAAAAGTACAGCACTGGATCTCTTTTGTTTTTTTCTAAAAGTCCATTCAAAGGTTGTCTTAAATATATCATTTTTAGCGTTAATACCGCTCACTGTATCGCCCTATGTAATGATTTGAAATCAATGCTTTCCGTAACTTATTATGGTATATGTACAAAATAAAAAGCATTCTATTACATCGCAGTGTGCTTCACAATCGACTCTGATACCAGCCATTGCTTCGTATGTTTCAAAAACCAATCAAAATAAAACAAAAAATATATAGTAAAAGACACTTATCCCGCGGTCAAAGCCGCAGGTTGGTGCTAAAGCTCATTATGTTATAAATATGTAAGCGGTTACTGCTGCGTGACTTTGCAATACTTTCATAATATTCACAAGAAATAATTGCGCGTTGTTTATCGTTCAAGTTGACCGAAGAGAGTTTCAATGTGGGCAGCAGTCTGCCTACAAAGACTGAAGTTCTGAAAATTTTTTTGCCGAGCTGTTGTGGTCGATGATGGAGCACATATAGGAGAAGCCAATTCACTCTTGATGTTAAGATTATATATTTTTTTTATTATAGTTTTCTAAGAATGAAAATATCGATTGAGTGGCTATTTTGATCTAAAAAATCCTTCCGCTTGATCCATTTACCTTGTTGGTGAACAACGTCGCGATCTTTCGATGGTCCCAACCAGGATCAATTTTTCTATACGTTTATCGCCTTTGAATAAACTAACTAAAATAACTAGATCAAAATAGCCGCCTTTGGTCTCAGCTCTCATTAGTAGATATTTAACAGCTATTATGGATATCCAGAAGCCGAATTATTTAACACTAGTCCTGTCAAGGGGTACTGTAGGTACTTATAACCCGGTTCAAAGTGGTGATAATATAGGCAAGCTTTTTTGTTAGATAATGATGCTCAGCTAAATCCAGATAGACAGGGAATCAACCCAAAATTATTAAGCAATTGAGATTGACTTCGGCGACATTAATTAAGTTAATTTCGTCAGAATAGAACCTAAAATACATTACAGCTAAGGAAAAACAAGCACTCAAGACTAGCCGGTGATCTTCGCTCCAACAAACCGGTAAAAAGGAAACTTAAATAAGAATAAAATAGGCCAGTGAAAGTATTTTTACACCTAGGTTTGCAACTGAAATAATAAAAAGATATTTCAAAAGATTATTTATATTCTCACGTTGTTCAGGCTTGCCTGGTTCAAAATACACCCTGTATTAAATAGAAAAGAAACTCCGTAAGTAAAAACATAAGAAAGGAAAGAACAAAAGGTGTGTTACATAACCTGACTCAACGGCATGTTTTGATCCACGCGCGTCTCAAAGAGCCGTCAGCACTATTGACTGGTCCCGATATCGTTTATGCCCGCCGGGATAGCGGGAATGCTCTAACGAGATACAACAGCTGCGGAACGCAAGGGCAACTCAACGCTGCTCTCAAATCGTCATTATCTGCTTAGATGAAATATCTTCATATCTATATTAAAGCAGCCAGGTTACTTTTTGCAAAATATATGAAGATATTTACTCTCTTTTTAACCGTCTAAACTAAATGATAGTGGTCTCGAATTTTTTCCAGAATAACTACAATACAGTGTGAAAGGATACAAACTTTCCATTATTTCTGAGAAGATACCTAAATAACTGAAAATAGTCCTTAAAGAAAGGAAGCATTCACTTATTTATTCCCAAGGATTTTGTTCTCAAAAACTTTCTTCTATATGTCTATAAAAATACATTTTATAGCTCAAAATCTTTTTAAGCTAATCTCATTTGATCTAAAAAAATGGGGACAGAGCTTTTAAACAAAACTAAATTATTTTAAAAGAAGCAAAAACAAGATGTTTAGTGAACAAGATATTTAAATGTAAATATTCGAAAGTAAGATTCGTTGTCTTTTTAAGTAACTGACTGTTTCGTTTCATTCATACAGTGGTCGCAAGCGTTAGTGGAGCCTGGGTTGTTTTTCTAACAATAAAACTTAATGTTTCTCTCCTAGTGTTCTGAAACCATCGATCAGATTTTGATGGAACTTCGGCAGGGTGATATAAGGAGACGCGAGAGGGTTTCTGAAGCAAACAATCCATGCCGCATGTCCGACATTTCCTCGCGAACGAAGCGTATTTCGTTGTAACCTTTTATACAATCACTATGTAATTTGAAAAAAGAAGTGTCTGTGTGAAAAAAGTGTACGTGTGTGTTGTTTAACATTGTACTTAAGCGTTCATTTGTTTTTTTTATGTCTATGAGAGATTTAACGTACCTAATACATTTACCATGTGTACTTTTTGTTTCGAGTTTCCGATATTTCGGCACTGTTGCAAGCGCCTTGATCACGGATGAACTGACAACAAGACACTGATAAAACTTGAACATAGCATTAATTTTGTCTAAGTTTGTATTAGTTTATTACAATGTTGAAGATTTTTTTTATTATTAATAATTAAATCTGTCACGCGAACTGTAGTTTTCCATGGTAACTCGACCATTACAAAGTACATAATCGTACATTGTGACCCTAACCAAACGATGCGTATGCAAATGTCAGCTCAATCGGTCGGGGATAAATGATTTAGAGTTCGATTTCGAGTTTGACCATGGATTTGATAAATTGTAAACTGAACAAGCAATTTGTAAACTGCAGAAGCAATTTCTAAAATGATACCAATCAAAATTCGATACTCGTGCTGAGAAGTTATGAACTATCAAAACGTAGCTTATAATCACTGAATAATTTATCGATTTTGATGTGATAAACATGCCTGGGGTCATTCGCATAAAATCCATCGCTAAATGGGTGCTTCAAAATTCACCCCGAAACCACGGCTCGTTGTGTGTGTCGTTGGAGTAGTCAGAAGCAGTCACGACAATGATGATGATGATGACGAGTCTGAACTGTCGAGTGACAGGTCACTCGACAGTTCAGACTCGTCAGTTCGTCAGTGGAAACTGACACTCCCTTTTGCTACACCCAGAGCGGGAAGAGACATTTGATGGTTTCCTTTTTTAAAAACGATTTAAGTTAATTTCTTTTCTATAAATTACTTAAAATTTTAGTATAATTATTACCATATTTACCTTAAACAGATTTAAACCGACAACAGTAAAGACAAATTTATAATTCAATAAACTCAGCACACAAAATAAATCTTCATTTCTGCATTCAATAAATTAACGAATTATGAAAATGTCTCCGGCACCGGTATCATGTAAATTCGACGACCACGGCAAATGAACCATCACAGGCTGACTTCCGAACTTGCATGCATTAAATATTACCGTTAATTGATTCAATTTTAACTGTAAAAATTTAAGGATATATAGTAATAGCGTTTACACATGACGGTGTTTCGTATAAACTTTTAAAGCCTTATTGTTGGAAATTATAGAACCGATTTTAATGAGATAGACAGACGCACAAGATTCTACTAATTAGTAAATTTAAGAACATTTTCGAAAAATAATTCAGTGAGAAAGATTCAGCATCTTAAGTTTTCTTTTGACACTAAAATATCACTCTATCTTTCCTCATTACGGATAAATACTAAATATTTACATCTTTTCATCAAAACTACTGGTATCCAGGACAGAGGCACTGATCCTGGTACGCGAACAAGTAATCAGTAACTACTATCTAATCAATACTATACTACAAATATGTACATAATACTCAAGATGACGATGACGTTACTGTTAATACACGAAACATAAAAGGAGAATAATGAAAATGAAGCTGATAAAAGGTTTTCGCAGGTACTAACGATAAAATGAAACACTAACAGAACCAATGTGTCTTCGTTCGATTTTTGTCCGTTTGATTGAAAAATTACATAAATTTTAAGAATTATAATAATTTAAAATCATTATTTGCAGAAATTTAAAAAAAATATGCTAAAATTTACTGTTCTACTTCATGAACAGTCCGAGAAGAACTTGACTGGTTGTTTTATTAAGTAATTTTTTGCAATTCTTTAAATTGTAATAACTACGTTTTTATAATGTGTGTGATAGAATGATTTATGTATCTACTTCCATCCCTAAAAACACTTCTTTTCTCCTTTTCTCTCCAATAGTCCTTCTAACTTTCAACCTTTGTATTCAACATAATTTATTATTGAAATGGTCTCCAAAAGACGTCGTGAATACTAAAGGAACCCCTTGAACAAATACCAGACTTGTTTGAATTTTTCAGTGAGCGTATTCGAGTTTTTTTTTTTGCGAATTCTTTAATGAATTTTTGTGTAACATAATTATGTATAATAAGTTAGAGTTTTCAATTGTTTCTTGTTACTTTATTCTATTTAGTTACCTATATCGTGTTAAGGTATTGTGTAGGTCAAGAAAGCAGTAGTTCCATGTAAAATATTTTTATTCAGTTACGGACTTGAACAAATCACTTCTAAAGCAGTCTGATACAGATGGTGGCATTGATTTTAGTTGAATCATTTATTAAATGCTATCATTTGTTTGGTACTGAAAAGTTCTAGTATATAAGTCAAGAGTGATATGATATTATGTTTCAATCCTTTCACCAGGTCAGATTGTGATAAACCACGAGCCTATCATAAATTAAAACAGTACTTAATTTATCCGTGAATACACGGTTCTTGTGAAATAGTCTACAACAGTAAAGCGTGGAATAACTAGTGTTTTATAAAAAATAATAATAGGATATTGGACACACCTACAATTTTCCACACGCTTTGAAAAAAAATTATTTAAACGATAACGTTTAAATAACAAAAAAATAAATTTAGACTTTGACCCTGTATTGACAGGGTTAAAGTCATAATAGCTACAAAAAAATAATTCCAAAATTCAGGAATTTATTTTTATTTGAAACTTTTCTATCATTATACTCGTATTTACCATAAATATCTACATTACCCTTTCGAATATTATCTGATCACATCACTTCAGAAGTCATTAAAATAGTTTTAATAGTGGTCTGTTATCCAACTCCATGAAATTATGGGGGTGTTTTAACTACCCAAGTTTAGATGTTTACAGACTGCTATCGATGGGCTGTTATTGATAAGGGATAACAGCGGCACAGATTGCGGTTTGGGGATTAATAGTAGCAGTCGAAGTGTTAAAAACTACAATGTACAGGTAGTAGTAATATTCCCAAACGGAAAAATCAAGGTTATTTGTAATTTATCTGAAACAAGTTAACCTTCGTTGATCATCGCTTTTGTTGTGTACGCTAATATCAGGATCAAGTTTAACCATATTTTTTTTATTACTGATGAGCTAGCCCACTCTTGACCTCGATCTCACCTGATGGTAAGCGATAGATGAGGTCTAAGATGGGACGAGCGAGCCCAGAGGATGCCTATTTACTCGTGCTTTAAAGGCTGAAAAGTCATAAGTGGCAGGGAACACAGAAGCCGGCAGAGAATTCCACAGCTTGGCTGTACGCACAATAAATAACGAAAATAAATCACGAGTAATACCAATTACATAAATATATGTATACCTTATAATTATCAAACAACAATTTAGGTCATTTTACCTTACGAATATAAGCAACGCAATCCAAACAGTTCTGGTTGAACCGTAAAAGATATGTCAAAACGAGTTTTTCAATGAACTGAGATACATCGATATTATATGAACTATGGAAGTTATTAAAGTGTTGCAGTATCAATTTTATGTATCAGCTAATGTAATCTCATAATACGGTAGCCTAAAAAATGTAACATATTAGATATCACAATCAGCAATAACAACACCATTTTAAACAATCTTGTTAAACAGTTCTTATCTAGATCTATTAGGTAGGAAATCGGTCAGTTCGTAATTACACAAAATGAACTAATACCACAAAAACAAAACCCACGTCATTCTTTTAAAAATTGCACGCTTTATGCTTTTTATCTTTTGAAGAAAAATATATAGAGACAAATATATACACACTTTATAGAGCAAAATCTCATAGAAACAGAGAAACATAAAACCAGAATTTTTTCTACCTTAGGAATAAAAAGAACCGTGAACATAATGTACCCTGAAAATACTCAATGATTAAAGCATTAACTTCTCAAAAAACAAGTGATAATTTGAAATATTTATTTTTTACAAAAATACACTTCTGAAACAAGAATTAGAAATATATTTCGGTTTTCATGATATTTCGTAGACTATCGTACCGTGAAGCGTAGCACCGTAGCTCGTAGCCCGTAGAGTTAGACGTTACTACGACGTAGCAAGTAATATATTCGCTATCAGTATTATTAACCGACTTCAAAAAAGGAGGTTTACAATTCGTCTTGAACTGTTTTTTTTTTCTCATAACTCGGAGATGGCTGGACCGATTTGAAAAACTCTTTTTTTGTTTGAAAGGTTATACTTTCTAATTGGTCGCATTGTCGTCACGTTTGGATCTGATGATGGAATCATGGAGAAATCGAGGGAACTCTTCAAATATTATAGGCACACCTATAGCGTTTTGGGTATTTCTTATAGTAACTTTTGCAGTACTTGCTCTCGATAAGCACCATTTGAGGAAGTAGAACTGATGATGAAGACCCCAGATGGCCACCGAAACTACTCAATAATAAGTATTTCGTGGATTGCGATTAGATTACTTGAATATGGATATTAAGCACTTTATGCTCGTCACAATGCATGTGGTGAAGTAGAATTGATGGTGATGTACCAGGAGAACTCCTCAAAAATTAACGGCTCTGCACCGGGAAAAGCAATATTTTGTAAAAGGTGATAAGTAGTTGACATTTTGGCTTTTGTAACTAGATAAATTACAAACCGACCCACTAAAAAGCGTGAAAAAAAACTTTTTACCAAAAAAATAGAACCGACTTTCATATCAAAACACTACAAAGCCTTTATATAATAATATAATAACTTTAATTTCGGAAGGCGGTGTCAAAAAAAAAAAATACAAAACAAATGACACCGACTACCGAAATTAAAGTTATTTTTGGCTTTGTAGTGTTTTGAAATGAAAGTTGGTTCTATTTTTTGCTAAAAAGTTTTTTTTTTATTGGGAAATTTTCTTCGAGGCCAGATTTCGCAGGACTAGAATATTTATACCGATCAGTGTAAGGAAATATTTACAGGCTAGTGATAGCTGGCAATCGAGTTTAAAAATAGTTTTATCACAATTTAGCTATTTCCCGCGTTTCGCATTTTTAATATTAGTAAAGCTACTCTAGCCGTAACTAAAATGACGGTTTACAAGTTTTTGATAACTGACGTTACATAAGATTTTTTGACGTTCCATTTATACGATTTATTAAACTAACTAAGCACGTGTATGTTTTCAGCAACAATAATAATCAGCCAATTTTTGAATGCAATTTCATGCACCTTTTACCTTCTCACATAGCAAAGCAGCTAATGATCGTCTATGACATAACCGTCTAAAGCCCGAGCATTCCAGAGTTGGTACTTTATTTTTACAGCCAAGCCATTCTCTTTGCAACACGAAAATTTCCACTTGTTTGAAATAAAACATAACTGTGAATTATTTTCTGATGTTCGTAACTTAGTTTGGAGCTGTTCGTTAGTCGAACGTGACCTGAAATTGTGGTTTCAAGACGAAAATAAACGATTAAATTTAAATGGGTATATGCTATCTCAAAAGAAACTTATTTGACATCGCACTGATATTGAATAAGTATTTCAGTATTAGATATACTCAATGAGTATATCATTACTCATCATTCTACACCACACAGGATCAAAAAGAATATAACAACTAACAACGATGTAAACATGGGCGCTCCTATAGGTAAGCATATGTAAAAAACTATATATACAAACTGAGACATATACTAACAAACATGTATGTACCAGTGAGCGTGATGTAAATGACTAGAACCACAATTACACTATATTACAAAATGCAGGTTTATCTATAGATATCTATGACATTCTTTTAAAATCCCTTTCAATAAACGTCTAGGAAATGTATCTTGAAAAGTTTCGACATTTCCGAAAATATGTAACATAAGTGCATCCTGTCCCATCCATCGGTATCTTGTTTATATTTTTCCGCACTTACAAAGAAGAAATATGCGAAAATGTTTTGCAACTAAATCCAACGTTCGGTGCGAGTAACCAAGCAGCCTAACAACACTTGAGGTTGTAACACGCTTTCAAATTCATGCGCTGAAATTTAAAAATGTAAGCCTGAATTATTTCGTTGGAAATTTTATGATATTATTGCATCTCTGAGCTAAGGTTTAAAGCTCGTAAATGCATTGTTAAAGTTTGCTGAGAAATGTTTTGTCTGTTTTAGAGGAGGCGTGTTGACTTGCTTGTTTCGCCAATCTTATGACGATATACTTTTATTGACTTTTCAGCATTATTCAAGAAGAAATAAGCCATAGATTAAGTAAAATTGCCAGTCAGCCTGGTCACTAGCCACGTAGCTACTATGATACATATTACGTTTTTCATTCAAAACTACTGGACCCAAAAAATAACACAGAAACCATTTTTATTTGGTAACAGCTATTTCTGTACTTCTTACTTAGAAATTAAATGCTTAATTTAGTGTACAGTTAATTTTAAAACATATTTAGAATATTAATTAAATTTAGCTGTTTTCACTTCAACTTATTCTAAATGTCAAGATATACAGACCTAAGGAAACTTTTCAGTCTAAACACGGGCCAAATACCTCTCTCAGAAGCAGATGATCTTAATAAATAACAAATCTTGGAGAGTAAACTTGAAGCAGGTTTTGCACGAGAAAGTATCTCGCTGTAGAGAAGCGAGAATGTCTATGCGAGTGTCTGATAGGAATTGCTCACCATACGAGTTTGAATTTGACATAAATAGGAAAACAAAAATAAGCCACCGTTTATATGTACAAGCTGTTGTTATTTTGGTGGAAGCATAGAGTGGAAGTATTTCAGTTGAAAAAACGAAACTTAGATTCAATAGCCCATTATACTGCACTGTGATTGTTCCTTCAGCGGCCCTAACGTTCCGGGGCCATGGTATCTCTTTAGAACATTCCCGCAACACCGGAAAGATTATAATCTAGCCTTGTAATTTCATGATAACAAATTTTCTTAATGTTTATTAACAGAGGAAAGCACTTCGTTGATTGAGACGCTTCCTATTTTCAGTATCGATTTTCAATAAACTGTTTATAAAACATGAGTTATTTTTTCAAGGTAATCTAAACCTTTACAGTCTATCTGTTTGTCTGTCCGACTATCTCATACAATACTATCTTATTTACCGTAATAGTTCGCTCATTGAAATGCCATAGAAAAAGTGTTACCAAGGCGAGAGTTAGACATGTTTTGGCCTTTCAATCTCCTTCTTGTAGTGTAGGAGAGAAAATGTCTTCACGTCAACGAGCTTTTTAGGGTTCCGTAGCCGAATGGCAAAAAACGGAACCCATATAGTTTCGATATGTCTACCCGTCTGTCTGTCTATTTGTCCGTCCGTCCGTATGTCACAGCCATTTTATTCCGAAACTATTAAGACTATACATGTGAAACTTAGTATGTAGATGTATTCTCTGAACCGCTTTCCGATTTTAAGAAAAAGAAACTAGAACTGAAAATAAAACTAGAACAAAAAATGATATGAGGGTTTCTAAAACCACTTTTTCATAAGGTCAATCGTTTAAAAGATATAAGCTTCCAAAGTGGTAAAATGTGTGTCCCCCCCTCTTACTTCTATAATATTGGAGTGAAAAATCTAAAAAAAATATGTCTGTAGACCTTAATGTAAACTTTCAACCAAAATTAGTTTGAACGAAATCGGGTCAGAAGTTTTTGAGATACAGCATATTTTCTATAACCGCAAATATAACTTTGTAATTCATACAAACACTATGAAAAACAAAGTTATTCAGCGTAGTTGTAAAAATGTAAACAAGCTAGTTTTAAGAAATTTTTAAGGTTTTTATTATTTGTCATATAAATATACATATTATATTATATTATATTATATTATATTATATTATATTATATTATATTATATTATATTATATTATATTATATTATATTATATTATATTATATTATATTATATTATATTATATTATATTATATTATATTATTATAGTTACTACGGAACCCTTCATGGGCGAGTCTGACTCGCACTTGGCGAATTTTTCGTACTAGTTATCTATCTAGAAACTTGGTGATCTCTTAAATTCTATCGTAATTACAAAATTTATATCAACCGACGGATGGCGGCTATTGCAATCAGCTACAAATGGTATTAATATTGTATAAGTAGAGCAGTGTTTTGGTTTGGGACTAGCTAGGAGTAGCATAACCTAGATTGGTTAAAAAAAAGTTTTGAAAGAGAACTGGATAGCTATAGGTGACTAGAAATTTCCTTGCAAGTTTACTGTCTATCGGTTTTCTATCGGTTACATTTCGGGGAGTGTGCGATGGAATTACACAATCTAATTCCACCAAGCCCGTTCCATCATCGGAGTACGAGACAAACGGCGAAGCGCCATCAATACATGGTGGACATCCCACCCATACGCACAAAACGTTTTGGGAATACCTTCATTGTGCGGACGGCTAAGGAGTGGAATTCCCTGCCGGAGTCTGTGATTCCCGACAGCTACAACCTAGGAGTCTTTAAGTCCAGAGTGAATAGGTTACTTTTAGGTAAGCGTGCTCCATCTTCGATCACATCATCACTTACAATCAGGTGAGATAGTGGTCAAACGCGAACCTATTTTCAATATAAAAAAAAACTGTCACAGCTTATTAGGTTCGGGTGTCGAAAGTTACTTATCATTCTAAGAGTTGGGAAGATCTGTCGAGATGTCGCGACTGATTTATACAAGGTGTCTCAAAAGAAAGTTCACATTTAAATCTTTTTTTAAAAGAAAAGTCTTAGCTTTATTGAAAAACAGTTTATTAGTAAAAAATCCATAGGCGTTAAATCGAGACTCCGAGGAGGCCAATTTATGTCACCTCGCCGGGAGATTAATTTGTTCGGAAAAATTTCTCGAACTCGAGGCAGAGATCTGTTGGATGTGTGTGAAGTTGCTCCATCCTGCTGGAACCATGTTCTTTGGTTGTAACCAGGAAAGTTTTGCAGTTGGGGTACGAAAAACTCGTCTAACATCTCCACATAACGCTCTGAATTCACTGTGAGTGTGCGTCCCCTTCCATCTTCAAAAAAGTAAGGGCCGATAATTCCTCGCGCCGACATCGCTGCCCATACGGTGACTTTGGGTGAATGTAGCGGTTTCTGATGTTTTTGTTTTGGGTTGGCTGCACTCTAGTAACGACAATTTTGCTTGTTTACATGCCCATTCAGGTGAAAATGGGCTTCATCGGAAAACAAGATGTTGGTGAACGTTGGAAAGCGCTCAATCATCTGATTTACAAAGGCAAGCCTCTTACCAGCATCTTGAGGCTTCAGTTCTTGCACTAACTGAATTTTGTACGGGTGCAGCTTTAAATCTTTGTGTAAAATGCGGCATAATGAAGATCTGTGCACATTTAAAGCAACAGCACGCTTCCGAATCGAGAGGTTTGGATCATCTCGAATAGACTGAGTAACACTGTCCACGTTTTCGGCTGTTCTTGATGTTCTTGGTCGCCCAGATTTTGGATTCTCCAGAGTTGACCCAGTCTCTTCAAACTTCTCAACCTATTTTGCAATGAGACGAGTGCTAGGCGCATCATTTAAGTGACGAATATGTCGAATACTGCAGAATTTTCTACGCGCTACAGTCGCCGAATTACCGTTTTTGTAAAACTCACGTACGCACAACGCACGGTTCGCACCAGAAAAACGCTCCATAGCGACTAAATTCCCAAGAGCCAGACTACCGACTGACATACCCCCCGCGCCCCTCAGAATAGTTGCTTTCGCGTAATAAGATAAGCAAATGTGAACTTACTTTTGAGACACCTTGTATATATTTCTTGTTTTTGAGTGTATACTGTAAATTGTATGCTTATCGTGTGACGAAGAGGAGCTCGTGACAAAAAATAACAACTGCAAGGTTAAGCAACGCTTGCTGAGGTCGGTCCGTGGATAAGTGGCCATCTTAACATAATATCGATATTTCCCTTGAATCTATGTCTATATATTTTAGGGTTCCATTTTTTCGTCAATTGTCAATTTTTCGAAATAACTTGCAAAGATATTGATAAACGACCAATTACTATACTGACAACATAATCTCCTTGTTAAATGAAGTCGGTTAAAAACTAAACCCGAACTCACATAATAAACTAGTTACAGTGTTAGCCATTGCACGGAACCACAAGAACCAATCCCGCAGTCCCAACCACACTCACTGTGTTATCACAGATTATTTGTAACATAATTGGGCTGACCAAAATGTTGAATATTGCCCATTTATATTGGTAAACTAATCCACTTTAGAAAGATAGATAGATGATTGGATTTGTTCTGGATGATCAATGTTTTACTCGTGGTTAAAGTCGAAAAAAGGATAAGTGTAAGTTTTGTGTAAGTGTGTGTCTGGGTATGTGTATTAGGACAAAAAAAAGAGAATAAGCATAACTAACCTTTAGAATCCATACTTAATATTATGAATGCGAAACTGTCTGCTTAATTTTCACGGCTAATCCACTGGATCAATTTTGTTGAGATATTTCAAGACCCAGGGTCGAAAATATGCCACGTTCTATTAGTAGTCTCGAGTTGAGCTACTCGATTGTTGACAATAACTTGCATTGACTGGACAGGTCCACTCAAATCAGTATAGTTCTTTCCGCAAAAGACCATTTCAGACAAATCTCCATAGTTTTTCAAATATTAGGTTGTGAATGTGTTTTGTAGGAAAAAACAACTAATATTATGAGTACTCTGCACTTTCAGACGGTTTAAGTACCTTATGCGACCTATCAAAATATCTTTTCTTTGGTATAGCTCGTCATATCATTCGAGCTCCTTTAAGTTCTAAATTAAGCAATATCTGACAAATATTAGTACAGTCTGGACAGTTCACACATATCTGTGCGTTTCTTTCCGCAAAAGAGCACCGCAAACGAACCAACACAGTTCCTATATAACAAGTAAGGATTGTATGGACATAAAGAAAAGAGACATGTTTTAAAAAAATTAACATATCGATATTTCCTCGTGCCTTGGAAAGCACGTGAAACATAGACTGTCGTTACGGGTAATCAGAAGGGAAGGGAAGAGTAGGAAGTCTGTCATCAGTCTTGCCAAGGGGTATCGAGAAACCACGTTACTGGATTGTAGAGGTCAGTTAGACAGTTGCTCAGTTAGTTGCTCAGTTAGACAGTTGCTCAGTTAGTTGCTCAGTTAGACAGTTGCTCAGTTAGACAGTTGCTCAATGTGAAAAGTACTAGTACTCAGCGGCATCTGGATATGCTGGAAGCTAATCCAAACATATTTCAGTAAAAGGCTAGGGGGATGAGGTCATGTCGTTTTATCTCAGTATGAAAAAAGCAGCGGATATGTTTTCAGTGCTCAAATATATAATTATAGATTTAACTACAAAGAAAATTAAAAAGATTGCCAACATCGTTGTAATCCATATCTTTTATAAAGAGAATTAAAAGATATTTTCCCCAACGAAAAAATAAAAGAAAAATTCTTTTAATGAAACAGAGTCATCACATAATTTGCTCAACGTAGTCTCTTTACCGGCTTTAATTACGTAACGGCGCCAACCTCTCAAAATCTGGGGGCACGGCAGTGCCCCCGCCAAGTCGAGCAAAAAAGCGGCACGGCCGTACCATACTTTTCTCGAAGCAATTCAAGCCATTTTCGACCCCCTATAACTTCGTTGTGGATAAAACTATAATCCTGAATTTTCAGTAACCAAGCAGGCATTGTATAAACACGGTATATTTCAATTTTCATTCAGTTTTAACCAGTAGTTTAAGAATTATAACGACTCAAAGTTTGTTAATTTTGTCACTCACTGACTGACCGATCATCAAAAGTCTAAGGCACTTCTAGCAGAGGTAGAAGCTTCAAATTCAGAATTCAATTAGTGTTTATTATATGAATCAAGGAAAAACTAAAATATTTATCAATTTCGTTTTTTTTTTTAATGATTTCTTTTTGACGACCATCTCACTTGCTGGTGTGTCAAGTGATGATGTGGTCGAAGATGGAGCACGCTTGCCTCGAAGTAACCTATCTGGAGGCTTCCCTCTTGACTTAAAGACCCCAGGTTATATGATAAACTGATAATTAACATGCGACAGCTCAATGATTCTGACTTTGTTGAAATGATAAATAGAATAAGATTAGATGTGCTAACAAAAAGACCGTGACTTACTCTAGACTAGATTAATAACTCACAATTTTTTATTTGCGCTTTTGAATCAGATATTCAAAAGCGCAAATGAAAAAAAATTAAAACAGATGAGTTGAAACAATTGAACACCTCTCGAAACTTCCTAATGATAACGTTTGCTTATTACCTACAAAAAACATGTGTCAACAACTAAATACTGCAATGCTTAGATCTCTCCAACATCCCGAAATAAAAAATACAGCTGTAGATAGCATAGATTGCCCCAGATACCTAACAAAAAGAGCTCATGAATGCATAAAAAAACATGAAGATGATGCTTCTATGACTGCGCGCCTGGACGAGAATATAATTATAAAATAGGAGCAAAAGTCATGCTAAGGCGAAATATTAACGTGAGTCTTGGTTTAGTTAATGGTTCTATCGGTAGAGTGCAAAGAGTAAAGGTTGATCCGGATAATACAAAAGTCATTATGTAAACATACATTGCATATAGTAAAGAACATGTTTACGAGCTTGGTTCGGCCAAAACTAAATATGAAATTATTAATAGAGCTTATGTTCATCGCGAACAGTTTCCCATATGTATAGCCTATGCTATAACTATAGACAAAAGTGACAAAAGTCAGGGACTAAGTCTAAATAATGCGCTGATGGATATCGGTTCTGCAGTATTTACATCCGGTCAAGCTTACGTGGCACTTTCGAGGGTTACAAGTTTGGGCGGTTTACATCTAATTAATGTCAACTTTGGAAGTATTTAAAGCGCAGGAATCCTTAATTTGTGAATACAATAGACTAATTTACCTTCCAGATTTGTCAAAAGTTTTAACATCAAAGCCTCCGAGAAAAATTCATAGAGACAGGGAGCGGGCTTTGAAAAAATCTGTAGCTGAAGCTCAAGAAGTAGTAAGTACCGGAAAAGAAAAAAAGGAAGGCTACCTACAAAAATAAGAAAAGCTCATAAGACAGAGAGAGGGCTTTAAGAAAATTCTTTGTTGGTACAAGTACAAGAAGTAGAAGGTACCGGAAAGGAAAAAAGTAGGACTATCTACAAAAAGAAATGAGATCCCATAAAAAACAATACTTGTCAAAAAACCAAGTCTCGCAACTCAATTCTTCTACCGTAAAAAGTTGTGAGATCCATGTAATACCAAGTCGGTTATAAATTTATTCAGTCCTTACTTAAGGGACATTCTGTCTTAAGTTGTTACGTAATTATCTAACCTAACAACATCTTATAGTGACCATATCAATATTAAAAATCATTAATGTTTTAAATAAATAGACTGACTTGGCAATCGCAAAAACAATCTGATTTATATATGTATGTATTACTTGTGAGATATATTGTGTTTTCATGCGATGGCCGAGTCAATCTATTTATTTAAAACGTTAAAGATTTTTAATATTGATATGGTCACTATAAGATGTTGTTAGGTTAGATAATTACGTAACAACTTAGACAGAAGGTCCCTTAAGTAAGGACTGAATAAATTAATAACCGACTTGGTATTACATGGATCTCACAACTTTTTACGGTAGAAGAATTGAGTTGCGAGACTTTGCTTTTTGACAAGTATTGTTTATTATGGGATTTGAATTGACGTCTTAGAATTGCGGATATTGGGTGATTGTGGTTGACAATTGGAGTAAGGCTCTGTCCGGTAGAAGACGTTTAGTGACAGAGAGATGATAGCTTATACGTATGCAGTTGTTTTAAAATATTTTATTATTTTGCGTACATAATCACAGCGATAACTAGAAGGATCACTTATCAGTTTATATTTAAACTATTTCTGCTCGCGACTACATTCGCTTAGGTGAGCCGGAACCCCGATCTTTTGAGATACTCGGGATAAAGTGAACGTTTCTAAAATCAGTTCCTGAAATTAGCCCTAACAAACAAAAAGACAGATACAAAAACATTTTATAAAACTTAAACTTAAAGCACCTAATAAAACGCAGTTTTTATGAAATCACAGACAGACACTTCAATTTTATTTATATGCATACTTATAGAAGTCCCCTGTGACACAGCCAAGAATAACTTACCATCTAGTCTCGTTGGGGTCGCCTAGTCGACCTTTACGAGTTTCGAGAGTTCACGGAAGATAAAACTAAACTAGATCTTTTAAAAGTAAAAAAGAGGAATAGTGCATCATAGCAAGCATAATATTTAAAACATTGTGCAGATATTTGCTATGTAAAACAGTTTTATTTATGTGACCAATTGGATAATCTTATACACGATTTAGAAATTTAAAACTAATTACAGCAATTGATATGGCGCCGGGGCATATCCCCGCTGCCTCGAGAAGTCGAAGCGCGGCGGGAAGAGCTCCGGCGTGATCTCAGGGCAGTATGGAGGGAACGACTGTCGCAACCGAAGGCCGGGCACGCCGCAATTGCGGCGGTAAGACCCCTCTTTTAGGAGTGGCTAGATCGGCGTCACGGCGTCCTGACCTACCGCATGACGCAGGTCCTCAACGGACACGGAAGTTTCGGGAGGTACCTGTGTCTGATGGGAAAGGAACAAACGCCTGGGTGTCACTACTGCGAGGGTCACCCTGAGGACACAGTTGAGCACACGGTGCAGGACTGCCCCGCTTGGGCAGAGCACCGACGTGTCCTCACGGCGGCAATAGGCGGAGACCTCTCGCGCCCGGCATTGGTCGAGGCCATGCTGCGGGGTGAGAGGGAGTGGGAAGCGGTCGCCTCCTTCTGCGAAGCAGTCATGCTTCCGAAGGAGGAGGCGGGCCGCGTGAGGGAGAGGATGGCGTCCTCCCTCCAGCCCAGCCGCAGTGGTAGACGCCCACGGCGTCGGACGTCGGTCGACGATCTCCGGCCACCGTAGGCGCGGGCATGCGGACAGCGAGGAAAGGGCAACTCGCTGACCGACCATGGACCATGCCCGGGTCGACGGCGCGTTGTGTTCCACGCGCGCCTCAAAGAGCGTCAGCAATATGACAAGGCCCCCCTGTAGAGGGCCGAAGCCTGCCGGAGTCGTGCGACTCATCCTATTACCGTGACCCCGGTACGTAAAGGGTTATTATTGAAGGAGCACCGTGGATTTTAGTCAGTAAAAGTCTGACAGTCCCTCCCACCCTGCCCGGGGTGGGAGGACTTATTTGATAATTTTACCAAGATAAAAAAAAAAGCTATTGATATGGATGAATTTGCCATAGTGAACACCGAGAAAATTTCAAAGTAAACATCATTACAACTTCAGCCAAGCCTTTTTCTCAAATATATACTCGTATGTTAGGGTCGGCTTCCAGTCTACCGGATGCAGCTGTGGACCAGTATTAACATAGAGCGTCTGCCTCTCTGACCTCCACAACCCAGCAACTAAATAACATTATACGTATCCATTGGCAATACTGGTGTCAGTTTTGCTGACTTTTGACTCCCCGAAATAACTGTCTAAGACGGATGGCTTTAATTTATATATATTTTGTTAAAAAAATTAGCAAAAAATAGCCAAAAATAACTTTAATTTCGGAAAGCGGTGTCAAAAACGAAAATATATACAAAACTAAAGACACCGCCTTCCGAAATTAAAGTTATTTTTAGCTTTGTAGTGTTTTGATATGAAAGTCGGTTCTATTTTTTGCTAAAATTTTTTTTCACGCTTTTTACTGGTTTGGTTTGTAATTTATCTAGTTACAAAAGCCATAATGTCAACAACTTATCACCTTTTACAAAATATTGCTTTTCCCTGTGCATAGCCGTTAATTTTTGAGTTCTCCTGATATTTGACCATCAGCTCTACATCACCATGTGTATTATGATGAGCATAAAGTGTTTAACATCCGTACTCAAGTAATCGAATCGCAATCCACGAAATACTTATTATTGATGAGTTTCAGTGGCCATCTGTGGTCTTCATGATCAGTTCAACTTCCCCAAATGGTACTTTTCGGAAGCAACTGCTCAAGGTACTATAAGAAATACCCAAAACGCTATAGGTGTGCCTATAATATTTGAAGATTTCCCTCGATTTCTCCAGGATCCCTTCATCAGATCCTGATTTCGTAATAAAGGGACCAACTAGAAAGTATACCCATTCAAACGCAAAAAGAATTTTTCAAATCGGTCCAGCCGTCTCCGAGTTATGAGGTAACATAAAAAATAAAAAAAAATACAAGACGAATTGTAAACCTCCTTTTTTTGAAGTCGGTTTAAAATGGACAGCCATACAAGGAAACACCACATCAAACGTTGCCTAATTTTTGAAGATCGACCAATACTTCTGCTGTAATTATTTAAGCCACCCATCTCTTCATAATTCTGAATTAATATTTGATCAAAATCCTTGATCAACCGACCCCTCGCAATCATCAGTATATCCAAACACTCTAATTTCATGATTGACCTGCCTGTGTTCTGACGAGTAATGGCCACCAGCTGTATTTGAAATTCAAATCAAAGTCCGCGCTCGTGTTAAAAGATTGAGTCCCCTGTTTAGTAGGGCTGTCACGTTGGCACCGGCACAATTACAGGGTAGAGGTATGTTAGGTATTTCGAGGTGTTGAGCTTTGATTCCCTTTGTAGTGCGTGTTACAATTCGTTCAATAGGGTAGTTTCCTATGTTACAAAATAATTATTTTATTTGGTCCATTAGGTAGATTTTCAAAAAAATATTGGTCACGTATTTTTTACCCTTCAAAGTCAAGAAAAATTCACAAAGATGGAAAGCTTCAAAGTACAGAAGTGGGGGCTGCTGACGTCACACAGTGCTAAGAATTATACCGGAGTGTGACGTCACGCGAAATTTCAACTCACTGTATCGTCTTAATTTTTCAATTACGTGAAAAAATAAAAAATACGTAGATATCTAATGTTTTTTTGTTAAACTACGTGACGGACTAAATAAAATATTTTAGGAAACTACCCTATTATGTGTAAGTATGAAAAGGATATTCGACTTCAATTTTTAAGTTATTATTTCCAAATATTGTCAAAATGACTTACAGACTCAGACGCTTTATAAAGCGAATGTGGTTAGAACAGGTAATCGTTTTGACACTGGGTTGTGACGTCATTCTCAAGCAGCGTCCAGTAAATGAGGCTATCCTGTACAAACGTCGTTTCGTGTGATAAGGAAAGAACATTGAAATTATTTTTGCATTCAAAACCCGGATAACCCTAGATCTAGGGATGGTATAAAGGTGGATAGAGTTGAAGGATAACATTAGTCTTGGTCAATTTGGGTTGCAAAAGACACGCTGGATTAATAATGCCGAAAGGAAAGTCTGTCATTCTGTGTTTGTAGAAACAGGTCTGCCTCCGTTTTGCCCGTATTTTACAGATATAATATACCTACATAAAATGTTGTTGAGTTTAAAAAAAAATCTGTAAATACAGTGGTGCAAGGGTTCCGGAGGGAACAAACAAACTCACTTTTGCTCTCTTTATATAGGTAATTATTATATTTGCTGTGCCCACGACTAGATTCGCGTGGGTAATTTTCCCGCGTAAATCCTGATCGAGTATGAATACCGGTAAGAAAAACACTATCACGACGACCACCACCACGACCACTATCAGTGAGACCCATTAGAATCGGTTCAGCCGTTAACAAAAGAAACAAGACTAGGCAAAGTAAGTTCCTTATAAACAGCATACGCTTTTATAACAAGTTGCCAAAGTATGTGACAAATCTTAGCGAGGGAAAATTTAAAACCCATATTAAACGTGTCCTTTAGAAAAAAGCATATTATAAGATTAAGGACTAGGACATATTATAAGATAAGACTGCTTGGCAATGATTCCTTCTGCACGTGTGGCTTCCCTGGCTTATTGTGACTGCGTTATTGTATAAAGGTCTATTAACAACCACACTTTTTTTTTTGTTTGTTATTATTTGTTTTTATTTTGTTTTTTTTGTTGTTATTTTTATTTTATTTTACTTGTATATAATTTTTATTTTTATGTCATTTGCTTTAGTTTATTTGCAGTTTAGTAAAGTTAATTTTTAATGTAAATGTGTGAACACTATAGACTGAGATTCATTTCTGTTTAGTTATATAACATTTTATTATGTCAATTAGTCTATACTGTCCTCTCATACCAAAAAAATAAATAAAAATTGTATTTGTTATGCAAAGATTGTGAAAATCAAGAATTTTTTTAAAAAGAGTAACCGTGGAGTTTCTTGCCGGTTCTTCTCCATAGGAAACGACCAATTTCGAACCGTGCACTAACTTCTGACGTTTTATGAGTGCCCATTTAGGCCTATGTAAAATAAAAACAATTTTGATTTTGATTTTGAAGTGGGGAAATACCAAACAGAGCTCCCGAAGCGATTCGCCGTACTTTCAACCCTTCAAAGTTTCGGTCTGGATGACACTAGAGCGTCAAATTCTCTTCATAAGATGTTAATCTTATGAATAATTTTGGGTCTAATGGATAATTTGATCAGTTCGATAACTTTAGCTGTTTAATCTGTTAAAATTTACGAGTAAATTCATTTCTCACCCGGTAAAAGGCCTACTTAGAGATATGCTGGTTAGCTTGAATTGAGACCTTATTACTTTCTAACAACGATTGCGTTATGAGCTTACGAGTCATGAAGCGACTGCCTATGTGACTTTCATAACCCAGAGACCAGTTAGAATGATAGGTACTTCTTACCGAGACTCATGTCGAGCTATCTGGCTTCTAACAACCCATAGACTATTCTGAAATAGATGATCTAAATGGTCTTGAAATGACATCCAGGACCAGCGGCTTAGCGTGCATTCGGAGGCACAAAGCAGTCTGCTATAGACATGACATCCACAAGCGTTTTATTTTTTGTTCTCGAGTTGGATGTCTTTCGCCCTGAGGCGGGTGAAGAGGTATGACAGACTGTAACTGATTAAAAGTTACTGCGTTCCCTAGGACACGTGTGCCAGGGAGCACTTAAATATTCTTCAATTTCTACAAGCGTAGCTTAACTTCGTAGAGTCTAAGTTATTTAGCCATGAGACGCTTTTCAACCACTGTGTAACATTATTATTTACTACAGACCGGGGAAAAATACTTATTTTAAATTTTAAACCTCTAAGGTACTTTCAGTCATTGTTCTCTTAGGCACAAACCTGGCCAAAAACTCAGGGAAACACAACACATAATAGAATTTACGTTTCAAAGCGAAACTAAACAATGAAGTCTTGTTAGTCCGTGTTTACAAAA
Source organism: Tholera decimalis (assembly GCA_943138885.2). NCBI lineage: Eukaryota > Metazoa > Arthropoda > Insecta > Lepidoptera > Noctuidae > Tholera > Tholera decimalis. The sequence goes on along the minus strand of OW964571.2, from coordinate 26,790,591 downwards.
TGTACTAACCGTTTGTTGATTCGCCATTGGAAATTTTCTGCATAGGTAAACATAAGTGTACAATTTACTGCATGCAAGAAAACACTTAACTTGCTTCGTTTACATTTTTATGTCCGAGATGGTTTAGTTTAAAGTACGAGTACGCTTCACTCTGTGAAGTTATATCTGGTTAGAATGGCGGCTGGACTCCAACATGGTTGGGAAGAGGCTAAGGAGATGATAATGTAAAATCGCTGAATCAATATTTTGATAACTTTAAAAAAAACAAACACTTTTTTTGGTAACCAACATCGTATCTCGTTTTCTATGCGGAGCTTAAAGATGAAATGAATGACAAAATGTAGTTCCGGCTACGCGTACTGCGCCAGCGTGGTGGATCACGCCCATTCCTTCTCATAGAGAGGACGCCTGTGTCCCTGAGCAGTGGGAACGTTATACGCTGATTATATTCTGTTATGTTATTAGTGGAAATAAACTATATATCCTTATAAACAAAAGTTAAGTATCTAAAACCTTTATTTTTCAATTTCTGTTTCGATTAAGCAGTAATTAACCGCTTTGACAATAAAAGTTCAGTTTAGCGCCAAAAGCGCTTAGAATTATATGAAACCTAAACAGATCGACGCAGAAAATTTATTATTTCCGTGTCTAAATTACTTATTTTCGACTAAGTAACGGTTCAGCTATTTTACCTTTCGATTATGCTTTTGTTTTCATAGTGTGTCTCTTGAATGAAACTAGTTACGCCTAGAATACGCCGGATGTAGATACATTAAACTACAACTGTTTGGGAAGTCTATTTCGGTTCATCTGTGCATGAAATAGATGTAGCCAATATTGGATATAGGTAATTGAAATAAGCTAGACCTAGGAACTATAGGCATTGTTGAAATGATATTGAATGCCTTTGTATAAAGGGCGCAGGCACATTTTCCGTGTGTTCCGCTTTGACACACACTTCTTTTACATAGTAATTCCCGAAATATGCCAAACGTATAACAATGTGGTTGGCGCAGTGGTCGAGCGATAATTGTGGAGAACGCCAACGTATTTCCGCACCCAGCAAGACGGGACAAAGAGAAACATTGTGTGGTTTTAGTGAGTAGGAGTAATTTTTTTTAATATTACCAAGAATGTGGGTAGAATTCACATTACAAGCAATCTTGTTAACCCCTCAAACTACGCTAAATATGCTTGTATGTGGAGTGGGTTCACGGTTTCTGACTAACCCATTACTACTGTCAAAGATGTATACATGACAGCCGAGACCAACGATGTACGCGCTTTCCGCGGCTCCGAGGAATTCGATGTGTTAATATGGTCACCCATACATGGACCGACAACGGAAAGCACTTTTTAACCTTGAAGATCAACCCGTGAGGCTGTTGTTATTTAGCTACGAGCTGCTCAAAACGAACCTTTTAATAATAAATAAAATGCGGACAGACGCATTCAGAACCAAATGGTCCGATTCCATGTGAACCGTCTAAAAATACAGTGAATTAACGGCGGTAATAAAGTGGGTAGTTTATTCATGCGAAGTGACGGCGAGAGGATACGACCACCCTTGCCTTACAACGCTTTTATTCAGTTCATTACGGAAAATCTATTTATATGCGGCGAAGTTTCCCAGTACTTGGGTGGTTTTAATTATTTTCCTTTTTTTCAGCCAATCAGCGTAGATTGGCGGAACAAAAGCGTATAACTAACTTTCTAAGCTGTGTTGGTGGGAGACTGAAATTTTGCTTCGGAGGTGGGAGATTGGAGGTTTTTGATTTTTGAATTGTTTAAGAAGGACGCCATAAATAATAGACATAGGTACGGGCAATTTTTAAAATTAAGTCAGCGCTTGCCAATGTCGATTCATTGATGGGTGTCCATTGTAAAATGTCGAGATTTCAGCGTATAATTGATATTGAGTCATCGTTACAAGATATTATGTCCCATCTCTTGACATGTTCTTCGTGCACGGCCACCTGACCTTATAGGATCTTAACAGGTCTATGAAATGAGCATCGACTCGAAAAAAAGAAGAACCGTAAAATTATAACAATCTACACTTCATCTAGTGCTATTTACAACTAATAATAGTAACATTAAATATTATTTCATGTCAATGTCATCATTTAATTTCATCAGATTATCTTACTTCCTGATGCTAAACTGTTATGTGTCACTGTTAGTTTAGAATAAAAGCGATAGATTAGATGTATGGATACAATGATATTATAAAGTACAGATATGTTACGTTCATAGTAATTTGCGTTGAAATTTGTTCCGCGTGGTAAAAACAGCACACATCACGGATATCTATGGCACACATTGACAAGTTTTACTGATAAGTAAAACAAAAGATACGAAACAACACGCAAGTAAAAGAGATAGCTATAATTCTAACAATTGCGCTTCAAATGAGTCCTTGTGCCATAGCATAACATTTTTAATGCCGTAGAGTGGACACTCGATTGAAGAGTAAGTACGTAGGTAAGAAATTAAACATCATAATGGTTAATCACGGATCAAGTATTACCACTAATGTTTGTATTCAGCTTAGCCCATTATATTCAAAACTAAAATAGAAATGAATAGTCATTATGTTAATGAAATAATTTATGATCAGTCATAACAATAATTGTATGATTCGAAAACTTCGTCAAATCGAAACTTTATCTTGGATGAAGCAGGTGGAAAGCTAGTAATCAATAAATAATCAATTTCATGACACAACTATAGGTTTCATAATGAAATGTCATGTAGCGGTTTCTTTGTAGGTATAGTAGCTGACATTTTATAAAACATTATTCAGGCAGCATTATGTTTTATAAAATGTGTTAGTTACCTTCTTGGAACTGCATTTTTTTAAGCATTGTTCGACCACATTTCGAAACATATTTGTTAGTACTTTGGAAGTGATTGCTACATATCCTACTGTTTTTTGATACTATCCAGTCTGATTCGCTTATTTGTTCACGAACAATTGCGATCCAATCTTGAAGTCGAACCAGATCCCTCGGAAACCTAATTCAATAAAAAACAGTTATAATCCTGAATAATCAGTCAAATGAACTTTAGTCAAAAAAATTGTAACACAAAACAAATTAAAACAAGTCGATCAATATCGCTTCTACACTTGTAAACTTTTAACTAATCTATGTCCTCACGCACGCATCCTTATCGCTCTCGCGACAAAACAAGTTTGCTCTCTCTGTCTTCACCTACGTATGGCTCCTAAGCATAATTTATTGGCAAGTTTGGAAAATAAATGAAATATAAAAAATAATCTTAATATATTTGCATTCTCACATGTGGTATGAGATCCTTTGTATTTTGTTTACTTTGGAAGTATAATTCGTACACTTCCGAAACTCACATGATGGCATTTTTGATAAATAAAATCTAAGGACAAGGGTATTACGGTGCGGCACGCTCGTGGTTGCGTTCGACGCAGACTAGTTGCAAGACGTTCCAATTAGCTCGTGTTCGAGTCTTCACGACGCGCGCGCCTATAACATATCTGTACTATAAAATATCATTGTATGGATAGATGTTTTTTACTCAGTCACGCCAACACACTTAAATTGATCGGGATGAAATTTAGCATAGAGACAGAACATAGTCTAGATTAGGTAACACATAAGCTAAAAGTTTGCCGGGGAACATATTTATCAAAATTTCTAAGCGCACCTGTAACAAATAAACAATATAATCAAAGGTCCTAATTCAATGCAATTATTTTTACGCCCCACTCACCGGTTTTTCCAACTAAATAACAAAAACCAATTATTTGAAAGATTTCGCCTATTTCCGATCTATCGATTTAAAGTAACTGTGAATTCCACTACAGTGGTGGCTAATCAAACGCAGATAGTTGACGATTTGGCAATGCCTTTAAATTGTTTTTATTACCGTCTAGAGAAATGCCCTCAAGTCACTAAATAACACATAGGTACACATTATCCTTCTACAAACTACCGCCATTCATAGCGTTGGCCTAGTTCTCTATTTTGATTGGCTCACCACACTACGAGAGCATCGTATCACACGTACATTCCATTATAATACTAATTAAAAACCAGGAAATTACAAACATGCTTCCTTGCTACATGCAGTAACTAGTCAGCTTCACTAAAGTCTTGTGCGTGTTATAAGACTTTAACGTCATTGATATAAAGTTTGTTTTGCAATGATTTACACACACTCTTAAAGTAGCCCTCTTAGTAAGGGCATGCCCGATCGTCGAACGTCTATTCAAAATAAGTAACCTCATCTAAGATTTGTCTCAAAATACATCTATGCTATGCTATTAGTTATTTGCTATAGCAGTGGTGGCCCAGTGTTTATGAGCCGACCTTACGAGTGGTAGGTCGTATGTTCGAAACCAGTTTGGTACGTTACTTTGAATAATTTTCATAAACCGGCCTAGGACCAAAATTCGAAGACATGTAACATTCATCAACACGCACTAGGCCCGCGTGGTGGATCACGGCCCATTCCCTTTCAAAGAGAGTAGCCCTGTGTCATTGCAGTGGCAATGTTATTGGCCGATTATGTATGTTATGTTTATGTATTTTAAATTACTTATGTAATATACCTATGCACGGGCACGCCGCAATTGCGGCGGTAAGACCCCTCTTTGAGGAGTGGCTAGATCGGCGTCACGGCGTCCTGACCTACCGCATGACGCAGGTCCTCACCGGACACGGAAGTTTCGGGAGGTACCTGTATCTGATGGGAAAGGAGGAAACGCCTGGGTGTCACCACTGCGAGGATCGCCCTGAGGACACAGTAGAGCATACGGTGCAAGACTGCCCCGCCTGGGCAGATCGCCGACGTGTCCTTACGGCGGCGATAGGCGGAGACCTCTCGCGCCCGGCATTGGTCGAGGCCATGCTGCGGGGCGAGAGGGAGTGGGAAGCTGTCGCCTCCTTCTGCGAAGCAGTCATGCTTCCGAAGGAGGAGGCGGGCCGCGTGAGGGAGAGGATGGCGTCCTCCCTCCAGCCCAGCCGCAGTGGTAGACGCCCACGGCGTCGGACGTCGGCCAACGATCTCCGGCCACCGTAGGCGCGGGCATGCGGACAGCGAGTAAAGGGCAACTCGCTGTCCGACCATGGACCATGCCCGGGTCGACGGCGCGTCGTGTTCCACGCGCGCCTCAAAGAGCGTCAGCAACATGACGAGGCCCCCTCTGCAGAGGGCCGAAGCCTGCCGGGGTCGTGGGACTCATCCCGTTACCGTGGCCCCGGTACGTAAAGGGTTATTGAAGGAACACCGTGGATTTTAGTCAGTAAAAGTCTGACAGTCCCTCCCACCCTGACCGGGGTGGGAGGACTTATTTTGATAATTTTACCACGTTAAAAAAAAACATATATACCTATGCAAAATCGTGTGTTATCTATTTCCCCGTAAATATACTGATTAACAAACCATCAGTTCAGATTCAGGTTCCAAAACGTTTTGAAGCCAGCCACTTAATAAATAGCTCTACAGCAGAAGAAAACCTCACTGTCTAGCTCACTACGACACTATTTATCCACAACTTCATTCCCGTTTACGGGGTGAGCACTTTCAGTAGCCGGAAGACATACAGTGCAAACAAAGCATTCGAGGTTCTTGTTTCTTGGAAAAACGGATGATACATGTCAAGTGGATTTTTATTGAAAAAGTATGTCATTTAGATTTTTAGTAAGACGTCGGCCAGTATAATAGTACAGGATTTAATGTGACAGTTCGATTTCTACGGAGGTTGCGGGAATATTGGAACGAGATCCCGCGGCCCCAGAACCCAAAGACAACCAACAGCTTAACGTGCTTTCCGAGGCACGCGGAGGACTCGCAATATGTTAGGATGATCGCCCATCCACGGGCCGACCTCAGCAAGCGCTGTTTAACTTGACTATGATCAATCCACGCTCCGTGCGGCTGTTATGATTTAGCCACGAGCTCATCATTTCGTTAGGTAGTTAATGAAAACCTTTTCCTATATTTTCTTCGTCTATTCCTTACTACTTATATAAAACCCAGATATAGAAGATACACAGATAAATAACCTGGACATACATAAGGGTGAGCTGTGAAATGAAACTAAGTAAATCTAGGAACCCTAGATTGATGATTGATGTTTCTTATAAATTGGTCACTTTACTGGTATAATTTACGAAAATTGTGGCAAGAAGCTGGAAGGAAATAAGGACTTTGGGTTTTAGACCTAGCCTGTTTTTAATGATGAGAAGATATCCTGGCTTTTCATATTAATGTTGGCAAGAACAACCCAATCTTTCAGTCCATAAAATGTGAAGGATTTACTATATTCACGAGATTCCATTACACGTTGTATCAAGGACGACTACAAATAATTAATTATTAATAAATTGATTTTCATGCATTACTTTAAATTATATTAAATTGGTACAAATAAATAAATCATCAGGCTTCAAATCAACGTTTACCATCGGTTGAAATGCGAGACTATCATTAATAAAAACTTACTACCTATGGGTATCTAAGTACTTTTCGTTGATCTAAAATCTGGAAAGAACAATACTCAAAACGTCCCCAATCTTGTAGCACTTTAAAACCTATGTCAATCCAATGGCCATCCAAAGGTTGTCTGGAAGATATCGCTATCAGCGATAAGACCGCCTTTGTAACCATATATTGCAGTATTGTAAATCAAGTGTTTGTTTAAATTATTGGTGTACAATAAAGAGTATTCTATCTATCTATCTTCACAGGCAACTGAATGTCTGTCCGAAAAAAGTTACAGTGACAAGAAAATACCGGAATCAGTTACAATACTTACAATTATGTTGTCGTTTAACATTCTTTTTGGCATGATTAAACACAAAAATACTACAGTTAAATGTATGTATATAATAATGACTACCTCGTTGGTCAAGTGGTCGTAAGTGCGACTGCCGAGCTAGGGGCCTCGGATTCGATTCCCGGTTCAGGTAAAGTATTGCTGGGTATTTCGGTTTAAAAAAATTCAAAGTAATGGCATGAATTTTGGAATTATGCTTGGTGTATGGCAATATGTTAACAGGGGGTTAACATTTCCTTCGTTTGAAACCTTTGGACCTACGTTTGATAATTCATGGAATGGCACATTTAATGGGTCCCATGTGAAACTATTGCCATACACTGTGCACAATTCCAGATTGCGTGTTCTTACTAAAAATGTTCGACAAACCGGTAAAATCCAATAATACTTTTGCCCGACCCGGAAATTGAATACGATACCCCTTGTTCGACAATCGCGCTTACGACCACTCGACCAACGAAGCAGTCATTATAATTGTAGTATTTTTAAAAACAGTGAAAAGGCAACTTAATTATCTACGACTGATTCCGGTATTTTCATGTTACTGTTACTTTTTTCGGCCAGACATTTCACTTTCGCTGTCATACAATAAAATGATAAGATGACTAGGGCCCTTCGATTGACATAGATTTTTGGGGATTCGGGGACGGTGTCCATACATTTTTGGGCATTGGCCTTTAGTAAGCATGATCACACAGCAGAAGAAAACTATCTGAAAATCGTAAATTAACTGATGTATGTCGTATATCGATGTATGGCAAACATTTTCTTAACTTAAAAAGTCAAAAGATGGTACCATCGATGCGACAGCTTGAATCTTACATATATGAAGATACACATTTTTTTTTTGCATAATCGTAGAAACTTTTCACTCGTTCCAACAATAGACACATTAGTCTCAAGATAAACCGCTCCATGTTTATCTCTGACCTTTTATTTGTGGCCCATATGCGATTTGCGTTTCCCTCAGCGAACGCAAGCAACAATAGTGTAAATCGCAATAAAAGAAAAACAACAAAAAGTTTAGGTGATAAAGCCTACCGTGTCATCTGTTCCACAGATCAATGTAAGATTGCAGGTGCGACCAAGTAATTTCAATTCTACGCAGATAATCTGATTTACTAGGTGTGTCCATGACTGCATGACATTTGAATGCTCCGTTGGCGGGGCAAAACCGAAGCATAGGTTTGTGTTACATCGTAAATTGCAACACCGACTTTCTTCATATTATGTAAGTATTGTAAAAAATTATTTAAGACATTAATATATTTACGCAGCGAAACAGACGGGATACCACGATAGTCAACAAACAGCTTTTGGCAACGGCTCAACCCGCGAGACAATCAAAATCACGCAAAAATTCCCATACAACCGAGATTAAGGTGTAAGACTACGATTGGAACATATACATGTATTATACGTGTCCTAATTCTTATACTAAACCACATTCAAATCAAGGTCAAATCCATTGAGCGATCTACAAACTAGACTTTCAAACACGTACAATTCCTATACGGCAAAATAAAAAAAATCCCCATCGTTTTGTTTGTCATCCCAACATATAAACGGTGTTCTTTATTTGTTAAATAAGATTCAAAGCTATGTAAAATATCTCACATTTGTTTTATATTTTTAGCATTAAATTTTATTGAAATAAATAGAAACTTAACCCATTTTAAGAAATAACCATAAACTCTATTTTAATACTTTAAAATAAGGTAGATCATTTTTATAAGTAAATCGTCTGCTGACTCAGTGGCGTAACTATAGGGTGGCAGGACTGGAAAAATGCCACGGGCCCCCGGCGTGACGGGGCCCCCGGCCCGAGAGGCTGCGAGCTCAAAAGTGACCTAATATTTTTTACAAAATTTAGTAAATAATATAAATTTTATATAAGTAGATTACCTACTTAAAATCTATTACTTAAATCTATTAAGTACTGAATGATGCAGTAAGAGAGGTTATTAGATTGTGTGAGTGAAATTGAATAGACGCGACAAATTTAAATATACAATACTACGTGTTGTCAAGAAAATTTAGAACATATCAAATGTAAAATTAAAAAAGAATTTATCAGTGTTACGAAAAACGTTAAAATAATTAAAGTATGAAAGAATTTCGCGTACTACCGTTTTCGTGTAGTGGGCACGATTTAAGTACATTCTCGCTATGAATGAATCGCGCCGCGCGCCCCCGCCGCGCGGTGGCGGTCGCCGGGAAGGGGTGTAGTGCGCTGGCGATCATGCGAGGTTTGGCAACGTCGCGCGATACTTACACTAGAAAATAGGCAAAATTAGGTGAATGACCGCTATGAACGGCAACGTTTAATAACATGAGTACTCCAGGACGGTTATTGACACTGCGATGAGTCGGACGAGATTTTATGATACTTTAATTTTTCTTATTTATTTAGCCTATTAATTATTTTGCTCGAATACCGATAATTCGTAGTTAAATAAAGATAATAACATCAATGGACCATTTTAAAACAATAATCACGTAATTTTTTCAACGATTTAGATTGTAGAAAAAACAGTTTATAATTACTATGTTACTGTAACTGAAGCTCCCATTTCTTTTTGTCGCATGTGTTCAAAGTCAGGCTGTAGTTATAATATGTGTTTTATATCTGATAAAGGAGGGGAGTCTTCAACTTCGATAATATTAAAAATATTGAACCCTACTAGATGGGCAGGCCATTATGGTGCCGTTTTTGCTCTAAAAGTTCGGTTTGTTGAAGTCCTAAAAGCCTCATTATTTTCATTCGATTTATAATTTTGTAAATCGGATGAAAGAAGTGAAACTTTTTTACTCAAGAAGAAGATTAAGAACTACAAATAAATGGCCCATCAACCCTGAGTTTTCTAAAATTTGTCAGTGAAAAATGAAACGCCATTTTGCGAAGATAAGCGTCTTCAAGATCCAGAAAGATTGTTCAAAGTGAACATGTTTTATCGAGTATTGGACATCATTATTAATCAACTGAAATCGTGTTTCCTTCCAATGAATGAAATTGTTTCTCAATGTTTTGCAACCTGCCACTGCAAAATTTTAATGATACTGATCTATGAAATAAATCACCTGAGTTTATTGAAATATATAAAACAGACATATCTGAATCATTTGCCTCGGAAATTCTCAGTTTTCGATCCACCTAAAGAGATGAAATAGAAAAGTCAACAAGTATAAAATAACTATATTTTAATAACCATATTTTGCCTAATATTTATCTATTTATCATAAATATTTACGGTTTATTCCTTTAGTATAATATCTACTTCACATGGTAAACCGACACACTTCGCACCAGTAATGTACTATATTATGAAACATTTAAGCCGATCACTGCCTTTTAAGTCACAGGTAACCCTAATTTAAGAGGCAGGGTTCACCGACTTTGAGTACAAATGTTGTATTTATAGGTAATAGCCATGTATTGATGAACTGACCATGTAACAATATGTATGTATCAACCATGTACTTTTTGATGATAAATAAATGTTTATTATTATTATTATAACTTGCTGATTTATCAATAATAAAGTAACATTTTATGTTATGCAGCTTTCCTGGAGGATGTACTGCATTAATGTTATCTCTTACAATATCTGTGACTGCAGCTTGTGCTGAAAGATCATTTTGAAACGAAAATTAATAAACATGTATTTAAGAAACTCAAAATAGGCTATCTAACTTGGTTATTCTGTCTTTTGAAAATTCAATGGCCCGATCTTTAAACTTTGATGAGGTTATTGACAATTTTACTGAACAGAAAAGCTCAGAGACAAGAATTTTATTAATAACTTGTTTACTTTAAGTTTTATTGTATTATTAACTTAACTGTTATTTTATTATAAATTTGAAAAACCTATGCTTTTAAAAATTAGATATTTAACTAAAATAGACTCAATTTTACTATGGGTCATGGGGTAACTATCTCAGTGATTTATTAAAACTAAATTAAAATATAACGAGTTGTCTTGGGGCCCCATTCAATGGATTTGCCACGGGCCTCAGATGGTATAGTTACGCCACTGTGCGGACTCGTCACGAATAATTAAGTACCATAGACAACGCAATTGAATTTTAAATAAAAAATTCTTAAGTTTCTGCTTAATTTATTTTTATACACTTGACTATTTTTCAACAACATCTTAATATTTTAACCCTTACACGTTTGTAAGTTTTTTGAGATAGTAACAATGGTTTAATTTGTTTATATCTATTTGTTTTAGACTAAATTAACATAAAAATAATACATTATCCAGATATTATAAATATTTTAGTATTTTTGGAGAGGGGACATATATGTCCCTGTGTGCGATAAGGCATACATTTTTCGATGTATTGCTTAATATGTACTAGGGAGCTTTTACTGCAAAATAAGTACAAAGTATGTAAGAAAATATTATTTATTAAACGTAAAAAGTAATATATGATATCAAAACAAAAATTTAGTGATATGCAATGAAACAATTACGTTCTGAAGTATAACACAAATGGACATTACATGTGGAGCATGTGTTGTTGGTGCGATTCTCTACACGATTTTTGGCACATTGTGCGCATCTTTTCCTAGTATTTACTTTCACCATTATATGAGAAGGTACTTCACGTTTTTGTATACAGGAAATTCGCTTTTTCGTCAAGACCCCTGATGGTAAAGCTCTTTGTCGAGACGAAAAATTACCAATTAATGCACGAGAAACAACCTGGCGAAATTCTAAGCTTGAAAGCAGACTTCCTTCTACTAGTTTTGCTTCGTGCAATTTGGAATAAATAATATACGAATTATTCATCGCAATATCCAATAAGTCGAAAAATAATCTCAAGTAGTATTTTATTTTTGCTTTCCGATCAACTTCGTAACAAACCTTTTTTTGGTCCATGAGATCGACTCCTCCCATATTTTTATTGTATTTTACAACAATTTCAGGGCAAGTTACATTTACTTTGTCACCAGTACCTTGTGTACGTCTCTTGACTGTTGTTGTTGGTATGGGTGACAAAAAATTGGTCAACAAAAACACAGCTTTATTATCCATCCATTTTATAAAAGATATTCCGTCGCTGCTGGTCGCAAAAATGTCTCCACGTTTCATAGTTTTATCAGTGGGCATATTTTTTGGCAAATTCTTTCTATTAGAGCGCACTGTTCCACAAGCCTTTATATTCATATTCGCCAATGTAAACTGCAGATTAGGAGAATTGAAAAAGTTATCAAAGTATAGTTCACATCCCATGCCCTGTAAATCCAGAGACAATTGTAACACAACTGATTCACCCAACCCAATTTCAGTGCCAACACTTTTCTTTCCTGTATACAAATCAAACTGAAATAGATAGCCAGTAGAAGAGTCTGCTCTGCACCACATTTTGAACCCCCATTTTATTGGTTTATTTTTGACATATTGCTTCATTATATTGTGCCCCTTGAATTTGATCATATGTTCGTCTATTGACTGTGTTTTAGTGTTAGTCATAGCACTTTGAAAACTTTGATTGAAGTGATCTATAACAGGTCGTATTTTGAATGCCCTATCATATGATGGATGGTCTCTATTTGGTTCAATAGTATTGTCACTAAAATGCAAGTTCCTGCGTATTTCTTCAAAGCGATTCAAAGGCATTACATTAGCTATGTATGGAACCCCCATGTCAGGATCCAAAGACCAATAGCTCCTAAATGTAGGCAAGCAATGATAACCCATTATAAAATTCATGCCGAGAAAAGCTTTGGCCTCTTCATTGGACATTGTAAAAGATCGGCCATTTTGTTCAGCATAGCGTAAGGACTCACGAATAATAATCTCATCTATTAGCGTTTCGAAGCCTGCCACTGCACCAAAAATTTTTACAGGAGTCAATTCCATATCAGAAGCTTGGGCGCTATCTGAAATGCGTACTTCACCGAAGTTGTAATCTTGCATTTCACTATAATTGCGAGGTGAATATGAATTTTTGCGCCAGTTGAAAAAAGGTACAATAGTGCTAAGTTGTCGATTTTCAATAAAATTTTCTTCTAGAGGCGCTGTGCTTGATTCAATTACAACAGTCGACATACCCGCATCTATATCTTGCGCTAAGAAAGTTTGGTCCTCTTCATCGAGCACCAAACCATCTTCATCGTCGCTGTTGTCAGCCATCAAAACCTCCATAATGTCGTTTTCGCGCAGCGAAAACTCTCGTTGTGTTGAAGGCATAGTCTGTAACCATAATATACGACAAAACGAATAACAAACGGGAAACAAAAGCAAGTCTTCAAGTCAAGCAACAATTCGATTTGTTTGAGACAAAAGTCTGCTTTGATGCATACTGGGACACCGGCGTCCCATTACATATTTTCGCAAAATATGCTAAAGTATTTTGTAGGAAATCATAAATATATAATAACATTATAAACTACTTACCAATGAATAAAATCCGAACTAAAAACGGCTGCAAAAACTCAGTACATAAAAATAAAAAAGTATTTTACATTTACGTCTAATGAAAATATTTTTCACTTTTTCGCGCCGATAACTTGTTGACAGCTATGTGTTTTTTTTAGTGATGCCAGTGTACAAACTTGAAAAAATAATATTATTTTTTTAAATGGGTAGTAAAAAGTGGTTTTACTTTGCCAGAATTAAAATAAATTGGAAAAATTATGCGGGGACAAATACGTCCCATATGCGTGAAAGGGTTAACTCTTTTTTCTAGTGAGACTTACTATTTTTAAATCGTGATTTTAATTTCTGATTTATCCACAAGGAATAAAATACAAAGTGCATTGATAACCAAAACGATTTTGATCCGAGATTTATTCTCCTTCTATTGAAAGAAAACATTTAGTTATTACTGTTTTCATTTTTACGTAATTAATCTGTATGGAGCTTCGAAAGGTGAATATGGATTTTATCCGCAAATAAATTGGATCGGCTTAGATTTCAATACGTTTATATATTTAATATTCATCATCGGTGATCTGTTTTGGCTTCCTTGTTTCGGAGTTTAATAAAATTTTTGGATTTAGAGTAAGGCGACACGAGGTCTATGAATAATATGACTACAACAAGTTTTTATGTAGGTATGTATATAATATTATAAATGCCAAAGTTTATAAAATGGATGGATGTTTGTGACTTATTCACGCAAAAACTATAGAACGGATTTAGATGAAACTTAACAACTTATATATATAGCTTACTAGGACTTCGAAAATACAGCCCATAAGTATTACATGTCGTGAAATTGCGGGGACGTGTTATTCGGTGCTATATTTTCGAAATCACGTATCTCACCCCATGAAAGGATTGACAGACGTTTTTAGGGAGAAAAGCCATCAAATGACTAAAACTCAGCTGCATCCGGTTAGACTGGAAACCGACCCCCACATAGTTGGGAAAAGTCTAAGCAGATGATGAAGTATGCAGATAGCAAACTTTGTATCTAAACTACTACTAGACTTAAACTTAATATGATAATAATATTTATTTCGTATACTAGCGTCAGTCGGCGGCGTTACTCGCGTAAAAGTGATGTTTTTACTGCATTTTAAAATAAGACCGACTCTCATTTAAGTAATAATTTCCATAAATGACCAAATAATTTTATTTTAAGCAAAGACAACATCTAATTGATCCTCACAACATCTACTTGACCTCTTTATTTAAAGGTAAATTTTAAAGTGTCTAGTCAATATTTAATTAATTACTTACATTTTGTTAATTCGACTTCATTATTAATTCAGCTTGACCTGTACCTGGAATTTAAAAAGGAAATGTTAACTTATGACATTTATTAAAGATAATAAATAAGTAAACCTAATATCATCTGTGGTGTTCATAATCGATTATAATGTGAACATCACTAATGACATGCCTGTCACGGATAAAACGTCACGTTCTCCCTGATATTTCGCTGCTATCCTTGTAAGATGCTCTCCATTGTTTTCTGTATATAATCCTTACTAATATTATAAATGTGAAAGTATCTGTGTCTGTCTGTGTGTTACGCAACCACGCCCAAACTACTGAACCGATTTTAATGAAATTCGGTACGGACATATTCTAGAGCCTGAGAAAGGACATAGGTTGCTTTTTAATGCGAAAAAGGGCTGTAAGGGGTTGAAATAGGAGATGAAAGTTTTATGGAAATTACGTAATTTTTAAAGCTAGAAGCTTGGAACTTATTTTTTAGACTTTTGATTAGATATGAATAAATACGACATTCAAATTATATATGAAGTTTATTTTCAAAATAAATAGCCTAAGTAATTAAAAATGCTGCCGAAAGTCACTTTTTCGCGCCGACGAAGTCGCGGGCACAGCTAGTTATATAATAAATCCCTAGTAATCGAGATAAAAGAGGTTACAGTGCAAATTACAATATGAAAATTCAATACAATAGTTATTTGGTGTTATTACGGAAATATTTCTTTTTTTTTTAAGTTTGAAATATAATTTTCTCTCGATGGTGTTCAAATATAAACACACATAAATTAAAGTCAATTAATGTCTACTTCTCAAACCTATGTTGTATTTATTCTTAAAAAAGTATATAACATAAGCATAGCAAGCATAGTGGTCGTCCAGTTGTTGATTGTGGACCATAGCATTTTTTTTTCTGAAGGAAATTTTCTTCATAAAGACTAAATGTGCCTCTTATACTCCGTTTGCATTATTGAAAAACCTTTGAAAATAAGCACCATATTTTTTTTTCTAAAAAAACAATGTGCAACGTTTTAGCAACCGTGGGTAGAATTCACATTACTACCAATCCTTTTAACCTCTCCGACTAAGCTAAAATGACTATGTCTGGAGTGAGTTCACGGCAAAAGTGTAATGAGTGGGGTTCGATCCCGCGACCTCTCGGCCATAAGGCTTAACCTTAGCCATTAGGCGATTTATAATAATAATATAATAATATATCCTTTATTTCAGGCAACTAGGCCCATAAAAAACAATAAACAAATACAAAATCTTAGAAATAAACTAACACATAACAAATTTAAAACACTTAAAAACAAAAACTACACTGGTCAGGAAATAAACCGAGCCACCCCCTACCTAGGAACTCCGATTCGATTTTCTCAAAAAGTATAAAACTTACAACCAATGATATTATAAGTAAAAAGGTGCTTACAACTATGAAAGTTATACCTACAAAAATTGCGTTTCATGGTGATTAAAATGATTGTACGAGTGGTTTGCCCGTACACTGAGATGTAGTTGTTGTATGTTGTCACCGAAGACGGGATGTTCACAGAAAATAAAATAACTGGGTTTGTATCCGTTTTCGAAGAGAATGTTTAATGTTGTGTTTTACAAGTAAATGAAAGCAACTATAAATAGAATTACAGTATGTAAGTTGCGCAGTAAAGGCACGATCGCCTATTCAGCTAAATGTCAAGACAGCATAATATGTTAAAAAGTAATACAATTAATATCATGTGGCGATGCTCGTACATCGTGACAACTACAAACAAAGAAATAAAATGTAAATTGTTATGTAAAAACATTGTAAAAAATAACAAGTAAACATGATAAATTATAAAATTTATTTTAATCAAAATGTTCTGTGTTCAACCCTGACGTGGAATAGATGTCCCGTTGTCCACCTTGTGGTTGATGCTTGGGTTTGCTTGAAGTCGGTATTCAGTGATTTGATCTACAGCTGATTCGTTTCCTTCAGTGTTCATGCTCTTAGGACCTTCCAATGCGACCATCTCGATTTCTTCCTTGGGTATAGATGGTGATACCTTGTTTGTTTGAGAACGACAGACACAAATTCTCTTCACCTTGTAGCATACCCAAATGCAGAACATAATTCCACAGATTGACATAAAACCATACAGTATGTAATGATGTGGTTCCGCATCTGTTGATGTTATGGTTTGTATGTTCTGTTGCTCCTTAAGCTGTTGTATTGTCTTCTTTAGACTGTTAAATTGTACTTCATGTGTCTCAATTTTTAAGTCCGTGTAGTTACCAATGTTGTTGTTACTTATAATTAACTCATTAATATTTGTTTCAGGAATATACATTTCTTCATTATTTCTTATTTCCAGTTTGTTTTGGAGATTGTAGTGTGAGTGAAAGAGATGGTTGTCCCCGCGCATCATACATCGCGTCGCTAAGGTGATCGTTCCCGTATGACGTAGTGTCTGTGACGTAATACCAGCTGGACAAAAAATGCGCATAGTGCATTCCTCGCAACACGTATATAACCAAGCGTCCTTGCTGTGTAGCTTAATCCATTCATTCATGCAACTGGACACCTCTGTGCGGCAATTTGATGCTCCACGCTTGTTTATAATGTCAGCTTCGCATATGTTTGTTGTAGTTTTTATTTCGTATATAGGTAAATCGAACTTGCATAAGAGTTGATATGTATTTGCTTCTATGCATGATAGTATTTGCTGTTCGTTCAAGGGTATCATTAGATCCTTTTTTAAGTTCACAGCGATGTATTTAGATGAAGGTATTATGTTGATCATGGAATCTCCCTTTATGTTGCGGATTGGTATAACTTGCGTTAGTTCGTATTGGTCGTCCTTTACTAAGGGAATTTTCACTTCAAAAATAAGGAAGTCCTTGATATTTTTTTCGTGAACTCTTGATAGTTTGTAAAGCGTTCTGATGCATTTGAGGCTATTGGTGCAGGGTAGAGATAGTCCTTTTGGCACTTGTCCTGATATAGTATTCAGCTCTCTTTTAAAGGCATCAGGTTTCAATAAATGCGTGTCGACTCGTCCATTGCGAAGATCTGTAACTAGGTCGATCAGTGTGTCTTGTATTCTTCGTAAGTTGCCAACCATCATATTCGTGGTAAGTGCAGTTGCGATGATGAACGTTGACTGTTCTTTTTCTGTTTTCAGTTGGTTCACTAAATCTCTTAAGTGTTTGTGGATAAGTATAAATTGTCTGTTCATAACTTGTTCGTTTCTTTTTAACAGGTTGTATTTGCCTTCAATAACCGAAGTCTGGTTTTTGTAAAGATTCAGCAAGTGATCCTCGTTGCTTTGAAGCAATTTTATGTCTTCATGGTATTTTTCGGCGAATTTGTCATCTAGGACACCAAAGAGATAATTAGCAGCGTTACCAATTGCGTTTATGAGGCCCCGCCTGCTGCGTCTTCCATGTTCAGATAGTAGTACAGTATGATAATGTCGCAGCTCATTTAGTTCGTGCTCCGATTGTGTTGATATAGCAAAATAAGCCGTACTTCGTTGACATAGTCCATGTAATTGCTCGACGTATTGTTCAACAGCAGATACACTTTTCCAGTATCGACATGTTATAGTAAACCACCAGTTTCCATTCGTCTTGTATTATCTGTAAGTCTGTGATTTTGTCGAAGTATACAAGACGGGATGGATCGAGAGACCTTACCTTGACCAGTTGCTGTACGGATGGTGTTATGCATGCAATCATGAAAAAAAATAATCCACTAAGGCAGTTCATGTAGACACCTTTTCTTGATATTGTAAGTCTCTGTCTACGCCGACTTGGTCGTAACGGCTCTGTTTGTTCATCACTAATTGGTTTATGTGTCATCTTATCTTGTGTATGATCCTTTGTTTCAACGGGCAGCCGGGATAATTTTGTTATAGGCCTTTTCAAAGTTTTGGATTTAGTTTTCACGGTTACGACTCGTACTAAGTCGTCAGCTCCGGGATGTACTTCTATAACTCGTCCCAACAACCATCTGGCAGGTGGCACATGCTCTTCCTTGATGAGAACCACATCACCCACTACGATGTTTTGCGTAGGAGTTTGCCATTTTCCCCTTATCTGTAACGTTTGAAGATAATCGTTAGACCATTTCTACCAGAAACCTTTGTACATGTTTTCTATTAGACGCCATCGTACAGTTAGGCTGGTGTTGTCAATCTCTGACGTTACAGGAGGAGCGAGAACAGGACCGCCAACTAAAAAGTGTCCCGGTGTCAAATAATCGATGTCATCGGAATCATCTGTTAAGGCAATAAGTGGCCTTGAATTAAGACAGGCTTCTATTTGTACTAGCAAAGTTGTAAACTCGTCGTACGTTAGCTTTTGTTCGCCAAGAACGCGTTTGAGATGGTGTTTCATGCTTTTCACTGCGGCTTCCCACAGACCTCCAGCTGTTGGCCACGAGAGGGCATTAAAGTGCCATTCAATACCACACCCGGAAATGTTGCTTACGAGGTCGTCGTTCACTATAAGTCGCAGTGCCTCTTGACGTTCCTTTGCTAGTGCTTTTGCTGCGCCGACATAGTTTGTTCCATTGTCGCTGTAAACATGTTTCGGAGTTCCACGCCGCGCACAAAGCCGTTTTAAGGCTGCTAGAAATGTAACAGTGCTGAGATCTGACACCAACTCGAGATGTGTAGCCTTAGTACATAAACAAACAAAAACAGCGATATATGCCTTTACTGTTTTGATGCCTCGTCCCTTATTAGATTTAATTTCCACATGCCCAGTGAAATCTACACCTGTATGTGTAAATGGCCTGGACGGTGTAACTCGAAGCGGCGGTAGGTCAGCCATCAGCTGACTGCTGCGTTGCGTTTTGTAGCGATGACAAGTGACACATTTTATTAATTGCGACTTGATTGTTTTCATGCCGCTGAGTATCCAATACTTGTTTCGAATGTGTCCCAAAGTTATTCTCGCCCCGCCATGCAAGGTATTTTTGTGAGCTTGGTCAATTAACAGTTGAGATAATTTGTGCTTGCTCGGTAGAATAATAGGATGTTTCTGTTGGATAAGTTCGCATGTGCAAGCCGACCACCCACTCGAAGAATGCCTTGTGCATCTAATATCGGGTTCAAACTTAACAGTTGTTTGCTTGTAGTTCGTGGCTTGTTGTGCTGTCGTATGTAAGCTAAGTCATCGCCAAAGTAATTTTTCTGTACCGTTTTGACGATTAATTGCTGAGCTGACTCTATGTCCGATGACGTTAAATGTGAGGTTCGCTTGGCTTGTTTTGTATCACGTGAGTTATTTATAAATCGTAATATCCAACTTATCACTCTGTTTGCCTTAGTCATCGAACTATATTTTTGCAATATATCTTCAATAAGTGGCGCGTTATTTGTTTGTGTTGCACATATTTGTTTTTGTTTCCTGAGCTCTTCGGTTGTTGTGAACGTATTTTGTTCGATTATGTTGTCCTTTCGAAGCCAGGAAGGGGCGTTCCACCAAAGAGTGTGCTTCATGAAATCTGAAGGAAATAGTCCCCTACTTGCGCAATCCGCAGGATTGTCTTCAGACTTGACGTGTCTCCAAAATTCTGATGGAACTGTCTGTATTATCTGTGCCACTCTGTTGGCCACAAAGCTTTTCCAGTGACTCACATCACCTTGTAGCCACCCAAGTACTACCATTGAATCGGTCCAGCAATACGAGGGAATAGTTTTCATGTTTATTGACTCTTTGACTTTTTTCATTAGTTGAGCTAACAAAGTCGCACCGCATAACTCTAACCGAGGTAAAGAGATTGGTTTTTTCAGTGGAGCTAATTTTGTCTTTGCTGCAACCATTCTGATCAGCTGTTCACCATTTTCATAAGACTTGCAGTACACGACACATCCATAAGCTCGTTCAGATGCATCACAAAATCCATGAAGCTCAAATGGTTGTTCTGTATTGCCGATCCAACGTGGTATTGTAATTTCGTAAAGATGGCTCATCTGGACGCGGAATTGTTCCCATTCTTGTTGTAAGTTTGGTCCGCACTCCATTAGTTGATTAAGGCTTCGTTCTGTACTAGTTGTTGCCGATGCGTTGAAAACCACACGTAGCTTTGTAGTCGTTGATTCTGGTCGTATTACTCCATGATGGGGTAAAAAGCTACTTGGGTTCATTATTGTGGTGCATGGTTTCATGTGGTTTAGCACTATATACTCGTCGATGAAGACTTTGTAGTTTGATGCGAAGATTTCATCTCTAGCTAACCGTTTCTCTAGTTGTTTGAATTGTGCTGCGGCTTGAGGCTTAGAATAACCCAAATTCTGTTCAAAGTTTTGTTTCATTGGAATACGGACTTCATAGCGTCCATCTTCCAGACTTTTTGTTGTGGTGGCATATAATTCCTCGCAGTACTCCTCACTGACTGTCAAGGATTCGGCGGGAGATGTTATCTCTTCCACTTCCCAACACCGTGAAATATTGTCGGAGTTTACGACGACATGGCAGTTGAATGTTTTCGTGTTTCCAACTAATATCCATCCGAGTTTGGTTTGTTGCGCTATGGGCGCATGTATGTTCCCTCGAAGGATGTTGCTCATGATTATGTCAGCATATACTCCGGCATCAAGTAAAAGGTCTATTGGGCATGATAAGTTGATATGTGGGTCGGCCAGGTTTATGTTCTGTATGTGAGGCCATTCCTGTCTTTCAAACGAGTAATTCGGTAGATTGTTAAGAAGCTTAGGCATAACCAGTGCTTGTGTTGTAAACTGGTAATCACCATATAGTGACATGCATTGCAGTTGAATAGTTCCATTGCTGTGACTAGCGAATGTTCCAACTCCGGTCACAGTAGAATTTTGATTGCTCCTTGGAAGGCCAAGTCGTTGAGCAGCAGCCTCAGTTATAAGATTCAGTTGAGAACCTTGGTCCAAAAGGCATCGCAAGGTTATATATGTTCCATCAACAGCTTGTACCTTGACTTGTATTGTAGCCAGTAAAACTTCGTTAAAATCTCCTGAGACGTGGTTAGATTTTCCTTGCGAAATTGATAAGTTGCTATTATGTAAATTGTTATTAGTGACAGATGTTTGTTCGGTAAAAGTGTCGCGTACCACGTCGTGCAGCGTCGTGTGATGTGCGTCATTGCACACTCTGCATCTTTTACGTGAATTGCATTTATTTCCGTTATGTGAAAACATACAATTCTTGTAAATGTCCAACTGCTCCAGTGACCTCATTTTTATGTTCGGGGTCATTTCCTGATATGACTTACAATGTAGTAAAATATGGCTAGCTTTGCAAATAGGACAATTTCTATCGGAACTTGTATGATTCACCTTGGGGACACGTTTGTATTTGTTGTATGCGTCCCGTTGGAATGTTGAAGTAGCAAATTCTTTCCTTGAAGAAGTAGGTGCATAGGATTGTTTGTTGTTGTTGTTGATTGTGGGAATCCTTTTCTTTGTTACAGATTCCAATGCAGTAAACTTGCCTTCTATAAACTCGATAAATTCAAAGAAAACCGGAAGATCTCGTGGACGTGTTCTGGCTTCCATGTAATCGGAAAACGTTTGAGAATCCAGTTTTCCCGACAGAATATGCACCAGAATAGGGTCCCAAGTGGTTGTATCAATTCCCAAATTGCGCATTGCATGTACACTTTCAAGACTAGTGTCATGTAATCGTTTCAGTTCGTAGGAGGTTTGCTGTTGAATAGAAGGCTGATTCATCAAGTTTTGCATTTGTTTTGTAAATAGCAACTGCAGGTTGTTGTATCGGTGGTTGAGAATCTCCCAGCAAGATTCGTAGTTACTCTCGGATACAGGTAAATGTTGCACCAAACGCTCCGCTTCTCCTTTTAACTTTCCTTTCAGATGTTGCATTTTCTGCCCCTTTGAAAATGTAGGATTGTTATGAATAGCAGTAGTATATAGATCTAAGAATGTAGGCCACTGTGAATAGTTTCCAGAAAAGGTAGGTATTTCTATCTTCGGAGCACTGTCGCGTTGCTGGACAGCGAGGATGAGTTTGCGATTGAGGTCACGTTTTGTTGAATCGTAAGTTTCCTCATATCCTGAATATTCAAGCTCGTAATTTACATCACTACCAACGAGGATGTTATCGAGTTGCCAGTGGACATCATCGATCATCTTCCATCTGAATTCGAGGGTCTTGAGTTTGTCTTCAATGTCCCATTTTTCGCTGATGTTGGCTGTATTCAAGTTGCGTATGAAGCGAGAGAAGGCTCTGAAGTTAGTGGCTTGTAGAGTTTTGAGCTCATCAGACTTAAAATAAACTTCAGTGCTCTTGCTAAGCTCACCTGAGCTTCCAGCTGTTTCCTGATCTTGATCACCAGCATATGTCGGCCACGATTGTAACTTCTGTTGTATGTTTGTGTATTCAAGTTTAACCTGTTCATATGCTTTGCTGGTATAGTATTCATGAGTCTGGGTTTCAGAATACTGCAGTACGCCGTGATTCATCTCAAACTCATTCCAGAGAGCTCTGAGATTATCCAATCTAACTTTGATGTATGTTGCGCTCTTGCGATCAGGACCATCTTTTGCAAAATTGATACCAATCTTCCTGATACCTTCAGCAATGATTTGCTACCGTTTGAGAAGTTCTTGTTGTTTAGAGTCCATTGTTGTTATAGAAATGTTACGGAACACTAACTCTGTTAACTTCAAATAGCTTCCGGATCACTGACTATTAGGCTGTTTCTTGTTATGATGTCACTATTGTGTGATATGTTCCTTCTCAATTTGCCCGGGATGATCCGTTTGTGGAAGACGGGTCAAACTGATTCGCTATCGCAAATAGAGACTTCACGTACCTGATAAGGTTTGCAGGGCTGTTGTTCCAGTTGCGCAGCATCCGGCTCGAAGGACCATTAATGTACGAGTGGTTTGCCCGCACACTGAGATGTAGTTGTTGTATGTTGTCACCGAAGACGGGATGTTCACAGAAAATAAAATAACTGGGTTTGTATCCGTTTTCGAAGAGAATGTTTAATGTTGTGTTTTACAAGTAAATGAAAGCAACTATAAATAGAATTACAGTATGTAGGTTGCGCAGTAAAGGCACGATCGCCTAATCAGCTAAATGTCAAGACAGCATAATATGTTAAAAAGTAATACAATTAATATCATGTGGCGATGCTAGTACAATGATAAAAACAAATTAATTCGAAAGTACCGTCAACTCACATTGTAATCAAGCAACAAACACAATGCTAACGATTCGCTCTGTTTTCACCAGAGTTTGAAATTAGCGTTATTTTTCTCTACAATGAGGGTAGTCGGCTATTTCTTATCATTTCTTTAGTTTTTGTCCATCGTTTGCTCAGACGCGTGTGTTTTTGCTACTTTTTTCGATTAATAATGGATACAACACCTCAGGAAGCAGCTCAAGCTGTAGCATTACTTTAAGCAGGCATTGCGCAACGTGAAGTCGCTCGAAGGCTTCGAATCAGCAGATCTTCGGTGCAACGAGTTTACAGACGATACCTAGAGACTGGAGCATTCGATCACCGTCCAGGTACGGGCAGACCTAGGGCTACATCAGCAGCAGATGATCGTTATATCCACCTTACTGTTCTGCGAAAACGCCACCTCAACGCAGTTCAAGTCCAACAAAGTCTGCGTGTCGAACGCCAAGTGGTCATAAGTTCAGATACCGTCAGAAGGAGACTTGCTGAACGGAACCTGACCCCAAAAAGAGCTGCAACAGGCCCAGCATTAACGGTACCACACCATCGAGCACGACTTGAATTTGCTCGAGAGCATAGGGATTGGACATTAGAGCAGTGGAGTAATGTACTCTTCACTGATGAGACCAGGGTGAGTCTACATGGAAGTGATCGACGTTAGAGAGTATATCGTCGCCCTGGAGAACGTTATTCTTAGTGTTGCATCGAGGAAACTATTGCTTATGGAGGAGGATCTGTAATGGTCTGGGGCGGCATCTCGTTAACAGCACATACAGCGTTAGTTTTCATCGAACCGACGGGCCGTACACGTGAACTGACTTCTCATCGCTACATTAATGAAATCCTCGCAGACCATGTGGTACCTTACGCAGGATATATCAGACAGGATATGCAATTGATGCATGATAATGCACGGCCTCATGTTGCTCATGTGGTGACCCAGTATCTACGCGACGTCAGCATTCGTACGATGGACTGGCCAGCTCGAAGCCCGGACTTGAATCCGATAGAACACTTATGGGATGAGCTGAAACGTTGGGTTCGAGCTCGGGTACCTGCTCCAATAAGGCTTCCAGAGCTGCGAATCGCAATTGAAGAGGAGTGGAATACAATTCCTCAAGATTTTATCGTCAGGTTCGTAAGGTCGATGAATACAAGGATGCTGGCAGTTATCTGAGCAAGGGGAGGGAATACGGAATATTGATCAAAAACTTTTTTTTGATTTTATCTTTGTTTTTGGCTTTAATTTTTTTTTTCACTTTATCATTACTAACGATTGTCACGACTGGAAAACGACTCTTATTTGTAAAATACTTAATAAACACTGAAATATTGATTAAACCCAATGAGTTTCCTTTCATTTTAATCACCATGAAACGCACTTTCTGTATGTATACCTTTGATAATTGTAGGAAAATCGAATTAGAGTGCCTAGGTAGCGGGTGGCTCGGTTTATTTGCCGTCCAGTGTAGTTAACACGAATAGACGGCATCGTGTTGCGCTGCGAGGTGTCGCGTAATCTTCCGCGAAATCGGCGATACACGACACCTTTCGGCCAAAATTCCTGCTTGAGTAATGTCTCTAATAGATGAGTTGGAACCCGTATCACAAACGATTTGAAATTCGTTTCATGACGCGACTTCAACTCCTCGACCCTCAAAGTCCAGTTGGTCTTAGCTCGCACGTACTCTATGATCTCCTCATCCTTCGTAGCGTAGTGAAGCCTGGACACGTAGAGCTGCGTCGTTGGTACAGCTGCACGCAGCAGGAAGTTGGGTCCAGCCAGTGCGGTACCACACTGATTACGACAAGGAGGCTGCCTTCTCTTCTTTTTCTCCACTTTCATAAAGCCATCCTTGTTACACTCGCCCTTTTCAGGGCCAAGCTGTTTCGGCTGCTCGATGACAGCACTCTGCTTAAGCCCCTTTTTTTTTTTTTTTTTAACGTGGTAAAATTATCAAATAAGTCCTCCCACTCCGGGCAGGGTGGGAGGGACTGTCAGACTTTTACTGACTAAAATCCACGGTGTTCCTTCAATAACCCTTTACATACCGGGGCCACGGTAACGGGATGAGTCCCACGACCCCGGTGGGCTTCGGCCCTCTGCAGAGGGTGCCTCGTCATGTTGCTGACGCTCTTTGAGGCGCGCGTGGAACACGACGCGCCGTCGACCCGGGCATGGTCCATGGTCGGACAGCGAGTTGCCCTTTACTCGCTGTCCGCATGCCCGCGCCTACGGTGGCCGGAGATCGTCGGCCGACGTCCGACGCCGTGGGCGTCTACCACTGTGGCTGGGCTGGAGGGAGGACGCCATCCTCTCCCTCACGCGGCCCGCCTCCTCCTTCGAAAGCATGACTGCTTCGCAGAAGGAGGCGACCACTTCCCACTCCCTCTCGCCCCGCAGCATGGCCTCGACCAAGGCCGGACGCGAGAGGTCTCCGCCTATCACCGCCGTGAGGACACGTCGGTGCTCTGCCCAGGCGGGGCAGTCTTGCACCGTGTGCTCTACGGTGTCCTCAGGGCGATCCTCGCAGTGGTGACACCCAGGCGTTTCCTCCTTTCCCATCAGACACAGGTACCTCCCGAAACTTCCGTGTCCGGTGAGGACCTGCGTCATGCGGTAAGTCAGGACGCCGTGACGCCGATCTAGCCACTCCTCAAAGAGGGGTCTTACCGCCGCAATTGCGGCGTGCCCGCTGCTTAACCCCCTAGATAATGACTTCACGGGCTCCGTCAAGTCTCTGTCAGTTACTTGATTTATAAATCAATTTATCCCTGTAGCACGTTGACAAGTCTAACCAGTATTTTATAAATATGGATGTTACTGTAACAAAAATATATATCCTACGTGCTGTTCCAGCGTATAATCTACCTCCGTAGCAAATATTTTCTAGTTCTTTTCATGGCGATGATGTGTAAGAGTGTTATTTAATAACCAATTTGCAAAATAAAGATCATTTATCATTACATATTAATGTAGGAATATCAGAGCAAACTGCAATTAAAGTGAAAACTACAAATATTTATACGAAGTCACAATATTACACATCTTAAAACGAACAGTCACAAAAACTGAAATTATAATTGTGTATTAACAAACACGACGAAGTCGCAAAACATTCGCAATTATGAAATTTCGAACCTAAGATCTAAGATCAAAAGCAACTCTAAAGCAACAAGTAAGCTTATAAAGCTCTTGTAAATGGATTGTAATAAATGGAAACCTTTTTAGACGTACCATGCTCAAGTTCAAAAGGCATTTTTGGATGTAAAAGTAGCATACCTAATAAAATTCAGTATTCTCTTAATTTGCTTACAAAATAAGAGTTCTAATTTAAGCCAATTTTCAAATATATAAGTGTCTAATATCACATATACATATGAATAAAATTGAAGTGTCTGTCAATGATTCCAAAATAAACGTATTTTCTCAAATGCCTATTAGTTATTTATTATATTATATTATGTCAACATTCGTCAACTGTGACGTCACGCTTACATCAAGCAATTTATTCTAGTTTTTGCCTGATGCTTGAACAAACAGACAGACAAACTTAACACTTCCGCAGTTTTATTATGTTGGTGAGATGTTGCAAGTTGGCCACCCTTTATTTCCATAAAGTATAGACGCCGTGTCTATCATCGCCGGTGTAGTTAGGTCAAGCCTTTGTTCGGCAAATACTGAATGAGGACACTTTAAAATGTTATTTTTAGTCCGCTTTGTCGTTAAAGAGTTTTCGTGTATTTGCACATATTTCTAGTGAGTCTACTTCCATTTTTTTTATTACCCATAGCAAGTTTAAATGTAAAATTAGAGAGTTTGAAAAGGTTAATAAAAACATAAATAACTTTCTACATAAGTATGCTTGCATCGCACAATCAAATCAATCAATTAAATGTAAATAATGTGTGTGAACTATGGAACAAATAAAAATAAATAAATAAATAATGATCATTATACACCATTAACCATTAACACCATTGTACATAAAGTTTAAATAAATATAATTCCTAATGATCTACGTGACAGAATTAAGTTCGCAAAAACAAATAACACCTTTATTTACCTGCAAAAGAGCTTATCTTTACTTTAACATTTTCTTGTAATTGCAAGGGTAGTCAAAGACAATTTTGCCTTTAAATTGAAGGTATTCTGTATCGTTGTGTGTATACTGATTAGGCTAACTGTGAGTTCATTCAATTCATCGGGTACCTTTTTAGTGCCGAAAATATCATGGCGCATTTGGTAGGTATTGTTTGTGGTAAAAATAGCGCCAATCTCGAATTTCTTGTTGCGATTTTATTTGAATTGCTTTTTCATTGGACTTGGCTCTCGTGGCCTTCCATGGAAATAAAGACATGTCGCCTGTTCTCCTGCCTTCAATGCGTTCCAGGCCGTTAGCTTCCAACAAAGCCGAAACACCTACTATACTTTGAACTTATCAAAAATTATGTAGGCTTCCGGTGACCTAAACTTAAAATTAATGCCGAGTTTCACTAAACTCGACATAAATTTTAAGTTTAGAGGGTGGTAAGAAAGGTCACTCACTACCTTTCTAACCAACCTCAGAAAAAACTTTCACTTGAATTCATTTGGCTTTTTTAAATATATATAACATGTTTTCCAAGAAAACTGATACCTTGACTTTTACTTACACAATTATATAAGAAAGGCGTATGATAATACGGGAAAATAGAGTATTCTGTGCGATTTCCTTGATATAATGGCAAAGCATGGAATTGCATGAAAGTGCTGTGATTTACTTATGAAAGTAAAGGGCACGCCAAACTCTTTCCATCCTCAGCCGTAAATATCGAGTACGTGAACTCTATGTGTGGTATAAGAGATACGACTTATAACGAAAACGTTTTTTAACACGATTTGTGCATATTTTCTCACAGTATCGTCCCCGTTTGACAATAAAATTGCTAAAAAATATACGTATATGTTGCTTAAAACTATTTCAGCTACCTAAGGGATTACTTTATAAAGAAATATCAGAGTCGTCCCCACAAAATCATTACCTATACAAAAATGTATATAAATCATCCGCCTATATCTAAAATCTGTGTTTGTATTTTTCCTCAACTATGTTAGACTCGGCACCCAGTACACCTGTTGCAGCTTATCACCTATATTCTACATGAGGCAAAGGCATATCTGATCTCCACAACCAAATAACTGGGCAACTTGATACTCCTCGGAAAGAC
The DNA here is from genome assembly GCA_943138885.2 of Tholera decimalis. Classification (NCBI taxonomy): domain Eukaryota; kingdom Metazoa; phylum Arthropoda; class Insecta; order Lepidoptera; family Noctuidae; genus Tholera; species Tholera decimalis. Next base: position 26,761,688 of record OW964571.2, on the reverse strand, counting down.
TAGTTTCAGAGTAACTGGCTTCCGACTACCTTTACTACTGTCAAAAATGTGTGAATTACTGCCAGGACCAACAGCTTAATGAAATTACCGAGGCACTGATCTCGGCAAGCATTACTTTAACGTAAAGATCGACCCATACTTACAACTGGGAGCCGCCCTCATAGTTGGCAAAAGGCTGGGCAGATGATTGGCATAAAAGCACAAAATTAAACGGTCACTATTAGAGGAACAAGTTCAACATTTTCTTAAACTGCTTCACTCCTAAAACTTGACACCAATATTTTATACATTCCTGTAGCATGCCACAACTGAGGGTCAGTTAGAAAAATGATGTCATCAATGATGATAAATCGCCAGCCCGTCTGAGATAGACACGTCTTGTCTTATTCAATGATACTGTGTTTTTGTTGAAGGAGGAGATAAGGGAAAACTATCCTTTTGTTAATTCATTTGTGATGAACAGAATAGTTGAGCTTTCTGCCTGCCTCCTGCCGCCACTGCCTTTCATGTGCCACACAAATCCAAATTGTACCCGATAGCAACGATGACGCCGATCCATCTCGCTCTTAACATACAACTTAGTCACTTGATAGATATGTATCAGGTTTATATTTGGCTTGCGGAAGTATGACCACGTTTCTGATTTCCGTGCTCAGCTCAAATGGCTTCCTATTAGATTTCGCAGGAATCTTCACTTACTTTTTTACTTTATAATGTGCTCTTTAATTCTTTTACTCCTTTTTATCTTAAGGAACGTTTTCAGTTCCTCTGTGACACACATTCTAGGTCCTTGAGATCATCGGAAAATCTAGAGTTAAGTATTCGTATGCATTCCACTTCTTTCTTTGATAAATCTTTTACCATACAAGCAGCTCGTTTGTGGAATGCATTACCTATAGAAGTGAGGCGTGCTCAAACGCTGCCAGCATTCAAAAGAATGGTGAAGGAGCATTACCTCTCCCTATAACTGGTCCCCTTCTTTCTCAATTATACATGTAATATTTATTAGTATATGATTTTCGTATTTTATGTATTTTATATTATTATGTTCAGTTAAAATTATGATGTTTGTACACTGACAGCCCTTAAACTGTCTCCTTTAAGTTTGTCCATCCAAAGGTTGTCTGTAAGAGATCGCCCTGTGCGATAAGACCGCCCATTGTACACTAATTTATTTTTTTTGTATCCATAGTAATATTGTAAGGTGTACAATAAAGTATATAATAATAATAATATGTGGTTAATAGCATATTACTTAGAATGCCGTTATTTTTTTTTAATAAATAACATAGTTAGTAGTTGTGCTATTTTATATGTATTTGTCTTTTTAGGGTTCCGTACCCAAAGGATAAAACGGGACCCTATTACTGAGACTCCGCTGTCCGTCTGTCACCAGGCTGTATCTCATGGACCGTGATTTTTGTTGCCGCTATAACAACAAATACTAAAAACAGAATAAAATAAATAATTAAAGGGAAGCCCCCTTACAACAAACCTGATTTTTTACTCGTTTTTGCTCATTATTGATAACGGCAACAGGTAGACGCTTAAAATATTAACAGTATATTTAGATATTTCACTTTAAAAATCAATAAATTAATTAAAATAAAACAAATATTTAAGGGGGCCTCCCATACAACCACTCTCTGCATACAACAAACGTGATATTTTTGCTGTTTTTATAGATAATGGCACGGAACCCATCGTGCGCGAGACCGACTCGCACTTGGTCGGTTTTGATATTTTTTTTCTGTTTTAAGTGTCATGCGTGTACATAAATAAATAAATAGTATTTTACAATATCATAAGGAGTGTCAACTTAAGAAGGAAATAACTTCTGTAATTAAAAATAAAGTTTTATTAAGGTCCACCTGCTGATGTCCACTTCGTCATAGAATTTTAAGACTCCAGTATATATATCACATTTTCAGAGAACCCTGGCTGATACCCATGAATGACATCCAGGGAGTTTCACAAATCCCTGTAATTCAAACCTAAAAATGTTGGTATAGAAATGCTAATCAGCTTAAAATATATCATCTATTTAGGGTGTTACTATATTTCGTTATTATCATATCCTTTTCAAATAATAATATAACTTTCATAGCAATTCTACAAATTTAATTACAGCATACAATAAAATTAACGTAAGTATATACCTACTTTTCAATTAACACAACGAAAACCGCAAGAAAGTCAGTTATGTCGCGCTGTAAACTGAGACATAAACTTATTAAATTAAAGCCTAAACTTGTGGGCTTAGAGCCACGGATATGACAGTTCGGTTTTATTATAATTACTGTTCAGATTTATGGTGGATATTAAGTACAGGGTATTAAGAGATAATGGGAGGAGAAATCTCAAAGGGGAAGCTTAGACTTGAGTTGTGTGTAAATATCAGTCGAGACTGTGTTTATTAATTAGACTAGTGCTGCCGTTGACCACATCATTGCTCGCAGCCAAACCCAAGATAGGTAAATACAAAATTGCTTTGAATGTGCGCTGAAAATCTCAAAAGGCCACTACAAAACTGACATTTTCCCAGCAATTCAAATTGTAAAAAATATCAGAATATGAATTCACGACTCAAATTCAACATTGATTGAAAACACACTGACAATTTGAATAGCCGTGCAAATGTCAAGTTTTTAGTGACCGGGGTTATGACTCATAAGTCATAACACTCTTAAGCTTAATTTTGGAGATTAAAAGTTTATAATGAAAAATCAGTTTAACCTACATAATATATGGACACTCTCTAGCTTTCGGCTGCATCTCCCGGGTGTAATGATCATGATAAAAGCGTCCTCACATAATTATACACCATTTTAGCATTAATTTAAAAGATTAACTTATATACCAATGGAGAAAGACATCAAAACCGTTTCATTTCAAAACGGGTTGTATAATCTCATTAAAATATGAAGCTCGTAGAGAATGAGATTGTTGAAGCTGGAGATTGTTACAGAAGCGGTAAAGTGCTGCGATTTATGTCAGTGCTGTTTTGCATTCGTTTGAGACTAGGTCTCCCTGTGGTTTTACCCACAATTTTTAATTTTTAGAACAGAGGAGAGATTTCTCAAAGGAAGTTCTGTTTAAATGAGCAAGTTTTGTTTGAAAGAGTAAATTAAAAAGACGTAATTATTCTTTAGATAAAAGTCATTTGATGCCTGAAAAATTAGGCCTGAATTATTTGCATGTCATAAATAGATTACAGTGAGGTATTTACGGAATAACAGCCTAGAAACTGACAAAAATAATTACCTACATTAAATAACCTATTATACATTTTTAGGCAGATCTTATGGCACCCAAAACGGGCAATATTTAAAAAGAAGTACAAAACACATTTTCTACAAACTAAGTTTGAAATTTTGAAAACACTGTCGCAGCGTCATATATCCGACACTTGTCACGACGCGACGCCAGACGGTATCCGGACACAAATTATAATCTGAGCGTCACAACTATAAAGTTCCATTAGTCAATTTAATTGGTCGTTATTTACTGTATAACTTTTAATTCACTGGCAATATTTAATTGAGTGTCAATACTCATAAATACGAATAAGTCACTTAATGGATTGGAATCAATTTCGAATCTATTACAGAGGTCTGTTACAGATTTCTCGCCACCGAAATTTGTTTTTATTTTTGCAAAGTCATCGTCATTCAAACCATTTTACCTACATAGGTATTTCTTATTATAACCTATATCAGAACATACTTAGCTAGTGAAATATCTACTGAAGCTGCAGACTTATCTCCATTTATGCAAGTGAATCTAATTGTAGTGCAAGTCTGTGGCGAATGTGAAATGGACCGAGTAGTCTCATAAAACTCTTTGTTTCTAGCTTACAGGTGGAGAGACTGGAGAAAGTTAGTTAAGGATTTTATGGACCTAGAAACTAGGAACAAAACTAACAAACGTTCTAGATTAAGGATAGATGCGTTTCAAGGTTCATTAAAATGAGTAAAAACAAGAAGGGTGGTGCCGAGCTGTTCTTGAATGGTGACAGCGACAGAGTTTGGATTACCTAACTTGATTTAAATCAGTCTGTAAAACAAGATCCAAGCTTTACCAACGCTCTATATTACAGCTAAGCGCACAACTGTCCTATTCTCTTGCAACCAAAACATGTTACTTAACATAAAAACGCTGCTATATTTACATACATTTTCCTCGAAACAGCTTTATCCTCAGTTCCGCTGTAACGAGTTCTCCCTATCACCTAGATAGTTACAGCCGTGCTCACAGACTCATAGAACTCCCCGATCGCCCCTTTGTCCAGCACTCGCCTCATTTGGCACACAATGCTAGTAAAATAAAAGGAAAAGGGGCACTAATCGCATACGAATTGCAGATTAAAGTAATGGAGAAGTTTTAAATTTTTTCATATTCGAGTGGAGCTGTCGAGAAAGAGCAACCGTTTGTTAGTAAGCTTGGGAGCTCAAGAATTCAACTGAATTAACGTATAATTAAATAGCTTTTGCCCGCGACTTTGTTCGCGTGGAAGGTTTTTCCCGCGTAATTCACGATCCCCGTGTTTTTCCGTGTTTTCCCGTGGGAATTCCGGGAAAAAACTATCCAGGGTCCTAAACTATTCCCATGCCAAAGGAGATTGCCACGGAGCAGGTCCCTTTTGTGGTATCGTGTGCCTGATTTTAATAATAATCTAAAAATATTATTAATTTGTTTGTGTACAGGGTATTTTTACACAATTTCTGTCACCCTGGGAATAAAGTTAATAATACTTAAACATTACGTCGACATCCGTTTGATTCAATGTAGTCTGTGGTTTGAATGTTTGATTGGTATACAAAATAAAGTTGTCAGGTATCAAAGAATTAAATAACTAATGCCATATTTTAATCAATTCAGTAATCGATATCATAATAAAACAATAATTAAACAATGAAAAACAGTTATTTTTTATTAAGTACATATAACTTATGGGCAGTTTACATAACTTCAACGCTACTGTCTCATTGTGTTGTTTTACGACGATGAGGTAGAATAATGTTATCACTGTCCTTTACATAGGTATGTATTATTATACCATGTTTATCCGAAATGAACAACAATAGATGAAACCGATGGAACGAAGACAATAATAGGTTGCACAAATTTATAATAGACCTACATTGATAAATAATAAATGTTCACAAAAGCAATAGACACAATAATAATAGCCATATTTATTTAGAAAACCCCTTATTAACGAAGTAATTTTTATCGATTGATCTATAACGATTTATTAATAGGTTTAAAAAAAAATATCTGGCAACATTTACTTGCGCATGTCACAGATCTCGCAAACTTCGTTCTGTGGTTCGTTACGAGTGTGACTGCTTTGTTTAGATACGTTGAGTTTTGATCCTATCTACTTTTCTAGAGACATAATCCCATCCCCATAGTGATATATAGTAGTAGAAGAAGGTACTTAATCTAAATAGAATAAGCAGGAAATATCAATGTCAATTTCTAATTATAACCTACATTTTTACAACAGAAAACCAATTATATCTCTTGAACCAGGGTGAATAAATAAAAAATGGTTTTTGATTATGAATATACTATGTTTTTACTATTACTTAAAATAAAAATCTTCAGGGCACAACCATTTTCCACTGGGACCCAACTTTCCTTACAAATCGGGCAATCTCCTTTCATCTAAATCGGTTCAGTGGTTTAGGCGTGAAAAGGTAACAGACAGACAGACAGATATAAGATGTATATAAGTCTACTTATTTTATACATAAATAACACTATTAATTCCTAAAAATCTAGCTGCCCTATACGCGGTATCTAAATATTCTGCGTGATCTGTAGAGTTACGAAAAGTCTACACCGCTATGTGCGATTTGAATTGTCGGATACCTAGCTACCACTCCAATGCCTAACTAGTGGGCTTAGGGAGTCCTAGTAACGACCTATGTTTGTGGTGTGATACAAGACAGAAGATTCTGCTGAATGTGGCAAATGACTGACATTTCTAGACGAGCCAAAGTTTTATTAAGAGACTTTCAGTCACTCATTTAAAGCGCTATTCACTCATAACTTGCACCGCATCTACAAAATTCAAAGGTACGCATAATTAAGCCTTTTGTTTGAAAATTATAAACTGCAGCTTAGTCAATCTATCCATCAATCAATCTATTATCAGTCGTGAATCAAAACATCACAACTGGAATTCATGATTAATTGTCAATAACATAAATTGATTTGTCCCATGATTGTGGCAAGAAAAGTAAATAAAAATATTAAGAAAACTTTTAATAACATTAATTTTCCTTGACTTAGTACGATATATCAGACATGATAAAATATACAGCTTCCTACCACGTGTTTGAAAGTTTCCACGTTTTGCGAGAGAATAAATAGAACCTCATCTAGAGTCATAATTTGTGATACAGAAATACTTGATTCCATTTCATTAAACTTTTAATTCGTTTTAGCGGTTTGCCGAGAAATTAGGTTATTTATTGTTCTTTTTTGTGTCCTAGACGATGCCGCTATAGGTAGGTAAGCGTATTATTATTTTTTGTTTTTTTTTTTTGCCCACATCCCTATCTTCTGATCGCATCTTTGCTCATTTCAGGCCCAGAGATCTCACTCAGATAAAAATCACGTTCTGCCTAAAAACAATAAAACATTACTCTTCATTATCTCAATTAAACATTACTTTACACGTCGAGAAGGGAGCTTCAACTGTGGGAAAATCTTTCAAAATTCATCTATTTCTTTTTATATTTATGCTCAAAGGAATGATTACTCTTGGTAATAATAAGGAAAAACACGCCTTTCTGGTAAATGAATTTATTTCTGCTACTGAGGTCATTAATTTAAAAAAATATGATGAATTCCGGTAATTTATTTTTAAATTTACAGATCACTTTCTTGGTAAAAACTAGCGAAAACTGATGCTTTTAATGCGCCGATCGGGTCGTTTGTCGACAACGATAAGAACAAAAGTCACGCATACGGATATCAAGTCGTTGGATACATCTTCTAGTCATTTCATGCTAATAAACCATAGTTTTCAGCAGCGGACGCCATAAGAAGGTACTTTGATGAATGATTAAATAGATAGCCATCTTTTACAGCAAAACATCACGCTAATGCCAAAGAAAATAAACTTAATTATAGTACAATATATGTGCAGAAGGTAGACTCCATACAACCAGCGAGAACAGAGATCGCTCACATAGATAAATATCATCTGCCCGAAGCTCTTATCGCGTGATAAGAATTTTTCTGCGAAAACAAGTAACCCTTATACGTATGTCCTTGTCCAAGGTCTAGTCTAGCTCTGTACCAAGTTTAATCAACATCGGTCAATGTGTAACAGGCATTCAGGCAATTATAATACTAGCTTCTATTCGCGGCGGAATGAATACAAAAAAGAAACAAAAAGACACGCTTCACGTACAGCTTAATCGCGATGGGTTTTTAAAGTCAACCTTTTGCAAAGGATTTGTTGTGCGGTTTGAACTTGAGAGTACTTATTTCTATTGATTTGTAGTCCTCATAGGAATATATTGTGTTTTACGACTTTTTACTGAAAGAGCCAACGGTTTCTTTTACAGAATATCGGTTTGTCTATTATCAATTCTAAAACGTCATCGTTATTTCGGGCGAAAGAATTCGACTGCGGTTATCGCTCAACCCCATCCACCGGATCGCGGATTAAGCGGATTCCCGCGCCCTTTATCAGGTCATTGGTTGACCTTTTTAGTTTTCAGGGTGGATACCTTATGGATGTCCACCGCTCTAGGTTAGGCAAATGAGCCTGTTAAACTTTAACCAAACAAAACCACCACGTATGCTCTTTTCTTGTATTCTTGCGCCGTAGGCTGTGGGAGCACTCAAATGCTCCTAAACACAGTCACCAACTGGTGCCAGCTCATCTCTGACAGTTCCGTCTAGACAGATGGGAAGAGTGAGATATTGGGCTCACTCCGTGAAATCTAAAAATTTTTTTAACAAAAAATAGAACCGACTTCCATATCAAAACTCTACAAAGCTAAAAATAACTTTAATTTCGGTAGTCGATGTTATTGGTTTTGGATTTTCTGTTTTTTTCACACCGCCTTCCGAAAAAAAAAGTTTAGTGGGTCGGTTTGTAATTTATCTAGTTACAAAAGCCATAATGTCAACAACTTATCACCTTTTACAAAATGTTTCTTTTCCCGATGCATAGCTGTTAATTTTTGAGGAGTTCTCCTGGTACTTGACCATCAGCTCTACATCACCATACTCGTATGTATTCCGACGAGCATAAAGTATTTAACATCCGTACTCAAGTAATCGGATCGCAATCCACGAAATACTTATTATTGAGTAGTTTCAGTGGCCATCTGTGGTCTTCATCATCAGTTCAACTTCCCCAAATGGTACTTTTCGAAAGCAACTGCTCAAGTTACTATAAGAAATACCCAAAACGCTATAGGTGTGCCTATATTAGTTGAAGAGTTCCCTCGTTTTCTCCAGGATCCCATCATCAGATCCTGATTTCGTAAAAATGGGACCAACTAGAAAGTATAACCATTCAAACGAAAAAAAAAAAATTCCAAATCGGTCCAGCCATCTCCGAGTTATGAGGTAACATACGTAAAAAAAAAAAAAAAGTTTAAGACGAATTGTAAACCTCCTTTTTTTGAAGTCGGTTAAAAAGAGGCTCGCATCAACGGAGTTTTCGCATTTCGCATTCGGAGTTTCGCATCAACGCTGCATCTATAGATACGAGGTTCAAACTCCAGAAGAGTATATCAATTCATTCTCGCTGATATCTCCGTTTCACATAGATACTTGTGTCATGTAGGTACTCACGCTCATTGCTCAGTATAAATGGATGTCGAAAAATTAGTCGAATGTATTCGTGCTCACGTATGTTTGTACGATTTGGGCCATAGGCAGTATAAAAACACTGTTCTTAAAAATGAACTTTGGGAATCTATAGGAAGAGAGTTGAATCAAAGCAGTAAGTCAACATCTTTTTGATGAATGAATAGCGTCGCGATACGGTCGGCGTGAATGGGCGCGGCGGGACGGGACGTGATCGCGCCCGCAGTGTGACCGATGCCGCCGCGCCAGCGCAGCGTCGCCGCCCCACCACGCCGCGCCCCGCCACGCCACGCCGGCTGTGTGCAGAGACCTTTATATTGCACTTATGAGCAGACAAAACTTTCCAAAAACACACAAAATCTTGCTTCTCTACTTTTTATTTAAGTCGACTCTAATCTTGGAGCTTACCCTGTTTTTGTAGTACATAATTAAGTACAATAAAAAGAAACACTCTTAAAGGATACGAGCATTGAGATTTGTCACACAGGTCCCGAGATCCAAACCCAGTATAGACTATAACTCTGTCTAAGGTCTTGTTGTGACTTATATTGTATAATCCAATCATGTTATTTTTGATAGAAATAAATAAAGATGATTATTATTGAAAATTCGATAACGAATGGAATTTCCAAGCGCGTAACCCTTTGTGGTGACTTGAAGACTACTGGTGAAGCTTTCATCATGAATGAAATGACCCAATATGTCTCTATGCCTAATTTAATTCTGTTCGGTTCAGTGGTTTTATCTGTGCATGAAATTTATTGCAAAACGCCTTATTACATGAGCGCTTACGCTTGATTTCAATACAAATGTATACACATAAATGAACAAATATCTTCCCGACCCGTGTTTCTCACACGCCTGAAGCAATATGGTATTATTACAACCACAAGAATAATGCAGGTTACACCTTAATCGAGACTGAATGAAAAATATGTATTGATTATTTATTAATGTAAAGAATGTATATAGTAGAGTCTTTTTTTTTTTAGATATACTTACTTTTCTTTTCCATATCAAAGCATGGATTATAAATTATCGTCAACGTATAGTAAACAAAGTTATTAACGAAAAACAAAAAATCTTAGCTCAAAAAGCCAATAGAGAAAAAAATAGAGTTTTCAACTTGTTTTTCAATTCTTACCGGAGATCAATCAGATGAGTATCTGTAGTCGGAAGGATCCATAACAAGATATCAAAGATTGTACTGTCTTACTGAATTTAAAATAGAAGTTCACTTAACGTAACTTTGATGTTCTAATTAGTACTTCGAGCCAGATTCTTATTTATTTTTCTAGCTGTTGCCGACATATTTGTGACCGCGTTATTCTTCAAAATTCCGTAATGGATAATCATTATAATTTTGAGAAATTATACACAAAAGTTTGTATTTTTTACAAGTTACTGATTTTTGTTCGCCTTACAACCTATTGACACCGCATGATTATTTTGTTAACGACTAGCAACGTGCTCCGGTTTCGTACGGGAAGCATATTTTATACGCAATCAGTCCTACTCCTCGTTACCCTATCAAGCACAGTTTAAAACACATTTTAAAACGGTGAAATATAATATATCGGTAGAAAACGCAAGAAAATCCGCTTAGGAGTTTTTGAGTTTAGCGTGAACAGACAGACACACGCGGCGGAAAACGTTGTTTTATAATATGCACTAATGAGTCACAGAATCCAAGACACCAATGAAATTCTTTCTCTTTTCTTTGGCTGACATCTGTGATGAAGCGAAAACCTCATTAGAAATCATCAATATTGTGATTGAAGGTCTTTCATCAGACAGCAGACAAAATTGCATTTGACATTTAAGAGATGTCAAATACGTTGTGAATGAAAGGCATTGTGGAGCGTCGAATAAGGTTTTATTTGTGAGATATACTAGGTGCGCTGTTTTTGTTTTCGATGCATAGGTATATGTTATTATGTATGTTTCCCTTCGCACTTATTTCATGAAATAGTAATATGAAATAGTGAAGCACGTATTATACTATATATGTAAATATTTTAAATAACACATCAAGCATAACAATGTTCCTGCCCGGGTTGTGGGAATGAGGAATGTTTTAGCTAGACACCGCAGCCCCGGTTCTCTGGTACAGCTTAACCAATTTGAATGGGACTCTCATTGAAAGAAAGAGGAGGTTACAGGACCCTAATTTTTGTCCCGGAATTCCCACGTAACCGGCAGTTTTGCGGAAATAACCTTCCACGCGAACGATGTTGCGGGTATAGCTAGTGAATAAATAAACGAAATACTAACACCGGTGTACTATCTTGAAATGAAAATGTACGAAACAAAAAGGGCTTTTCATATTCAAATTCATTGCTTCCAAGCATTCGTTGTTTCTCCAACACTAGAATTCCTATCCTCCTGGGAAATAGGGACCAAATCTACATAGTTGTGATTGAGCAATAGTGATCGCCCAAAACAGTAATACAACTTGTATACCAAAAGCAATAGGGTTGAAATTAGAATGAAAAACTTTTTTGCAAAAAATAAAACCGACTTCCATATCAAAACACTAAAAAGCCAAAAATAATTTTAATTTCGGTAGTCGGTGTTATTGGTTTTGTATTTTCTTTTTTTTTTCACACCGCCTTCCGAAATTAAAATTATTTTTGGCTTTTTAGTGTTTTGATATGGAAGTCAGTTTTATTTTTTGCAAAAAAGTTTTTATTTTCGCGCTTTTTAGTGGGTTAGTGAATTTTCCAAATCGATTCGTAAATGACGGAGTTATGCGCGAACAAAAAACGCAATGCAGAGTAAACGAAAAGATCATCAAGGTAAATTATTTTTTTCGACTTTTTTTGATTTTTCAGAAACGGCTCGTCCGATTTCGATAAAATTTTCATGGGACTATTTAAGAAGTATACCCTTTCCAACAAAAAAAGAATTTTTCAGATCGGTTGGCAAGCGACGGAGTTATGCGTGGACAAACATAAAAAAAAAAAAAAAAAAAAAAAAATACAAACATCCGAATTGAGAACCTCCTCCTTTTTTAGAAGTCGGTTAAAAATAGTTAGGGACAAAACGGACCTGTCTTTTGTTTTTAACACACTTTTATTAGATCGACCTGTATGTAACTAACTATGTAATGAAATCTAAGGTAACTAATTTAACCATCTTCCAAGGGTCGTAGCGTGATGCAAATTGGCAGCTGTATGTAGTTCTGATGACAATACAATAATATGGTACTGTGAAACTGATCTGATGATGGAGCCGGAAGATATGAACTGGAACTTCATGATGGAAAATCGTATCATAGCTGTTTTGGATTTCTTAGAAAAGTCTTGTAATGAACTTTGACCACGATTAGGTTTCAAGGTCTGATGATGAAGCCGGAAGATAGGCACTGGCACTCCATGATGGAATATCGTATCTTAGTCGTGTTTGCACTTGTGAGAAAGGCCACGTAATGGACTTTGAACACAATTAGGTTTCAAGGTTATAACAAACCTAAAGAAAATCCATTATCGGTTTTCTTAACATTTTTTTTTTGTTTTTACGTGTATTTATAAAAGCGTGTTTTTCTAATGTTTTTAAACTTAATTTAAATTTATTTTAATAGTAAACAACGAAATTAGTTGTTTTGTGCCGCATGAAGTATTTGTAATTAATTAAATATCAGGTTCTCCCAGAAGAGTGTGGGTCACGAATAACCTATATTCATGTGGTGTGTTGTTGGACTAAACGATGGGTTTTTATGCTTTGCGAGCAGGCAAGTGTCGAGGGAATTAAAGTTCACATGCAACTATGCATTTATTGAAAACTAGCTTCAACCCGCGACTTCATCTACGTTTATATTTCGCTGCCATACATTTTCTCCTGACAATAACGGTACGTATATACGAGTGTATAGCATTAATTTAGCTGCAGTTTTTCCCAGTGAACATTTACACAAAGGGGTTCATAATAATACAATTGTTGTCGCTCTTAACAAATCTCTTTCAATATACCAACAGAGTCTACGTTAATTTAATTTGTTTAGTTTAAAGCCGGCTCGGGGATTGTACTGAATTGATCACGTGACATTTAACCCCTCTTATATCGACTGTTGGTCTTTTTAAATGATTTTGAATTAAAGGTAAAACCTTTGTTTGACTAGCAGAATATCAGGCTAGTTAGCCGTGGCTAAATAATAACAGATCACTGGTCTATATTCAAAATTAAGCAACACTTACCGAGGTCGGTCTGTAGATGGGTTACCATCTTACATATTGAAATTCCTCCGTGCCTCGAAAAGCTAAATAGGATCCACTTTCAAACAATTCTACCGTTTCTTTCTGACCAGCTGAAACAGATTTAATCCCAACTTAATATATTTTTAAGTTTCTTCAACGTTGAACTTTCAAGAGAAAACTTCAAGTGTAGCCTGTGGTAATTTTCTATCGCAAATTATAAGTAAGGAATGAAAGAAAAGTTGGACATTACTAGAAGTTGGGCTTTAGAATGGTTAAGTACTTGATAGCGTGATTTTTTTTGTGCATCAACTTGAATAAGCGTAGTTCTCTTTCTTTGTGGTACCGTGGGAGAAAGACGAAAATGAGTTGTTAATGTTTCGAGTGGCATTGTCCTGTTATCATTTTAATGGGTTTCATTAAGTTGGCTAAACATTTTAGAGCAGATCGGAAAATCGATTCTGAATCTTAGGCTCCAATAATTGGATTTGTTCTGAGAATACTCAGTCTACGGGTTTTATGAACTGGGGATTAGGTTTCATAATGCCTTGTCTAAGTTTCTTGACATGTATACAACGTTTAATTTATACATACCAAGTGCTCGGCTTCTTTGGATGATAACAAACGATATGGCAAGGGTTTTCTAATCCTATGTGTACATGTGTGGAGCATATTAGAAATTTCAATACATTGATACCAGAGACTGAATTTTACAAATTAAGAACAACGAAGAGAATTATCGTTTTATTGCCAAGTGACGTGGAAAGTGATGACCCTCATAGTGCTGTGACACGTTTGTTATTACTGGTATTCAAGAAACACATGAAACCAATAATTTGGGTTCAATTCTGTGAGTCACTTATTTTGAGCTGAAACTTTGCATAGATCCTCCATACCAGATATTGTCTTCAGTCCTTTTGGATAGATATGGGGTTTTCGTTTCACGTTGTATAGTGCTGGATTTTGAATAATCATTCTACAGTATTCTAAATGAGAGTACTTTTAAAAAAAATATCCTATGTATGACGAAAATAATTGGTAAGTAATAGTCAAACTCGCCCATGAAGGGTTCCGTAGTTACTACAATAATATAATATTTATTTGACGAATAAAAAAACCTTAAAAATTTCATAAAACTTGCTTTTTTACATTTTTACAACTACGCTAAATAACTTTGTTTTTCATAGTGTTTGTATGAATTACAAAGTTATATTTGCGGTTTTAGAAAATATGCTGTTTCTCAAAAACTGCTGACCTGATTTCGATCAAACCAATTTTATTATTATTATTATTATTTATTATACATCTATACTAATATTATAAAGCGGAAAAGTTTGTTAGTTTGTTTGTTTGTTTGTTTGTTTGTTTGTTTGTTTGCTTGAACGCGCTAATCTTCGAAAGTACTGGGTGGATTTGGATGAAATTTGGTATGGAAGTAGCTTGAAGCTTGAGGAAGGCTACTTTTTACCCGACTGCAAAAAAGGAGAGTTATGTTTTTACCGTGATAGAATCCACGGGAGCGAAGCCCCGCGAGAGTACTAGTCAGACATAAAATCCATAGTGTTAGTAAGAGAACTTATACTATGTTAGTATCAATTTATCATAAAATACTCAAATACATTAAATTAAAATTTCAAAATAATAAATTTAAAATTATAAAATTAAAATTACAAAATTAAAATCAAATACAATTAAAAATTCTAAAATCTAATTCATGTATTTTAGTCCGTCTGCTGCACTAGACACGCCGTTATGCAAACGGGTCCAATAAAACAGGAACGGACAGTCTGGCTTGTCCACAATCACTCTCAGGATACTGTTGGCGCTCCCCCGCATCCTGTGCATCAGGGATGCCGCTCTCTTGCGCATAATTGCTTGAAAGCTATCCACTCTCCCTTCTGCAAACATGGCCGACGCACTACAGAAACGTGGAAGCCCCAACAGAATCCTAAAAGCGTTATTATACTGGACACGGAGACCGCTATAAGCCCTTTGCGTATGACTAACCCACAGGCTGCACGTGTAAAATGACTGGCAATATGCCTTAAAAAGAGTTATTTTTACTTCATTAGTACATCGTGCAAACCTGCGAGCCAGCATATTACATCGTACTGACAACGCTCTCCGCTCCCTCTCGATGTCCAGGTCATCATTCAAATCCTCAGTCACAATGTGTCCAAGGTACTTGAACCTTGACACCCTTACTAGAGCCACACCGTACAGACATAGCGGCGGAATTGTTCCGACTGGCTTCCTAGCACCTACCCGAAACACCATAACTTCACTTTTCTTTACATTGTAGAGGAGGCCATGAGACACAGCATACCTCTCACAGTCACCCAGTAACCTACGAAGGGCGTCAATCGAGGGACTCAGCAACACCATATCATCCGCGTAACTTATGTTATTTATTATACTACCATCAATTGAGCATCCGACACCAGTGCTGCTGAGCTCCTCGATCAACTGATTTACATACAGGTAAAATAGCGACGGGGAAGTTAACCCACCCTGCCTCACTCCACACTCTAGTCTATACGGTTCAGATAAAGCACCCGACCATCTGACCTGGTTGATTTGATGGTTATACCAGTACTGCAGAAGGTTAACCAATTCGTTGGGTAGACCCTGCTTGCGCAATTTTGACCATAATATGTTATAATCAACCAGGTCAAAAGCCTTGGAGAGGTCCAAGAAGGCAGCGTACACAGGTGTGTTTCTGTCCGTATAGTACCTGACCGTGTGCTTGAGCGCCAAAATAGTAGCTTCCGTAGATAGCCCAGCTCTAAAACCGAACTGAGCATCATGTAAATTGAGCTGCCCAGCTACTCTCCGCTCAAGCACACTGTCAAAAACCTTTGCAGCTATAGTGGCCAATGAGATGGGCCTATAATTATCCTTGTCCGAGACATCCACCGTCTTACTCTTGACTATGGGTACAACTATCGTCCTCATCAGTTCAGTCGGTAAATAAGAATGCTTCGAACAAAAATTATACAGCATGGACAAGATCCTTGGGAGATGCGGACCCGCATATTGGTAATGCTCTATACTAAGGCCGTCGTGACCCGGAGATTTGCCCCTCGTCATACATTTTATAATGTTCCGTACCTCTTTAGACGAAATACTAACTTGCCCGCTAGTTTTTCTAGACTCCTCGTCACGCGCACCCCCATCTGATTGAAGCCGTGAGGTCACTTTAAAATTCCTCATGAACATATCCGCGATCTCCTTCGGTTCTGTCACGCCATTGACACTCACCGGAACTGCAGGTTTCGGGCTCAAACGCTGGGTGGATTTCCAAAATTTCTGGAAATGCTTGTTTCTATGTTCTGTCGCCAAAATGTCCATCTTAATTTGATCCTCGTTGTCTTGACAGAATTTCAACTTTTTCTTAAAACATTTACGCGACTCTCTCATATCTACAAACAGCTGCCCAGATTGTGGTTTACCATGCCACACCCAATTCAGAAAGGCCCTCCTCGCGTTCCTGTGAGCGTCACTGACGTGCTTGTTCCACCCGATCACTATGAATGAATTTTGGTTGAAAGTTTACATTAAGATCTATAGACATATATTTTTTTTAGATTTTTCACTCCATTATTATAGAAGTTAGAGGGGGACACACATTTTACCACTTTGGAAGCTTATATCTTTTAAACGATTGACTTTATGAAAAAGTGGTTTTAGAAACCCCTATATCATTTTTAAAGACCTGTCTATAGATACCACTGTCTATAGATAAGATTAATGAAAAAAATATTTTCAGTTTTAGTTCCATGTATGGGGGCACCCTTTATTTTAAATATTTTTTAATTTTTTTCTTAAAATCGGAAAGCGGTTCACAGAATACGTCTACCTACTAAGTTTCACATGTATAGTCTGTAGTCCGTCCGTATGTCACAGCCATTTTATTCCGAATAGTTTCGGAATAAAATGGCTGTGACATGCGGATGGACGGACAGACAGACAGACAGACAGACGGACAGACATATTGAAACTATAAGGGTTCCATTTTTTGCCATTCGCTTACGGAACCCCAAAAAAACAATTAGCTCATAAAGCTCACCGAATTATATATTAATAGAAGAAAACCAGCAAATAGGTACGCGTGCTAAGCATAAGAATTCTGCAAAGAAATTCAAATATGTTACAGTACAATGTCTTGCAGAAGAAATTAAGGGAGATATTAAATTCGGTTTTGAATAAAATCATTCTGCGAAAATGTTTCGCTTCCCTAGGGACTACTAGCTAACTAATCCGGACTAACTAACTAGTCCGGAGGTTTGGTCTAGCCTTTTTTCTATAGCAATAGAAGATTAAAGAAATTTTAATATTGCGATAGAAAAAAGTTAGTTTACCCACAATTGCGCTAATTTTTTTATTAGCGACATAGTATTTGAGAAATAATGAAAACTTTGAGTTATGTACCAAAATAAAATCGTTCTGGTTCGCAGACCTCATGGAAGATCTCGGAACGAGCTGGACGAAACTAACGCCCCCACTGGGCGTTCCACTTTGGACCTGAAGCCCTAAGATGACGCCTTTGCCC